>JAWWEW010000078.1:144105222-144171662 GCA_035583185.1 Anabacerthia variegaticeps | reverse complement strand
GAAGGGAAGGGAAGGGAAGGGAAGGGAAGGGAAGGGAAGGGAAGGGAAGGGAAGGGAAGGGAAGGGAAGGGAAGAGTTTCTTACATGTAAGAAAGGACAACAGGAGAGGGGAGGAGAAAGAGAGAGGGTGGAGGGGGGGATGAAAGAGGGAACAGGGGGAGCGGGAAATGAGAGGAAAAAAAGGAGACTAAGAGAGAAAGAACTACTGAATTATGCAGTGTAAATATTTTCTTACAACTAAACTTAATGATAGACTCCTCCAAAAGAAGAAACAAGGAGATGACAGTGAAGACTGAAGCTTGGACTCTGTCCAGATGCTCAATTGACTTTGTCATTCCTGTCCTATTTTGACCTTTCTATTTTTCAAGGGTAATTAAACACACCTGCTTCAGATTGGATCTTGCTTCCACTAGCGATTCACCTCCACTGACAAGGTAAAGAGCTACACAGAAGACATCCAAACTGGCTGCCCAAAAATCCATGTCCATATTGGTCTTATTTTATGTGAATATAATGCCACCAAGTAATTAGCAATAAAAATACTGTGCAAGAACTGTGTATGCCATTAAGATTGAGTAATTTCATCTTTAACCCGTATAGCAGCCACTGCGAGATGCACTAAGTGACTGAAACCCATATATCTCATTACAATAAATATTTTATAGATGACATCTCAGCCCAAATCACCTTCCATGACATTGTTTTTAAAGCCACTGGCAGGTGACGGTGATTTTGGTGACTGGCCATTGGAAAGGAAATCTCCCGTTGCCATGTGAAAATTAACCCATATTGATAACAACCAAATGTTTTCATTTGATCTGCAATAGAGTGGTGACCCTGCTTCAATCTCTGTTGATCAGAGGATTAAAGACCACTTCTTCCCCACTTTGGGTGCCTATTCACCACTTCTCACCCTCAGGCTGATGCCTACTTGTGAGAAAACTCTCACAGTGGACATCCTGCTATATTTGTTTTGTGGAGAGGCAGAAGACTTTGCTATTTAAGGCTGAAAATCTGGCATTTTCATAAGTGCTGAAATTCACACCTTCGCATTTCTTCCTAGATCCCTGCTACATAAGGTGAGCAAAGGTAAGCACACTGCTGATATTTGCAGTAGTCCTTCATCTCACTCCTTTAGGGACTGTTCCCATGAACATAAGTACTCTTCATCTCTGACGTCTGAAGGCAGCTCCTTATCCATTCTTGTGTAGCTGTGAGTGACAAAACATCAAAGAAGGCTTCCTAACTGTGAAATTTATTAGACAGGAGAACAGAGTCCTCTGGGGGAAGTGTTGGAACAAAATCCCATCAGAGGAGATTTTAGAGGGGATAAAACCTTGTGGGGGGAGGTATGGTGTTATGGTCCTGCAGTGACAGGCGTTGAGTGGGTACATAAAACTAGTTTTCATTCTCAAAAATAGGACAGAAAATGGAAAGAGCCTTCCCAGCTTATAAGGTGGGGTGCTTTGACATCATGCTATATGACTTTTTACATTAATGAATTGTATGCTCTATCTTTAAATCACTTGGTATTCTCTCCATCCCCTCCAAGGAGCGGTATATCTGCATGATTAAAGGATGTGGGTCATTCATTCAAGTACCTCAGCAGATATGAGTTGAAGGCCATGCTTGATCCTCTTATAAATGGTTCACAACTATTCAGACAGGAGAATCAAAGGCAACCTGAAGCAATTCTAGCCAAGCCATGTTCATTAGTGCAAATCTAACAAGCCTGATGTAACTGATCTCCTAGGCTCCTAGAAAAAAAGTGAGGGTGTTTTCTTCAAAATTAATGGGTCTATTTGTGCAAATATAGCTCAGTCAAAGCCAACCCGTGACCAGTACACTGTCCCAGAGCCCCACTTTCCTCATGGCTAAAACTTTCCTTCTACTTTTCAGCTTAAATGTATTCTCAATATTCTTTTGTTCTTTGGACAAAACTTTTCTTCAGCGGAAACTGCTCTTGCTCTTCACTGGCGTGTAACCCAGTGCCCATATATAGATCATGTTCCCTCATCCTTAATTGTGTTAAAATTAACAAGCCAAGCTGCCTTGGTGTAAGGCAGGCACTTCCATTTCCCAGATCGCTGTTAGGGAGAAAGCAATAAACAAGAAATGATTGTTCATTGTCTTCTTGAAAACAAGAATTAGTGCCAGTAGAGGAAATAACAAGGATCATTTTCTAAAGAAGCAAAAGCTGATGGTTCTCCCACATCTTGTGACTGCAGAAATCCCTGCTGCTGCAGATATACTGAAAGAAAACTATAAGCAAAGTGAGTAGAGGAAAGTATGGGAGGAAATCCAGCAGAGGAAACAGTTGTTGGAAGACAGTAAAAGCAAAGATAATGCTTCTTGCTCAGGAAGCCTTTAAATTGAAATTTTCTGAAGACTAACGGTGTTTTGGGGAACTATTACTCATGCTTATACTATCTTACACTCTTTGTTAAGCCTTTACTCTTGGCCACCATCAGAAACAGACTATTGCACCGCTTATGCCTTTAGTCTGATTCTTTATGGCTTTTCTTATCATAACTAATAGTTTTTCACTGAACCTCACCCAGTTTGAGTGAATAATTCTTGTAGAAGTATAAGTAGCATGGCAGTCTGTATTCCAGAGGAGTTTTCAGAGGGTGTAGTACAGGGCTATTAAATTCTTCACTCTTCCCCAATGAAAATATCTTCCCTGACGCAATACAGGCTTATGTTTTGGCTCATCATTTTCCTGTAATCAGTCACTATGTTTACCTCTTTCTTCTGCCAAGTCACGTCCCCAGCCATTGCAGAACTCATTATTGGTCAAAAACATGTGAGTTTGCATTTTGAACCATTGAATTTCATCCCACTGCTGCTTCTCCAGCACTTACGATCCTTCCAATTTCCCCATATGATATTTGAACCTGCTTTGAACTGACCATACCTGCCACTCTGTGCAATCAGAGGACATTAGTCAATTTGTGTGACCCTCTGGCAGTATCCTCATGAGGGCAACTATTGAGATGGAGTGTCACCACTACTCACACCCCCTGCCACCCTGCTCAGACTCAACAGAGCCAAAAGACAAACCTGTATTTCATTGGAAAATTACAATTAGTCAAAAAGAAAAAGCCTGTGATGGCAACATTCCTTGAAAAATATAGTGGAAGTAACTGCTCTGATCTGGGGAGCCCTGGTCCTTTCCCTAAAAATAGACCTGGTATTTTCAACCTAGGCTTCCTAAGTGGATGGAAATCCTATTTTTGTCTGGGTTTTTTTTCCTGTACTTTTTGTTTGAAATTTTACACATTGCTAATTCTGTCTTAGCAAAGGTCAACTGTTGGAATCTCAGATTTTCATAGAATACAAAACTCATTTCACACCCAGTTTTACTACTTCCTAAACAGGCTGAAGGAGGATTTTTCATAACTGTACATATAAAGATGTCTTATAAAAAGCAAAGCAACTGTGGGTTATTTTATAGCATTTGCATCATTTTTAAAACACCCTCTACTCACCCTTCCAGCTGATTTCCAATCTTCTATTTTTTAATCTATAATCCTAATAAACTTCTAACTTTACCCATATTTTCCCTTTGTGTCTTTCAAAACTATCATTGACCACATGCCTGAATTACTTTTTGTTCCAAAGAATTCATCAAAAAATGTCAAGTTAAGCCTAATCAGTCAGTCTTTGTTACCTCAAAGGCCTTTGGCTGTTGTTAAGTAATATCCCTTGTCACACCTTAGATAACCCATCAGGCTGAAAAAAAAACCCCAAAAATACTTGTCATAACTACAGTGATAAACAAAATCTGCTCTAAAGCAACTCTAATTGACTTTGGAGTCTAACACAACCCTTGGATTGACCTCTTTCTGGGCAAACATAAAAGCCAGAGCAATTATGAAAGTATCAGCCCAAGCTTAAACCCACGTACAGACTTCCAGCTGAACATTAAATAACATTTGGTCTTTGAAAAATTGGGCGCTACAGCCTTCAATCAGCTTCTGTCCCTCATCAGCTTTACAGCAGCAGGGAAATAAAGGACAAGAATTGGCTGCACACACGATGTTAGACAGCTGGAATTCTGACCTGTGCTTTCAAGGGCTGTTGCCCTGTTAGCCGGGGTATCGGCATTAAGACTTTAAAACCTGTTATCACTCACAGAGGATCAAAGACTTTTCTTCTATTCCCACAGAGCTTTTTTTTTTTTCTTTTTTTACAGTATACTTTGCCTGCCATTTGAATGTTTTCACTCTGGATTTATTGCTTATTTTAACTGGTGTGCAGATGAGGGGATTTTTTTTCTGTTGTTTTTTGTTTTTGTTTTTTGGCAATTTGAGTTTTTAGGCTTGTTCAAGCAGCCACAAAATGTTGTGCTATGTGTTATCCCAGCAAATGTGAAATGTGTGGTATTTCAGCTATGGTAGGGTTGGTAATAATGAGACTGTATATTTTAAAAGATTAGTATTAGTTTTAATCCATGTTCAACCCTTTGAGGAAGCTCTGCTAAACTGAATAGCACCATCTCCTTCTTCAGTTAGACATCTTAAATATTCGTTCTCTTTTGAAATCAATTTAATAATTAAATATGCTAAAGGACTGAACTGCAAGTTCCAGTTTCCCATAACCATTTTCCACTACTAGCTGTTCCTTACAGATATTGGCCTTGACATGGACATTCATGAGGAATTTGAGATCAAGGAAACGTGCATGAAGGTTTCATCTTTGCTTCCTCTACCAGAGCTTGTTCATTGTGTAGCCTTGGAAGAGGCTCTGAGATACTGTTCTTTATTTTCTGTGTCTCAGATGGGCTCAATCAGCTCACTCAAATATGAGAAACTCTCCTATCTAGAGCCTTATTAAAGGCAAAGATTACAAGCTCCTCTGAGTTAGTTGCCTTTTACATTGACCAGCGAGACTTTTTTGAACCAGTTCAGTATGGCCTCAATTTCCTAATCTTTCGGTAGACATCTCATTCCTGGAAATGAGTTCATTTATCCAGGAGAAATTTGTTGAAAACACAGATGGGTGGGCACATGGATGTGTCTGTCCAGCAGCTGTGGAGGGTAGAAAGTCTCAACTTCCCTGCAGGATACTTGTCAAAGATGCAATCACCCCTCTTCTTTGCATGGCATGGTGCAACCAAGACCTAAGGAAGGGCTCTGAGAGAAAATTCTGCTCTGCCAAATCCAGTGCTTCTGTCTTCAAATACATAAATTGCTGCTGCCAAGGTCTATTCTGTACACAGTTTTGGGCTGAAAAGGGCCCAATCTATTGAGAGTCTCCCGTCCTGTGTCTGGGTGTCAACAAGATGGAGAGGAGACTTGAGATCCTTGCGACAGGAATCCCATACTGCACAGAGAAGGACACATAGTCCAGGCCTCTCTGATACAGCTGCTGGAGATTTTTAAAACAATTCATAATTTTCTGAAACAAACACACAAACAAATGGAAGGAATACACTTTTGGGCTTTCTTATAGATGAGATAAAGAGAGTTCCTTAGAAATGCCCCACTACATTTAATCACGTTTAAGTACAAGAATCACCAAGTGTCTCTCTCACAGACAAACCTGCATACACAGTTCCTGTTGAACAGATTTTGTAAACCTAGGAGAAGTAACCACCTCAAATTCAGGAGAACAACTATTTCCATTAATCACTGTAGTAAAAAAAAAAAACCACAAACTTGGCAATTCAGTTTCAATCAAATTCCCCCTCAATACACACTGTCAATGCCACCCCCAGGATTACTCAGACACTATTATTTTACTATTTATTGCAGTGTGTTTTACACAGGAATGTCCCTATTGCGTCACAAAGGAAATTAATTAATCCAAGTATGAATGTTCTTGAAACAGACCTTTTAAATTAAATATAAGTTAAGAAATATAGTTAAGAAAAGTGAATAATTGTTTTCTTACAGATTGTATTCTGTGTGGAATTGACATCTAACAGGAAAAGCTCAGCTAAGTGACTGGCTATTGTATTCAAAGATGAATTGGCATTTTAATAAATAATTTAATTGATGCACCTCCTATAGTGGATGGCTATTCAAAAATGCAGTCCTGGGCACTTCACATGAAGCAGGTAAATTCACACTTGAAGATAAATTCTGAAACCTGCATCTGGACCGCTTTCCTTGTAAATCCTATTGCCTAACACATATAACTAAACTAAACTAAGATAGGAAAAGTCCAACTCTTTGAAGGAACTAAGCACATTCTGTCCCTTCTAACTTAAGCTGGCATTTACAGCAATCAGTCTTCTGGAAGGAGATTCACTAGCTTTGGAATCACCTTCCTCATCTTTTCTGTTCCTTGAAGGATTCTTTTGGTCCAAGAGAAATTTCATGGATTTAAGTAGTAATGCCACTAGAGCTGCTATTATCTCTCTGAGCAGTAATACAGGCAAATACAGCCACTGCAAAAATAGAAAAATAATTCCTACATGCATCTCATGCTTATTAAATCTCGTCATGGCATGCTGTGATTAATCTCTTGCAGACAGTTTCTTTAATTCTCATTTAAGGATAAATATCTGTATTTCTTCATAGTAAATAAATACAGTGTTGCACCACCTCACTTGTGACACAAATTAAAAATAAGCCATGAGCTGATAACAGTTAGTTTTGTTCCTCTGACTATCAGACATTTCAGAAATCCCACACTGGATGAGCTGACCATTCTCACTCTGTATTTTGTTTGTTGGTTAAATTTATGTACAAGTCAGTTTTCAATGGCTTTTGATTGCATTTTAAGGACTAGGTCTAAAGCTCTTTCTGGACATACAGGTTTTGATGTCTGGGATGTGGTTTTTAATAAATACCTTGTTGCAAGTAGCCTGTCATACTAATCTATTATTGCCCTTGAGTAGAAAGCAAGAAAGTTGCTCAAGTTCCTACACAATTTTGTATTTGCAATCCCCTCCCATGAACATTTCAAGTAAAAGGAAGGAGGAGGGGGATGCAGCTAGAGGGAGAAACTCATTCCTGATGGTTTCGGTATTCAGTAAAGTGCACTGGACTGATACAGGGGTTAATGTTGTTGTTTGTGTCTTATTACTAACCATGGACTTTCTTCAGGAAACTGAAATTAAAATTTTCTTTAATATTCTGCTCCTTCCTATTTATTACATGTCATTAATAGAGAATAATATTTCATAGTATTACTACAGGAGCAAAACTCATTTCTTTCTTCCCCTAGTCTTTGCTTTGTTGCAGCTGTGCTGCCCTTCCAAATGAACACGCCAGATCTATGGGATTCTCTCTGCTGTCTGCAGCTCCTGTTCTGATTGCCTGACCTCAGAGCCAAGCGATGAATGTGAGTGTTCTGACACCCACTTACAACAGGCTCTTCCAAAGAAGATGTTTAAGCCCCTGACAACATGAGTCACTAGATCATCACCAGGACACCAGCTGTGGGGAATGAATGCCACAAAGGGCTTTCACTAGTTACCACTTCAGGTCAGGTCAGCACCATGGGGGAAGCCTGAGATGAAACAGTACAGAGGAGTAACTGAGCAGTGTGGACGACGATGCACAGCCACCAGGGTGACAGAGAGGAGGATCCTCCCTGCAGGCACCCTGAGAAGTGCAACACAGCCCTGTGCCAGAGTGGTCTGGAGCAGGAAGGTCTAAAAAGCTCTGCTGCATCTCCTGGTGTAGTTCAGCAGTGGCACACAAAAATGAAGTCACTGTGCCAGTCCCACTGAGGAGAAATTAGTAGCTGTTCTGATGGCTGCATGGTTTCCTTGCCATCTTCAAGTTTTTGTTGCTAAATATAGCACTGAGTCTTCTTGGAAAGCTCAACAAGGAAGAAAAATGAATTGGCCTTCTGTCCTTTTTCCTAACTCCCCTTCCCCTGGAAAAGTCCCCTCTGAGCTGAGAATGTGGCATCCTTCGAGCTATCAAAAATTTCTGCGTAATGAAGGGCCTTAACAAAGGACTCTGTCAGGTAGTTACACCAGGCATAATATTTTCTTTACAGTCATGCCAGTTGGGAATGCCACAAAAACTGCAGAGGCATTCTGCAATTTGCCCAGGCAGAGGACCAGCCTGGGGCCCCACTCTGAGCCTTTGCTCTGGCTGCCAGCCCAGGTAAAGGTGTGGTCCTGGGTGCTGAATGGCTCTGCTGATGCCACTGTAAAACCAGGAAGGAACTGCAGTCTTAATGAGCTTTCTGCCTGATACTTGGTAAAGCACCACCCACAGCACTGCACAGACTATGGAAATGTTTTCTCTGCATCACAATTTCACTTATCTATTGTGTTTTTGTTTGTTTGTTTTTTCCAGAAGATAAAACAAAGGCATCATCATTTGCTGTGAAAAAATATGGGTAAAAAGTGCATTTTGGAGGTTGTTTTTTCCTTCACGTTATTTTTATTTCCCTTTAACATCCAGGAGCAACAGTAGCCATGTGAATTCAGCTCCTCTGCTCCACTGTAATGCACCCTTTGATGTAACTAACTGGCAAAAACATATTTCTAATCAAATATAGTCTCCCATCCTTAATCAGCTCAGCTTTAAAATGCAGATCAATGAGATAAGAAAGAGCTGATTTAATTAGTCCAACCTCAGCAATGTTACAGCATATTCTCATTTACAGAAATAATGGGGAGCAAGAGGAAAGGGATTCATCATCATGAAAAGACTGGGGAAGGCAGAGGAAAGCAGGATATTTCCTATGTTAGCAAAGGGTGATTTTCACTCTAGCTAAAGAGCCAGCACATGCTTTATGAGCCATTTAAATAACACTTAGGCCCTGTGCTTTGTCCTTTAGCCTAAGGATGAATTTCTCTCATGAAGAAGCAATACCTCTGGAAATCATCACTCTTGGGTTTAATTGATGAGCCAGAGACAGCTCCCACCACTTGGTGAATAAAGAAGAGGAAATATGGCAGCAGAAGCACAGCAATAATGCACATTTATAGAGCTGCTTGGGAACACTCATCCACAGCACACCAGGAGAGGCACTCTTAATGGAGAGGCTTTAATGGGAACAGCACAAGTTGTTCCTCACCCTGTTACTGCATTACTGAGTGTCCACAGTCAACTCACGTCATCACATTTTTGGGGTGTGTGAGGTGTGTTTTGTTTTGCTTTCTTCCTCGCTCCCATTAGGATTTGGAATTTCCTGCACAGTGAATCTCTTCCTTCTGCCACAGGCGGGTACTCCCCAGCATGGGGACACAACTAGAGCTCTGCAGTATTGCTGTACAACTGCCCAAAGAGAGCAAAACCAGCACAAGTTCTTAGTTTGCTCTTCCATCGTTGTGGCTTCTAAGCAGCAGACCACTACCTTACCTCCACCAGCCCTCAGTGACCTGACTCCAAATGCTCCTCTATCCCCCTGGAGCATGGGACTCACTGGATCACATTAGCCCAGGTTTGCTCAGTGCAAGTGGAGAAATGCTGCCCCTCCACACAGAGCACCCAGAACACCTCCACGGCCACAGCAATCTTGTAGAGACCTCAGAAGGAGCAAAATCAGACCTGTAAATGTCTGCCAGGGGTTTTCAGATGGGCTCTAGCACTGGACTTGGGCTTAGGACACAAACCTTTGGAACGGTATGCCTTGATATTCACACTGTTGCAAAGTCAGGCCCAACAGATAAGGGTATGCCAGCTCCTAATTTGAGTTCCAGGGATGAAGTTTGTCTTCTTTCATGCCCATCCATCATTCTGAATGGAGCTAGCTTGTGACATCCACATTTGGTAGTCTCTGCCTGGGAGATAATTGCTCATCACTGAGGAGAACTCTCAGGGCTGAGATAACCCTCAGGCACTTTCTCCTCAGGGAGGAGAGCACCAGAGGCAAAGCAATTAACAAGCAATTAAGCCACTATCTCTTTTTTTATTCTCCTCATCTTCTCACACTTGTGCCAGTCTCCAGTGTCTCTAAAAACACAAGGAAAGGTCCTGCTTTCTAGAGGGATAGTCCCCTCAGGTAAGCAGGGCTGGAATTAAGCTCTAACCCGCATTCCTGACCCTAAAAAGAGTCCCTGTGCTGCATGTTACCTTAGGGAGTGCTGCCGTACAATGCTCTGTGCTGCTCCTCTTGATGGGCATCACAATCTGTGGTGTCAAAGGTGCAGACACACATCTTGTTGGGGCTGGCCAGCAACTCAGACCCAAGTGGAGAGATACCCAGTCTCCACACACCTCTCCTGTCTGATAAACTGCTTCTGTGATCATTCCCTGGCTTGCTTCACTAGCAGTCAAAGGGCTTAGAAAAAGACCTACTTTTTGGGCTGATGGAGTTGGGTCCAGAGCCCACAACTCATCATCAGCCAGGGTTTCTTGGACATGGTTTAACTACTGTAAACAGAACCAGTGGTCACTTCAGTTCCTGAGAGCCAAGAGACAGCAGTGGTAACTTAGAGCCCTTCCTTTCTCTGTGCTCTTCTCTTCCCTTTCACCAGGCTGGTCTTCCAGGTAATAAATCAATCTTTTTATAAGCATTGGAGCAGGTACCCTGACTCTGTGGTCTCATGAGAAAGCTTTGCACAAAAGATACTGAGACAAGTTCACATGCACAAAGGTTTATAAGCCACAGAATCACAGAATATGTTAAGTTGGAAGGGACCCACAAGGATCATGGAGTCCAGCTCCTGACTCTGCACAGGACCATCCCCAAGAGCCTGAGAGTATCGTCCAAACTCTTCTTGAACTCTTTCAGGCTTGGTGCTGCGAACACTTCCCAAGTTACTTTGGGGAGAATATAAAAATACAAGAGCAGTGAAGAGAGAGACAAGAGAAAGAGAAAACTGTCACAATCAGGCCCCCCAGTCCCTCTAGGCTGCTTCTCCCCAGTTTCCCTGCCCCAGTGAGGGCCCTTCCCCAGCTGCAGCCATTCAGGGAAAGCTTCTCATGCCAGGGCTCTCCACAACCACAGCTCCTGCAGGAAATTGGGCTGTAGAGCTCAAAGATCTTCAGTGATACAAAGACCCAAGGCCCTTTTGCTCTCTGGAGTTTGGCAATGTCATGGATTTTATAGCATCATCCAGCCTTGTCCAGCAGTTTGGTCCTAAATTACAACAGCCTGAAGGATGTGGGGCCAGGCTGCAAACCCTTCCCAGGAGGCATGGCCTTTGTTCCTTCAGAGAGACACCTGTACTGCCAGAACTTAGAGTCGAGCCACCAAACAACATCTTGGGCAGCCAAAGAAAAATCACCTTCCCTTTCCAAAGCCTTGAAATGAAGCTCTCCATCAGTGACTCCTCACCACTGAGAAATCTGCAGAGTAACACTCACCCCATCCTTAGCACCTGAAGCCTGCACGTCCCTCCATTTAGAGGATGCACAATGCTTTTGTTAATTAGAGCTTTAGTTTAATATGAGCTGTCAAAGTTCACTTAACTTCAATTAATTGTTTCTCCTGAGCTTAATTTCTTTAGTTAAGTATTGATTAATCATTGCTTAATTATGCTGAAGTCTCACTGGGTGATATTTCAGTCACATACGGCATTGCTTTCTAAAAATACTCCAAGAATGATCAGACATCTTATGTTTTGCTATTCTTGGGATGACTTTTAATATTTATCTTTTCATTCCTTGTGTTCCAAAATGTATATTTAGAGTGTTGTGTTTAATTCCACTGGTTTACAACTCATTTTTCTCTGTAATGGTAGATCATACACCAGAGTTTTGCTCTGTATGGTGTGGGGAGAAATGCTTGGTGTCTGGCATCCTGTATCCTATGCCAGGTTAGGGAAGACAAGTGAAGGGTCTTTGCAGTGGCACAATACTGGCATATTTAAACAACCAAAATATCGATGGTGCATTTTTTCTTTGTACCTTTTAGATGACATACAACAACTTTGACTCACATACTCTCTGTATTTCCTCAAAACTGCAATGTTAGACCTCTTATGAATGCGGCCTTCAGACAAAGGCATGTCCAGTCTGATATCTCAGTCTGTTCTGAAATATCAGAAGGAGAAAACTATTAAGTCCTTCACCTCCCTGCAGTATCTTGACAGTTATGTAATGTCAGGTTGGATTGCAAGTATCTTAATTTTCACAGCTAAATATAATGACTATTAATTTTTTCCAAGGTCTCTCTTGAATTTCAGTATTTACTCAAATCAGAAGTTAAATTTGATCTGTAGTGAAAATTAAACAATTATTTTTTCCCCAGTAATAATTTCCTTGGAGTCCATTTAGACATCTAATTTTGCCTACTCACAGAAGCATTTTTTATTATTTTTCTAGATGAGAAAGAGTCACTCTCCAGGGAACACTTCTTGGCTTGCTGTAGTTTTATCATAGTCATGGGTTAACTTGCTCCCTTTGGTATATGTTCACTTTTTCAGAGATCTCTAAACCTGCTACTACTAAAATTTAATTTTGAACATGTGCTATAGGAGTACTAAGCATTATTTACTACTGTCATCCCAGATGCTCGAATGAGCACTGGTAGGAATATGCTATAAAGACAGTCATCAAAATGACATCCTTTTCTACTACATTTCACCTGCTTGGTGGTGTAAACATCTGGTGCCTTGGGAATGCACATCTTTGCTATGTGAGAGAAAAGATGAACTGGTGAAAACACTGATTATTACTTAGATCATGGTAAACAATTCTGTTCTCTTATGCTGAATGACACAATACAATGAATTTTCCAGAAAGGGATGGATGAATTAGTCCAGGTAAAAAAAGTACTGACAAGATCATTGCTCAGATCTTAAACAAGTGCTAGTCAAAACATTTCCAGAATACAATTAATCTGTTCTTTGTTATTAACTTTTTATCACAACTCAGTATTTTTGGATTCTGATCAAACCCGGAAGCTCCACTTCCATAACATAGCTTGGTTGTATTAAATTTGTAGCAATATATAACAAAGAAACTGAAAAGCAAGTCTATTGTCATGACTCTGTTTGCAAATTCATCTAAACACTGTGTTTGAGTCCAGGTCATTACTACTGTAGGTGCTGAACAAATACACTCCTGCCCTGACATGATTACTGGAAAAGAAGAAACAAAGAATTGGAAAAAGTAAGTTTTACCCTCCCTGCTTTCTGCAAAGGTAAGTGAAGCACTGCGACACAACAGGCTAAATTTCCCAGTGTGATTTGGGGCCCTGTTCATTAAAATGATAAGTCATTGATCTTAACTACAATCCCCAGGATCCTGTCACATGGAACTCAAGCTCTGTTAGTGGAAGTCTATGACATCAACTTGATGCACTTGATGCACCTTGTGCTATTTCCTAAAGACAAAAACCTTCCCACTTCATCAGCTTTCTGGGTTTCAGCCACATTTTTACTGCTCCATATTATCTATTTATATTGTAACCAGGCTTAGAAGACACAGTCATAAACCACAGATGTGTCAGGGGCTTAACTCGTACAAAACAACTTCTAAATCCAGGTGTTAAGATGAGACCCCTGAGGTGGAACAGGCAGCTGAGTGAGAAATATAAGTTTATCAGGGCAATCAGTCTGGTCAGAAGGGATCAAGACTCCTCCAATCCCCTCCTGTAGACTAAACCAAGCCTGATTAAGGTTAGGAGAGATGGCTGAATGTAATATGCCTATGAATGTTTCAAACATTCCTGTTCTCTCTACCAAAGGAATGCACACAAGGTCTGCAGTAGCTCTTCCATCTGTCACATCCATATTGCAAAACCAAGCCTAGTGCCATGTAACCCTGTACCTAATTATCTGCTGGAGTCTGCAAGTTTTATCTCCCACTGCATTAATAATGTGACATGTCCCCACTAAAATAATAATAAAAAGATAAATAAATTTAAATGAAAGGAGCCATGGCTTATTTCTTTCAGCATATCTTCAAGTTAAGAGAATCCCTGGCTCCCCAGACTGGGCTGTAATTACCTCCTCTCTGTTCAGGTCTCTGAACTACTTTTTTCATCCTTCCAGCTCATCTGAGAAACGGGCAGGACAAAAAATTCCTACAATTGCCTGCGAATTCATGTACTAAGAGTAGCATGTGGGAAGTCTGCTGCTCTGCTATGGATTTCTAGTTTCTTGGGACCTGTGGTCTGCAAGGTTGACTGGATTCAGGATACAACACCTTGCAGAGGAAGTATTGTGATTTGTTGGAGAAAATCGTTCAGGCTTAAGAGCAGAGAAGGTTATAAAAGTCAAAGAAGGGTCCTTGAGGGACACCAGCACTGCCTGTATCTACAAGTTAAATGTGTAGTCTCCTTTCTTGGCACATTTGCTTTGGGCAAAACCATAATAATATCTTCTTATATTAGATGGGTAAATGTGCCTGCTAGAATGTCTATCCTAAGATGCCTTTGTTATTAATAAAGAATCAAGTAAAATCTGCAGGTAATCATAACTTAGTCAGGCTTCTCACCCTAACATTTTTTTCCATTTTGAATGACACTGTGGAAATTACTGCAGTGCAATTTCATTCCTTGTTTTTCAACAAAATAATTGCTTCAATTGGATTTTGCAGACTGTTGATAACTAAATTAGTGGGTTTTTAACTGTAATTGTTTCCCGTTCTGTTTCTTCATCTCTTACTTTACAGGGGCTACAGCTGGGTTTTAAATCCTGGTCTTCTGGTACTAGCAGCATTTTCATGTGGGCTGGAGCAGAGTGCTGGTTTATGGGTGTTTTAATACGGTTTGGCTGTACAGGATAAAAGGAAAAGAAACACAGATAAATTCTGAGGAATCAGAATCTGCCCACTTCAAACACATTAAGTAGCTCTTCATACTGAGTAGTCTTATTGATTTCAGTGGGAGAAGTTGTTATTGCAGGATGTGAATAAGATGTCAGAATTTCACCCTAAATATTTCACTTAGCAAAGGAAGTCATGATGCAAAAGAAAATGGACCCTGAGCTGAAGCAGGATAAAAAATTTGCAGATACAATAAGAACTGGTTCTTTGTGATAGTGCCATGTTATTGAAACTGTTTAATAAACAGCAGTAGCTCTGTCTGAATTAAATGAAAGACACTCATGTACAAACTGAGAGTCTTCTAATCCTTGCAGCACCACAAATAATTCAAAGAAGTCTTGAAGTGCCATGATAATGGCACAAGAAGATGGTTATCTCTGTATTATTGGTTTTGTGCACATCAAAGAATGCTCCGTAGGAAAAATAATGTTGCATAAAAAAGCCAAACACATTTCTTTCAAAAAAAGCAGACAATTAAAATTATCCAGAAGTTAACAAAAATATGAGTTAAAAATATTTTGCCTTTGAAAGTCTACATTGCCCTTAAAACAATTTTATGGTGGATATTCTGGGCTTTGGGTTAACATAAATGACTGATTGAAAACCTTTATAAGGATGTTAAGATTAAGGGCACAGCTCTTAAAGTTTTACAAACACAAAACTGATTTCAAAGCAATCAAATTATGAGAACGAATGTTCATGAAACAACACCAATATATTCACAAAGGCCTTTTCCACCAGTCAAGACATAAAGTGACAACTACTGAACTTGTCATCTGGTTTTAAAATTGTTTAGATTAAAGATTATGAGGAAAACTGAAAAAAAAAGAAAGAATGAAATAGAAGTCAGCTGTACCTGTGGTGTGATTACATTGCCTCCAGAACAGTCAAGGCACTGGTTGGTCAGCTTTTATGTCGTAATTTTGGATGTACACGAAGTAAAGAGAATGTGGTGCTGAATGAACCTTTCTTACATGTAGAAATTCAAGTCCCTGGTGAGTCAGGGCCTCCTGATGCCCTGCACAGTCCCACAGGCACTAAGGCTGGGGGTGCAGTGGGACTGCCTGACTCTCTTTTCTCCAATAATCAAACTGCTGGACACTGAGTGGGAAAAATCAGAAATGTTTTGTGCCTGCCCTGTTCTCAGGAACAGAGCTGTGTATTTGCCTTTGTCCATACACACATAAAGTCATACTCTCATGTACATACTGGGGTGGAAACAGCAGCAACAATGTATGACAGGCTTTACTCCATAGAGACATTGACGTATAGAACCCACTTATTTCCTGTCATACCTTTAAATCAAGGCTAAATGATGTGAAAAGCAAATAGATTTTCAGCCCTTATAAACTCACAGGGCAAGCTGAATGGATAAACTAAGATGATTCACCATCATATATTATCCTGGTGTGTTAGAGTTGGCTATGTAATAAGTTCATGGCCATCTTGAAATGAGTGGAAAGGTGAATGCTTCCATTGTGATTACTTGGCTAAAAAATACACATCAGTAATCCCTCTTCTGCCCTTCTTCACCCTTTAATTGCAGTATTTTAAGGTTAACAATCAGGAAATGCTGTGTACTTTTCAGGGAAATCTGACTAGGCTTTTTTTTCAGAGATGAATTACTTAGAAACAGAGGGAAAATAACATTCATATTGAAAATTACTCCTTAATGTATATGTCCCTGTTGGGCCAGGTTAAAAGATATATGGGCACACTTGCATGTAGAGCTGCAGCTCCTGCAATCCTGTGACTGGAGGAGAATCTCAGCTGAAGGGAAAGATTAAGTGGGAAATTTTTGTTCACCTGCTTGGCTGGGATGAAAAGTTTCAAGAAAATAAACCTGAGTGTATCTGCTAACGTGCCTGAAGGCATTGCCAAACTGAGACTGCAGCTCAGATTAGGGTCACCTCATTTCTACAGGGTCCTAATTCTATAAGTAGGTGTCCTCAAGGGCCTTTAAGGAGCTGGTGCTCATCTCCCCTAGTCAATGACTGTGTAACAGTAGAAGAGGATGAAAAGGAGAAAGGACGCAGGGACTGATTCTCTTGACACTGAGAATTTCTTGGCTGGCACTTCTCCCTTCTCTAAGGCTAAGGGAGTCTCTCTAAGCCCACGTTTATGATGAGTGTGAGGACCGTTTCAGTGGGAAAGCATAGCCATCATCCAAAAACAAGCTCATGGCTACAAAGTCTGGACCTAAACCACTGTTTGTGTGTGGGTTGAACTACTTATGAGGCTACTCTCAAGTTGTCTTTTGATGCCCAGCTTTGCTCTTTGGTTCCTGGAGCACCCTTTGCACTGATCTGGCTGTGGTCCCTTTGTTCTGGGTGTGACCAAGGAGCTGAATGAACTTCTCAGGTAGACCCAAGTAATGTTTTCCCACTGGCAATGGATCTCAAAGGACTACCAGAATCATTATAGAAGTTTCTCATTCATTCCTGATCTCTCTAGGAAAAAAATGAAAGATCCTTTGGAAGGCAATCTCTTTCAGTGTTGTATCTATGCCTGGTTCACAGATTCGGGAGGATAAGATAAACCTCCTGGTTCTTCCATTCTCCACTAATACCAAATTACAATGTGTTGGACATTTTTGCCTGTCACGTTTTGAGCAGCTTCCAATGAGATAGATTAAAATCATTTCACTTATTTATAACAGCTGCAGTAAATTTTAGATCAAAGCAGGAGGCTATTGGACAGCAGTATGTTGCTCTTTCCATCCTCAAGTTAGGGCTATGGAACGTGGGGAGCTGATATTAAGTTCTGGCAATTTAACTCTGTTTAGCAAGGTTCTTAATAATCTCTGCATGTATATCACAGAGAACCTTTCTCATATTGCTTTAAATAATTGAAAACTGTTCCAATATTGTATTAAATAATTCAAGAATCAGACAGGCTTTGTGATTAATGATGTGTACCTGGAATTTCTGCAAACACAGCAAGGAGTCAAAGTATGCTCGAGATACAAGTGTCCTGGCACCAAATCCCATTTACTCTTTGCCAAGGCAATAGTAGGTATTAGAAAATTGGAAAAATGCCTGCTACTCAATGGAAAACTGACTTGGGCCAATGGCTAATGTGGCTGCTGAAAGGGTCTCTTCTTTCTGACAGGCAATACTAATGTGGCTGAGAACCTCTATTGTCTTCTGACTCTTAATCTGCATGAGTAGCATTTGTGCCTGATGTGAAAATTAAATGGAGGTATAAATATTTCTGCAGGAGCGGAGGGCTTGTCCTCGTATTTTACCAACCTTAATTTGAGAGCACAGAACTGGTTTGCTTTGTAAAGCAAAGCACATAAGCTTATTTTGCATGTTAACTTCATCCTAAAGGGCTTGGAGGTTGCTGCTCTTCCCAGCTGTGATTGGGTCTGCAGTCATGAAAGGTACCTGGAGAGTCTGCTGTCCTCCATTTGTTTTTACAGGGAGATGTGAGTGGAGGAGCATTATTAAGACAAAAAAACAAACAAACAAACAAAAAACCCCAAAAACAACAACAACAACAAAACCAAAACCCAAAACCAAACCAAAACAAAACCGAACCAAAAAACCACCAAACCCAAACAAAAAAAAAAAAAAACACACAAAACCTAAATATTAGAATTGCTGAATTTTCACCCTGTTGACAGAGCAACCACTTTCCCACATTAGTACAGTTAAAACAATTCTGTTTTAGAGAGTGCTATCAACATTTTTGGCTAGGAAGTGAATAGATTTCTGTAAACTCAAGGTATTATTTTGGTTAAAGGATTTCTGTAAGATACAAGACAAATCAATGCTATGCTGGGGTAGAAATAAAGAGACCCTCCTAAAGGTCCTTTTTTAAAATAAAGGATATGTTAATGAGCAGAGTGGAATACATAGCAAGGAAATTACAGATATCAGCACTATTGGAAATACTCCATAGATATCTTTATAGGAGTCTGATATTGGAATACCAGCCCAGCCACTTTACAAACATCAAAAAGACCAGCTAATTTTATTGGATTTTGGATATTTTCAATAGAAAGACTCCACAGGGATACACAGAGATGTTTCCAGCTTTAATATTTAAACGCATTCAAGATTTCTAGAGGATGAGAGAGGAAAATAAAGAGTGCTGCTGCTGTGGCAACTGCATTTGGCATGCCATGGCCAGTACATTCCCCTATCCATGCCTCTCTGCCCCAGCAGCAGCTGGGTTGTAAGGAAAAGGTAAGGGACCAGACTGGATGAAACGCACTGTTAAAGATGCTGCACAGTGGATATTGAAATTAGATGTACAGGCTGGGGGGTTGGTGTGTTGGTTCTTGGGCGTGTCTGTTTGTCTGTTTGCTTGTTTGTTTTTTAAGAAGGTGTATCTCAGATGGCATCTCAGGTATTTAAGGGCAGGGACAAAAGTCAAGGTGTATCAAGCAACTGATATCTAGAACAAAGCCCTGTATATGCATTTACATTTAAATAGCAGAAGTCATTGCAAATCATCTGCACAAGTGTTTATTTCATTGGTTTTGAGATTCGTGCTACAATAAACTTCAGCACCTCTTTGCTTAGGCTGGCTGCAAAATGCTGCTCACTGTTTCTTAATTAATCAAAGCTTGGAAAGATGACCAATTAGGGTGTCTCTCAGGAAGTCTCGGGGGTGAAACATCTTCCTTAAATAAAAGGGGAAGATGCTAATTTTCCATCCCTCTGGATTAATCAAAGGAGCCATAGTATTACTTTTGTGTTTCAGGGCACTTCAGGTGGGAAGGGAAAAGAGATGATATTGTATATCAGCCACTTTCAGGTTTTGATGGAGAGTCTGCCTTCTGTGAAGAATAAATAATTCAATCACCCACACCCCATAATGATTTAAATTGCAATCTTTCTGTTATCATAAAGTGATTTCCCAAAGGAATAAATAAAGTTGACAAAAATAGTCTTCATCAGGGCTGACACTGATTACACCAGACTAAACTCCTTCACTCATGGGGCTCGTCCACCTTTAAATGTCATCATGAGATGACACCTGTCTATCCTGCTGTCAGTCTGAACACAGAATAGGTCTCTGTTCCCGGTGGCTTCTTTTCTTAGCAAGACCAAGTCTAAGTCATAAAGTACAGGATGACAAGTCTTAAAGCAGCAAAAAGGGAATGGTTTCTTGTTGCTCACTCATTACTCATAGTAATAAGGAGGGGGGAAATCACTAAAGAGGGGAGCGAGAGGGAACTTCATGGCAGAAAAAATTTAAAATAAATAAGATGCTGGATGTTGGTCCTGTAAAATTAGTTTCTGCAAAAGACCATGCAGAGAAATTCTTTACTGTGAGGTTGGTGAGGCACGGGAACAGGTTGCCCAGGGAGAGTGTGGACTCCCCATGACTAGAAGTGTTCAAGGCCAGGTTCGATGGGGCTGTAAGCAACCTGGTCAGGTGGAAGGTGTCCCTGCTAATGGCAAGGGGTTGGAACTTGATAATCTTTAAGGTACCTTCCAACTCAAACCACTTTATGATTCTGTGACAGAAAACATTGTCACCAGTAATGCTTTGGATTAATCAGCAGTGGTAATTCATAGCCAGATGCCCATCAAGGACAACTGGCCATGTGGCTCTGTGCTTCACAAGACTGGTCTGTTGGCATATATCATCTCATTTTTATTGTTTATTGTACATCTTTCAAGAAAACAGGCTCAGAAGACCATGGGCACTTCCATATCGAGTGAAGTCAAAGGTCCAACTATCCCTGAAGCTGCTGTCATAAGCAAAAGAACGTCTGAGAAGAGGAATCATCCTGTTGAGAAACAAAATCATGGCTGGACTCTGTGACATGGTTCATATGAAACAAAGATGAGAATGATATTCAACTTTTTGAACTAGCCCAAAACCTTTTCCCTTAGTCAGAAAATAATGTATTATTTTTTGATGGCTTCCAGTTGTTTTATTAAATGTCTACCACTGGGAAAAAGTATTCCAAAATGTGATTGTTCACTGAAAAAGATTTTTTTTTCCTATTTTTGCTGCAGTTCATATTTCATTGCACTACAATAAATTGACATAGTGCCCTCATGCCTCTTTCTATTAGAGGGCCTCTCAGATATTAACAGTTCATTTGCCACAGAACAGCTTAACTGGCCTCCCCTGCCCAGCAGCACAAAAGGGAATGCTCTGTGATACAAACTGGCATACCCTCAGGGCAGCATATACATTTATAATTTAATTCCCTCTGGGTTGTTTCTTACTATTAGAATGGTTTTCTGTGCTGGTAGGAAATGCTATTTATGCTCCCATATGGACAGCTCAGATAAAGTGCCTGCCTGCCTACACACCTTTTGTCCTGTGCAAAGCAGGTCGGGTAGGGCAGACTCTTGCCACCCACAGCCTCGCTGCCTCGGACAAGAGGCATCAGGAAACAAACACACTTCAGGGTCCCACTTTACAGGTGCTGCCAGACTCACTCCTGGCAGACAGTGTGGTCATGGTGCAGTAAAAAAAACATATGTAAATATGCATGCTTATACATATTCACATAGAATATTGTGTCCCTTACCTCATAGGGAACTTCAGAGTTGTGCAGTGTGGTTTTTTGCCATTATCCAGTCCCTTTCCCTGTGTGCCACTTTCACTTCTTTGAAGAGCTGAAGGTGCATTACAGTTCAGGCCTGACTATTTAGAAACTATATGTGTATAAATGAAAGAAAGAATTCTGAGCTATCTTGAAATCTGAATTAAGTTACACTTACCAAAGAACACGTTCAACAGTAGCAGGAGCACCTTGTTCACATTTTGCGTGCGTTAAAAAAGAACTTTCCCCACTTTGTTCTAATAACCTGCTAGTCAAGAACTTCAGAAAAGAACTACAAAGGATTAAAATGGCTTTACATCTCTCCCAGCTCCTTGAGTAGCTGTGCTATGCTGTAGCTGCACACATTGCTCAAACAAGATACAACAGCAGGTAACTGCAATTGTTGGGCCACAGCATATTCCAGCATCCAGCAATCCCCTGGTTATCCTGGTTATCCTGGGTTTTAGAGGACAAACTGAATACTATAAGCTAAGTCCTCCTAAAGAAAAAAAAAAAAGCACAACACAACCTCTTTAAATAAACAAATAAATTTGACAATAGGATTAGCTGAGCTTCTCAGGTTAGCATCATGCTTTTTCAGAAAGGCACTAAGCACACCTAATTAACATTATAAAAGAAACTACACATATTGGTTGGGTACTAAGATTTTCTTTGCACTGGTTGCATTGTCATGACTAAATAAAAAGGACTGATGTCTGGCTTTAAAAGAGGAGAAGGGAGAGGAGGTATGGTGAAGGAAAGGAATTACCCATTGATTTATTCTTTTACTTAACAGCAAAGGGGAATGAGCAATTTAAGGTCAGCAGCATATTGCTCAGCTGGCCTCAGATCCTGCAGAATTACCAGCGTTCTGTGTTGCAATAAATTGCATGCTTTTGTCATCCCTGTTTGTTTGAAATACGTGTGAAACGAAGAGGGAAATAGCTAAGACCAGCACTATGGACTGCACAGATCTGCCTAGAAGGTGAACGGAGACAAAACAGTCTGTTTTGTCATGCCTGCTGATGTGAGAGCCCCTCTAATGCACAAGCAATCCCACTGCTGTTGTAACAGCCTCCTTGCAGAGTTCCAGCAGCACTGGTACCAGTGACACACACAGCCCGGTTGGGCAGAAGGGATACTGGCAATCCCAGCAAAGCTTCTCCTCCCTGCTCTTGCCCTCTGTACCCCACTGAGCCACCCCAAAGGGCTCACATTTGACTTGGTGCAGAGCCTGTGTGCTGTCCTTGTACAGAGTTGTGCTGCAGGCTGCCAAGCCATCATGCTTGCAGAAACATTTAGGATAACAGTCCCTAGAGAACACACTCTGTACAAAAGGTACAAATTAAACATGGAGGTGTGGCTCAGCCAGGGCACTGCATCACACAGTGAGCAGATTATTGACAGTCAAGTAACTTTTCAGACTAATGACTCTCTCATCAGTCCACAAAAACAGGCCCTGTTGCTGCAGAAGGTCATACTGGCCTTTATTTTCCTCCTGGTGATGCAAGTGCTGATTACAGTGCAGTATCCAAGACAGGTAATTCATGTCAAAAGGTGGACAAAGTGGCTTTCCTTATTGATGTGTTGTCATCACAATGTTCAGCATTTCTGTTCATAGCTATCCACGTGAGTTACAACAAACAATGCCTGTGCCTGGCATTAACCTGCTCCCCAGGCTGCTGTTACTCAAAATGCACATTGACCTGCAGGACACCAAGAGATCTGCCACCCCTCTATTGACCAGGCACAACCTTTTGCACTGTGTGATGAAGTATCATCAAAACAACATTCCATGGTGCACTCCTGGAAAAGCAGGCAAATCATGGCTTGGACAAGTGCTTTCCTGGCTGAGCCAAGAACTGTCTGGATGGCTGGGTCCAGGGAGTGGTGGTGCTGCATCCAGTTGGCATCCAGCCATTGGTAGTGTCCCACAGGGATTGTATTGGTCCCAGTTCTGTTCAATATCTTTATTGATGATCTGGATGAGCAGACTGAGTGCACATTTAGTGAACTGACGGATGACACCAAAGCTGTGTGGGAATGAGAAGCTGCCAGAGGGTAGGGAGGTTCTGCAGAGGGATCTGGACAGGCTGGATTGATGGGCCGAGGTCAAAGGTATGAGGTTCAACAAGATCAAGTGCTGGGTCCTGCACTTTGGCCACAGTAACCCCATACACAGACTGGGGGCAGAGTGGCTGGGTAGCTGCCCAGTGGAAAAGGCCATGGGGAATGCTGGTTGACAGCAGCTGAATATGAGCCAGCAGTGCCCAGGTGGGCAAGAAGCCAATGGCATCCTGGCCTGTATCAGCCATAGTGTGGCCAGCAGGACCAGGGCAGTGATTCTGCCCCAGTACTCAGCACTGGTGAGGCCACACCTCAAGTGCTGAGTCCAGTTCTGGGTCCCTCCCTGCAAGAAAGACATTCAGGGGCTGGAGCATGTCCAGAGAAGGGCAACAGAGCTGTGGAAGGACCTGGAGCACACATCATATGAGGAGTGGCTGAGAGACCTGGGAGTGTTTAGTCTGGAGAAAGGGATGCCAGGGGAGAATTTATCACTTTCTACAACTACCTGAAAAGGGGGCTGTAGCCAGGTGGGGGTTGGTCTCTTTTTTACTGAGTAACATGTGACAGGACAAAAGAGAATGGCCTCAAGTTGTTCTATGGATTGTTTAGATTGGATATTAGGAAATATTTCTTCACCATAGGTTGTCAAGCATTGGAATAGTCTTCCCAAGGAAATGGTTGAGTCACTATCCCTGGAGGCATTTAAAAGGCATGTGGATGTGGTAGTTCGGGATGTGGTTCAGTAGGGAACTTGGCAGTGCTGGGTTAATGGTTGGACTTGATAATCTTAAGGGTCAATGATTCTATGTATGTTTGTCCTTCCCTTGCGCATTCTTCCCTGATGGGCACCACAGCATCTCACAAAGCAAGTACCATGAAACTCCCCACTCCTTCATTTTAGGCTTCACTGGGCAAAGAGATCAAGCTACCCTAATGCTACAGTTCAATGAGCTGTGCAGCACTGTGAGCCAAAAAGTACCATGAAAGGACTGAAAATTTGCAGTTTGTTGCCCCTGATCCTCTGTCAGCACCTGACTTCAGTCTAGTACTGCTTCTGTGAATGAAAGCACTTTTCCCCAGCTCAGCCATGGAAAAGGCAGGAAATATCCTGCATGTCATTTACTCTTGTTTTGAAGAAAATAATTACAGTTTTTACTGTGTGCCTTTTGTCCATCTGACTTTGATTCTGTGTGTAGAAAAATATTTCCCTTACATTTTACAGAGCAATACATTGACTCTGTGGAGGACAGAACAAGACTCATAAATGGAGCTTTCTGTGCTGGTCCTAAGGAGGCATTGGGCTCTCTACATGCCATCTCAACTCCATACTGGCTGATTCTCACTCTAAGAGTGGTGGAGGGGGTTGCTGCACAAGTTTGGGTCATTACTAAAAGTCATTCCTTTAAAACCACCTTTCCCAGTCACTCCTCCATCCAAAGATGTGTGTCTTTTTGCACACACACATCTACCCTTTGTTACTGTAGGGAGTAGAGCCTATGGTCCCCTTCCACTGCACTGATTACACTACTGTGTTGCTTCTCACAGGACAAGCAGGAGAGGATCAGAGCTTGGAAGGACTCTATGTGTAATGGGCAGCGCTGTCATGGGCTGTTTTTATCTTTGACAGCATCCTTTCATGGCTTGTCTAGACAAAAAACAGTATTCCAAAAGCTCACAACAGACAGGAGGAGCAGTCACTGCAACCTCACAGCGGAATTTGATGGGCTGCTGGACCTCTCTACAAGTTCCTGCAGGGATGTGGGGAGATGACTGTCTCAGGAGACAGTCTCCCCAACGTGTTCAATACCTGGTGCAGCATCAGCCTCTGCAGGAACTTACAGAGAATTGGTGATTGCCTGGATCTCACTTCTGATCTTGGCAAACTCCAAGCTCAGTAGCACCCAAGACCCCTAGCCTTGCACAGAGCAAGGAACAGGCACCTCACATGGAAACAAGGTGAGTGAAACAGCATCTAGAGCCACACTTCCAACCCCTACCCTGGCCACAGCAACCGCAGGCTTTAAGGATCCATCTAACTTGCATAAACAATGTAAATTACCCTCAATATGCCTAAGACACTATACATGCAAATTCACAGAGCTGTGACCCAGCCCTCAATTTCCAGAGGAAAGTTCTGTAAAGAAGACAGTGTGATCCACAATTTAGAGATCTAGAGGAACCTCTTCCAGAGCTACACAAATATGTAGCACAGCCCCAGCCACTTGTGTAACTGACAGACCTCTGAAAGCAGCTTTTAATTTATTGCAACATCATAGTTTTTCAAATTTTCCAAGATTTTTGTGCATTTGACAGTGAAAGGTCTATTATTGACACTTTTGTGTGTAAGCTGCCTACAGCTCCACATTACTTGGGGTACAAAGCAGATGAGCAAAAGGCCTTTAAACTAGTGCTGTTGCACCTCTGATCTTGATTGATGTTGACACCAATTAGCAGAAAAGGAATCTTCCAGATAAAGGAAAAGAAGATTTTATTAAGCCCTAAATGCCAAGAGTCAGAATTCAATGCAAAATTCATTAGTGTTTATGGCAGGAGTCCTACCAGCTATTGCCAAGGGGTTAAAGGGAAATAAAAATTACATAAATAGGATTTTCAGGACTTTTAAATCCTAGATTGAACAGTAAATGTGTTTGGGTGATTTTGGCTTGCTGTTCTATACCCCTGCTTGTGAAGGCTGTTCTGGTACACTCACTAGTTTTAATCAGAGGCAATTTCTACTGAAATCAATTGTGTTCCTCTGAATGAATTGGAAAATAGAGGTAATATTTTTTTCATTCAGTTCTAAATCTATTTTTGTAAATAAAACATTCCTCAGATAGAGGAAGAGGTCTTCACATAGTATAAATATAAATTTATAAATCTGTAAATATATGCATGTAGATATATATATGCAGGATCAAAATCTCATTTTAAATTTCTGGCTCATGTACAGACAGTGACACAAAAATAATGACACTTGCCTTTGCAGACTTCTACCCTTAAACAATTGCCCAGAAAAATAAAGGAGCTTTGCAGGTTTCCTGATGCTGTATCACCAATAAACCCCAGTTTAACAAAGCTCTGAAACAGTACTTTAAAGCTTTGTAAAAATAAAGATTAAATATGCTTTTTATGAACTAGAAGGGCGATTGTGACAGTTCAGAGTCTGGAGGACTCTGAGTGGCTGCTGTGTAAGAGAAGCACCACAGCTGCCTGCTGTTTTACTTCACAGCTCTCAGAGGAACTCTTTTGGAGCAGGAACAAATATTTGGGAAAGTTGAGGCAGTTCCTTCCTAAGTCCTGTGTGCACAGCACTCAGAAAGTTTCTTGCATATTCATGTCTTTCCATGCTATGCTCTTCAGCTTGGTAAGGAAAATCATAGGTCCCACTTTCCAAACACCAGGCACCTGCCTGCCCCAAAAACACACCCACAGGTTTTTGTTCCTCTGTCCTGACAGGGTGTCTGCTCTCTCAGTTCAAAGGACTGCACACACACACGCTAATTCCTTACAATTCAATTTAGCCAATGATAATTTAATTTCTACATGTCCTAAGACATGTTCGTCCTTGGCAGAGGATCCTGATGACCATCAGTTTACATCTACTTGTCAGAAGCCCCAGGGCAAATGTTGACTCTGAATTATCCTTCCAGTCTCATTTGCTGCATCAAATGTCATCAGAGCTTTTGACAGCAGCAACTCAGACTCACAGCTAGAAAATTTATTGCCTTTTCTTGCTTACTGTGGACATTAGGGATTTGGTTTATACATCTCTCATCTTCCAGGGCTAAGCACTGAAGTTCACTGTTTCACTTTACTGGGATAGTGCTATTCACCTGAAAAGACTTGAGCCCAGATTTATTTTAAAAATTAAAACATCCTGTTGCTATCTTTGCATCATTTGCTCCTGCCCTGCAACCAATGATTCCCTCTTCTTTAATACATACCTGTTGTCCCCTGCTGCTTATGGCAGGGGTTCATTTTCTCATTGTAGATTTGAGCAACTTGTCACAGAGCAAGAGCTTTGTTCTCTGACTGGGGCTAAGTACTGGTTTTATTTTTAATAAACCCTTGCAGGCTGGTTATTATTTAAAAAAAAAAAAAAAAAAAAAAAAAAAGACAAAAACCCCAAACCAAACAAACCAACCAATCCACCAAAAAAAGACAAACAACACTGTGTTTTGCTATTAAACTACATATTCTGAAAATTAGTGAGCCTGGAAACTCTGATTAGAAAAAGGAGAATTATTCGAGAAATGTGGAGAAATGGGGATGTGGGATTTCAGGGAATATGTTATGTAGACTCCTACACTTATCTGAAACTACATTCCCTAAGTTTCTCAATTCTTTTCAGCCATGTTATGCTCTCACAGTAGTTACATGTTCTGTAAGTGAAGATGGATTTCTGCTCATTGATGGCTGTTATCTAAGCTGCTCTGTTTTTTGGATCTTGGTCATACTTGTACCATTTTTTTATAATAGCAACCCTTTTCCAGCTAAATATTTAAATGTGGAGAGAAAGAGAGTTCCTGTTCTGAGAGTAAAACTCCCCTTGCAAAACCTCAGGGCTGGAGCCACACACTGCAGAAAGCTGTCCCTGTCTCTAAACGATCTCAGCAACAAAACAAGAGGAGTCTCTGCCCAAGACTTAGAGAATATGACTGCTGTCTGTGTGTGTACCTAACAGTCAAAACACCATCTATCCTGAGAAGCACTATGGATGGTTTCAACCCCTGCACCTCTAGAAGGATCTCTCCTTCTGTGTTCACAGAACTGTGGGGGAATGTTTGAGAAATCAGCAGATTAAAGGTAGTTTTGTTTTTTCTGTTGCTTCTTGATGAAGAAAACATAGGAGAAAATATGCCATGGAATTAGAGTGTGTGAATCTGTCTCTCAGAACTGTGCTGGAGAACTCCTTGGAGGACCATTGTGGCATTTACAAATTTGAAATAACAGGGCATTGATTCACTCACATCATAGATATTTTCTCAGTGGGTTAATAAAATAAAATAAGAAAGAATTCTTGGTTAAAAATCTATTTGCAGGGAGTCAGATCTGTTTCAGTCTTGCGTATAGATTCTGTTCTTCCTTCATTACAAACTAAGATGACAAGACTTCATGGGATTTCAAACTTACAGTATATCAACAAGAATGTTTTAAACCAGAGATGCAGAGAAAAGGCAAAATTTATAAATCTGCCCCTTTCTCACTCTGGCGTCACCTGCAGCAGCCATGTAGTGAATAGAAAATGAAAATTGAGTATTCTTCATAGATACCCATATATAACAGAACTGCAGCAGAAAAGCTTACGTTGCTATCCCTGTCAGATTCTATGAATCCACAAATCCTTCTAAATACCTAATATCGCAGCTCAAGATGTGCCTAGATGTGCGAGCTGTCAGTTATTTATAAAAGACCTCTTATCAGGACCTACACTGACAATAATATCTGCAAATGTTGAAGGGCCCTCAGCTGTCAGACAAGAAATCATCATCCAGCTGTGTGACACATGTGACTGCCAAGTGCCAAGTCCCCAAGCAAAACATAAGAGGATAAACATCCAGGTCACCAAGAATGAACCTTACCAGAGTCAAAAACACGTGAGAAAATCAGTAGGGTTATTGTTAAGGCTGATCCTGTTGTCATTGCCAATAGGGAACATCAGGAGTCTACCTAGAGCTGTAAGCAGCATTTCTATTACATTATCAGACAGAATGGTCAGGTTTGATTGTGGTCAAAGACGAGTCCCTGGCAGTAATCTTAACAGCTACTGATTCAACTAATGCTTCAGCACAAGTCGTGATGGGTGGGAGTGGTACAAATATGGACATGTGCACACTTTGGATCTAGTCCATGATCCAAACTGTCCTCAGCCCTGACTGACAAAAGTAAGTGCAATAATCTGTATCAGGCCTCTGTCACCAACACCATTGCTAGACAGAGAGAAGATAATACAGTAGGTTTCATGAACTTGTATAATGTCTTCTAAAAACCATACAAACTTTCAGTATCTTTGCATTATCTTGTGCCAGGGAACTCCACAGTTTAGTTGGAAACTGTGCAAATTGTCAGATGTAAGAAATACAAACAGGATTTTCTTGACTTGTAAAGTAACTTATCGAGTGAGGATATTTTTTCCGAACTGACAGAAGATGGAAGTCATGCTCCATAGAACATGTAGGCATAATCCACGACAGCAGAACAGCACCAGCAATTAGTCAGAATCTCTCTATTGACTGACAAAAAGTAGACATATATGATCACTGCAGACCAATCTCTTGAGCACTCAAAGTGTGTAAATTAGACCTAAAGTGTAAATTGTGCAGTAAGTGACAAGAATTTCAGAACACTGATTACTTTGAGACAGTCATTTGAGGAATGAATTCTTTCAAGAAATATAAAACTGCTGGTCTTGACGACATCTGACAACTCAGTAGATAAAATACCTTGGTTGAATGACAAATATCTGAATACTCTAGCAATTTATTGTGCATTGCTGTCAGTGTGTTAGTACTTCTATGCCATGACACTCCAAAAATCAGAGAAGGATGCTCCTGAGCCAAAGAACAGTGGGTTATGTCCATACGGCATCATCTTCACAAATGGCATCAGCATCTGATTCTAATTAAATTAGTTATCACCATTTGCTAAATGGTTTCTAATACCAGAGCAGGCTGGACTGTTCCCAGAAAATCCCTGCTGTTTAAGTGCTTAACATCACTGAGCAGTTCCAAGAGAGCCTTGGGAGGGCATGGACAGATACTCTATGGCTGTAGCTCCATCAGCAGCTGCTCATGACACTGGGAAAAACTGAAGTATGTAATTATTTGTAATTATTAAATTACACGGATTGATCATCACTCCATAGGGATTGTACACTGAAAAGTTCACATAAACCATGTGAAAAATAGAGCCAATGGTGCAGACTGCAATGTGAACTATCAGAAAAAGGTACTTGTACCAATATTTTTAGCATCTGCCAAAATAAGCAAGCAAGCTATGATCATAAAAAATCTAATTTCTCACAGGAGACTAAGGCATCACAGTCCAAAATTAGGAATGCAATTGTAAGGAATTCATGCAAAATCAAAGCCATGTTGACCCAAGCATATTTCCTGGATATCTGATTAGCACATCCAAAGCCAGCTGTATATGAATTCAGATGAAACGTATATGAATCTCTTTCATCTTTAGGCTCAATAAGCTACCAAATAATTTTGCACATCCAAGACTGAGGGTGACTCACTCACAACTAACACCTGGTCTATCTGCATGTCATACCAAATTGCACACTTTTCCGAAGGCCAGACAGATCAAAATGCAGAGTGCTTGTAAGAGCTCAGTTTCCAGACAGAGATGAGAGGTAGATGAGGAGACTGATGGCAACCAAATAATGCTGAGAACTGCAGAACTCACATAGTACCACTCACACCTGTATGTGTGCTCTGTGTGGGAATGAGCAGGGTTTGCAAAGTAAGAGAGGCTGCAATGGATCAAAATTGCATTGTCTTACTGGATAACTTGCATAAGCCAAAACCAGTCTGCCTTTCTGGGGATCATCCTATCTGATATCATGAAAGCACAAGCGATTCCCAGAGAACGTATCTTGAATGTTTATGGTGGTGCTGAAAAGTTTTCTAGCTACAGCAGAAATACAGAAGTTGTGGCTACACAACTGGCAATGTACAATACAATCACTAAGGAATTTAAAATTAGCATAGATTGCAAGAAGATAAGATAAAATAGAAGAAAATTACTGAGTAACCTGAGAATAAATTGGAGAATTTGGAGACCTTCTCACACATGAGTCAGCTGGAAGAACAAGAACATTCAGAAACATAGTTATTATAAATAAACAGAAATGTGTGAACATAGAGCCTGGTTCAACAGTACAGCACATCATGGTCTGTGGCATCATGAAAGAGTTGTAAAATACTAAGGATTTAGCTGGGGCAACCCATTGGTGCATCTCCTATATTCACTTTATGAAACCACATCAGAAAACAAACAAAGGGCATGCAACAGAAAAAATAAAGCACAGAGATGGCTGTGCAGGCATGGAAGGATAAACAAGTCTTTTATTTCCTTTCTGCAAATCAGAACAAGACAAATGACTGAAAAGCCTTTTTCAAACCCTACCAGTTCTTGACAGGAAAGAGGAAATAATGCCCTAATTGCCAAAATGGCAAGGAGAGGAGAGAGGGCAGCATGTCACACTTACAATTTGTTTCCAATTCATTCTCTCTCTCCGAGGTTCTGCCTGCCCTTTAAGAAATCTGTACTTAAAACATAATGGACTAGACAATTTCTAAACCAGGAGCCTGGTATAATTCATTTTAATGCCACTCCAGCTGGCTGGGCAATACAATAGATCATCACATTGTGAGAGAACCCCTTGGTCCAGACTATGTCTCAGACTTAACTTCTAGATCTATGGCATATTTATCATGAGACTGCTCTCACACAAGGTTGCCATGGTGGTATGCAGTATTTCTCCATGTCTCCCTTAATGAATTTGATTCTTTTAGCCAAAATGGAGCTATTCAACATCAAAAAAAACCCCAAAACCCTATGCTGACTATGTCAGAGTCAGATGCCCAGAGTTAAGTAACTACCATGACACACTCAGGGAAGGTATCAGCAACAGTATGGTTTCACATAATGTTCAAGACTATTTTTTAATATGAACTAGTGTTTAGTCTTTGAAAGATGCAAGGTATTGTGGTATTGTAATTAGTTTCAGCTACACCAGATATCCTTCACTGCTTTTTCTGTTTAGAACAAGCTCTATGAATAAAAAGAGAATTTCTTTCTTCTTAAAGTTATTCTCCTCAGCATAGAAAAAGAAGAAAATTCTACATAGTTATGAGCCATTTTTTTTCCCAGATCCAGTAACAAAACACTTGGAACACACCAGACTTGGGGTCACTGACTGTTCCTCTACCCAGAAACCAAGCCAAAAGGTCCAAGATGTCACAGGAGACTTGTCAAAGGGATGGGATGAGAAAAAGTATCACAACTAATTAATATTTTGTTTTGAAAGAAACTTGATATTAGTTGTTTCCACTTCCTTAATGAGAAGGCAGTGCTCTGAACTTCTTACAAATCATTTATTCAAGGTCCTTACTGAGAACTAAGGTCTCTGAACTCAGCTCTGGCTGCTGCTGTGAACTTTGAACGAGGAGGTTTAAGATATAGAAGTGTAACAGAAACAAAATCCACTTTTGTGCAAAGGTCATTGTCAATAGTGTTTATTTTTTCTGGTCTTGTTTTCTCTTCAGCATAATTGCATTTTTGTCTGTAAGTGACGAGTTTGACCAGAGCAGCATTGATTAAACAAAACTCACAGACTCACTCAATATTTCAGTGATGGAGGATTGCTGGAGGAAAAGAAATACTTGTTTTCACTGTGCCTTCAATTTACAGCCAGGAGTGAAGCCACTGGTGACAAAAATCTGCTGTGCAAAGGTTTTCTGTGGTATTTCCCTCTGGAAAACCTTGTGAATTCACAAAAAAAACTCTGTTCTCATGAGTATCCCACTTTGTTCCAATATGCTTCTGAGCTCTGAAGAGCTGAGCTGAGGTCCCTTCTGACTAACTGGATCACTGAAAACTCTCTGCTGCCTGTTCTCCTCCTCTAATATTCACAGCACGGCAGATAAAGCTCCTGATCCATTATTATTCAGATTGTGCATTTATTTACTTACAATCCTTAACCCTTTTCATCATATCTCTAATTTTGTCTTGAAGGCCTTGTGTTGCTTGTTTCTGCCCATATTTATGCTATTATCTTTATCTTTCCCCTCTCGTTCTGCCTTCACACTCCCTCCTTGAGCTCATTTTCCTGGTCCATCAGGGTTTTATCACCCCCTGCTCTTGATCAGACTCTATCTCTTTCTATCCCCTGGACAGACTTCTCCCTCTGTGTTCAGCAAGGACCAGAGCTGTAGTGCTGGAGTGCTTCTGAGGGGCAATTGTTACTCCAGCATAAGAACCTGCTAAATTGTTAAGAAAGAAGAGAACAATGCACAGAAATAGTAGAAAAAACACAGGAAAGGGGCAATGAGAAATGGAAGTTGTGTGGCTGGAACAAACCAGGTTTTATTCCTGCTAATTTTTAATGCCTTGATTATATTGTACATTGCCAGTTGTGTAGCCACAACTTCTGTATTTCTGCTGTAGCTAGAAAACTTTTCAGCACCACCATAAACATTCAAGATACGTTCTCTGGGAATCGCTTGTGCTTTCATGATATCAGATAGGATGATCCCCAGAAAGGCAGACTGGTTTTGGCTTATGCAAGTTATCCAGTAAGACAATGCAATTTTGATCCATTGCAGCCTCTCTTACTTTGCAAACCCTGCTCATTCCCACACAGAGCACACATACAGCTGTGGGTGGTACTTTGTGGAAGCCATGGACCAAGTAAACAGCCTGGAGTTCCTTGAGAGGACTTGGCGACTGCAGGTCACCCTGCAGGATGCAGCAATGAGTAGAAACTGAGGTCAGATGGTCACAGCAGGTAACTGGGATCCAAGAGTCCTTGCACTGGCACATTATCCCAAAACACTGGCAAAAAAAAAAATTGATATTCCTGTATTTCACTCCACATGAGCTTAGTTAGCATTACTTGAAATAACATGTGCCACATTACCTGAGAAATGCTTTAAAGCTGTGAAAGTGTAAAGTATCATAGAACAGTAGAACAAGATCCCTAGACTGTTTCTACTGATAGATATGAAATTCAAGGTTCCTGCTGCCTCACATTTTCTGGGTAATTGCTAAAAAAAGAAAATTATCTATTTGTCAAGTCAACTCATTAAACAATTTGAGACTTTGAACCACTTGATTTGGGTGCAAATTTAATCAGAGGGTGTAGGGGTGAATTGAGACGGAACACACTTCTCAACTTCTGCCTCAGGGCCCTTTTAGATATTGCAGTAACACAACACTGTTATTTTATAAGCTAGCTGAAAATCAGCATTACTCTGTGTGCTTCATTTCCACAATGGACTGAGGAAATGCTTATTCATACTTCTGTAGTTGAGATGCATTTAAAAAAGTAAACAGAGATTGTAGGGGGCTTAAATGTTTCTGACCTCTACTAATTCTGGTGGTGGAAGGACAGGGGGTGTGGTGCAGACAGGCTGGTATAGCCATTTTGGGCATCAGCACCCTTTTGCTCTTCAGGACTTTCACATGAGGAGGCAGAAATGCAAAGGACCAAGTCCTGTTTGTCCCCTCCCTGTCTCACTGCTGGCATGGCTCATGCCCCTGCACTGCATATAGTGCTCCTGCCTCCATAAGTGCACTCCAACAAAATTTCATCAGGCCTCCCAAGCTGAAGCTTGAACTTTTCTAGGGATTCATTTCAGAATGTGAACAAAATCAATCCAACTCATTCCAATTAGGCAACCAGTAAATAAATCTTGTGTCCTGTCATTGCAGGTCTTTTTGTTGAGTTTCAGAGTGCTTGGAAATTCTCTCAAAGTACCTGTAGTGCTCCACTTGTTTCTTTTCGACAGCTAAAACTTCTTCCTTATGTGTAATCACAGAGTCTTTGTTGAAGACCTGCTTCTGTGCCGAGCAGAATCTGTGCTGTATTTACAAAGTAGAAGCCAATACAAAGAGCGTTCACTGTAATGAACAGTGTTTGGAATGAAAAGTCTAATGAGTATAGATGCTATCAAAGCTGTTCTCTTGCTCAGAAGTGAATGTTAATGCCAATTACTCATGTGTCTTGATTAAACTCTCTCCGAACATTAAGTACTGCAGAAAAAAAACCTCCATCACAAAATCTGCACATTACAGTTGAGTCAGAAGCTGGTATCAAGAATCTGGGGATAAAGTGTACTCTGTGTTGTGGTCCTTCAGTGAATACCACCATGGAAGCGCCTTGGATGTGAATTATAAAAGATGTCTGTGCTGAGTATTCCACTGGATCACAGCCAAATTAAAGAAACCAGACTTAGATGCACTTCCAGGATAGGGAAAACACTTCCATGAGTAAATGACTGAAAGTGGACATTTAACATGGAGAAATAGGAGGTTCCACTAAAGATGTGACAGATCTCCAGATTTTTAACAGGGAGCCTTATAAACCATGAGAGGCAGACAGTGAAGTCACAGCTGGAGTTGGGGCTACTGCCTCAGTTTGGCTGAATCCATGTCCACTGCTCTGTTTGATAAACCATTCTGGGGTATGTCTGAAGCAATTCTGATCTATGAATATTTTGCTGTGATACAAAAGGGACAGCAACCTTGTGATATATCTCTGAAATAAGGGAAAATGGACAAACCAGGAAGAAAAGTGAACATTAGGTTTCTCTTAAAAAGTGAAAAGTTTTATTGATAAAAGCTACAGGAATGTGTGGGGTTTTGTTTTGTTGGTTTTTTTCTAATCATAAAATCAAAGTTTAAAAGAACAAAGGATGCTTAAATAGTCTATGCCCAGTTATCTTCTCTATCTCAGGCCATTGCACTTCATACAACTCCCACTGCCTTGAGTTGGATGCTTCTTAGAGCTGTGACACAGAAATACCCTAAATCCCCCCTTGCATACCAACCTACACAGTGAATGTAATATTGGGAACAGATAATAACAGAAAATTTTAAAGCTGAAATAAAACTGAAGGTGGCTGGTGGAAGAGCAACTTTCTATCCCTGAATTCAGACGGGGTTAAAATCTTCCATTAAAAGCCTTGATGGTTTCATGAGGTCGCAGGACCCGCTGCCTTTCAGCCAGCACCTGTCAGAGCACCAGAAGAGTTCACAGCTAAATAAATAGATGCATTGTATAAAATGTGGGGGCACTGAGTGGCAGGAAGGGGGATGTGTCTTGTCCAGGGACAGGCAGGAAGTCATTAGCAGAGCTGGAAAAGGCCATGATGTCCCAGTTCTAAAGGCTGTGCTTTAAATATTTAATTACCCAATGTTTATCCCATTTGTTATCGATAGATCACAGCACCTGGCTTAAATAATGCTTTACACTTTTGAAAATATCACGTCATAAATCTCCATGACAGGCCTGTGCAGTGGGTGGGCACCAGTGTTATCCCACTTCACCAAACTGGAACACTCACACACCACAGCAGGGAGAGGGAAAAGTGCCAAAGGATGCGCCTGCAGCCACTGGCTTGGGGAGAGCCTCAGGGCCAACAAATGCCCACAGAATTATCTCCATGAGCCTTGCAAAACAGCAGAGCACAGTGATTTAAATCTAAAGCTGTGGCTGCTTGATGATTTGCAGGCAGTACGAGAGTGTCTCTGGATGAGCAGACAATTCTCAGGAATGGTTGAGCTCAGCGATGTCTGACAGAGGCTGTGCTAAGGCTGGGAACACAGTCCCAGCACACCAGGGGTGCCTGGATGCTGTGCCTGCCTATGCCGAGCCTCCAGCCAGTGCCAGTGCTACCAACAACACTGCAGCTCGCACACAAATTCAAGTTAGAAGGAGAAAGAGATTGGAAGTAATGGGGGACATATGAATCATATCTGCAAGACCTGGTGTAATTTCATTTTGAAATTCCAGATTTAAACTAATGTATTCCATGGCCAAAAGTTATTCTAGCTTCTCTGGGCAGGTAGTAATAGAAAGAAATGTGATCTTTTTGATTAAGCCAGAACATTTACTGCCACTGGGAAGTGCTGCACATAATGTACCATGGGGACAGGGTGCTTTCTGCAATTTCTGCTACAACTGCAATATCTTACAGTAAACCTTCAAAGGTACAGTGTATAGGAACTTTCAAATCATCCTCATTAACTGCATTTGTAGAACAGAGCACCTGTCTATTAAGGTATTAGAGGTGCTTCTAGTGAAATAAATTAAGATTAAGTCCTGATTCTGCTTCCAAACACCCAGTATAAATCCAGACAACTTGTCCTACTTCTGTAGCATTATTCCAGATTTAAATTTATTCAACAAGGCTCTTAAATTTATGCCTTACTTGGGAACCTGAGTGTTTCTACCAGTGGCATTGGAGCTGCTCTCATAAGCTTTAAATCTTTGAAAATTTAAGCATGTGCCAGGGACTAAAAATTGACCTCTGAGGCTGAAAACAACAGATTGGCAGACAGCTGAAAGCTCATACAAAACCATTAAGGAAAATCAAAAAGCACAAGAGCTTCAGGAGGAAAAAAAAATAAAAAATGAAAAAAATCCCAAAGAAAATGAAAACCCACCTTACAATGTTTAGAAAAACCGTAAAATCCTGGAAGGAAAAAGGAGAACTGAAGGCTGTGAACATGCACCTTCATTTCAAATACTCCAGTATTTAGTCCTATCTCAGCCTCCTGTTGAACTCATGCTGCACACAGAGAGGCTGAGCCTTCCTAAAAGGTTATACCTGAGATTTTCATACTTAATCATTATCTGCAAGCTACTATTGAAGAAAATAAGGTGCAGGAAATAGAGAATTTACCTAAGGACTTATCACACACTCAAACACTATGAAATGAGACTTGGGTGTCCATAAATAGGGAAAAAACTTTATATGTCTGGCAGTAAGCTTTTGGGGTTTTGCTTGCCATTTGGGCTCATGCAGGAAATGGAAATTTCCTGTTCCTGTCAACCTGAAATGCCTCTGAAGTCACAACAGCTCAGCTGGAGGACAGTAAATACCACAGCCTTGTTTTCTTAATGCACACAAAAAAGACATAAACTCAGCCTAACCTTGTAAGTTTACTTTGGGATCATATTTATGGCCCAGGTGACTCCCAGCTCAGCCAATGCAGGATACTTAAGTGATATTGTAATATGAATAATAAATCTTAGCTTGGGACCAAGCAGGAAGCTCTTGAATGCTGACAAATGGGGCTGTAAAAAGCCACTTCAGAGATCTGTGCAAGCACAGGGAAAGCCCTGGCTGGCCGTGGGCATGTCAGGTTGCCCAAAGAGGTACAAGGATACTTGCCTTGCTGTCTGCAGGCAGGTCTTTGTCCACCTTCTCCCACACGACACTTGGACAGCACACCTGATGGACACGTGGATTTCTTCCCTGAATAACCTTCCCCCTAATTAAGCTGAATGCTACTTAATTCCACCAGCTTGTAAATGCTGCATTCATTATTCAGAATTATCCAGATCTGAGGGAACTGAAGGGAAGAGAAAACAAAGGTCCTTGCAGGATTTAACACCCACTCCACTGGTGTGCAGAGACTCAACTTGAGGTGCAGTGCAACCCCCCTATCATTCTTCAAAAAGATGTGGGAGGGGACGGTGACCAATTACCTACCAGGAGGACCACAGGCTCTCCCTTTAGAGTGACCAAAGCCAAGCGATACTGTGGCAATGCTTGACTGGAACCAGGGGAAGAAGAAATAGGCACTGCCCTTGCGGATGGCTGGTGCTGACCTCCCACCTCCTTCTCCCGTGGAGCCCCTGCCAGCCCCCAGTTTTTGGGCTGTGGAGCTCCAGGATGCCTGTGGTGCTCATATGTTGGAGCACGAGGCTTAGATTCCTGGCTCCCAGCTGTCCCATGGCTTTAAGAATTGGAAGGAAATATTATCATCTCTCACTTGCTTGAGTAGCATCCAAGCCTTTTATTTACATCATCCCACCCTGTAGGGGAGGATGGGATCTGGTTGATGCTCACAAGGAAATGGCAACCCAGCCATTTGTCTGGGCTACACACAGAGAGCCCTGCCTTGGTGGTGCATGAGAGTGGGAGTCTCCACAGGGCTCCATCTCTGTCTTCTTTCTCTTTTGAGATTGCGCAGGAGGTCAGTGCAAGAACAAAACATGGAAACAGCCAGACATAACCACCGAATGGAGGGAGAGGGATCCAGAGTGGAAAAGACAAGTTTGAAGCTGGATGTACATTTTCAAAGACAATTCTGATTTGATGCAAAAGCATTCAGAAAGTGAGTTGAATACAGTGAGTCAGAACAAGCCAAAAGCTGAGGTAGTTTCACCTGAAGCAGCGATATTTTATTTCAGACTTCTGAAGTATTTTGGCTCTCCCCACTACAGACCTGCCAAATCAATGGCATTTTCTGTGGGATTGCTGAAACCCTCTCCCTCCCTTTGTCTGACCTCCTGACCCAGCCAGGATGCATTCCCATTTTCCTGCTCCCAGAGGACTCCCTCACAACTGCAGGCTCTTCTTGAGTGCAGCTCTCTGCATCTCAGCTCTTGACTGCAGTATCCAATGAGAGAAAGACAGGAGGAGAAATCTTTACCCAGTGATGAAGCCACTCACCAAAGTGAACTGGAACCCATCACTTCCTCTGTAATCCATATTTTGAGCTGGTTTTAAATTTCTGTGATCAAGTAGAGAAGAGATCTGCAGGCAGCTGTCTCAGATCATTTCAAGCTATCTTCTTGCTTTTATGGATCTAGCTGTTTGGTGATTGTTTTTTTGTTTGCTTTTAATTAAAAAAAAAAAAAAAAGACTTCCAAGCAAAATTCTCAGTTTCAGGTTGAACAAAACACTTATTTAAACCTGAATTAAAGGTTTGAACACACAGAAAAAAATATTGCCTTTTTATTTTAGGATGACCCCCCAAATATTATACTTTCTAATCAAAACAAACACATAGACCCTGTCAAGTTTTTTTCCCTACAATTGGTACACCCTAGAACTAGACAGTATGATTTCTGACTTCCCCCCTGCCTTCCCAAATTTTTACTCATTTTTTTTCTCTCCATAAGCATTTTTCTCTCCATAAGGAGTATTTTTAGGAGGATTACTCACTGAAAATGTTTTTATTAAGTTCTTTTTAAAACCAATAATAAGTTAAATGTGCATGCATGCATGTGAAAGTGCATATGTTCAGACATAAAAATTTCTGAACATAGTCACACTTATTAAAAATTTTCAGTGAGTAATCCCAAATTCAGAGCTGTTTGGGAACTGCTTGTATTTGCTTTATTCATGACAGAGTTATTTGATGCTGTTCTCTGTCTGTGATTGGACTGCGGGAACATCTTTACTCATACAGAGAAATAAAAAATATTAAATGCCCCAAAATCCAGGTATCACCATTCAGCCAACAGCTCAAGGATTAAGTGGAGGTCTGGTTTCCATTAATAACTGGCAATAATCTGTATATTTTTAAGCCACATAATAGATCCCGTAAATAATATCAAATAGAATTTAGACTTCAGAATTTGAAATTCAAAATTAGGCTTTCCAGCAGTGTGACTTTCCTCAGCAGTTTGGCTTTGCCTGTTGACTAGTAAGGCAGGATAAGAGATGGGATATCAGGAGTGGGATTATCAGGCATATTATTCCCACTATTGACACATGTAAAAATCCACATATATATATATATATATATATATAACACATTATGACTATCAGCTTCGTTTGTCTTTTTAAAGAAAACCTATTGCAAAATGATGGCAGAACTAAGTAAAATCCCAATTTACAAATTTGAAGACATTTCCAGAGAGTCTCAGATATGACAGGAACAGTAGTAGATTGATACTGCAGAAAAATCATGTTGGAAACATGGTATATAGAGATGGACAATTTAAAATAATAAGAGGAAATTAGACTGTAATGAGTGTTTACACAAAAGCAAATAAACTGATACAATAGAGAATGCAGGTCTCAGGACAGACAGATAAACTCAGAGAGATCAAGGTATCAGAGAGATACCAGAGGCACAGTAAGGCAGGAAAACCAAATGCAAGTGCAAAGTCCTCCAGGCTACAAGATAAACTGTGAAAAAACAAGCTGAGCCCTCATTTCAGAAGTACATAAACCACTTAGTCTGTGTCCTTTGCAACACTGAGAGAAGCAGCTGTCCAGGTTTGTGAAGGTGCAGAGGACTACAGGAAAGGACTAAAATAGTGCATGGCACAGTGATGGAGGCACCTACATCCCTAAGAAACGATGCACCAACACTAATCATATGCAGCATCAGTGATTAATACTGTTTCTGCACTCCAGCAGCATCAAATAATCAAATCTCTAGAAATATTAGATTTAGCTTTTCCACCCTTAATTTCCAAAACTGTAAACACCAGGGTTTTCTTAGAGTAAAACACGCTCAAATGCCTTAGTGGGTGAAGATTTAGCAGGGACACCAGATGGGTGGCACTGGTGGCATCTGTATCACTCATAAGTGGCATGGGTTAGTTATTTCCCCTCTCCCAGTCTTTGTGCTTGCACAGGAGTCTGCCTGGGAAGAGATAAATAGTGCAAGGAGGAGACACAGGATGTTTTCTTTATTATGGAGTAGCAGAAGATGCTTTTTGCCCCAGCTGCTGGACGACTCCTGCACAGGCACTGTGCTCTGCACACGAAACATCTGGAGTGAATGTGTGATCAGGATCCCCTGGGTTTTCCTACTAATTATCCTTGTGCACTAATATCCAAGGAAAAAAATTACAGAATTCAACTGCAGAAATAGAAACAGCAGAATTGTGTTTTGCTGGGGTTTTTTCCAGGGTTGTCATTAAGTGTAGGACTGTGTATCAAGCTTGTTTCCACCTCATCCACAGCCCTCTGGGTCTCTTCCAGGAGGGGAGAGCCTCCAGGAGGGAGGGTGAGAGAGGCTGTCTTGCTGTTGTGGGAGGATGAACTCTCACGCTTTCAGAGTACTGACAGAAGGGACAACTCTGTGTAACAGTACCATGCAGTGCCTGCCACAGCAGGAAGGCAGTGAGGCCACATTGCTCGGGGAGCAGCAGCGCCCAGAAGCACTGGAGATGTTCAGTCCCTTGGGCCACCTCCATGCCAAGGACATCCAACACTGGGATGAGCAGCTCAGTGAACCCAAGCAGCTGCCCATCACCTCTCAGCCATCCACGAAACTCACCCTGTGGGCACCCACTGCCTGTGAAAAACATGGCCCTGTAGCCCCACGGGGGACTCACCAGCACACAGTGCTGTGTCACAGGCAGCGAATAAAATTGGTTCAACAGGAAAGTTGTTTCAAAGGTGCCCAAAGTGCAACTTGTTTATTAGACTACAAATTCTTTAGGGGGAAAAGTGTAAAAGTCATGCTTTTTAAGGGCTTGGTGTGTGGCAAGTGGTCCTGTGAATAAATGACAGGCTCAATCAGAATGAGTGACTTGCATGTTCCTCCTGCCCAGGTGGCACCTGAGCTATGATGTTGAGCTAGAAATCTGTGTCCCCATCACCCATCCCCAGAGCCAGCTGCTCCCACACCTGCAAAATCTGGGCAGAAAACAGTTCCCTCACAGATTTAGTCTGGGACAGGATGACTCCTGCTTTGCTTCCTTAAAAGAAAGTTTACGTGACAGGTGCTGAGACTTTCGATCAAGGAGGATTTCCAACACTGTGCGCTGGCCTTTTCCTCAAAAAAGTTAAAGTTTTCACAGTTTGAAAACAACTGCTGGAGAAGATGGCAGCAGCCGAAGGAGTTTGGCTAGAAATTGTGTTACCCCTTGATCCGCCAGCACTGCACAGCAGCTCTGTGTGCGACTCCCGGCTCGTTTGAAGGTGCTTGGGATGGCTTCAGGCTTTTGGCTTTTTTATGCAAGCAGATTTTCATGCTTTGATATCTTCTCTGACATGACTTTTGATCCAGTGGAGGTGATGCTGACAATTTTTTCACTGGGAATATTTTGTGTACAGTGCTGCTAGAGCATTGCAGTTGCCTGAGTTATTTTGGAGGAGCTCTTTTACAAAGACGCAGCCTAACAAATAGGATGGAAAGTGAGAGCTCTGCTAACTGTAGGTTAGCAGGATGTTTGCCCTGGTCCAGACCACGGCATCACAGCTTGTCAGCATGCAGGGACTGTCAGAGACAATCCAGGAGAGTCAGGAGAGAAGGAAAGCACAGCACAGACTGGTCTGGGATTCTGCGCAGTGAGGACAGCACTTTGGAATACCCAGATTATTCCCTCACCCAAAAATAATAAAAAAAAAATTAAAAAAAAAAATTAAAAAAAAAAGCAGATGATGTTTCATGCTGCCAAACTGGCAAGTTTTGGAAAAAGTGAAAAAACCCTGGTGGAAAGTCTGCACTTTGCTGTCCCTGCCAGGGTAAAGCAGCACAGGGAATGAGGGTCACCAGCCAAGGTGTGATGTGTGCCTCGGGGAACCCCCTGCTGAAGGACTTTCAGCTAATTGAGAAAGTCAAACATCCGTATTCCTGCTATAAGAGAGGCTGCACTACCTTCATCAGGCATTTCAGCTACAAAGGGAATTGTTCATAAAGGCAGAAAGAATTAAAGGAGGGAATTAAAAGATGCAGTATTTAATGGGGCAGATTGATGTGCACTGATGAGATATACCTCAAATTGACTAAATGTCTGTTTCGGCTGAAACAGCTTTTTCCTTTTTTTCCCTTGGCCAATACTATCTGTGATTTTTGCTGTTTGTGAGCCACGTCCTTTGCTGTGACCCAGACAGAACTGAATCTGGCCAAATACAAGGTGTGCTTAAAAAAAAAAAAAAAAAAAGCCCAAATCACTGCATGCCCTAATTTCCACCATTCTGAGGCCCATGGAAGGAAATGATTTTTGTGCTAATGCAAGTCTCAATCCACCTAAAATAAATCCCAGCTGGATTGCAGCCTGCCTGAATGCAGTACAAAGATTTGCTGGGGCACAATGCAAATTATACCAACTACTCACCAACGCAGCCACCTCCGCACTAACTGAAGAAGGGACGTGGGGCTGAATGCCATAATTTCTTTCCTTTCCTAAACTGATGAGGCAGTCTCATTTTTGCGTGTGTGTAATGGTATGGAAGCACAGGAGCTTGGAGCTAGTAGGCATAACAAAGAGCTGAGCTACCCTGGATTTATATTCATCCAACTTTTCCGGTTGATGGAGTTACCCAAGTGCAAGCCCCCGTAGTGGGACTTTCACCAGAGTCAGTCTTGCACAGATTTACCTTCTGAGGGAAAACTATCCAACCAAGCTGAATCATTTCAGGCAGAGCAGTTGTAAGGGCTTGTTTACACGAAGCTGCTCAGAAAAGTTGATCTGAATTTTTAAGTGGATTAGTTAAACTGCATTAATTAAAGCCCTTTGTGGGAACTGTCAGAATTAAAGTGGTTTTGATTTGATTTGGTTTACTTCTGTTCCAAGCCTAAGTCATATTAAGGCCATTTTAATTGTGAAACTGAAGGTTTAATACAATTTACCTAATTCACTTTAAACTCCTGCCTTTAGTTAATTTAAATCAACTTTCCTGGTTTTCTCTATACACACATGTCCAAGGAAAAGAGAAGACCACTTAAATAGAAACACCTAAGAGAAACTTTGAAAAAAATCCAAATATTGCACTAGCACCTCCAGGACATTGCTATCTTTGCCACCAACAAGCTTTGGGAATTGAAGGTAGCAATCCCAAGGTCCAAGAAAATACAGTCAGAAACAGATCCTTGGTGCTGAGCTACAGCTGCTAATCAGAGACAGGTTGGCCAGTCCTGCACAAAAACTTGACTCCAGCCTAAAATCAAAGAAGAAAAATTAAGAAAATGCCACTTAGACCTCAGGAAAAAAACAGGGCTTGGGCCATGGGCTGTGGAAGGGGAAAAAAAGAGGTGCCTGAATACATGGAAGAAGAAGGAAATTTCATTTAAAGCTCTGGGGATAATTTCTGCTTCCTTCCTCCCTCCTGAGCCAGAAGGCAGAAACAATATTGATAAAATGCTGTTGGAGGAGACCATGCAGTCCTGTTTCAGGCACCAGAACAAGGGACTAGCCATCCAGTAGCCTGAAGCTCAGAGATTTGGGACATGGAGGCATACAGGTGACTTTGCATGGCATCAGCCCTGCAGGACCAGCTCTGAGCCAAGAGCCAATCTGCCAGCCCACCCCAGAGTGTCACCCATGAATTTAACAATTCAAGGTGAATCTTTGAAAACCATCCATTTCTGGAGGTGCAAGTTGCTCTCACGAGACACTTGAATGCCCACAGAAACCTGCACCCTTTGTGCATCACATTTTTGGAGCTCCCAGACTGGCCCTGTGCAGCAGTGCCGCGGACAGACAGTGTCACAGGGAGCAGCACGTGCAGTGACAGGGTTACTCTGCACCAGATGAATGATCAGAGCAGGGAACTGCCACACTAAATGAGAGGGAGTACAAGACAGGCTCCTTGTGCTGCCGAGATCCATTTTAGTATTGAATCATACTCCACATGGCAGGCTCAGGGAGAGCAGAGGTGGTGATTAGTGGGACTGTGTCTATTTGGAGAAGGCTGTATGCATGACTGAGCATGAATGGCCTGATTATGAGTGGGTGGAACTCCACTGGAAGGGACTGAGCGGGCAGAGCTGAGGTAGCAATGATTAGCTGCCATGCAAGATAAGTTATTGTCCCCCGGGATGCTAAAGATATACTGTACTTAATAGTTCACTGGCCAAATGCACTCAAACGGTTGGTATTGTCGCAGCTGGAAACATTCATTCACGTAATTAGTTTACTTTCCCAGTTTAAGCCAAATGGAAAATCCCCCTGTAAAGCACTCTTAAGCCAGCTGTTGAGCCGGTGTTGATCAGCACAGTCCTTTTGACTTTGCAAAGTTGTCTGGTTTTACCTGGAAGGACATGAAGTCCTTTAATCCCCTACTTTATCACAATGGTTTATCACAGCCATTTTAGGGATGCTCTGGGATCTTCTCTGGATAATCTGACCCAAAGATTTATAACAGCAGCCTCTGAAATCAATGGAAAATGAGCCATTGTGTGACAGGGTTGTTACCTGTCCATGATCTTAATTCCAGGTGTGTGACAGGAAGGACGGGAGATGACTCATCCCTTGTCAGAAATCTTCTGTGTCACAGATTTGCAGTTATACCTTTCTCCAGAGGAACCTCAGCTACTTGCCTGTAATAAATGATCTTCAGGTGACTTCCTCTCCCTTCTCTGGGAGTCATGAATATTTGACTTAACAAATTAATCTTTTCACTCCTTTCATAGAAAGACAGATACCTTTATATATGGAGTACATGAAACAGAGAATAAAAAATAGACCACAAAGGAAAGAATCTGATTTTTGAGTAACTCTGTTCATCATAGTGGTTAGGCCAGACCCTCAACCACAACAGAGCAACACTATTTAAATCAGTGATTGTACATCTTCATCTCTTTTTAGCTTACTGGTCTTACTTTGCTGGCACCAACATTCAGAGCCTAGACCTGGGTTCAAAATCAGCACTTACCCAAGCAGTTTCAGCATAATGGATCTTGTCACCACCCTCCAGTGGTGTCTACAAGAGAAGATGGACTTTTTATCTCAGAAAGCTGGAGAATTTGAAGTGAATTTCTCTCCCTTCACGAAAGACCTGAAATGCCAGGGCTGGAAAGGATTCATCAAGATACTCAACAACACCATAACCACATCATCAAACTTTGCATAATTTACCATTTTAGGAAAGAAATGCCCAGCAAGGCTTCAGCCTTCTAGTGACTCTGCTTCATAGGGGCATTTAGATTTGGGTTTAGATGCACAAGCACATGGCTTTGGGGGGAGAGGACCGTGATGTCAATATCATGCTCCATCATCTACATGGCAAGGGAGGTTAACAGCAGTGCCAGCATTTTGTGCTGTGTTATTCTGTCTGTTCTTTGTTTTGAGTCCTTTTGTTTGGCCTTCAGCAGAAGGGCTGGGTTCTGGACAGGGCTGCGTGGGCACTCATAGCCCTCCTTGTGCAGTGTTACATCCTGTGAAGAGATGTACAGGCAGCACTTAAATTTCCACACACCACTTGCAGGCATCTCCAGAAGGCTAATTCTGCTGCGATCCACAGCAGGATATCTGTGTCTTGAGCCTTGTCTGTCTCTTTGCTTGTATTTGCTTCTGCATTCTTTGCTTTAGACCTATTTGATGCATTATTGAGCCTTGCAATTATTTTTCCATTCATCTTCTCCTTTCCTGACTCGTTTAGCAAACAAACGCTTCTTGACCTCTTGTGCATTGAGACACACTGTCTAGCTCAGTGTGGTGGAAAGTGGGAATCTGCTGCCTTTGGAAACCCTGTGAGCCAGTAGCAGGGAACACTTGTCCCCTGGACATTTTGTTCCATTTCCACTCCAGCACTTGCTCATGCAAGAAAGCAATTTTTGGTCTGGATTTGTGCAAGAAGAACAAAACATCCTGCTCATTTCCTACCTTCAGGCAGAATTCCCAAAGATTATAGGAGGAGGATGGGCTTATGGGCTTTTTGGCCAAGAATGCAGCAGAGAACAGGACAAATAAGCACGATGGCACAGTCAGGTGGATGCTGTGCCCCAAAACAGACCAAAACTGCTGAGTGTCACAGCCTGCCTGCTCACTGATGTCCCTCCTGCACTGAACTGTGTTATATCTGGGTCTGACCCCTGCAGTGCAAATCCAAGGGGGTCCCAAAGGGTCTCACCAGTGTGTTGCTGTTTCTCTGCATTTTCTATGAGTTTTTGAGAAAACTAAAGTTTTGAGAGATTTGTGCAAACAGTGGTGCACTGCATGCCCCAAATGTCTGGGATGAAATGGTACACTCATGATGAGCTGCCAGGGTGTCCTCAAAAGCATATCTCATCCCCACTGGCTACTTGGGATTTCAAGCTGGCTGTTTCAATCACAGGGAAAACAATCTGCCTTTTTTCCAGCATTTCTAGTGCAAAACAACATGTTCTGTTGTCCTTCTGCAGCGGAAGGGGAATGTGTTGGGGGAGATGGTGTGATGGGACTTCTGTGATTCTCTTTTGCCATTCCTGTTTCTGTCATGGTTTCTGTTTCATGGGAAAGGCAGGGAAGGGACTCTGTCCTTATGTGAGGAAAAGCAGTTTTGCTCTCAGGTAACACAAGCTGCCACCCAAAAGGAGAATTGGAATGAGGCTGAAAGATTGGAGTGTGTTGCTAAAAATTGAAAGGGGACACGTGCCAAGAACTATTGCTAGGTAGTCCTTGCTGTCAGAGGGGTGGTCTGTCTGGAAAAGCCCCCTAAATGGGGGCTCTTTTCCCAGGACATTGAGGTTCACTTATGCAAAAGGAAAGGTCCCAAAAGGTTTCCCTAAAATGACAGCACAAACCAGAAGAACCAGCCAATGGGTCCATGGATCTCAAAATTTATTTTGAGGCAAGTTTCACACAGAGAAGATAGGAGGTGCAGAGCTCCCTTTCTCCATGGCTATGGGGAGTGTCCAGCTGCCTGTTGGATCATGACAGGGTACAGACTAGGGATAAGTGTGTTTCCTTATCTTTAGATCAATGTTCTTGTAGAAAGTTCTTTGTGGAAAGTTTCATACTCTCTAGTTGAGTGTTAGAGGAAGGAGAGGTCAGGTGCTTACCGTGCACTGGTCATGTCCCTGTCCTGGGACTTACCTGTCAGAGACAGGAACACCAAAGAATGGAGCAGCCCCAACCCCAGCAGCCTCTGCCTCCATGACTCAGGTCAAGGCTGTCCAACCCATTTCTCTCTGATGGCTAGGAGATGTCCTTGCCCAACCATGTCACCAACCCCACTGAAATGCAGGCCACCACCAGAGTTTCCCCCGCTGTAACTGGGACATTAGGGCTGGTGTCAGGAACTCATGTGTGGCCCAGCCCTTCTCTACCTGTGGAAAAAAGATGCCTGATTTTGCCACGGCTGAAGGGGGCTCCCAGCTCCCTGTAAGACCAAAATGGGATACAGGTTGGGGCTCACTGTCTTGCAGTGATGACAGACCTCTGGATGGGCGTTGGAGAAGGGAGAGAACAGGAGTGTGCCATGAACCGGTCACATCCTTATCCAGCTGTCTGGCTGTAATAGACAGGAGAAGCACCAAAGGAGAAGCAGCCTCCCTCCACCACCAAGGGCAACCCCTCCCCTCTCATCCCATGGTCACCTGGCTTCTCCTCTTGTACTCTGGTCTGGAGCAGCCCTTTTCATACGCACCCTGGGCCACCCACACCACCAACCCACCCTGTGAGACGGCCAATGTTCTATCTGCTGTGACACATCACCAGGGCTGGTGCCTGGAATTAGTACTGTATCACTGTGACATGGCTATTATCTTCCACCACTCAGCCGAGAAGAAACAATTAAAGAATAAAAATACATAAATAAGTTAATGAAAATAGATAATGCCTGGCAATATTGGGGTGGAAAAATAGGTAGTTGTAGCAGTTATTTAAAGAACAGGACCTCAGCAAAGGTTAAAAAAGGATTAAAGGTAGAAAGTCCTACTCACTAGTCAAGTGTAAAGATTTGTGTGGTACTTGCTGCTGAGATTTGTGGGTTTGAAGAGTAAATTCTGGGAGAAAAATGCTTGCCAAGTTGACTGAAGGCAGCATTCCACACATTTGGAATTACCGAAATGTCCAGTGTCAGACACTGCATCCACAAGTGGCTGATGGTGCTGAGCATGGATCAGTGTGAACTGCAAGACTCATGTCTGTCTTTGCCTGAAACAAACCAAAGAATTTTGCCAGGGACTGTCCTGTGCTAGACAATTCAGCTGAACACTACAGTGAAATATAGGAATTAGCTCCCATCTATCTGGTTCACTGCAGGCTGCTCCCTACAGCCTCTTTAATTGACAGAGGCAGTGAGCACAAACTAAAACACAGGAGGTTCCCTCTAAACATCAAGAAACGTTTTCTTTTTCCTGTGAGGGTGATTCATAACTGGCACAGGTTACCCAGGGAAGTTTTGAAGTTTCTACCCTTGAAAATATTCAAAAGCCATCTGGACACAGTCCTGGGCAATGGGCTCTAAGCTTGGGGGTTTGACCAGATGACATCCAGAGGTCCTGTCCAACGTCAGTCATTCTGTGAGTCTGTGATTCAGGCACCAGCCACCACAGTAAGTGACTGAGACAGTCAGTCTGAGTGATGCCACAGCTCATGGGCCCACAATGAGCAGTCCACATCCTCTGTGTGTAAACTCTGACTTTCCTTTGGAGACCTCCAAAAGGGCAGGCAATTGCCAGTTATCACATCATCAGATTACAATTTTCCAGGCAGTGGACCTGTAAGTTGGGCAGTCTTCAGCGGGGAGAAATTAAGATCCCAAAAGGATCACTAGTCCTGTGTATTTTGGATTCAACACAAGAAAGTTCTCTAAGGCAGCTCATCTGCTGCCTTCAGTAGCCATATTGCCCTCCAGGAAAGCAGGTGTTTTCTAGACATCCGTAAAGCTGCTGGGATGAGAACCAGGCTGAGCAGTTCTCAACAGTTCATTATCCATTTCTGTGCCTGTGTGTGAAAGAAGGTGCTGAAACGCTGTAATCCTCCAGCATTTTGCACCTTCTTTGCATTCAGCCTTTGCAGAGATAAGTGGTTATACAGGGTGCAAACCAGTGACGACTCAAGCCTGCAGTGTTTCCAGATGGGATGAACTACACCAGCACCAAGGAGCCCTCCCTGAGAGCTCCTGCCTGTTTTGCAGACGCTGGGAGTTCATGAATATCAGCTGAGCTCCAGATAAGTATGTGGACTTCGTGATGCTCTGCTGAGCTATTTAAGGCTTTTGTTCACTTGTCATTCCTCATTTCCTCCTTTTACCCAGAAATCTTAATTTCTTTACAAATATACAGTTCAAACTCTCTTAGCAACTAAATATATAACATGTATGAAAAGGAGTAAGTGCACCTTGGCCAGGTTCACATGCTGCAGGTGCTGCAGTTTAGAGATGACAAGTCAATAGTAAATAAATTCAGGCTGCATGCTTTTTTCACCTTTTTCCTCTGTAATGAATCCTTCGGAAATCCAGCACAGCTGGGACTTGAGTAAGGCACTCTTTGCCTCCCTATTTAGCTGTTCCATCATGGAATGTAGTGATAGTCAGACAAGTAATTGCATAAGAAGGGCACCTAAGTTCTGTAAGTACATGTTTTCTGTGGGCCTCCTGAGGCATGTGTGCCAAATTTAAGGACCGTTTGGTTCTCTGTTCCCTCTCTCATTCCTGTAGCCAGGGAAGTGCTAAGCATGTCGTGCTCAGATGTCCTGCCTCTCCCACAGCATTGCCAGTTAATGTCTGACTCCAGAAGCTTTGCACTTGGCAATGTTTTAATAAGCAGAAAGAGCACAGCTTGATTCTCAGGTAACAGGCTGAGCTAGCTGTGCTGGCAGTCAGAGCAAAAAAACATGGTATTGACTTGAAGACTGAGTGAATTTGGAATAGAAATTGTGGAGGAGGAATAAATGTGGCATACCAGGATGTCACTTTTACACTTTCCAGATGATAACTGCACTTTAAAGCAGAGAATCTCTGACAGTGACGTCCTCTTTTAAGCATCCAACATGTATGCCCGTACTTGGTCCTCCTGCAAACCCCCTGCTTCCCCAGCTCTGTCTGACTCACATTGTGTATTCTTCACAAAATACACCACCACAGACTCTGTTTATGAGAGTTACTCACGTTTGTTTCCAAGTTAGAATTAGTGTTTTATGAGGTGGTGGCTGGGTTAAGAGCAGGGAAGTTTGCACTTGGACAAGGGCATTGAAAAGCACTCACAGGGGATAAAAGTTGCAAGCCAAGTAGCACACATCTGACTGTGTTGCATCAAAAAGTGCCTGGAAAATCTTTTCTTGCCTCTCACTGCAATAGCTTTCAGGGCATCCATGAAATCAGCATCCAAGAGGAGTTTATTTCCTCACCTCCTGCTACACCACTGACCAGAGTATTTGTTCCTAGGAAATTAGTAGATGAGATGGAATCTGTCAATTGGCTGAGATATTTGGGATGTCACCAGGCAGTATCAAAGAGGGAAGAGATGCCTTCTGCAGGGCAAGGTCACATCTGGGTGTGTGCCCTGACACAGAGAGGAAGGGAAACAAAGGATAGAAGCAGCTACTGTCTTTAGATTACAGAATCAGTCCTTGCTGGAAGACCCTGTGGCACTGAAATATCTAATTTATTTTCAGGAAAGGGTGAAAAAAGGATTAAAAGCAAGAAATCAGGCTTTTTACTTTTCTGGGAAAGTGAGGCAGTTTGATAATAAGCTGCTTTCCCATCAGCAGCTCAGGGTGATGTACTTCCAAGAGCCACGTCCCTCGGGACAACACCCTTGGCAAGTGTGGTCAACCCTCTAGAAATCTTGTTAGAGTGTGAAAGCCAATGTCTGTGAGGGAAGGATGCTGAAGTCTCTTTCAGAGGGCAGGGAGCTGACCCTGCAGGGAGGGATGTTTCACAAACTGGACTGCACTGGGATGCTTCCACCCTCAGGAGAAAGACACGCTCCACTCTCTCCACCACATCTGCTCCCAGAGGCAAACTCTCTCTCTTCTAGGGCTCCAAAGATGTGTCAAAACAAGTGCCTCTAAAAGACATCAAATCACTATTTTATCAGGCCACATTAGGCACCAAAGATCAAAATCAAGCCTATGTAAAAATCTTTAACAGTATCTGAATCGGGAAAAGTCAAAAGCATGCTGAAAACAGTAATTTCTTTGCCTCTAAAAAATATGTTTGCAGCCTGATTAGAATAGTCTTAGAGAATCAGAATATGAAAAAAACTACAAAGAAAGCTCCAAGTATCACATTCTGCTCTCAAGACCTTGTGTAATATAAACTGTGAATAAAAGATCCTAATGGAAAAAAGGTAAATGAGTTATTTTTAAAATTTCTTTTACTGGTGACTGTGTTATTAATAATATATTTAGAGAGTTACTTTCAGCTATGTCCCTAGATACAGTGAAATAATTACATATTCCAGAACAGCAGTAAAAGGATGAGGAACTACATATATCTTAGTGACCAATTCTATAAATATGCTGCTAAAAATTAGCAATCATTGTCATAGCTGGCTCAAGAGAGACTTGTTAACTAATTATAGATCAAGCTATGCATTAAAATTAATTTGCAGGATATTACAGCAAATGTAATATTCCCAAGAGATATTAGATTGACAGTCATGGAATCTCAAGTGGCTGTGTAACCTCTGTGGCTTGGTCAGCACAGAACCAACTTTTCAAACATTATTTGAATGTTATGTAGGGACTAGGCAGAAATATCACCTATGATGGGTCATTCATTGAATTTCTTGACCTGAAGATTCTATAGAAGATGTACTAACCACAACACATATTGCTCCAGTAAGCTACTCAGACATTGCCAGGTTTTGGCCATCACTGTCTGGTTTTGTGTTTCACAGTACTGTGCATGATGGAATCTCAGCCCATGCTTAGTAGCCTTGCCATGATATAAAACACACAGAATAATACCACAGGCATTCTGCTCCTCAAAGCTGTATTTCAGGAATGTGAAGTTTGTTTCCTTATTTAATGCTGCCACAGTCAAGATTTCCTGCATTACATGGGTCTAATAAGAATACATCACAAGTATTTTGAAATTGTGGATAACTTGAGAAAGAGAAGAAAGTATAGTGGCAAATAAAACATACTTTCTTGTAAATCACAGACAGAATTTCCAGGAATTTATCCTGGAACAGAACCTAGGGCTGAGTGGATGACAAAGGTTACAGCCCAGTGAGCACACACAGGGAATCTTTATCACCTTGAGCTGCAGCTCGATCACTGAAAATAAAAAATAGGGGAAAAAAAGAAAAAAAGGAAAAAGAAAAAAGCAGTACACAGTGCAACCTTGAATATCAAAAAGACCAAGCAAGCTGACAGAGAGGAGTGGGATACTTCCACCTGCTTGATATCTTTGCTCTGGCTAAAATATTATTAATATTTTAGTATATTGACTGCTGCATACTTTTCTGGAACAACACCTTTAAAAACCAAGCCCATGCAATACAGAGATGAACCTGGGTGCTGACTGATTGAGAGCAACTGCAAGAGACAGCACTGTAAAAAAATGGACAAAAATATGGACTGAAGCTAAATTGCCTTTTTTTTTTTAAATTTGAATTAAATTTTCCATTTGCCAATAGAGAACAGAGCATCTGGTTGCAAAGAAGCTGGTAGCTGGACTGCAGAATTCAATTACAAATAATCTGCATCACTAGACACTTTTAATGTGCCTGAAAACTATTTTGATCCAATAGTAATTGGTTTATTGTACACATTTACAGGTACATAAAGAAAACAAAAACTGTGACAGAACTAAAATTCAGCTCATTATTTGCTATTGTGGCATTAATTATTGACCAGATTCTTCAGTTACTGAACAATTTAAATCTGCCACGAGCAGTAGTCATTCTGCTGAACATCATGTTAGAAGCTGGTCTATGAGAAATGAAACCTTAAAATGTAGAGTAATAGCACAGCCCAGTGGTTTATCAAAGAATAAACCATCACTTAGAGATCTACTGATCTGGGCAATTTAATGCATTTCATTAAAAAGTCTGGAAAATGTGAAAACAGGAAATTATTCTAGGGTCAGGTAGAAGTAAATTCTTTATTCAAATCCATTTTCTTTATCCAAAATCATTATGAAACACTATTTTTAGTTACACCAGCTATAAAGCACATCTGTCACACTCAATCCATATTATATAGAATTATTATTCAAAACTAGATTTAGAATAATAATTTTGTTTATAATAATTTATGCTCTAAATTATGTTTTTATTATAATTCTACTGTTGTAAAGAACTATTATTTATCCCGCCATTGACAGACATACTTGCTTGGATCTGCTTTTCTTTTCATGTCAATTTGCATTTGTCCAAGCAGTCATCTGAACTCTTTCAACACTGGATCATGTCCACCTATTTATTCTAGGAAATAGTTGGTATCTGACAAAAACATACACCCTCACCATTACCACTCCCAAATTAGTCCTGGACTTCTCATACCATTAGCAAGATGAGATGCATTTAAGGATGTTCTGGGACACATTTAAGGATGCCATAATTAGTGCCTGACTGGGCCAGTCCATGGGAGAAGGGTCCAAATGCAGCTGTTGGACACCTGAAAATGGAGCTTATACAAGTTAGTACACAGACAAGACAAATATCTGTCCAAGTCACCAGGAAATACAACTGAAAGAGCTGTGCCATAGTCTGTCTCCTCTAAGAAAACAAAAATATCTCCATTTAGGAAGCATTGCTCTTTCTCCTGGGATGAAGTGCTTGACTCTGTCCCTTCACAAGCAACTCAGCTTGTCACAAAACCTGCACAGAGTCCAGACCTGGAGTACAGATACGCCAGCTGGGAGGAGAGAGGTGGGAACCCCCACGGTCAGTGAAAACTTCTGAAAGGAAATTTATCATGTAGTAATGAAAGAACATAGAAAACCCTGACAGAGAAGTGGCAAATGAAGAACAAAGCTTTAGAAGGATGCCGCTTCAACCAGTCAGGTCAAAGAGCCTGTGTTGATAGTGTAGCAAACATGGGTCCCCAGCAGCAGAGATCTCTCTCTGCTGACTAGAGGAAACAATCCACCTGTCCTAGATAATTCCCTAAATTAATTCTACCAGAAGATGCTACAGATAAGAGGTGACCTTGCACACTGAGTCAGTTTGTTAGACAGGGTATTGCTGACACAGCCAAGTCTTGCACACCACAAGTCTCTGAATCTGAATTTTAGCATTGTGTGTGATTCAGATACATAAACTCAAGTTTCCATCATAGCTAGTCCCACGGGTAGAAAAGAATGGAATTAAAATAATAATTACTAATACAGCTAAAATAAAGGAGACTCAGACTCTAAGCAGTATTAGTGCTTTTAAATTTCTCTGCAGCTACAGAGATAAGTTAATGGAATCTACTGACATTTTGACCAGCAGAAAAACAAAGGTACACCTCACCACTAACAAAATCCCTGGGGATTTAAGGATGCATGGAGAGACAGACACAGACAAAGGAAAAGCTCAGCACCACTCTGGATTTCATGTTCTGATAATTGTGAGCAGTGTTGATTTCAAAAGATGTAACCTGACATCCATGTGGTAGGGTAACTCTGAAAGAGTGTCATCACCCTAAATTGTGTTGTGGCACTTGCAAAGAGAGTCCTGGCTGGCCATTATGCATAAGAAAGTCCCAGGCAGTGACCCAGCAGCTGGAGAAATTAATATGTCAGAATTTATCACATCTATGATGGTGATGATGGTAACATGGCTCAAAGAGGACTTCAGTAGGGAAAGGATTAGCTGGACACTGAACCCTGGATGGTTTCCAGTTGGTAAGCTGGACGTGATCCCCTGTTTTGAAAGTGAGTTGAGAATGTTTACCTATTTTAGTGCTGCCACAACATTTTCCTTCAGAACCAAAGTGGGAACTCTGGAAGGTTTTCATTGTATGGGCAGAGGTAGCAGAAAGTTATGAAGCAGTAACTGGTGCGCTGCCTTTGCATGGATGTGAAGCAATGCAGAACAAGTCCTTGCAGAGTTGCTTAGAAATCCATCTGGTCAGGAAGGCAATCAAGGATGAAAGTGCCTTCTGTGTGGAAAAAATAAAGGGAAGGACTTCCTATCACACACATGTCCTTGGCAGCACCAGTTCCAGACCACAAAGCAGCCATGCCACGCACGTCCTTTCACTTGTCTAGAGCCTAAATATGTCCACTTCCAAAGTCCAAAGTGTGGCTCCCAGTACTCCTGTCCAGTTCAAGTGTCAAAGATGCTTAAATTTGGTGGGTGGGCCTTGCTGCTTGAATTTACAACATTCCAGGAGGCTGCAGTGACACTACTGTACTGCTGAAAACTTCCCCAGACCCAGTGGGGCTTAGCAGAGCATCCTTCCAAAAAAATGCATTCTTCTTTCACCTATTTTCTCTCAGACCCAATCCAGTACATGTTGACAGAGGGCCTCTTGCCTGCATGTTCCCTGGGTGACAGAGAAAGGACTTCAAAAGCAGGACAAAGTCCACTACTGTGGCGCCCAGCTCCGCCGAGATGCTAACCAGCAAGCCTTGTCCTGTCCTAACAGCTTGACTAGCTGTGAGTAAAGGCATACTGAGTAGGATAATTTTTTGTGGCTCCCTGATCAGCAGCTCTCATTTTCTTCTTCCTTTCCTCTTTCATTCTTACTCTAGATCTTGGTGTCTGATTAGCGTTGATATTGTCCCTTCTCCTTTGGCAAGGCACTGTGCTTCCTTGCCATTCAGTCTTCCTTCTTCAACTTGTCAGGCACAAGGCCTGTTTTTCCATCCATGTTTTCCTGCTTGTCTGTTTGACTGAACTTTTAGCTCATGTAGTTGGTCCTCCAGAGCAGCTCTGCCCACCTGTCTCTCCGGTTCAGCAGGAGTTTGCAAACTCTGAGTTGTCTGCACAGCCTTGAAACCATCTCTGAACCCACTGTTTTCTCCGCTTGCATCCCTGTCATCTTTTCCATGAGTTCTCTCAATCCTCCCTCTGGGCAAAGAAGCGCTCCGCCAGGAACTTTCTCAAGAACCATGTCCACAGCTCAAGCATGCAGACACAGATCACAACCAAGACAACAAACATTTCCCTCCCCTAGTTACAGTTATCCTTTCATCAATACCAGGATATTTTTTTCTGTTTCGTGGTTGTGGAATGTCAGCAGTGCACACAGCTCCACCATATTTGAATGCTGCTTCCACTGATATTATCTTACCACTTGAATAACATTTTTCAGAGGGCTTTGTACACAACACTCTCCTAGAAAATGAAATGTGAAGTTCTTTTAATCCAAAACCCCAAGGGATTCACCTAAGCATTCACATTCTATCTTCTTAATATTCTTGATGAAATATAGGTTAAATCACCAATGCTGTTTATGTTTAGAAATACTGTGGAACTATTGCAATATTGTCTCTTCTTGGAGTCTTTGTTGAAGAAATATGAAGAATATCTTTGCTTACTGCTCCTGCGTTGTTTTGTTACTGTAGGCTGCTTTCATTCTCTTATTTAGGGCATATTCATTCCAGTTGTCACTGAAGCATTGCCATATATTGTCCTTTGTTCTGCAAGGACTGTTACATGAAGGTCTTATGTTGCAAAGTATTATCAGATCTGTGCTTCTGCCTAATTTTGGCATTTGCCATAGTTTCTTGAAGATGTTGTGATTTCCAGTGGTGAGCGTGTGGTATTGGAAGTTGCAGATCCCAGAAGTCTTTTCTACTCAGGATAAAAAGCAGGATGTCCTTCAAAGTACAGTTCAGCTTCTCAGAGACCTAATTCCAATCCTTCCTTTTTTTGTGCCTAATCCCTTTGCCCAATCACTTATCACCAGAAGGAAGATGGTTTCGCTCTTCTCCTTGTCTCATTCCTCATGAACTTTGTCTTTTTCATGCGTATATTACCTTTGATTTTTGCCTTCCTCTCTCAGCATCTGAATTTATACAATTTAGGGCTTGTAATTGTTTCAGGCAGATAAAATACGTCACTCATGAATGGCTTGGACTGTGCTTGATGTGTTTCCCTTCCTTACTCAGAAGGTGAAAAGTTTCAATGAAAAGATGTCTTTTTTGTCTAATTTCCTGCTTTGATTTGGTCTTTTCACTCTCCTTGAAAGAAGAGTGAGTAAGTATTTGGGAACTATGTAATTCACTTATAATTGAAACAATAGACCATAAAGGCTCCTTGAGAGCAATTACATCTATCGAGCCAATGAGTCAGTTGTGCATTTGCACTAAGTCCAAGCAGTAAAATATATTTATGATTTTTTTTTTAATGAAAGCTACTGTTCACTTAGTCTTTGGAGGCAGCACAATGCATCATGAGACAGGGAGGCTTAAATGTGAATCTACGTGAGCAGTGTGCGTGACTTGCCATGAAAAAAGAGTGCAATATGCTTTGTCTGGGCAAGCTACGTCCAACCAAAGAGTTAGTATATGTGTGACTAAATGCAGTGTGAAACATAATGGTTAATCTAAGAAAACTAAAGTAAAACCTAAAGCAAATTTGAGAGCATGGTGCTCAAGACAAGATAGTGAGAAGGGGATAAACCACATATTAATAAAATTAGAAGTTCCTCAGTTCCCTTGTTTGCTTTTATCTTCAACCACATCATAGGCTGACTCCACTGACAAGCCTAGTTGAGGGCAGAAAAAGGCAATTAGACTGTATTAATCCACCCATCCAAGAGGGATTCTGAGCAAATGAAATCATGTGCAAGACACTGGACTACAAATGAAGGAGCCTGGGATCAGCTACTAACTGTGTCAGAGACATGCTTGTGTGTTTGATGCTGGAATCCAGCTGTGTTTGTGCCCCATAACTCTCTGTGATCCTGGGCAAATCATTTAGTGCTGTACCAATACCCAAATGATGGTCTCCATAAATGGAGAGCAAAGTGCTCTTTACTTTTCCCTTCTGCCTTTTTTGGGGGGTCAGCAATAGGACACCTGCTCCTTTATTAGAAAATTCAGAGATATCAAATTCCATGAGGGCTTTGCACAGGTGTAGCAGCCCAACCCAGGCACGATATGTAAAAATTCATAGAATCATTAAGGTTGGAAAAGGTCTCTAAGATAATTCAGTTCCTCTGTTAGCCCAGTACCACTGTGTTCATCACGAAATCATATCCCCAGGTGCCACATCCACACACCTTTTGAACACTTCCAGGCATGGTAATTCCACCACTTCCCTCTGCAGCATGTTCCAGGTGCCTGACCACCCTTTCAGTCAAGAAATTTTTCCCAATAACTAATCTAAACCACAATGGTCATTTGCTATAGTCCTGTCATTTGTTACCTGGGAGAAGAGACCGACCCCTCACCTCTCTACAACCTCCTCTCAGGTAGCTGTAGACAGAGTACATCCTCCCTGTGCAAGACAGAGACAAAGGAAAAACACATTCATGCTAAAGCCTGGCAGCTCCATGGTCTCAGTGGCTTGGAGGTCCAGCCAAGCAAGGTAACTCCACAGAGTGCCTGCAGGTTAGTGCAGGAAGAACTTTGCACCAACTTGGCTGTGCTACTCCCAGCACCTTAGCCAGCAGCCCACGACTCCAGCACCACATAAACAGAGCAGCACATTCAGAGGCTGCTCAGACATCTCTGCTGCACCTCTGCCGTGTGGCTTTGCAAGAAATATGTGCTTTATATGCTTTATGTGATGAGGCTTGCTCTCTGCTCTGCAGATATGGTCTTTTCCACAGAGAGTGTTTCAGCTCCCTTTTAAAAGTGAGCATGCATTAAAGTGCTTCTCACAACAGAGATAATTGAGTACATGTACAGCATCTATCACAATAAAGCCAAATCTCAGACAGATACTAGGGCACTATCAAAGGCAAAAAAACAATAAATAAGAATTCATAAGGCTTTCAGTCCAATGCTTTCTAACAGCACTAAATCCATTAAAAAGAAAAAAAGTGTTTTTTCAGCACCTAATTCTACGGAGTATATGGGCACTACTGCAACACAAATAAAACTTACAGCTATTACTACTAAAATAATTAATAATGCCATTATTTGTTGATTCTTTAAGGCTGCTTCTCTCCTTTGCTTTTTGGAACCTTTCATATTTTTCTACTTGAAAAATTATCAAGTCATTAAAAAGAAAATTGAATTTTTTTATAACAGATACCAAGTAACAGCAAATGTGCACATCCAAGTTATAAAAATGAGGTTTGTAATGGCAATGCTGATAGATTATTCCTGTTACCACATCAGCAGGGCATCACCAGAACGTAGTGCACCACAAAAATGACATACGAAGCAACACTGAAAATAACAAGAAATTTCTTGATATGTCTGATTTTTTTTTACTGTTACATCAATGAGCCACCAACCCTGGTTTTCTTAGTTTGCTTTTTATTTGGTTAGTTTGCTTGGCGATTTTTCAGAGGCAGGGAGGAGGTTACAAGAAAATAGGGGTTCTTTTATCTGTGCCATTTTAATTTTGATATTTCCCCTGAATTGGGAAGGAGAAAATACTATCTAAATACCAGTTTTACAACACCGGCTGTAAAGAGAAGAGAGACTTTACCTTTTCTTTCATGAGGTCAGATATTCTTTAGGGAAAACATGGGCTTTTTGCAACTCTTACAGTTTCTTTCTCCTTCACAGAACAGCAGGAAATTCTTGAAAGGACAGACACCTGCCATGTCAGCTTCATGGAAAAAGGGATAGGGGTACTCACCACTTTGTCGGAATCAGTCCAGGTTCTGTATTTACAGTGACATTTATTTTAAACTGATTAATGGGTTTGTACTGACAGAGCCAATGCTCAGGGAGAAAACCACCTGTCACCAAGCTCAGCACCTCATCCAAGCTCGTGTTCCAGGTGGCCAACCTCATTGACCACCAGCTTCTGAATCCTCCAAGCCATAACTCCTAGGAGCATTCCTGGCATGAGCATTCCTCGCTCCTCCAAGCTTCAGCACCCCTTTCTGTACTGCCTGCTCCTTTGCAGGCATTCCCAGAAACCCTATGAACTTTTTGCTAAGACATAGATGCACTGAATTTTAAAAATGATCTTAAAAAAATAATGAGAATGGAAGACTTCCTGATTTGGAATATGCATAGGGCTCCCTCTTAGCTTCTGAATTACACAATGTTTAAGATATCTCATACAGGTTTTGGATAATTGCCTCAAAGTTGTGCAAATTCCTCCCCCTCTGCTTATGACGAACTCCAGTCATTACTAAGATAAAGTGGGCAAAGAAACAGGGCTGCAAAAAAAGAGTGCAGTTCAATACAATACAGCTAGCTCACATCCACATGGGGAGGAAAACAGGAAAAATAATTTTCATAAGCTTTTGAGATGAAAAGAATCTGGGGCTGCATTGCAACGACCAAGTCTCATACAGTTTGAGCTGATGTTGACTGGCTTTTCAATCCCTCTCACAATGAAAATATCTCTCTGAAATCTGCCAGTGTGTCTGTTTGTATCTGTCTCGAGCACTCCTGCAGCAGCACTGGCACACACAACACTCACACACACACCCAGAGTGCATAACACCCTACGACTGAATAAAGTGGGATTAGGACAACTGATGTAAAGCTTAAAGCCAACTGCAAGATGCCACAAATGACTTGAAAAGGTCACATTCCCTTCTCTTCAGGATTAAACAAAGCTCGTGTTGGGAAGGTCATGTTCATGGTGATCACAGCCCCACATCTATTCTCCTGAGGGGCAAGGAGGAAACAAACATAAGAAGGTACAAATTGAGGCAGTTCAGAACATAGCAGTGTTTGTTTTGACAGCACCTGATTTCTTGGGCATCAGTTGGTAGGATTTTCCTTGGCTTTGAAACCATAGTTTCAACACTCCCCATGCTCAAAATGTGCCAGCAAATTAATGCAATTTCAGATGTGAGGGAGAACAGCTAGTCAAAGTATGAGGCTGGAGGAGCTGAGAGATCTTAAGAAAGAATATTCTGAAGGAAGAAATTGCTGCCCTTCCTTCTGGATATTGTTGTGAATGCTTTTTTGTTGTTCTTATGCAACTTTTTACATGGGCAGATAGTGGTAAGACAAGGGAGGGGGTGGGGTGGGTATGGTTTTAAACTAGAAGAGATTTAGGCTAGATATTAAGAAGAAATTCTTTACTGTGAGGGTGATGAGGCCCAAGCACAGGTTGCTCAGAGAAGCTGTAATGCCCCATCCCTGGAAATATTCAAGGCCAAGTTGGGTGAGGCTTTGAGCAACCTGGTCTACTGGAAGGTGTCCCTGTCCATGGCATGGGGGTTGGAACCAGATGATCTTCAAGGTCACTCCCAACCCAAGCTTTTTCTATAATTCTATTATTCTCGTATAGTCTTCACACTCACTGATGAAAGATGTTCAAAAACACAACACAGAAATAGGCAGACCCCAATAATATAATGTATCTACCAGAGGAGGTCTAGAATTAGTGAGAGACAGGCCATGAATTCCGTTCTTACTGACTTTTCCATGGTATGGGGAGATGGTGAGGACGGTATTTGTCCTCAGGCCTTCTGCTTCTTCAGCACCTCTGTCTGCATCACCAAGCTGCTTTGTGTTTGTGAGCCCTTCTCAGAGAAACTGCTGCTGACCTGCCAGCTCCTACCTGAGAGCATAAGACTGGAGAGAAAACATTGTTCTCCTGTTTCCTCACCCTGTCTGATCCCCTTGGCCAGTGGACAAGGACATGACCAGCTTCCAGAGACTGAATGTGGTGATAAAGAAAATCAGAAAGTATTTGCAATACAAAGACAGTATTACACCAGGCACCAGCAAGGAACATAATGTCATTCTTGTGAGGCTGGCATGTGATACTAAAGGGCAACACAGTGCAACCTCAACCACACAGTTGCAATTTGTCAATACTCTTAGAAATGACTGAAATAAACATTCACTAAAAAAACAAAAAATAAAAATAAAAAAATATTGTAGATGTAACTTCAATGGAAAATTCAAGAATATCTTAACAGATAGGAAGAGAGAACAGACATCAGAAAAAGCAGCACCATCTCCTGTTTGTTGCTGCTGGAAATGTCTCCTGCCCTGTTGTGGAGGAGACAGAAAGCAGGGAAGTGGGCAGGCTTCTTTCTCAGGAACCACAGTGCAAGAGGGGAACTCAAACCCCACCACTCCTCACACAAAGGTGAATGAAAGGTACCTATGCCTCCCACAGATGCCTGTTGGCCCCATCCCGGGCTTTCATAGCCTTCCCAGTAACACATCCCACATTTAATTTTCCTCCTAATTGCTAATTGTTTCCTAACCTCCAAGCAAAGTTGCTCTCAGTGTGTTACAAACATCTCTTCAGTCCTGAGCCATAGACTAATGCTCATCATTTGGGATTTTTATTTATTTTTATTTATTTCATTTTTCTTTCAAAGGTGAAACACTTGGCGCTCACTTTTATTGAATTTTGCTTTGTCGGTTATAGGCTATTTCTCAAAGTTATTGCAATTACTTGAACTCTAACACTCTTTCAAACACTTGCATCTTTTCCCAGAACATTATCTTCTGAAGATTGGATCCAAGTATGCACTATATCTCCAGGAAACCAGGCAACAAGAACATACAACCATTCTGGGATTGGGGCAGACCTGTCAGTCCCAGACGACCTTACTGGTGGAAAGTGAGTAATTTATAAGTTCTCTTTGAGCATGACATTCCAGGCAGTTTAACTCTCCACCTCATAGCAATTCCCTCTGAACAAGGATATTCCTCCATCTTAGACATTTTAGCTCGTTCCTTCCTCCAGTCAGAGGCTCCTTCCTCACGTCTCACTGCAGAAAGTATCCCTGCGGACTTCATGTCTGCTGATGTGGGGGATCATCTGGGTTAAGCCATGCCTCACTTGCACCTGTTTCCTTTGCCTGTCAGTGAGGACATTTCCACTGGGCTATGCCAAGAGTTTTACTACAGCCAAACCAAAACTGCTTTGTCTTTACTCAGTGGGTTAGAGCTAGACTGGATTAATGGAATATGCTTTATTCTTAAAAAATCCATGTTGACTGTTTCTCATGGGCTTGTAATCCTCTAGGGAGGGCACAAAAAATTCATGTCAGTATCTTTACAAGTATCAGAACTGCAATGTTTGATTTACAGTTGTGGATCCTCCCTTCCTCTGTTTTTAAATACATAATTTATTTTAATATAAATTAGCAGAGTTGTTGCGCAGGTTACACCCACACAAATGAATGGAAAAATGCAGGGAAAGTTCCTGGGCAGTGGGACAGAATTGCCTCTATCTTACACTGCAAGAGTGATGGTGTTATTTCAGCCAGTTAGCATCTTCCCAAAAAATTCCTGCACACCATGCAAGACCTGGTGCATGAGGCCATCCTGTTTTGAATGGCAGAAATTTAGCCATAGCAAATCATGGCCAGTCAGCCCGAGCAAGACAATGGCCCCACTGTTGCTTATTTTGTAGATTTTTTTCTCACTGATCACTGTAGGATCAAAAAAAGAAAAAAAAATAAAAATTTGCAGATACCTGAAATAATTAACCATGTAGATAAATGAAAGACTATAATAAACTTCCTACAACAAAAGAGACTTTGGCAAAGTGGCTGATGCCAAAAATTTGTCTATTTGATATATCCTCATCATCAGGCATCTGATGCAGTAAAACAGAGCATGACACATCCCCCTTCAGGACCACAGCTCAGTCCCTGGGCATGGGTCACTCCCTCTGCTCTCCATCCAGTTTGTCCTTAGCACCCAAGGTTTCTCAGAAGAAATTTTGGATGAGTAAAGGTAGCCACAGTCATTAATTCCCAGGCACTCTCTGGAGCTACATTAAGCAATGTTTCCAATAATGTTTCCAATTAATTTTTAGGTAATAGCAGTGCATGGTGTTCTGCAAGGAACGCTGAAGGTTGGTGGAGGTCCATTCATCAAAAACTGATGGGAACCATGGCCTCTGTGGTGTACACAGATGTTGTTCTGATCTAGGGAAACATTAGAGAGAATAGTTAACCCAGCAAGACAAAAGATATATCACAGTAAAAGATTTCTAGCCTTATAATTGAAAAGAGAAGAGGGTAAAAGCATATCTATTCAGCAGAGAGAGTGGAGTAATCACTAAAGATAATCTAATTACAGTCTGAAATAAGAAAGAACTTTTTTTCCCCTGATTTTCAGTGAGACAGATTACTCTGTATTGTAGAGGGGACTCAGAAGTGGGCAGAGAATACACTAATCTCCAGCAAAACCTTTCTGGCAGGACAGCTGAAATGTTACAACAGCAAGATGTGATGGCAGGTTTGACACCCTGTGAGGACACCAGAACAGGGTCAAAGTTGTATCACCGATCCACTTGTGAATGGTTCTCAGAGTGAGCACACCAGACCACAAAAAGAGAGCTGACAATGAAGAGTTTGTTTTTATTAGAAGACAAATTATAACAATCAGTTTGTAAAATAAAGAAAATTGGATGTTCTGGGTGAGAGATTTCAGTATTAAAGTTTTTCCAAGCAAATTTTACTCCATATGCTCTCCACTTGTGAGAGTCTGTGAAAACTTCTCAAGGGCAGATCTTGCCCCAGCAGCCTCAGCAATGAGCAAAGGGGCAGCTCCGATGAGAGCCGAGCTGGGGTGTCCAGATGATGCTCTCAATCATACGGTTCAGCAGCAGGAAGTCCTGTGAAGAGCAGGGAGGGGGAATAAATGACCCTTATAGGTCCCTTTCAACATAAGATGTTTCATGGTTCTATGATCGCAACCCACCTTCCCACCCAACTTGGGCCCCTTGGCAGGGAGGTTTCAAAGGAGTGAAGCCAGGCCTTGGAAAAGTGATGGTGGCAAAGTGTCTTTTTAATTTTTTTCCCATTGTTTCTCATTGCTTGAATCTCTTTTAATTGACAACAAATGAAATCAATTTTCTCCAAATCAGATCTGTTTTGCCTGTGATAGTACTTGTTAATGATCTCCCTGACTTTATCTCACACTTATTTATCCTCTTTTCTCCCCTTGTTCTGTTAGAGAGAGAATCTGAAAGGGTGTTGGGTTAACCCATCACACCCAGATAAGATCAACTTTAGAATGGTCTTTGAGACCTCCACATTCCCACCTGGGAGCTGAGGAGCCTCAAGCTCAATGAACAGAAGGGAAGCTGACCTGGAAAACTGGCTGGATCTCTGGCTC
>JAWWEW010000078.1:144081425-144095121 GCA_035583185.1 Anabacerthia variegaticeps | reverse complement strand
CCTCACCCTCCAGGTGCTCCTGGAGCATCTCCACGGCGGGCACCCCACACCCTCCAGGTGCTCCTGGAGCATCTCCACTGAGGGCACCCCACACCCTCCCGGGCAGCCTGCTCCGGTGCTCGGCCACTGATACACCGTGAAGAAGCAATTCCTCCTGTTCAGGTGGAATTTCCTGCGCATCAGTTCCTGCCTGTTGCCTCTTGGGCCATTGCCTGGTACCCCTGGGCACAGCCTGGTCCGTGGTCTCTGCACCCCCGGGCACTGCCCGGTCCATAATCCCGATACCCCCGGGCACAGCCCCATCCCCCGCGCTGTGACCCCCCGACACTTCTCTTTCTCCGAAGGTGGCCCTTATGAAGCTCTGCCCCCCGCCCCGGCCCCCAGCTTTGCATAACTTGTGTCCCCACTGACCGTCCCTTCGCGCACTTTGCCCTTGCCCGGTGGTCTGTGGCAGGAGGGGGGAAAACTATTCACGGGATGGATTTTGTTTCTCCAGGGGGAGAGCTGGGTCACGAACCAGGCAGACTATCTAATAATGTATATATATATGTATATTCCTTTTTCCCCCCGCAGCAGCCCACTGCTGAAGCAGGATTCTGTGACAGTACAGAACAAGGCCCTTGGGTGTGATTTTTACTTTTTCTTTTTGAGAAAACCCTGGAGCAGAACTGCTATTAGCATGTAGAGTTGGAATGCCACAGGCAGTCTGTTGTCTCTTCCTGCTCAAAGAATAATTTAGAGGAGCGGCGATGACTCATTAATAGAAAGTATTAGTTGCACGAAGGCAAAATCAGGTGAAGTTTCTTACTTTACCACAGACTTGCTCTGTGACCTTGGATCAGTCTTCCTGCACCAGCCCTCTGTTTGCTTATGAATCGGGAATAGCGGTGCTTTCCAAAAACGTACTGTGAATAAACACACTTAATGACTGTGAAATGCTTATCTGCTGTAGTAATAATGGGTAGATAGTGATGTTATTTCTACTAGAGAAGCTGGGAGTGAGTCTCTAGCCAGGATGCAAGCACTTTGCTTGTAGAATTTTCCTGTAGTAGCCACACTTTGATGGAAATAGAGGCTTGCATAAAAAGATTTAATAACCTATGTTACTACATGATCTGCACTGTGGTAATCTTGTGCTTCATATTTTTACGTAGTGTGTGCATTAATATGCTTTCAAAGAGCTGCTATTCTGCACTGCAAGTACTTTATGGGTGGGGTTTTTTCCCCTCTTGCTTCTCTGAAATGAGGCTGGTTCTGGGTGTCCCCTTCCACTGCTAAGGAAAGCTCGTGAATTTCTAATGTGTCAGATCATCTGATAGTTGGCGTCTCTAACATGGTGTTAGACTTGGTGTTTTGGTAAGGAACTGAAAGGTATTCTGATACACTTGATACAATGAAGAAACTACTTTTGGTGTTGGTTTGTAGGTTCATGTGGCACCTGATTCTTGCCAGAGTTGGGGAGTTTGGTTAACTTGATGCTCTGCCGGGGCGCCTCTTTATTTGCAAGAAAATACTAAAGAGAGTGACATTAAGTTCGTCACACCTGCAATGAAAGGCAAACTCGAGTCATTCAGGATCAGTATGTTCATTAAGAACAGTATTTTCATTCTCACCTTATAGGATGCTCTGTATGGAAAATCAAATACGTTAAGTATTCTATAGGCAAAAACCTAAATACAGGAATCGTGGAACTGAAGGAGTTGCTTGTCATGGTTCACATGCTGCTCTGAAGTGGTGTGGTGCCACTGCAATAGCAGATGGAAGCAGCCAAGCACAGAGCTGAGAGTTGCTGCTGCAAATACTGACCTGAGCGAGCTAAGTTTCCCCTCTTTACAATTTTGCTTTAAACTAACTTGTGCAGCTAGATTACTCATCTTTTTCTTCCTAATGTTTAATTATTTTTAATCTATTGTAGAAGGATACACCAGGAAGAAGCACTGTTTGACTGATATCTTGGGGATTTTTTGAAAGTAATTTGATCTATAGCGTCTAACTTACCTACTCAATTTAATATGAAACTTCCATAATCAGTTTTAACATTAAATAGGTAAGCTTTTATGTGTTGAGGAGAAGGCAAGCACACCACAATAGGGTTTGGTTTTTCTTTTTCTTAACAAACCTGAAAGCTTCTCTGGTAAAATGGCAATTCATTGTTAATTCATGATATGTAGGTGCCCTGGAAAAATCAAATACCCAGTTTCATAGCTACCCTTAGGCATCTTTAATTTATGCAAGCAGGGCTCACTGAGTAACTACTGTAAGTCTCATTGACCTTAGCAGGTTTGCAGAGGTCATATTTTAAAAAGGATAAGTTGTGCTTGAACTATTTTCTCAGCAAGTATTAGGAGCAAGTGTTTGTGTACACAATTACATGCTTTTTCCAGTTCTCCATTACATTTTCTGTTTTTCTTTAGATTCTTGCTTGTCTTAAAGAAAACTCTCATTAGGAAGAAACACAGGTTTTTGAAAACAAGTTCCTTCTCAAGATCTGGGTAGAGCAGAGCAGACTGAGGTTTTACAAACAGCTAGAAAGGCCAGTTTTAGGTTCAGAGAAACTTCGCCAGCATAACCCAAATGTACACGAGTGACATCAGCATTTTCCTGAGCCATTTATGCTGTTCACTTGTGCTGGTTCCCAGCAGTGCCTTGTGTCTTATGTAAGCTTGCACTGTACATCCTGTCCTGCTGTTCTCATGCATGATAATTCACTGGCGTTATCTTACTGGAGGTTTTGAGAGCTGCTTGTTGTCTCAAATGTCTACATGCAAATTTCCTCTGAGCATGGGGAAGAGATCTGTGCCAGGAGCATAGCACTGTCCTAGGAGACATCCAAGGAATAACTTGGAGTGAGACACAGCTTGTCCCCCTGCTCCTTTTGGTAATGGAGCTGTAACCATGTGAAGTCATGTGGCTGTGAGAGAGGTTTTAGTGGACTGAAGCCTCGATCTGTGTCATATGTGGATGGACCACTAATGCAGTTTTGATGGCTGGTGATAAAACAGCCATAAAAACAAAAGGACTAAAGGTCCAACAGAAGCTTCAGTAATATTAAGACTTGAAAATAAAGGCTTTTATTGTACTGTCACTACACAACTTCTTGGTTACAAGGTCTTTGGGAGGAATTCTGTCTTCAGATACTAATCCTTTAAACTTGTCCTTGCAGTTAGCATTTAGTCATGCATAATGAAACTACTGCCACTTGATGAGTGAAATTGAAACAAACCCTCCATTATAAGCTCTCAAAACCAAACATTCCTTCTGTTTTTCCTGCTTGCTAAATCTAGCTGAAACTTGCTGGCATAAAATCCTACAGTAACGCAACATGCAAGGTCTAATTCTAAGTAAATCGAGCAACTTCTTTGAACAGTATCTAATGTTTCATACTTTAGCCTCCTTTGTTAGTGCTGTAGCAGTGTAAGGGAGCCAAATTCCTGATTACCTGTGTTGGTGAACGTGGTTGTCCTTGTTTGACTCCATGGCTTGTTTGGAACAGCTGGAAAGTTTCCTTATGAGCACTGATCTGGTGCAGTCATGTGCAGGACTGTGGGGTGTACAGCTCTGGAGGAGCCAGGTACAGAAGGAAGAAGGGTTGACCTGGAGGAGAAGCACACGTGGAAAGGAGTGCTGATGTGCCCTGTGGAAGGAACAAAATCTTTCCTGTGACTTTCCCCATGTGATCATACTGCACTAAACAATTTCTTGTTGTAGAGGAGAAATAAGAGGAATGCAAGACTTGTCAAGGAGACTGGTTATCTGAAAAGGAACAGGTGCAGTGCTTAGACACTGAAAAGCTAAACAGAGTCCTTTAAGTGAGCAGTTCTTGCAAAGTTTAAGGACATCTATTGGCAAAACATCTAAGAAAAACTCAAATTTTTGTTTTGAGAAGGAAATGGAATTTATCACTGTTACTGCCCAAATCTAGGAATGCATGGACTTTTTCTGCTTTTGTTACATATGGAGGATATGCAAATTTGTTCTAAAACATATACAGGAGAATGGGCAGCAATGCAGTTGTGTGCATTTTAGGGACTTGTAGAAGCTGTAAGAATAACCTCATAAAAAAGCCCAAACTTCAACAGCACATGCACATTGGAGATTCTGTTACATTATATTTTATTTTATTACAGATACTTCTGTGAGTTTAAAAGTCCTTATATATGTTGTTATGATTCAGTAACTTTTTCAGTAGATGTAGGCAAAAAAAAAGTGCTCTGGATGCTTAAATCTGCTAAAATATTTATAAAAAAAGTTGGCTCTTGGAAAAAGTTTCCCACAGGATGCAGTGGGTGTCGGGTCTAAAGGTCAGCAGCAGACAAAGTAAAGTGAAGGCTCTTTTGGGTTTATTTTTCTCCATGTTTTTAAACAAATCTTGTGTAAAGAAGCATAGAATCTTTCTTTGTTACTTCCTAAATTTCCAAATGCTAACAGGCATTTGCAGATTTGTTCATATTTAAGCTGTTTGTTGCAAACTATTTTTTTCATTAGGAGAGGATAAAAAAAAACCTCAGTGCAGTTAATACATTCATGAACTCTTAGCACGGAAGTTCCTGGTGTAAATCAAAAAAGCCAGATGGAGTTTTAAGTGACTGTCATGTACAACTTGGGGAACGAACATTCCTGATACTAATAAAAGGGCCAGATTGGAACGACATAATTAATCCCAGTGTCCTTTTCAGCGCATGATAAGCTTTGGCTACAACAGCCACAGAGTTAATGGAGACAACTGTCAAATCCTATGAAGCAGTTGAATTCTTTGCCTAAAATAAAAATACCTGTCTGCTTACTCTGCTAGGTATCTCCTGGTGATTAGTGCTCAAACTGCAGTTTAAATGGGGAAAAAAAATTGTTCTTGAATCTCTTTCTTGTCCTAAATATGTATGTAGATATATACATGTTTAATGTGTGTAATTTATCTGCATACATATTTTATGTATAAAAATATTTTTAAAGACAGGAAATAAAAATATAGGGTTTTTATGAGTGTTACATGGCAAAAAATTTTCTCCACTAGAGTTCGTTTGAAATTTAATGCCTGGGGAGCCCCAGGAAGCAATCTTGATTAGGTTTATTCCCTCCATGTATCAGTGACCTGAAGGAAGTGTGCAGAAAGGTGCTAAAAAAAAAAGGCTTATGAGATGGCACAAAGTCTGTGTCAGAGACAGACAGGAGGAGGAGTGGGCAGATGGCAGTCAGTACAAAATACGTGAATAATCAGATTGAGAACAAGCTGAAAAGACTGTGAGTAAGTATGCTCGTTGCATGCTGCTACGTTTGGTTTAGTTCATGTGATGAGGATTTTTCCTGTTGTGATCCATGGAGTATGGAGCAGAGAGGTAAAAATTTTGTAGTGGGAAGCATATATAATGGTGAAAGCATGCCTCCCATTGTCAGAGCGACCGTCTGGGATGAGGAAAAAGGTCAGTGCTTTCAGAACTATGTGGACTAGAAAAACTTAGGAAAACCTGTTCATTTTATCATAGGCTTCATCTGCAAGTTTATTCATATCTGCCTTTGGCATGCATGGCATGAAATAATATTAAAATGAGCTATAATCTTACTACCTGAGTCTGTGTAATGATAGATTAATTTCTTTTTCTGCAGTGGTCTGGAAGGTAGCAAGATGTATTCGTGATAACTTCTTTGTGTAACTTACTTTACCTAGTTTATTGAAAAACTCTTTGGGTGGCTGTCTGGCCTAAGTGTTCATTGCCTGGCTCAGTGGTCTTTTCCAGATTGTTTTTTGGACACACTGTCAGAATGTTGAAGGTAAAGAAGAGCTAAAGGGTGGTTGTACTGGTGAAGGATTGATCCCATAACACATAGCACAATGTGAAAGATTATGCCAAAAAATAAATTCATAAATTAAAAAAAAAAACCTGCCCCACTGATTCTTACTTGAAAAAGGTTATAATATCAATTTGTAATAATAATAAGGTATACACATGGAAAAGAGTGTATTGATATCCAGTTTATCAGTGGCAACTTAGTCCTGTTTATATTTGTTTCAAAATATTCCTGATTTTTTCTTTTAGTGAGTTCCATAAGTTGAGAGCAATGAACTGGTCTAACTGGAGAATGCTCTACTCTCATATAAAGAGGCATTGCTTTGTCTGAGCTGATATTTAATGGGAAGGAGCACAACTCACCTTGCAGTTTAAAATTTATTTAGTGTAGATAACTTATCAGAAGTTACCCTTTAGTAGTGTCAGTTTGCTCCTTGTATACTGTCTTCTTAGAACACCTAGGTCTGAACAACAGCAGTAAAGAGTTATAACTACACAAGAAGGCTGAGGGAATTGGGTCTGTATTTCTGCAAAAGTGGAGGTTAGAAAGAGAAAGGAAAAAGATTAAAATATTCACAAGAAGTGCCCTAGATAAGATTGTTTCGTGTCTGAGGGCATGCTGAACTCTGTGGGAACGAGGAAGCTAAAAAGCTGTTTAATTCTCCTGTTTCACACTGAATCAACATGATGTTAGATATCAAAGTGGTATTAGTGTAATTTGTAAGAATGTGGACATTTTATGTGAAGAATATAGAAATAAAATACATTAGTCCAAACCAAATCTTCTGCTGTGTCAGAGCTATGTGGAGAATGAATGTTGGAGGCTTAACATGAGTATAATAAATCAAACTGCCAGCTGAGCCTCAGAGGGCTTTATTCATGCACTTCATTGTTCTCTCTGCAGATACAGCATGCTTCAGCCAAAACGGAGGGTTGTCATTCTGCAGATGTTCGAAGTGTTTCCCAGTGTTCTAAAGACTGAGCTCATGTCTCTGCGTTATCTTAAACTGCTCAGTTCATCATTTGGAGTGGCCGTACACTGGCTTTTAGATGCACTTTTTATATGCAGGAATCGCAGCGTGAGTTCGCAGTTTTGGGTGAGTGGGGAGTGCTGTTATGTACTGTTGATAACTCCCAGAAAGGCTCAAATTTGTACCTTCTGGAAAGTACTATTTCCCAAGGCTGATGCTTGGCAACAGAAGATGCCCTGCTGACCCTCTGCAGCTTGGCAGAAAATGCTCCTCATTGCGTGAGCTTCAAAAGCGTCTCTCCCAGGGTACGGACTGCTTGGGGCTGCTGGCACAGAGCAGGTTTTTTAACCTTCACCAAACTGCCTCCTTTCCCCATATCCTCAGTACCAGGCAAACAGAACAGTAAAACAGAAGGCAGAGTTATTTAGTGAGATAGAAATGGGAAACAAAAGGGTAAAAGCAGAACAGATGGAAAATTGTGTTCTGGTTTAAGCAAATGGTGACGCGTCCGGCTGTTTCACTGCTGTTATCTAGAGTTCCTAAAGCATGTCCCTGCTGTTGGGCCTGCAGAGTCTGTGCTCATAGCAATAGTCTCTCATTAGTGTTAGCTTTAGGTATTTAAGGTTAAAATTGCTGTGAGTTTTCCATCACATCTTCCTTTCTTTTACATCATCCTTAGTAGCACTCTGGCTGGGGTCACAAAAGCTACGTGGTGTTGGTGGCTCTTTCTGGAGATGGGCACCTTTGTGCTTAGAGAATGTTGCTTTTTCATTCGATCCGTATTTATTCTGCTGGCTGACTGGTCCATATTTGATATGCATGAGGATTTTAATAAACATTCTTGCAACATGCTCACGTGCTTAGTGTAGTGTGTGTTGTTAAGCTGATGTTTTCTCAGTATCTTTAGTGTTTTATATGTGATATATTATTAGCCCTGCTGATAAACTTTAACAAAATGATCTGATTATATATAGATCATGCTTATAAATAAATATTCTTTCTCATCTTCCCCTTAGTCTGCTTCTTTTGGAGTTTTGCTTATCTTAAATTATTGTTCAGTAAACTTTACCAGTAAAACTTTAACTTGAGAGAAATCAATATTGCACTCAGTTCTAGAAGGATAAGTAAACACATTTTTTCTATTAAGTTAGGTTAAGATAAGAAATACTACAGCTAACTAATTTTTGATATTAGTTTGTCAGGTGTATACTTCATCCCAGTAAGACAAAGGCAGTGTTTTCAGGAATGTTTTCCTTAATGGGGTTCTGTGAGCATAACCCTCAGATCTCACTGTAGGTCAAGGACATACTCATTTTCACACAGCCCGTTGCCATGGGCTAACTGAGCTGTCTGCTAACAGGATCAGGTGCTTTCAGGTCACTGGAACATTGGGAATGTTCTGGTATCAGGGAGGCTACTTTTTCTTCAGCCTGCCCCTCATCTGTTCTGAATGTATCAAGGGAGTATTTCAAGGAAATACCAAGGAAAGTTAAGGTGACTTCTAGGGCTCTATGAAGACTGGTGTGCATATCTCTAGCCTAACACTGAACAGAGCTTGCCATATCCAAACTTCACTCAGCTGTGATATAAGACAGATTCTTTAACAAGGCAGTCTGTGTTATTTTCTTCAATTACACATCTGTCTGCTTGGATTATTCATCTCTTCTGGTTTTTTTCCTCAACTACTCTAACTGGAAAAATAATTGCCACATCTGATCCAATGCTTTTAATATTATTAATTACAAAATAAGTGTAGTAGTTGATGTCCTCAGATATTATGTGATTATGCATGATTGTCTGGTCTTGTATTTTTCATTTGATTTCAGCTTGTATGACTGCTTTGAGTTCAAAAGCCTAATTAAAATTTTATGATGAGTTCTTTGAATATGGCGACTAAATGACTTGTCTTGATAAACACACTAGTTAGATCAGGATCTGCTAAGCTGATGGTTTAGTTAAAAGTCAGGTTATGCCAAATATTAACTAGAAGCAGTAAAATCTCATCAAAGTAAAATGAATCTGTGTACTTAAACATTCCTTGGTTCTAACAAACTGATTGAAGCTGTGATTCTGTATGTTAATGTGAAGTTGGCGTCCTACAAGATCAGAGAGTAGTTTGGTGTACTTTTTGCTTTTTCTTACACAGTACAAATTTCAGTGTGAAGTTCCTTGTTGTTGTAGTTAATATCTGACTTCTTGCTTATATATAAATAAAGAAACAGGGCCTTTATTTACATAGCTTAAATTGCTGTTATGTGTAATGCTACTTTTTAATTTCTCCTGAGAGTGCCTGGCATCCCAGTAAAACCAAAACTCTGTTGCAATTCTTGAAGACTGTTAATTATTATTTTTTTTTTCCTTCATGGGAAGTGATTCATTTTCCTAAGTTGCCTGCTTTAAGTGAGAAGGTGAATACTGGTTTTCCATTATTTTACTGATACACTACAAATCTATTCCTTAATAGTTTAGACTGCTTATAATCTTCTGTTTAACTTGAACTATGTGGCTGTTTGCTTCAGTCATTTCTTTCTATTCTGTAGAATCAAATTATTTTAGCTGTCTGATTATTCTTTGCACAGATGGGAGTTGCAGATCATTGGAGACTGAAGCACTGTGGTGTGCAGACTATTGATAACTCTGTGACACTTCCTGTCTTTTAAGCTACTGCTTTAAATTGTAAAATATAATTAGTTTGAGCGGTTTTACTATTAAATAGTGTTGTAGTTAAGTTGGAATTTGCAAGATTAAATATTAGATTGCATTTGCATACAGAGCTTGATGAGTATTGCCAACCCTGATACTCTACTGCATTTAAGTGGGGCCTGAGGCAGGTGACTGTGGCTTTGTGCACAGTGAGTTTTGGTGCTTGTGTTTATTGTATACAAGTGACTGGAATCCTGTATTTGCAGCATTTCCTTAAGCGTGACTTTGTTGGTCACATTGTGCAGGTTAACTTTTAGCAATTTTCACAAAACATATTTGTTTTAGAAATGCTATTGCTGGTGCTTTTTACTCTAGCACCAGTTAAATTTTAATTATTCACATTGAAAGATTACAAACTGCACATGAAGTTGGTTATTTTTTTTAAGTGAATTCATTCCTTAGAGGAATTCCTTGATGTTCTTACACCATTTCTCTTGAGCTGATATGGCCTCCACTGACCTCTCCTTGAGATGCTACAGTTACAGAATCATAAAATGATTTGGGATGGAAAGGACCTGAAAGATCATACATTTCTAACCTTCCTGCCATGGGCAGGGAACCTTACACTAGACCAGGTTGCTCAGAGCTCCATCCAGCCTGACCTTGAACCAACTAACTGAGAATTTGCAGTTGGTCACTGAATAGCAGCAGTGGCTGTTTGTAAAAATTGCTTTCATTAACTTGTCCTACACTTGCAAGTGTAAACACTGTAGAAGAGGCTGTGGTAAATAAATTATTTACGTGTTTAGTCAACATCCAGACACCTTGTGAGTTTTCTTCAGTTACCTGTCCTAGTTTGTTTTAAAAAAGCAATTGAAACAAGCGGTAGAGGTTGTGGAAAGCTGAGTGAGTGATCTTTTCAGCTTCTTCAGCAGGTGAAGTAAGTCTTAAGGACTGTAGAATCCTTGCTCTTCAAACCTCTTTCAAGGAACATCATCTGGTTCATGAACGGAGTGTAGCAGGATTCATATAAAGAGCCACATGTTTACATATTTTTTTTTTTATTTCTGTAAACATACTATTTTTTGATATGTAAATGTGGTGAAATGAGGTAGGCAGCTTTTAAATTCTTTTTTAATTAATGTTTTAATTGGTTTTTTTGATCATTTTTGTTTGATGCCTGGCTTTAATGAGCTTTTATTTTGGGCTCTTGTAAAGTCCACTTTAAAATCCTGATAAAATAATTTTTTTACTGTAGAATCTCCAGACTTAATGACAGTTTTGTGTGGGAGCTTCACACTTGGGCTTGGCTTGCATCAGTCATGCAAATTATGCGGAGCTGTGCCCTCGTCCTAATGAAGTAACTAATGCTCATGTGTCAGTAGCTCATGTGTCAGTTCCAGCCACCAAAGGAGGATGGAACCACATCCTTGGGTAGAGGTTTTCACCAATGCTCTTCAGGAATATTGGTATTCAGAAGTGTGTTAAACTGCCAAGTTCTTCAAGGGAGGTTTTGCCTGAGGTGCTTGAGATGTTTCTGACTACTCAGAAACCTTTTTGTTTATTCTTGTGTTCTTTTGGTTTGCCATGGCCTCCCCAAGATCCAGGTACTTTCAGAACTAGCCCGTACTGTACCACATACTGGCAAGTATAGCATTGGTAGCACAAAGGAGACTTGGAACTCCTTCCAGCATTTAGGAAAAGTGATTACTGTGGAAGTCCTGCTCAGCTGATTTCCGTGGAGGTGGAGTCTGCTGACTGTGTTTGGCACAGAGTTCTGTGGGAAGAGCTCCATGTTAACATGCAGTGTTAACAAAAGAGGCTGAAGGACACTTTTCAGTCTTGCAGTGGGGGTGAACTTTGATGCAGGGAGTGAAAGGCAACTTGATGTTCCTCTGCTGATTTTTTTCAAGTGTCAGTTTCCTCTTGCTAGGCAGGGAAGTATTGAAGCTGCATCTAAATGGTTGCAAAGTTAATATTGCCTTTAAGGAATAATGTTTTTTTCAAATTCATTTTGTTGTTGTTTACTGTGTCTTTGAGTTCTACATCTTGCTCACATTACTTACTGTTCCCCACTCAAAATGCTGATACCGGAGGTCTTAAGTGTTTCTGTCTTTTTTGGGGCTGGAGGAAACATTCCTGTTGTGGTTCACCTTTACTGGTTTAACACCATATTGCCACCAAAACAGGCAGTCCTGCCCTATACAGTACCTTCCTCTTGCTACCAAGGATCATACTGCTCTCCAGTGATTGTGATCAGCTGCCTGCTCTAGCAGAAAACTTATCTTTTTTTCTTTTTTTCTCTGTCTTTTTTTCCCCCAGGATTAGTTTGAACTAATACAGTGGTTATCCAAGTAACTTGCATCATGAAGCCCAAAAATTCATGCAGCAGTAAAGGAAGCAGGAATCCCTCAGCTGGAAGAAGGAACGGGACTACTTTTCTGCCACAGTGCTCTTACCATGTTCAATTTAAGCCATCTTGAAAGTGCACCCGTCATCAGACTCTGTGGTGTAAGTATTCTTTTCATATTTCTGGAATCATCATTGTGCAACAGCCTCCCTTGTTAAGGTAATTATAAAGCAATACCAGATTGCACTAAATGGTGTTCTTGTTGCATGGTTGTTTTCTGTTTGAGGTATGACAAAGAAGGCAAATGCATGTAGTTGCTGTGTTCATGCACTGCTGTGTATTTTGCAGAGCTAAAAAAAGTTGCTTCCAGATTAACTTCAGAACAACTGTGTGTTGTTATCCCCTGAATGCCTGTCACTGTAGGCTGGGTGCTGGTGTTCTTGGATGCTGATCCTGCTGAACATGCAGGTTGTGTTTTGGAAAAAACAGAATTAAAATGTGTGTTTCTGGACTTTACTGGTGAGTTTGGTTTAAGGTTATTTAGACCTCTAGGTAGGACTAGAGCCTATTCTGAAGTGAGATCCTGTAGAATATGTGTACTTTGAATATTATCTGCAGCACACACTGTTTGGTTTTGCAGATCTCCTCTTGAAGTACACTACCCACTAATGTGGGCAGAGGTTTGGGGCTTTTTTTAGATGAGTACTTTAGTTCGTTCTCAAAAAGGTGTGAAAATCATCAGTTAATGCAAGGCAAAAAGTTCGCTTTAGCTATTAATCTCGATTAAATTGAGTACCTCTCATTGTAAGTTTGACAGCATAAGATAATTCCAGGTTTGCTGGACCAGAAGTACTCAAAACTCAAGATTTTAATGTCAGGGAATGATCTAGATTTCCCCTTCACCAAGCTATTATGTCTATTGCGTTGAATTGTTGCTTAATCTGCATTGTCCTAGAAGTGAGTGGTAGGAACCAGTCCTTCTAAGTAAGTTACTCTCAAAATGTTTGTTTTCTGTAAATGATTTAACTTTGATTATCACTGAAGCTCTGCATTTGTAATGTGACAGAAGAGCAGTTTGGGTAATACTGTCCATCTTCTGTATTCAGTTTATCATGATTTGAAAAGCAGTATTCAGTACTGGGAGAAAACAAAAATGAGAATTGCTGGGAAAAAATAGACTGGAAATCTGTAGTCTGCCCTTAAATGTAAGACATCCTTCTGTATTGCTTCAGAGTGACATTTTAAAGTTTTTATGTTCAAATTTATGTATTGTGGGAACATTCTGCTGCCTTTTTCAAATTTGAGGGAGTTTCTACAAGCAAGCTAAGTGCAAATATCTTTCATATTGCCTGTTTTTTAATATACTGGCATAAAATTGCAATCTTGAAGGGTATTTTTGGGGAAGAACATTGAGTCATCTACAAAGGTGACCATGAGATAGTGTTTGGCAGCATACTTAAATTCAGTAGCCTTAGGTATGCGACTTCTATTTTCTCTGAAGTTTACTTTTTAAGTATTTGACATCAGCTGATCAAAATAGTTTTAACATTAATTATTTGTGATTTCAAAAGTGTTGGGGCTTCTGTCACCGTAGTCTATTGATAACACCTGCCTATTTATAGGAAAGTCTGTACTGATGTAATCTATGGATAATTCTTTTTCCAAAGACATATTGACTCCATCATGTCTGAGGACAATTATATAAACAAGGCTGTAGTTGCTGGAAGCATGTAACAGGAATTAATGAGATCATAGAGTTGCAAGTATAAGGGTCAAAAGAGACTCTTTCAGGTCCCCACTCATTCAAAGCAGGGAGAGAACTAGCACTTGGTGGGATAAGCCAAGGCTTTTGCCTATGAAGCCATGAAAAAACCCCAAAAACAGCAAATCCACAGACTCTGGGAAAACTGTGCCTGGGCTTCACAGGTGTCCAGCCTGAATTTTCCATG
>JAWWEW010000078.1:143938415-144080677 GCA_035583185.1 Anabacerthia variegaticeps | reverse complement strand
GAGCCAGAGATCCAGCCAGTTTTCCAGGTCAGCTTCCCTTCTGTTCATTGAGCTTGAGGCTCCTCAGCTCCCAGGTGAGGCTGTGGTGGGAGACTTTCTCAAAAGTATTCCTGAAATCAAAGTCTGTTCTCTGGGCCATTTGGTTTTCTTCAGGGCCCCCCAGCTCTTAACATGAGAGTGGTTGGGTACATTCTACCTCTGATAAGTCTTTGTTAACTCTTTAAGGTTATAAAAATTAATTTAATCCGTATTTGTTCCATGTTCCTTCAAGAAGCTGATGGGACTCTGTACTTCTTTTGAGCTTCTCAGATATGAGTGTATTGGCAACCTCCTGTGAATGCCATGACACATCTAGTAGGTGACAAGTCTCTCAGGCACATGATGTGATTCATGGAATGTCTTGCACAGAGTCAGGAGTTTGACTTCATTCAAACCCAGCATGTAGAATACAGAAAAAACATGACTAATGTAGTAGTTGTTAAGTAAAATTTTTAGCAGTCAGTATGAAAATCAAATGTTATTGTTGTGATTTATAAAAAACTTTCTTACTAAAAGTCACTTGTGTCTTCTCCAAAAAATTGAATGCCTCTTCATTGTAGTCGCATAGCCAAATTTTAACTCTTATATTGCTCTAAGTAGGGAAACATGACTTAAATTTATCAGTTATACTCCTGGCATATTTGCACACTAGGAAAGTATATTTTAATTCTTGTTGTGTTATAAATTACTGAAGGAGGTGGCTTGATTCTAGAGGAGATGGTGTTTGAGAGGCTCTGAAAGTAGTAATTTTCCAAGTCTTATTTGTCAGATCTGATTTAAGATTGATTCTATAATATGGAGTAATGTTTTCAAAATGAGCTGCTTGGCCGGTGCAGTGTGTCTGGTTCCAATTACTGTCAGTAAATCCTGAAGATTATTTTTTGAAAAGGACTTTGTGAAATCTACATTTTAAATAGAGATAATCAGTCTGAGAGTAGTTGAAAGGAGTTTTGAATTATTTTATGCTGTATGATTTTGGTTTTGTTTTTGAGATGTTGATCGTGAAGTGGATGCCATGACTGCGTGCTGTTCTTGCAGGGACTGTTTCCTCTGTGGAAGCAGCCTGGATGTGTGTGCTTAAAAGAATGGTTCTCTTGGGGATTATTGCAAAACAAGTAATTGACTTTTTTTTTTTTAAACTTGTGCGTAAGGACAAAGATGCTTTGTAAAGCCAAGTGCTGTGCACTTATCTGATGTTGGAGACTTGGATGCTTGCTGGGTTGAGTTTATTTTCTTTGAAGTAATTTTAAAAAGTGCATATGCTCTAGAAGCAAGGTTAGGATTGATACTGGTGTACAGATCGCTTCTCATTCTGATATCCTTCAGGGTTTAATTGCTGTGGAGCAGTTGAGCTCACTTGGTACAGCAGGGAAAATAGGTGGTTGTGGCACTGTACTTTCACCAAAGCTTACAGGCTGCAGTAGCAGCCTCCAGACTCTGCTTTCAAAATTCAGTGTGATGATGCCAGGACTTGTCATATTTGCAAGGATTGGAATTACGTTCACACAGGATTATCCTTAAAATGGGAACATTGCCTGTGTATCTCTTGGTGCCCTGGCCTTTACCACCTTCTACAGCAATTTAGTAATTGGTTTAGACTTAGTTGTTGGACTCTTCTGTCAGCAGACTACCCAAATGTGCCCTTGTTCAGCAAGGTAAGCAAAGGGACTTTGCAAGGAATGTTGGCTTCCATTTCTTGACTTGTTCCCTCGCAGTGTTACAGAGAACTATTGTTGGCAGCTGATATCACCAGAGAATTATAATTGCAAATGTGAGTGAAAAGTCATTAAGTGAAGGAGTGTGCTAAATGTGTCATTGATTGGAGTCTGCTACACCAGACTCAATTGATATCTACTCAAAAAAAAACCCAAACAAACAACCAACAACCTAGCTTAACAAGTGACATAGTTAAATAGATTTTTTGGTCTCAATCTTTTAGAAAGGTTTTTCCATCCATGCTTAGCCATATTTGAGTGTGGATGACTTCAATGTTTTAGTAAACTTGTTACAAATAATTCAGTCTTTACTATTCCCAATATTCAGATTATTTTTTGTGTGTAGAGAGCTCTTCTGATATTACTGCAGTGAACATCTATTAAATGTATTTTGTTTCTATTTCTTGTCAAATGTTAAGGTTGGTTTCTGGCCTTGTGCTCTTGTCTTCCACTCTCTGAAAATGGTCAGAGCAGTGATGGTATATTCAGTCATATGAACTTTCTTTGTATTTTTCAGATTGGAGGACCTTCTGAATCTTTTATTTTAAAGATGCCTTTAAAATGAAAGAGCTCATTTTCTACAGGCAGCTTTGTAACCTTGGATCAGAGAGATTGGTTACCCTGGAAGAAGAACATACAGACTGTGGGCCCAGATTAGAAGTTGGAAGACTCTTCAGGATAACCTGAAGTTATGTTATGTAGAGGTAGCTGGAAATATTTAGGATTTTGTTTTAATAGTTTGTGATTAAGTGTTTATGAGTATTTATCCCATATTAAGCAGTCCAGTCTCCCTGTAGCTCCTTATCAGGAATGAGGCAAAGATTCCTTTCCTGTAAGAGGGACAAAAAAAGAAGGGTAAAAAAGTGAAACTATGAAATTAAAACTATGCCATGAATAGGAATAATGAGTTACAATGTTAAACTTATTGAGGTTGTACAATCAGAATTTCTTGATAGAACTCATGAAGGAATACTTTTATGGAAACATAAGGAAAAGAATCTTTATGTGAAATCTGGCCTAATACATTTATAGTATTCACATTTCTCCTAATTTTGTAGTTCTAGCTGTTCAAGTTTCTCTTCTGATCGGTGCACTGGAATGTAGCTCTCCTGCTAGAAAAGTTTAAAATCTAAAAAGTGAAAATAACATTGCATGTTGCTGTATATTATATAGCAACATAAACTGCTGAATGTCTGTGTGCTGAGGAAGAAAAATACAAGTAAGGGTGGTATTACTCTTTCCTCCTTCTCTTCCTGATTGCAGGTTAACTACTGGTTGGCATTTTATGAGGATAATTCATTATGATAAGTTTTTAGTGTGGTAGATGGATTTTTAAAGTTAATTTCAGTTATTTTTAAAGCAAATCATCTTGGATTAGCCACTTCCTACCTCCTGTGGTGACTATGGAGATTACCAGTTACTGCAGAACTTCCCTGAAATAAAGACTTAATTTGCCTGAATAACATCTTGGGTATGGCGCTCCACCCAATGGAGAGCCAAGATGGTATTCCATAAATAAACATACGGTTTCTTTAGGCTGAGCTGTGTTGCTCAGCCTGAGGAATATGAGACTGGTGGGGGAGTGAGGGGTGTGCAACTGCTGCCGCCACTCTTAGCCAGAGCAGACTAAATTTACGACTTTTTAAAATTTTTTTCAGACTCAGATGTGGGGTAATTTTGAATCAGGATCTGAACTTTAGTTTGGCTCATGCCATCATCCTTTTTCAGTAGTTTGACTTCCTTAGAACTCTTTTTGTCAGATAAAAGTATACTTTTACCACACAGAGTTCTAGTAATTTATTTTACTGAAATAATTACATATATGGTATATGCACCCAGCCCTCCCTTAAATTCAGTCTGAGCTATGCTAGTAACATTCTGCTTTCATGCTTTCCCATGCATTTTTTAAATATCAAGATGGGTTTTTTCACTTTCACATTGGTAATGTTAGATTCATTTCCTAATTATGTATGTGCTTCAAGCTACGGTTCTTAAAATGTGCTGATTCAAGCATGCTTTGACCCAGGGTAAGCAGCTGAATTTATTCTTTTGTGATCCCTAAAAAAGTGCAATAAGAATGCTTGTGTACTGTAAGGCTAGTTAAAAATTGTAAAAGTCTAATCTCTTAATACTTCAGAGTTGGATAAATTTCTTTGAACATTTAGTTTAGAAATAAACGGTCCACTGAAAAGTTGTTCTTCCTCCCCAGATTCCCCTCCCTCCACCAAGGAAAGAAAAAATACATAAATAAGGACTTTGATATAAAATCTGTTCTGGCCACTTAACTGTAGTATCAGAGGAATGGATTTGTATTTAAATAGTTTGGTATAATTACATTACTATAAGGTAAAAAGGGAAAGTATTAATTTTTTTTTAACCTAGATTTATGCTTCAGAGGAGTTTGTGTGAGAGGGAGTAAAGAGCATGTTGAGAGTTCATGTAGCACTGGTCCTTGAACTGTGCTCTGGGATACTATTGAATTTTAAAATCCAAATTTAATAACTAGAAAATTGGTGGATGCTGGCTGTTGAATTCCATTGTGAAGTTCTTCCTATTGTATTTAAATTTGTGTGTAGTTCAAGAATCCATTAAATATTTAAGATGTAATGTTTAATTCTCAGTTCTCCTGTGGCCAATATACGTGACTTTAAAACAAACTCATAGCAACAGTGAGCATCTGTCTGCCTCTGTCACTTCCAGTCACCCTCTCCTTGCATCAGGCATCTGAGGCTAAATTGCGTTGACTGACAGACGGATTGATTGACAGGATCTTGGCTCCAAAACACACACACATGAACAAGCAGGCATAGGCAGATGCCTTGGACTCCATTTACATTTTACTATTTTCGTGTGACAACTGAGGTCTCAAATACAATAAGTTTCAGTGGTGATGCTGGGTGTAGAGTGAGGATGTTTTAAGATACAGGGGAAGAGAAAGAAGCAGCAATCTTTGTCTGCTTGACTCCTCACCCTCTTCCATTCTTCTTCCTTTGTCCTCCTTCCTTCCTTGTTGAACTCTGAGTTCAAGGTGCTCATGAAAGGTGCAGTAGAACTTCAGTGTGACTGGTAAGGTAATGCTGGAGGCTTGAGAAAATGGCAGTAAATCTCGATGGCCTGCATGGCTTTGATTTGGAAATGGTGAATGAACACAGACTTAAGGTATTGCAGTGGTGTCTCTTAGTATTAAACTTTTTTTGTTATTCTGGAATATTGACAGCTGAAAAACAGTTCCTGGGCAGGTGATCTTACACTGCTCTTGGAACATGACAAAGAGGTAAATTCTAGGTGTCAGAAGGACTTGATGTGGTCTTAAAGATTTGCATCATTCCATCTGTTCTCCATGTGGAGGTAGGAGGGACTTCACACTTCAAACAATATCTTTGATTGCTGTTCTTAAGAAAAACAGTTAAAGGCATTAACGGAAGCCAGCACTCAAAAGTTCTTCAGCTTGTGATGACATTGGAATAAATCCTCTTTGTTTTCAGAGCTTTTAAGATTTACGAGATCAAGAGGGCAGGGCCTTTAAGGAAAGCGGGAGTATGCTCTCTGTTGGAAAAAAGAAAGTGGTTGGAAAAGCAGCTGAAGGTGGTTCTTCGTGAACGTATGGCTTCAGTTTTGATTGAACTTTTCTAGATGTTGGTGTCTTTCAAGCAGGTAGCTGTACCACGACCTGTAATGTCTCTGCCTTCTTAACACCTCACTAGGAAATGAAAATTTCAACTCCTTTTCTGCAAATACAGTCACCTTGTAATATGTTGTGTGTTTCTAGTTGACAGTGAGTTTGATAAAGCAGCAAGAGATTTCATCATGATGTATGGTGGCAATTTCGTGATGATTTACATGGTAGAACAAAAGGAGGTTGTGTAGAGTTTGTTCTCTTTGGGCAGGTGACATTGTAGTAACCTTCATTATTCCTTAAGAAGTAAGTGTTAAAGGAAAGCAGTATAAGAAATGGTTCATTGCAACTTAATGCTCGGCAGCCTAATTAGTCAAATACCGTGTGCCTACCTCTGCATGAAATAGCCTATTGCTTTCCAATGTAAAATAGGAATTTTCAGTTTTGGAACAGCCTGAAGAGGCCTTTGTTGCAAATGACCACTGGCTTTTTAATTATTTATTCTCAAAAATAATGAAGGTCAGCATGGTATCCATAGTGACTGCATGCAGCTTCCTCGTCAATCTTGGCATGCTGCTGCAATAACAAAATTCACTTACTACCAACAAGTTTTCATGTTGCAGGGGAAATTTGTAAACTGGATGCGATTGGGTTTCTGTAACTTGAGAAATCTTGAATATTGTAGTTTTTCTTCATGTTTAAACTTGTTGTCATAACTTCTGTTTTTACGAGTTCATGGGGAGGCCTAAACAGACCCCCCCCCCCCAAACAAGCAACCTTAAATTGCTGAAGTTTACATATAACCTGTCACTGGAAAACTTGTGGCTTGAAAAATTCTTTATTTTCAGAAGTGATAAAGACTGCTAAATGGGGAATATATCAGTCTGCTTTCAGCTCTGTTAGTAAAAGGATTCCACTATAAATTACAAAATTAAGGCATCTCAGTAGTACATGAGTATGATCAAGCCAGAATTATGTGGTTAAACCAAAGTCTGTTGATAGCAGGTTCAGTCTCTTTGTGTCCTTGCAAAGACAAGGGAAACTTTTGCAGGAGCACCACAGGAGTCCTTAGAATTCTGACTTTTGGATTATGTGGATGCACCATAGTGTGGATTTGGAGTGTTAGGAGAGTGTACAACTAACTCAGTGAAATCACTTAATACAGTACTTTGGTGTAAAGTATACTCTTCTTTCAGTGTTGTGCATTGTGAACACTAAATTTTAATATTGTAAGGTTTCTTCTAGCTTAGAGGAAATTGCTGCAGAACTGAATGCAGTATCGCGCGAGTTTTGATAGCAACTTGTTGAAAATGGGGAGTAAAATGATTCCATCCTAAGGTGATTGTTGTTTTCCCCCCTACCCAATTCATCTCCTTTAATGCTTACCCAGAGATAAGTAGGTTTGGGTTGGGATTTTTTTGGTTTTGTGATTTTTTGGTTTTTTTTTTAATTGGTTGTTTGTAGTAGAGCTTTGAACTGATCAGGCAGGATTCTGACACTCAGGGTAAATATTTTCAGAATTCTGTCAGGTTTCTGTTTCTGACTTTTATATTATGAATGTGGCTTGGTTTTGCTTCTGTCTTTGATTTTACATATAGCTGTATTTAAAAACATAAATATTTATGAAAGGATAGCCATTTGCAAAATTCATAGCATGTTCCAAGTAGAAGTCCATTTATTCTTGAGGGCTCCAGGAATGAGGGTATAGGGAAGTCAAGTCAATGGACCTTTAAAAGAGTAATTACTTAGGTCCATTTTGAATGTGTAAATTAAATATATATTTATAAATAAATATTACATGATATATTAATAAAATTAATATATTTGAACCTTTAAAAGTCATAAAATTTATTTTAAAAACAGAATTTGTGTTCTAGATGTTGCATTTAGAAACGTTGTTAATTTAATGTAAATTGCAAATCTAAAGCTGTATTTTTGTTACTGAATGTGAAAATAATGTTATCCTCAGTATTAGCTGCACAGTAGTTGGTTGGAATGCTATAGAAGCATGTCTTACATATTTATTTTTTTTTATTTCCCCTCCCTTGAAGGTGACCAGCTGCTCTGCACCGAGGCCCTCACAGTGATGATATATGGTAGTCTGTTGCTGTAAACATCCCCGACTGGAAGCTGTACCAGTTCCAGCTTTCAGTCAGATGTTTGCTGCACCTGGCTATGCTTGGACAACAGCAGAAGGAAAAGCTGTCATAGATACATATGTGCATATATATTCATCAAACACTGTTTCTGTAGACACAGCTGAATTGCCTTCAACTGAATTAACCCGTCTGGTAGGTGTGATTTCTGGAAATCTAGTCTGAAATGGACATACAAAGCTGTTGCTTATGTCACTCAAAATAGCGTTCTTCCCTGCTTGGTGGTATGAACTACAGGATTAGGCTGCACTGGGATGACAGATGGTTTTGAACTTCTTGTACAGTTACCCACAAACTATTCATTGCTTTATGAATTGTCTGCTTTAGCAGCTTATCCTACAACTCTAAGGAGTTATCATCAGTGCTGTCAAATAATTCACAGGCATTTTATCTGCTGTGTTGTTTTTTGTGGAATTTTACATTCCCAGTCTCCTTGTGAGTGGGTGGTGCTCTTAATTGTTTGTAAGCTGGATGGAACCCAAGGCCAGAATAAAGCTTTATAAATATGACACAGTGTATTTTTGCTGTTCTCCCAATCCACAGTGTGTGCCCTTGTCTGTGCTGTGGTCAGCTTGGCTTGTGCTGCCCTCACCATGGCACTGCAAAGGTTTGCTTTCCTTGGAAATAACAGCTTTTTAAAGTATTTCTTCAGACTTATGTCTTCACCGATTCAGTTCCTGCTACAACAATCATGTCATCGGAACAGCTTTCTGCAGAAAAGCTTCAGCACTTGGCACTTTCCTCCAGTGGGATCTGCACATGCTGTTGCTTGGATCTTGTCTGGGATTTCTTTCCTCCTTTGTTTCTCTGTAGTCTTCTATATTTAAAGGGATGGCTTATGTTAGTAACTGCTGCTAAGACAGAAAATATTCTTGAAATAATTTAGCTCATTATTCTTTCCCCTTCTAAAATGTATTTTTTTTATTCCCTAACACTTAAGTGAAAGACTGTGTTCAATTTAAATGATAGTATGCCAAACCTAGGTATTATTTGTTCAGCTTCACTGTAGTGCTTCTGTAAAAGATGATTACATCCAAAGATAAAAATACTTTTGAAAAGTGACGTATTTTCTCTCAGAATTAAAAACTACTAGGATTTCTTAGTCCTGGGAAAGCTGGACTAATAAGCATTGAAAAGGTGATGATTTTCAAGCTGTCAGTGAGTGACCAAAGGTGAACTAAGGGCAGACATCATTCCGTGATGGTCCCATGGCTGTAACCATTTTGTTTCTCTTACCTGGCTGTTCTCTTTAGTGCCAGAGGATCAAATGTGGTAATAGAAGGTCATGAACTTATTTATTAATCTAATTCATTGCTAGCACCTCTGTATACAAAGACTTACTTTTAAAGCAACTTGCACACTTAATATAACCTCACTTAAAATCACATTTTTAAAAATATTGCTGATTTGGTTTGATAAATCATGTTGGTAAATTTATAAAAAGGACTTTAAAGCAGAATCTACAGAGCTTGATTTCTTAAAAATAAAAGGTGCTGGTAGTTGTTTTCCAAGCTATCATGCCTGTAAATATTTAGCATTTCCTAGTTCTATAGAGTATATGGACTTAGAAGAAAGGAAGTGTTTTCTGTTAACAGCCTTCTCTGATCAAAGTAAATATGTTAGCTTTAAGTTAATCTATTGGACATTTTGGTTGGTGCTCTTTTAGCCGTTCCATATGCCAGATAAGTGCTTTTGTTTTTTTCTTAACAAGCTTAGTTCCTGTGCAGTTTGTCAGTCCAGTCTTTTGGAATTGTATTTGTGCGTACAGTACTCAAACACAGCTGTGACATGTCAGCACGCAAAAATAATTTGAAGTGGCTTGTAACTGCAGGAAATAAATAAATTTAAAAATCCACACTGCATTTTTGGTTGTTTGAGATTTTTTTTTTGCCAAGTGGTTGAAATGCAAGGATCTGACTTTTCTATTCAAAAAATGCAAAGTACTTAACATGCCTCAAATGTGGCTGTTGTTTGAAGCTGAAGAAGGTGGATGTCTTAGTGTAGCCAAAATCATTTATGGAACAATTCCAGGTGAGCTTGTGGTACTGGGATTGCTGGGAAGGGATGATGGGAATTTGGCATGGTAGCTGTGCGGTTCTGCTAGTGGGGATGAAGAGTTGAAGCAACTGTTGCAGAATGAGGCAGCACAGGGCCACAAACATAGGAATGAATTTCGGGTACAGAAGAGGTAGATTTGACACATCAGCCTGGTGATCAACAAGCAAGTGACCTCATCTTGTTCAGGTGAAGCCTGTGACCATTGCTTGTGTTAGAGTGTCATGGATCAGTTCCTGATGTTTTGCAGGGCACCCTTTTTGAAGCAGAAGAAAATACCTGAATGAAAACCAGGTTGGGGTTACAGAGCCCAGCAGTGCCATTGTGGACACAGCTACGAATTTTGGGTGGCTGTCATGTGCTCTCTGTGCAGGTGCAAGATGCTGGTACCTTTGGAGGTGGGAGCTTGTGAGCTCATCTCTTTCTGACATCTCTTTCTGAGCAAGTATCTGAAGTCCAGTGTTTGGGGTCCGGATTAGTTGCCTGTAGTGTTCCTGTGAGTGGTTTTTATGACCGCTTAAAAGCAACACATCAAAGTCCTCAGTGACTTCAGACCGGCCTGGCAAAGCCCTGTCTTCCCTTGCTCAGAACTCACAGCTGTGTTCAGCAGAAATGCTTGAGGTCATGTTTTCCTTCATACAAAGAACAACTGTTACAACATTTGCAGGGCTTCCCAGCCTCCTGTATGCATGAAACAATCTGCGTCTGTGAAGCTTTTTCCCCAGTAAAACTGCAAAACACCTGTTCAGAGAAGAGCTTGGAGATGGCTGAAGCTTGGCCTTTTGACTTACTGAGTTCATGGAAGTTTTCTTTTCCTGGACTTCTGGGGTCTTCTTTGTTTGAGACTGTTCACGTTAAATTAAACACACCTGTAAAATATAAAGATGTTAACGCTGAAGTTACAGTGTTCTGTTCTCTTGCTGCTATAATGACTTGTATTTTTGAGTAGCAGAGGAAAATATGAATGAAAAAAATGGAAATAGAAGTGCCTTGAAAAAGTTATGGAAGAGGAATTGTAGTAAGAATATACAAATAGGAAGATATACAGATGTAATAACAAAAGCTGTAAAATTTAGCACACTAAGGAAACTTGAAATATTCAGCACCAAAAAGCTGCAGAAGATTTGCATAAATATTTTCACATAGAATTTGAGATGGGCGTCTTTGAGGACTCCTAGTTTGTACCACCCCATTAATCTCCCATGTGTATTTTGTTGAGTTTCAATTTTGAAAATGGTTTAAAAGGTGTCTGCTCTGAGCATCAAGGGCCTTGGCAGGTAAGTGCAATAGAATCCTGATCTACAGTCTCTAAGAAACTTTATTTTCCCTCTTGTATCTCTACAATATCAGGGATGGTACATGTGTATTATTGTGTTCTGATGTTTAGAAAAGGAAATGTTAAAATACATGTTTTGACTTCATAATGTTAGTAAAGATAGAAAATAAAAGAGTTGCATCTGTGTTACGAGTTGGGCAAATACTTTGAAGTATGTCTGTGCAGAGTCATTTTTGGATATCTTGAAAGCCAGTGCTGTATTTATATTGTTAAGCTAATTTTTAGTTCCTGTAAACATCCTACACTCAGCTATAACAAGTGGTGGGCTGGGGGGTGGATGTTTACTTCAACTGACTTGGAAAGGCAGCTTTCCCCAATGACCAAGTGACATATTGGCAAGCATCGAATACTATTTTTCAGTAGTATTCAAATAAAGTTACTGTATTGTAAACACCAGTTTCTCTGGTAGCAGTATGTATTTCTAGAAACTTCTTACTAATCAAATTATATAAGTGTGCTGTGTAAAGGCATACATGTTTATTGTGAAGCAGGCTTTAACTGATGGGATCTGTATCTTTCTAATTACAAATAAACTGTGACAATACATCTTTGCTTGAAAAGTAGCTTCTGATACCCTGATGACAGAGAAATAATCTAAAATCTTATATTGAATGTTCAGTTCTCAATTGCAGCAGTGATTTATTGCTTATTATCTACTTGTTCATCAAGGGAGGAATAGATTTATTGGGTACAGCAAAAGTAATTCCCAAACCAAGAGATCATTAAAGTAGTAAAACTACTAAGGTAGTAAAATTGCTAAGATTTAACCATTTCTCTTGCCCTTTATTTCTTAAAAAAAACCAAAAAAACCCAATGATATAAATATCTTTGGCAGGAATAATCTAGATAGGGAAACAAGGAGACAAGCATCTCTTGTTTTCCTGGTTACTTTTCTTAGATCAGTTCTTATCTCTTGGAATCACTTTCCTACTGGTGGATATGTTGTTAAATGAAGTATGGCTCCAGCATTTGGAGAATATTAAGTAGCAAAAGGTAAAAAGAATTCAAATAATTTTATTCAAGTGGAAGAGCCGAGAGGATTTTTCCTCATTTAAATTTGCACGAGCCCCTTTTTTGCTGTAGTTAAGCTTTTTACTTTGGTTTAATTTCTGCTTGCAAACTGAGGAGGTCTTTTTAATACATAGTTGTGGGCAGGTTCTGTGCAATATGCGGCACTGCAAGCAATTTCATGGAAGAAAACATCAAATTATATATTTGTGGATAATTCTAGTGTGTGAACACTGCAGTACAGTGATGTACTTACTGTGTGTGCATGTCTGCATATACAAAAATATTCTATTAGATTTTTATTCAGTGCATCTGTTTAACCGGAACAAAACACACTTCTCCATTGGGGTGAACTTGGGAAGTATGAGGGATGCAAGTTCTCCTCAGCAGAGATGATGTCATTAAAAACACCTCCAGAAAAGAATCTGCATATCTGTCCATTCTATGCCATTCCTGAGTCAGGTGCTTCATGGCATCTCTGACTAAGGTTGAGAGAACTTCAAGTTCTCATGTCTCATGGCAAGAAGGAATCCTCAACATTTACTGCCAACCTAAAGGTGTAGGATTTATCCTTTTCAGCCAGTGCCTCCATGTGGAGATAATTTCATTGGTAGCAGACAGTGAGTAAACAATCTGAGCAGATCAGATGTGGAGGTATATTTGGTGTTTCAGCAGGGTTTTCTAAATGCATTTCAGATCTAGAATTGATATTGCAAAAGCTTAAATATGACCAAACCAGAATCTTACTGTTGTTTTATTTTAGCAAGAACATTTATGACTGGGGTAACGTTTGTCATTCTGGTCTGCACTAAACTAAAACAACTTTTAGAACATATGTTCAAGGATTCCAAGCATAAAATAACCCTGCAGAATTTGAAACTCTGTTTTAAATAGCACAGTTCACTTTTTTCTTCCATTCTGTTGGTGCTTTTTAAACAGATAAACAGTGATAATCCCATGGCGCCAGTGACGGCATAAACCAGAATGGGATAAATAGCTGGGACCGGGATAGATTGTCCATGATTTATAAGGTTGTCTGGAAGTTTTTTATAGTTACAACAGCAATGGTAATTCACATAACATCAGTCAAAAATTAAATTTCTCTTGAAAAACAGAGGCACAGTTAATGTGTTGGTTTTTTTCCATGGCAATTTTGAAAATACTTATTCATCTGCTTAATTCTTCCTGGGTTTGTCTTCTGCTAAAAATCCAAATATTTCAATAAAAGTACATTGGTACCCCCTTTACTTGTCTGTTGTGTTCACTAAGATTGTTCTTCCAGAACTCAGCTCCCTCCCTCTTAACCAGCTACACCAGTTGTCCAGCTTAATTCGCATTTTGTAGGGCTTCTCTCTCTGTGGTAAGGGCAGAATGAAAACTATGTAAAACTTCCACATGATTCTATAGTAGCTGAATGTGAGTAGTGAGGGTCATACCTCTGATGCTGAGGTCTGTTCAGGCAGTTCAGGAACACTGCATTTGGGTTTTCTCTGTTAGGGACCAGCAGATCCCTAATGTGTCCATCTTTGCAGGTGAGGAAAGCCTGGCCCATGGAACAGTGCATGGGCCCTGTAAGCAGAACAAAGGAAATGCAGTTTGTGTCAGTCAGAATTGTTTGTTGTCTGATAACATCGCTGTCTCAGCAGGGAAATTATTTCCTGTAAACAATATGGCTTTATCTGAAAAATCTGCCATTTTAATAAAGTGAAAAATTATTTTTCCAAACTTCACACAAGCCTTATCTTTGTCTGACAGGAAAAAGGGAAGCAGTAGGGATGAAAGATGCTTTGTGAACTGAACTCTGTTTACTTAAGGCTATGGAAAACATGCTGAAAACATACACATTAAGTGCATAGCCTAATGCATTTTTTAATAAACATGTTTCCCAAATACTAATAAATTAGTTGAATTGAGTAACTACCGTTCGTGCAAAATGTGATCTGTTAGCAAGCTCTTTTTTTTTTTTTTTTGAGATGTTTCACAGTTAGTCTAAGGAATTTATAAGCTAGGAAATCTCCAAATCTCTTTAACCTGAGTTCCAATTAGTGCTGACAGTCAACAGGAACTTTATAGCTGCTTGTGATTTCATGAGATAGGATCTCTGTGCCCACTGCACGTGAAGTCTTGTCCATCCTGTTACCTGTGTGCCATGGTTACTGCGGGCTGCTTCCTGCCTGCTGTGGAGACACAAGGAACACCCAGCATTTCCACTGTCCTAGCAGCAATGTGACTCCAGGCACAGTCACTTCTCGGATGTGTCCCATGCCAAGGGGTTTACTGGTCTGGCTCTTGTCAGCTGGAGACACAAACTTCACACAGTCACCTTCAGAGAAGGGATAATGAAATCTGCCTTCTGCTATTAAACAAAGAAACACCCTCAACCACTTCCTGCATAAATTAGAGTCTTAGGAAAAAGCTGTGGTTATGGAATAGAGGCAGGAGAGCAAGAAGCAAACTGCATCTTATCGGGAGTCGGAATCTTCAGGGGCTGAGGAGGGAGAGAAAATGATTTAATGGAGTTTCCAGGTCAGAGGCAGTAATGTGTGCGTGTTGGTTCTTTCTGTTCTGCAGGAGTTCCAACAGTGATGTTACATCTCCTGCTAGTAAATATATTTACATCTGTGTTTAGCTCTGGCTTCCTCTCATTAAAAAACTTAGTGAAAACTAAGTTAAGAAGCTATGAGGAATCTCTTCATGTATGTTCTTTATGCTGTGATTATGTTTCTTGGTCAACTACTTTGATTGGTTTTCTGTAGGTTTTTGAAGCACAGTTTTCCCAGATTTGTATTTTTTTTGCTCCTTTCTGAGCTTTTTTGAGTTTTTGCTACTGCACTTAGAATTTCCTATTTTTAGTCAGTGAATTCAGGAAATTAAAACTTTAGCCATTTCATATGTTCAGTAGCAGACACTATTTAAATAATTTGGGATGGTCTTTCATGGTAAGAGCAAAGTTTTGGATATAGCTTTTCATCTTCTTTATTTTAATAGTAGAAAAATCAATTGCATGTCATACAATCAGAAATAGCTTTCATACAGGTCTTCATCTTAAAACTATTTATTTTGACTTCTTAAAGTGCAGATTTAAGGTATTGTGCCATAAAGACTATATATAGTGGAGCTAAGAAAAATCTAGATCTTGTGAAGTTTTTTTCTAGGGCTATGCTGATAAGACTGCTTATTAATGCTTCAGCTGATGAGGCAGTAGTTAGTATTGTGGGATGCACAATGAAAGTTGTAATTCCTTATTAAAACAGCCCTTTTGATGTAGATGTATTTTAATTAAACCTCATAGTTCTTTTTTTGATGATAAATACCTGTATTTATTGTACAAGCAGGCGAGTACATTCCATGCATCTGGGAACTCTTGCATAAATACACGAGGAGTTTATGCTTTTTGGTTTAGGGATAGAAAATTTTCTCCCATAAATGAGATGTAGGCTAAGGCTTGAATCTGCCCACTGTACAGGCTACATCTATACCTATAGACACACTTCCTCCAGGGAGTGATTCCTTCCCCTGGCCCTTTTCCCACCACCACTCAAAAACTTTGTACCCACAGTGCCCAGAACTGTCCCACCTTGAGTGGCTGAATCTGCACCACAGGACATTTACTTCGATCCTGCTCCATCACCTGTGTAATGCCCTGCTCCTGAGAGAAATTCACAGCTGGTAAGTTTTAGGTAGGCAGCATTTTTATGGGGAAGGAGAGAGGGAGATACAGTGATACTTCAAACCTTCCCCAAAGCCATAGAGGGCAGACTTGAGTTTTCCCTGATGGACACAAGATCATTGTCTAGGCTTCCCCAATGACAGGGATGAAAAGGTTTCCTTGCCTCTCAGGAGTCAGGGAGAGGATGTACATGTGTACTGCTGTGTGACGGGGGTCATGTGGAAGCTTGTGCTGTGCCAGGGTCGGACCTTTCACTGACAGTCCCAGCTCTGTAGCTTTTGCAGACATGGCTTGCAGGCATGGGAACCACAAGGCACATGAAGGTGCTGCTGGCCCTTGGATGGATGTCCTCCAGTATGTCCAGGTGGGATACTGGGAAGTCCTAGAGTACTGAACTTCCCTGAATTGTTGTTTGAGCTGCAGCATTTCTGCTAAAAAAAACAGGTGAGGTCACACTAAACTAATGACTTGGAAGGGCTTAATCTCAGTGAGAGCTCACATCTATTAATTAGATTTGATGGTTGTTTGTATGGCAGAATAGTGGTGCTGATGTGGAAGAATAGAATCTGTCTGTAGTTGTTGTGACTGAAGGCCAGATTCTGACTCCATTAAATTCCATCTCATCTGGGTCACCTCACTGATTTCTAAGGTGTTTTCTTCTGGCTTTCATTAATATGAATGAGATGATTATAATCATGCTTCAGTTATGGTTCAGAATATATCAGGAGATACTAAATATGAGCAAATGTAAACAGTCATAAAGCATGTGAAGTGCCCACAATACATACCTGGGTTTAATCACAAAAGAGTTTTGCAAAATTGACAGCTGAGCTATGACAGGGATGAGTAATCTATTAGCAGCTTTCCTGTATGAACATGAAAACTGAACTTGTATACTTTTATTAGATGTTTAAGTAGTGGTGTCTGTGTTACAAAAATAACCAAACCCAAACCCTTGCAGTGATGTACTAATGAAAGGAGACTGAGCAGATGGTTTTTAGGGACTGCACTTCACATATTATGCAACTGTGCTGTTCTTTCAGAGAAAGAGAAGTGAGGCAGAAAGAAGTCTATCTAGCTCAGCCTTTAATGCTTAATTTTTCACTGATTGTTAAAAGAACACAGCAAATGACCGGAAGAATGCTCCAAAAATAGAAAAAATATTCAGGTGTGCAACCTACAAAACTTACTTTCTTCTACCCTCCAATTTGAGAAATTACCTCATTAGAGCACTGGAGTTACAAATTAAACACACTCAAAATGTTTTTATCAGGGAGGAAGGGAAAAGGAATAATAAGTCAGTCTTGGATGAGAAAACCCCTGTAGCATGGCCAAGAGAACAATCCCAGACAGAGTACAGAGTTGCTTGGGTTTGAGATATTACACAATGAAACCTGAAGATACAAGCTTAAACTGGAGGAGTAATAAAAAAGGAAATTCAAACAGCTTATACTATTTAAGGAGTTTAACTGGAGCCTCTGTCAGCCCTAGTAGATGGAGTTTACACAAGTGAAGTCACCTTCTCTTATGCAGACTGTGTGCAGACTCCAAGTCAGGGTTGTTGTCATTACTTTTCAGTAGTTGGGATATTCAAAAGATGAGCAATATTTGTGATTTTGGGAAAAAGGTAAAACAGTTTGTGGCATAATCTCTGTAATATCTTCAAAATCCCTCTGTAAGAGAGACTTGGGGGAGTTTGGTTAAAACACCCACAGACACTGTGCAGTGCAAGTGTTTTTCTCCTCAGAAGGAACAAAGAACAAATAGGCAGTGGTTGGACTTCTTGCACATTACTCTGAAAAAGGACTTATTTACAGCTTTTCCTTTTCAATGGATTTTCTTTCTGTAATTACTATTTACTATGTCAAAGAGGGAAGTATTGGGCTATGAGAATTGTGGAAGTTCCAATGTAGTATGCAACAACCAATGAGCAAATCAATCATATTGACATTACACAGATTAGATCCCTTACCTTTTTTTTTCTTTTTTTTTTTTTTTAATTATTATTATTATTTAATCTGGTTTCCTGAGTAGGTATGTGCTCCTTTAGAGTATTTTAATGGGTTTTTTTACGGTCAGTCTCCTTCTGCAGTTCAGTGGGGAAGGCTGGATGCTTCTGAAGCAATCTGGAAGCTGTAGGCAGACAGGCTCTGAAGAACTTAGCTACAGATTGTTTTCCATATATTCCCATACTTTTTCTTACAGAGCCAGGAGAGGAAAATATGCCCATGACTCAGTCACTACTGCTTCTGACTTCAGATACTCATGAAAATGGGTTAGGAGTTGCCAGTGAGCTGAGGACACTGAAAGGTGCCATCACCAATCCACAAGAATGGGAAAGTGTTTACTCTAATCATCTTCTTCTGTTAAAACTATGATTGAAAGGGTAGGGAAAGTGAATGCTACACTTGCATATAGCCTGAGTTCTGTGGTGATTTCATTTTTCAAAAAGCAGCAGTCTTTTGTTTAAAATCATTCAGTTGTAAATATTTGATAGGCAACTCTTAGGAGTATAACTAACAGGTTCTGGTTTTTCTTTTTTAACATATTTTTATAGTGAACAATATTTTTTACCAGAAAAAAAAAGCTTCTAGATAACAAATTACCTTTTATTTGACTATAAGGAAATCCCCATTAGTTTGCCTTTCTCCTTTTCTGGGTGAAAGTCCTAGGGATATAGTAATGTTCCTTGTAATTTTAAATCAGTATTAGTAATGAAACGAGTACCAAATAAACTTAGGATTGCCTTATCCACTGAGCTTGATGGACAGGTGAAGGCCTGCTGTGTTCTATTTAAGCTTATTGGAGGGGGGAAAAAAGAACCATCAGTAAATAAAGTACAAGACATGCATTTTGTAGCACAAATAAAGTGTATATGGGGACAAAAAAAGACCATGAGTAGTTGAGTTTGCATGTAGAACACAACAACAACAAATATATATGTATCTAAAATAGAATCATAGAATCACAGGCTGGTATGGATTGGAAGGGACATTAAAGATCATCTGGTTCAAACTCCCCTGCCACAGAAACCTTCCTCAAGACCCAGCTGCTGTACGTATATGTATGTATTATTTAATTCAAGGAACTACAATTATTTAGGTAGGTAGTGATGATGGTTCTCACTTTCCTGAGAGGGAAATTAAGGTATGAAGTATTTAATGACATGCTAATATTGCAGAAAATTGATTAAGAATAGTACAGAAATCTGCTGAAGTCAAACATATGTCTAATCAAATTAAAATCATATAAATCATGTAGAAACTGTCAGATTTGTATAGCTCAGGCATATCATGGTTGTCAAATTCCTACTGTAGAGTTAATAAATCAAACCCAGCATGATTGGTGCTGTTTTTCCTCTCTGCTCCACTATCTATAAATAGCTCACTGTTCCATGAGAGCTGTGGCAACTTTCCCAGCAGGAACATGATAACAAAGATGTCTGTCTTCTACACCTCTCTTTGTGCCTTTTTCAGTACCACTTAGTGGTGTGGAGAATATTCTATTCGTACTATGAATCTAACTTTTCTGTTTGGTATATATATATGTATATTTATTTCCTCTTTCCCTAAATTACAGTAAAAGTGAAGACAATGAAATCAGGTTGCTATTTGGATATTGTGCTACACTTTTTATGCATCATCATAAATATAAATAATCCTCTATTCTGACAGTGCTACATTTTGAAAAGCTTCAGGCAAAGTTTGCTTTCTCACACACATTTCTATCTCTGTCCAGCTGCTCATTTTCTGTTCATTTTGTATTAGATTGAAAAAAGAGCACATAATAACATTTCTTAACTTTCTTTCTTTTTAATATAATTTCTTGTCTTGCAGGAGCCTGTGTAAGAAAACAACCCTCAATCCAAAAGCACCTAAAAGAACAAAGAAAACCACCATTTAAATCTGCACAGTGTTCCAGCTGTGCTGCTGTCTCCAGCTAGTCTGACATCACCTACCAAAGGAAAAACATGCTGTACAGTTGTAATAGGATTAAACAGTATAAACCTGCAAGCAGAAATGTGATTAATACAGGGTATTTCTGAGTCCTGCAGTGATTATATTGCCACACTGAGAAAACCAGAATCTGTTTATTAGAGGCATTTTCAGTATGTATATATTTTTCTGAAGTTATTTATAGTTGTTGCCTTTCTCTCAGGCCTGCAGGAGATAATTTTTAAATTAACTGTGCAGTATAATCAGTATCAGTAGACTATACAATCCTGAGATGTCAAGAATTATGATAAGCCTCATACTAAGCTCTGGAGAGATTTGTAACTGTGTAGTTTGCACTGCCCCATTTTTATTAGCATTTTCATTATAAAGTTGTTACTGGAAGCATAAAGTTAATGTTCTGTAACAAGAAAACAGCAATTATGCAGACCTAAACACAGAACTCCACATTAAACATGGCAGATAAAAATAACAAGATACAGTTACTGAAGACAGAGATTGTGGGAAAAAAAACAATGTAGCATTTACAGTAAAGCAAGGACAACTTTTCTTTCTTAAGCATAAAGCTAGTTGCAAAACAACCTCCTCATCTCCCTCCCATTTTCAAGCAGAACTTCTAGAAGTGCAGAGTACCAGCTCCAGCTGTTTTCCCTATGAAATCGATGAGAAAACAAAACTGCGATTAAAAAGAATATGTGCTAATTAACTTTAAAAATTTCCCTTAAACCTGTGTAGCTTTTGAGGATACTTTGAGAATACCCTGCTCTGTGTCCTCCCCGGGAATCTGTCTTAAATGGACACTGCTGATTACCTTCACAGCTGTAAATATGGCTCAAGCTTTCCCTTAGTGGGAAAACAGTTTACAAAACCCAGGAAGAACTACTTAATTACTTAACAAAGTTTAGTCTTTGCTCTCACTAAACAATGGTGCTTTTATTTTAAAAATAATAAGGCACGTCCATGGGGCCGGATGGGATCCACCCAAGGGTAGTGAGGGAATGGAGGAAGAGCTCACTGAGCCACTCTCCATCATTTATCAGCAGCCTGGCCAGCTGGGGAGGTCCCAGCTGACTGGAGGTCACCTACAGGAAGGTCTAGAGGGAAGATCTGGGGAACTACAGGTCTGCCAGCCTGGCCACGGTGCCAGGGAAAGTCATGGAGCAAATCATTTTCAGTGTCACCACATACAGAACAACCAGGTGATCAGGCCCAGCCAGAATGGGTTTAGGAAAGGCAGGTCCTGCTTGACCAAACTGATCTCCTTCTATGACCAGGTGACACTTCAGTGGATGAGGGAAAGGCTGTGGGTGTTGTCTACCTGGACTGCAGCAAAGCCTTTGACACCTTGTCCCACGGGATACTCCTGGAATAGCTGGCAGCCCATGGCTTGGGCAGGTGCACTCTTTGCTGGGTTAGGAACTGGCTGGATGGCTGAGCCCAGAGTGCTGGTGAATGGAGGAGCCACATCCAGCTGGCAGATGGTCACAAGTGATGTTCCCCAGGGCTCAGTATTGGGCCAGTCCTGTTTAATATCTTTATTGATGATCTGGATGATGGGATTCCGTGTACCCTCATCAAGTTTGCAGATGACACCAAAGTAGGAGGGAGTGTGGATCTGCTGGAGGGTAGGAAGGCTCTGTAGAGGGATCTGAACAGGCTGGAGAGATCAATGGAGACGCACTGTATGAGGTTCAACAAGAGCATGCAAGTGAGTCCTGCACTAGAGTCACAACAACCCCCTACAGTGCTACAGGCTGGGGCAAAGTGGCTGGAGAGTGGCCTGGCAGAAAAGGACCTGGGAGTGCTGGTTGGCAGTGACTGAACATGAACCAGCAGTGCCCAGGTGGGCAAGAAGCCAAAGGCATCCTGGGTTGTATCAGCAATAGTGTGGCCAGCAGGAACAGGGCACTGATCATCCCCCTGTACCCAAGGGGGACACTGGTGAGGTCATACCTCAAATCCCAGGTTCAGTTCTGGGTCCCTCACAAAAAGAAAGACATTCTGGTGCTAGAGAGAGTCCAGAGAAAGGCATTGCTGCTGAGCAAGGGTCTGGAGCACAAAAAACCAGTTTGGAACAATAGTTCTATTAAAGATCAGTTATGCTAGATTTTTTTTTAATGATGTGAAATGTTAACAATTTAGTTTATCAATTTTTTATTCTTTAGGCAGCACCCAATAAAGTACTTCTTATCCCTAGAGAAAATCATAGTTCCTGGTGTGCTAATCAAAAGGGGAAAAGTTGTATAAAACTAGTGCTGTTTGTAAGACTTTCTAAATTATCTGAGTTACATCACACCTGCCCCAGGCTGCAATGCCCTTGGAAATGAAATCTTCACATGAGTTTGTAAAGTGATTTTACTTGTATTAGGAATGTACCTTCCATGTGTGCCTAAAACAGCTCTTCTGAAATATATTAAACCAGAGAACAACACTAAGTTCAGTGAGAATGTTGTACTTCCCAAAAAATTCACAAGCAAGTGCAGGAAACTTACATGCAGTAAAGTGTATTTGTACTGTGCAATTAATAAAGAACCCAGACAGGTGTTTTGGGTTTGTTTCTTCAAGTCTACAGTAAGTGTACACAAAGGTGAAGATTTTCTTTTTTTATAGTGTTTCTTAGTAATGTCTTTGAGTGATAATTTCTTTGAAATATCTATGAGTTCTGCTCTTCTGCTGGGATGCTTTATGGACTCTGCTTCATCAAATGGAAAAGTATTTTTGTCTTAAAATATCAATATTATAATAAAAATCAGGTTGGAAATTCAAGCACTGGAAGCTCATTAAGGGTCTGAATCAAGACTGTCGGCATATGTCTGCTTTTATCCTCTTGCTGATACTTTTTGTTGCAGATCCTTAAGTCATGATCACATAATTTACTGTTTTCTCTCACAGGACAACTGCCTCATTTAGGAAATTATTGTGTCTCCCCTCTGCAGAGCTTTGCATCCTCCCTGTGGCTTGCTTAATTTTGTTCTGGGTGCTTATGGGGCATTTATATTCTTCATATACTGCTTCAACAGAAGTGGCTTTATTTTCTCAAAATGCTTATGGGAAAATAAAAAGGGGAAGTGAAGCACTGAAGTTTGGGGAAAAGGTTTCCCTAACTGGATCTGTTCAAGGTAAGACATCTAGCATAAGGGGTCTTAAAAGCAATTATCACATTTAAGCACATATGCTAAAATTTTCAGCTATAGAAATACATGATGCTTTTCAAAGCACATTGCAAATGCCATGGTGAGCAAGCAGAGAAGGAGGAAGATGTAAATAGTGAATGCTGTTTCTATACCATGAATGAACTCTGTGAGAAAAATCTGTTCCTAATTTCCCTTCATAAAACCTCATGTTTACCTCTGCACGTTTTCCAGCTTCTGTAACAAACGAGACAGAGTCTTGTCTTGCAGATGAACCCCTGCGCTGTGTAGCCCTCATTCATATCTAGGTCAGGTACATCAGTGATGCTGAATGAGTCAGAGATCCTGCTCAAATGCAGTATATGACTGTGTGATGTTAAAGATTCCCAGAAATAGCTTATGCAAAACCAAATAGAAATGGAAGCTGCACAAGGCAGTACTAATTTGGACTTTTGATTGATTTTACTACCTTAGTCTCTGGGACTGCTCTTATGGAACAACCAAGGAAGGTGCACTCTGGTTTCACACTTGGGAATACACTTTTTCAGTGAAGTGATTTTCCTATCTGTGAATAAAGCCTAACCACGTAAAGGAAAAGGAGGAGTCAGCATCTGCTGTGCTCTCAATAAGGGCATCCACACTCCCTTCCTGGATGGCAGCTCCAGTAGCACGCTGAAGCCTTGTGCAATACTGAACTTGCTCTATATGTGAATTTTGCATGCTCCAGCACTTAGTAGAGTTTTTTATTATTATTATACAAGAGTTGGATCAGAAGAATCCAACTGATACTGGCCAGACACGGAGGCCACAATAAGGAGCTACTCAGTGGGCTGGAGAGAGGGAGGTGGCGGCTGTATTTGATGAGCACTTGTGTGTGCAGGAGCTTATCGCAAGTGGCTGGACAGACATCAGAGTGAAAAAGTGCAGAAAGCACCTGGAAAGAGCACTTGAGAAAAACAGGGAAGAGAGCAAAAACTGGGACTGGGAAATGAAAGGCAGCAAAAGAGGGCAGACAGAGAGAGAGATGCAAGAGGGACAGGGAAAGCATGGGTAGAGGGGGCCTTGAATTTAGTCAGAAAGGAAACTGTGACAGAATGAGATGAGGAAACAGACAAGGATCAGGTACTCCCTTGAGGTGGGAGCTGTTCATGAATCAGAGAATACCCTGAGCTGGAAGGGACCCACAAGGATCACTGAAATGCAGCTCCTGGTCCTGCACAGGACAGCCCCAAGGATCACTGCTGTCTTTTTTGAGAGAGCCCCCACAATCGATGCTGGTTATCCCATGGCCTGGATCCGTGTTGTGTGTGGAGCAGCTGAACTGTGCTGGTGATGAGATATGTGCATTCTGATGACAAGTAGTGGAATTTCTCAAAGAACTTGAGGGTATTTTTGTTTAAGCTGTGAAATTGGTGATTCAGAGCTGCAAAAACATTGCTTTTTGTGGCTCTGTGACCTGGCCAGGCACCCCAGCAGTAAGAGCTTTTCTCCTCTTCTGACCTCCAACAGACAGACCTCCCAAAACATTTTAACTGGGCCAGACACCAAAGCTCAGAGATTGCAACTCTGATTTGTTGTCTTTGGTAAATAATACGCCTTTTTTTAATGTGAACTTTTAAACAGGCTTGTGATTATGCAAAGCAGAATTGTGTGCAATATCTGTGTGTAAAAAGTAACAAACCGCAAGCTATACTGATGCTCAACTGGTGGTTCTGTGTGAAAGATTTGGGACAAGTGCTTTTCTTGGCAGGAAAATCCACCCTACTTGCTGTAGTGAGGCTCAGTGACTCAAGGACCAGAGAATGTTCTTTCAATGCCAAGGTAAGGATGAATATTACTCATGTCCAAAAAAGAGCACAGTTCCTTCCTTTCATGGGCAGTGTGTGCCTGAGCATAAGTGTGCCTTCATCTTTATTTCTTCTGGTAGAAAACATTCTCCAGAAGATATGTGCACTAGTGAGTGTGGATGGGAATAGGGGCAGAACGGGGCACTAGGAATTCAGGTGAAGAGAGCAAGTCAAGGCAGCAGGCTAGACACATTCCGAAATGTTGCTTTCTCATGAGGTCAGAACACCCACTCATGAATCTGATAAAATGTTGCTCTGTCATTCGGGTCAGAGGAGACAAAGAAATTTCACAGAGGAGCAAGGACAGCCTCTGAAAAGGTCAGATCTTTCCATTCTGCCTTCTATTTGGGTTTCTGATATAAATTCTAAAGAACATATCTCTGTAAGATTTGTCTCATCTAAATCATCTTGAGCAAGAGGAGCGCTGGTGGGATGAACACTGGTAGAGTGCAGCTGCCCAGTCAGTCTCTGCTCAGCTTGGCCCTGGCCAAGCCCTCCTGGCACCTGTAGAGAACGATGTACAAAACCAGTGTGAGGCTGGTTGGTCTGCAAGAAGTGTAACAGCATGGCACCAGCTAGGACGGGTGACTGCTGTACACATAAATGGTTTCACTTCCTTGCACTTGCCTTTTCATACCCATAAAGCACCAAGGGTGTTTGTTCAGGTAGTCGTGCCAGAATTACCTGTGGTGACACAGAGGACAAGGGACACAGGCCTCTGGGTCCCAATGATCATGGCTCCTTGTTGTTCCTTGACTGGCAAGGTTGTGTTTGGATGTGTCATTTGTACTCTTTTTGAGCTGACAGTAATTTTCATCCAGGGCACGTTCACCTCACCCCAACCCATGAGGCATCAGTGACACTGTTGGTTTACTGTCTTGCGTCTTCTCTGGGTGCTCTTCCCTGTGTCCCTGATCTGGGTGTCTGGAGGATGTGCCAAGGTACTGATGACCTCCACTTCCTCCTGCTCCCAACACTCACACTTCCATTTGAAATTGCCATTAGAAATCTCTGTTCTCCCACGCCTGCTAGATTCTTGACTGGAGTTTCCCATAGATCCCGGTGAGTTAAATAACAGGTAAGCACCTTTCTTTGGCACCAGGGCTGTAGTTTGTTCTCTGTCTTCTTTTATATCTGATCTAAGGGCATTTGCTTAAAATGTAAAACTGTGAGGCTGTCTGTTAGGCTAAACATTGGGATTACTTCAGCATGCAGTAGAGAAAGTTAGGGAAAAGAAAACCAAAACCAGTGAGCAAGAGGAAGTTGCAGACACTAGCTCCCACTGTTTTTTTGAGATGGGGTGGTAGTTGAGAGGCTGCCTCTACTATGACAGGAAGATCAACAGTTTTGCACTGTAACTCTGCAGTGAAACACCACAGATAGGATCAGAAAATGCCCAAGTGAAGGCAGAGATCAGGCCCACGGCTGTGGTAAATCTGGTTTGGGGCTACAGAGTCAACATTTGTGATATGAATCATCATACAGGTGTTTTTGGGTTAAAACCTGTTTTGTCAGACTAAGGCATATATAGGCTTTGTGTGGCCTTTTGCCCATGGCTGAATTTTACCTGCTACAGTGAGATACAAACAAGGACATTTAAAAATATTTTTATAAGCTGTTTCTCTGTTAATACTGAGAATAATATGCACTATTTCTATTACAACAAGAAATTACTTAGGTTTATTACTGTAATTACTGAAATATTACTGTAATTAATACTGAAATGAATTCTTGTTTTCACAATTTTTACCCTTTATATTTAATTGAGTACATCTGCAGAATGACAGAAAAAATATAATACTGTGAATGCTTAGGGAGGATAATGAGATTCCTACACAGTCATTTGTACTGAAATTAGTTGCAGTAACAGACATTATGGAATTTAATGCTAAGTTCATTAATATTGAATATATACAACAGTTCTGATGATTTAACAGTGAAATTGATAAAACTGATATTCAGCGGTTTTTAAACAGAAAAATAAAACAGAAAAACATGAAGCAGAAATGGGTGTTCATCTGTATTCCAGTGGCACTAGTGCTGTGCCATGGAAGTAACTTTCAAGCTCCTATTAAGAAAAAGCTGAAGAAACAATAAATTCCTAATGTGGGAGCTGAATCAGAGGTATGTGATTCAGCAGACTGTTGGTACATGTTGGCCTACTGCTCTCCAAGGCAAATGTGAAACTTCTGAGAAACAAACTTATAAAACAGTCATGGGCTTGGGCACAAGGCTCAGGATCGCCCTGAGCTGCAAGTCATCAGTGTTTATGGACTTGTTAAACTGGGAAAAACTGTTCTGTGCTCCAAGCTTGTCCCATTATTTCTGCAGCCTGGAAAGCCAACCATATCCAGGGCTGTATCAAAATGAGCGTGAGCAGCAGATGATGGAGGGGATTCTGCCCCTCTGCTCCACTCTGATGAGACCCCACCTGCAGGGCTGCATCCAGCTCTGGGGTCCCCAACACAAGAAGGATGTGGACCTGTTGGAACAAGTCCAGAACAGGCCATCAAGTTGATTAGAGGGATGGAGCACCTCTCCTACAAGGAATAGCTGGGAGAATTGGGATTGTTCCACCTGGGGAAGGCTTTGGGGTGACATAATTGTGGCCTTCCAGTACCTGAAAGGACCTAAAAGAAAGATGGAGAGAGACTATTTACAAGAGCATGTAGTAACAGTATGAGGGGAAATGGCTTCAAACTGAAAGACAGTAGGTTTGGATTATGTGTTAGGAAGAAATTCTTTACTGTGAGGGTGGCGAGACCCTGGAACAGGCTGCCCAGAAAAGTTGTGGCTCTCCCATCCCTGGAAGTGTTGAAGGTCAGGGTGAATAAGGTGGCTGAGAACAACCTGGTCTAGTGGATGGTGTCCCTGCCCATGGCAGGGGGGTTGGAACTAGACGATCTTTAAGGTCCCTTCCAACCCAAACCATGATTAATTCATGATAAATATGCTGAAGGACTGTGGAGTTGTATCCTGGTTATCCTGTGTCCCTCAGCCCACAAAGGGGTATTCTGGCTATCTCATGTCCCTCACCCCTGGCAGGCTATCCTGACTGTCCCGGTTATCCCGGATATTCCATGTCCCTCACTCCTGGTGCGCTATACCAACTATCCCAATTATCCCAGCTATCCCGTGACCCTCTCCACCGGTGGGCTATCCCGACTGTCCTGATTATCCCAGCTATCCCGATTATCCCGGCTGTCCCGTGTCCCTGTCCTCCAGCGGGCTGTCCCGGTTATCCCGATTATCCCGGCTACCCTGTGTCCCTCACCCCGGCGGGCTATCCCGATTATCCCAGCTATCCCGACTGTCTCGGCTATCCCGACTGCTCGTGCTATCCCGTGTCCCTGTCCTCCGGCGGGCTGTCCCCATTATCCCGGCTATCCCGATTATCCCGGCTGTCCCGACTATCCCGCGTCCCTTTCCCCCGGCGGGCTGTCCCGGTCATCCCGGCTATCCCGATTATCCCAGCTATCTCGGTTATCCCGACTGTCCCGGCTATCCCAACTGTCCCTGCTATCCCGTGTCCCTGTCCCCTGGCGAGCTGTCCCGGTTATCCCGGCTATCACGGTTATCCCGACTGTCCCGGCTATCCCGATTACCCCAGCTATCCCGACTGTCCCGGCTATCCCAATTAACCCTGCTATCCCGACTGTCCCGGCTATCCCAATTATCCCTGCTATGCCGACTGTCCCGATCACCCCGGCTATCCCTGCTATCCCGCATCCCCGTCCCCGCCGCTCCCGCAGCCGCGGGCGGTGCCCCGGGCACGGCGCGGCCTGCTCTGCGCATGCGCCGCCCCGCCCCGCCCGCGCCGCCACCGCCGTGTTGGCCGCGGCAGATTCGCCATAGCGCGCGGCGCGGGGAGCCGGCTTTTGGTTGTTTTCTTTTTGTTCGCTTTCTTCCCGGGTGTCCCGCTCTCCCCGGCGCTCCCCTGCCCACCGCGGGCCCGGCCCGGCGTGCCCCGGAGCGCTGGAGGCGGCGGCCGCAGGTGAGCGGGGCCGGGCCGGGCCGGGCCGGGCCGGGGGGGCGGGCGGGCGGGGGAGCGCGCAGGGATCCCCGCGCGGCGGGCGGCGGTGCGCAGGCCGCAGTTCCGGCGGGCGCGACGTGACGCTCCTTCCGCGCGACAAGTAGTTCCCGCGGCCGCCGCTGCCCCCGCCCCAAAACCCCCCCGCCCCAAACCCCCCGGGCTCAGGGGCTGTGGGGCCGAGGGGGGTGCTCTGGGGAGCCCCAGGAGGGCCGGCTGCCCGTGCCGATCCCCCTGGAGCGATTGGGAACACCGTGGGAAGGAGCGGGCCGAGCTGCTGTGGGTGCTGAGCTGTGGGTGCTGAGCTCACAGAGACCTCCCCGTCCCTGCTGCCCCACAGGAGCTGCAGTGACGGGACAGGGAGCAGGGGGAAAGGGGGGGAATTCGGTCAGGATCAAGGGAGACGTTCTTTGCTCGGGGAGGCCCTGGAGCAGGTTGCCCAGTGAGGCTGTGGGTGTCCCAGGGAGGCTGTGGGTGCCCCAGGGAGGCTGTGGGTGTCCCAGGGAGGCTGTGGGGGTCCCGGGGGGGCTGTGGGTGTCCCAGGGAGGCTGTGGGTGCCCCCAGGAGCCTGTGGGGGCCCCATCCCTGGAAGTGTCCAAGGCCAGGCTGGATGGGGCTCTGAGCAGCCTGGCCTTGCCTGGGGCAGGGGACTGGGACTAGGTGACTTTCAAGGCTCCTTCCAACCCCTTCACGTTTTTTATTCTATGGTTCTGTGCACATCTGGTTTTAAAACAGTTGTGCACTCCTCTGGCAGCTCCTGCAAATATCAATAATGTAAATAGCTGAAGGGCCTCTGAGTTCAGCTGCAGAAGGCATATATCACATTAAAGATGTTCCCCCGCATTGCCATCTCAGGCCTTTTTGAGCCATGTGTTGGCCTGGCTTTCACAGGCCTTGCACCTGTGAGACAAGTTACACAGAGGTGAGAGCCTTAGTAATGCTGTGTATGTGTTTTCTGTATTTCACAATCCCTTTGTGCTGTTGCAGTACAAGTTTGTGACGTGCTGCAATAATTTAATGCCAGTTAATTATTCTGCGTACTCAGATTTGGCTTTTGATTGTCGTTCACTGAGCTGACATTTTAATTTTTAGAATCCTGAGTTATTCCTACCTATCTTATGAAGTATCTGGAGAATTTACAACTCAAACCACCGTTAAGGAGTAATAGCCATAAAACAAAACTCAAAAAGTTCAACCCCAATCTGAGGAAGAACTTCTTTATGTTGAAGGTGGCAGAGAACTGAAACAGGCTGTCCAGGGAGGTTGCGGAATCTGCCTCCCTTTCTAGAGACATTCCAAGGACACCTGGACATGTTCCTGTGTCATCTGCTCCAGGTGACCTTACCTTGGCAGGGGGGTTGGACTGGGTGATCTTCAAAGGTCCCTTCCAACCCCATCTATTCTGTGGAACAGGAATTTAAGCCAAAGAAAATGGCACTATAAGGAGAATAACTTGTATCTGGATAGCTGACAGGTGCTGTGTTACCGAAAGACTATTGGAAAAGCATTCCAGGACTGCTTTATATTTTGTGATCCAACTTTCAGCAAGAAATAATTCTCTTACTACTAGTGCTGCTAATAAATTCGTATTTGCTCAGTCACATTTGTCATAACAAAAAGTGTTCTGAGGGTAGCTGAACCCAGAACTGTCACGAGTGTTCAATATTTTTGATAATGCCTCTTCTGAACTGTGTCTGACCTCGGACGTGTTTCCATTAGGCGTGCTTCCAAAATCAGGTTGGGAGCTTTTCATCCAGGGCATTCTGAAGTCAATGGCTGATCACGTAGTGTGTGCTTATTCTTTGAGAGGTTCTGAGTGTTTTTGGTGTCTGGTAGTGCATCTTACACCTCGATACTGTGCATTAGTGTATCTCAGTGGTACCTTCAGCAGTGGTGCATTTAGCCACATGAGGGAGATCTTAGAACATGAGAATAAAAAGGCCCAACTTACTATAACTGTGTATTTTCTGACTTCTTTTTTCCTTAATGATGAGATAGCTACCTTGTTTACATGTTTGATAAAGCAGTTATGCTAAACTGCTGCAAAGAATTTAATTTCCTGGTTTTTTGATGATCGTTTTAAATCCAGTTCTGAATTTTATATGTATTTTAGCCAACATGAATACATGGAGGCAGTTGTCTTCTTTTAAAGAACTTTATTTAACTTTTTCTGGGAGCGTTTGTAATGATGGAGTGTGTAAAAGACAAAGAAAATGACTTTTACTTGCCATCATTAGTTAAACTCCAGTGTCTTTTCACAAACAGAGCAACAGAGTAGTTAAATACGGTGAGTTTGGTTAGGGTGAGAGTGTGGGAGGTGAGGCTGTGTGAACCTCATGAAGTTCAACAAGGCCAAGTGCAAGGTCCTGCACCTGGGTCAGGATAATCCCAAACACAAGTACAGACTGGGTGGAGAAATATGGAGAGCAGCCCCAGAGAGAAGGACTTGGGGGTGTTGGTGGATGAGAGGCTGGACATGACCCAGCAATGTGCTCACACAGCCCCAAAAGCCACTTGTGTTCTGGGCTGCATCCAAAGCAGGGTGGGCAGCAGGTCGAGGGAGGTGATTCCGAACCTTTCTTCCTCTCTCGAGTTCTGCATCCAGCTCTGGGGCCTCATGTGAGAAAGTTGCTATTTAAATGCTACAGTAACTGAGCTGTGTTAGAGTCTGTGTTATTTAGTATTCTTAGTGTTGCGACTTAAAAAACCACAATCTAAGAAAGTATTGAATGATTTGGTTCTCAATTTTGTTTCGCTGGTGACATATCTAGTGTCTGGCAGTGACTCATGATGGGAGTCTAAATGGAGATGTGTAAGAGCAGGGCAAGTACATAGTGATACTTGTCCAGAAGATTCTCTTAGACCTTCTTACAGGCTTTGATGAACCCTGACTAGCATCTTTCAATTTAGTTCTTGACCAGTTTCCAAGAATTTTGAATGCTGAGTGGATGTGTACCCATCTTAAAGTTGCAGCAGCAAGGAGAGAGCAGCTAAAAGACAGGCAGTGGTTTCAGAGAGATCATCGCTAGTTATCTCCATGACACAAGTTATGTTATTGTTTTCCATTTTGCACTTTACCTTTTCTCTAGTCCTCAGTCCCATCCCTTCCAGGCAGAAAAATTCTAATTTATTTAACTGCTCATCTATGGAACTGTGCTATGTTGATGATTTTTTTTATTTCTGTACCTTTTAAAGATTATTATTATTTATTTTTTTATTTTATTAGTTTTTCAAGTCAAAGGAACAATATCCAAAGATGTAAGTTCTGTATGGACCTTTGCAAAAGTAATCTTTTCTGGTTTTTATGGGTCTGGTTTTTATAGGACTATCTGTTTTACAGGACTGTCTCCTGTAACTGTAAGGTTTTGTTTTCAGCACTGCAGTTCTTGGCCTTGTGTTGAGGCTGTCTTTAAAGTGTTTGGCATAATTGAGAGATCTTTCATAGAAAACCTCTCCAAACCCTTATAATGTTACAGCAAATTGAAAAGCTTGTTTTGCTGCAGATTCACCTTCTTTGAAGAGTCTTTTTTCTGCACGGATTACTTTTCACTGCACAGGCTCTTGGGCAGGCCTGTGATTGTAGAGATGTTTAAAACTGTTGCTGCATACTGCTTTTTATTTTTCAAGCTGATAGAATCACCCTTCTTGACCTGCCTTACTGTTTTAACATTAAATTTGACGCAATTTGCAATCTTCTTTTGTTTTCCTTCTTTGACAAAACTTCTATAACGATGTTTTCTTCTACTAAAGCTTCCTTTCACTGCTGTTTTAACTGTGCTAGATTTTTTCCTTCCCCTTTCTAAAACCTTTGATGATTAGCATCAAATATGATGTTTTTAAATAGCCTTCATGCTGCTTTCAAGGATTTAACTTGTCTCGGAACCTTTTCAGTTCTTTTTGTGATTTGTTTTGTTAAAGATGCTTTTTATCTTAATATAGTTCACATTGTTGATATGAAACACAAACATTTGGCTCTTTATCGCTCTTTAAGAGGATTTTTGAGTACTGCTTTAATCACGGTTACAGAGTAACTCTCAAGTAGTGTCACTTTGAAAGGGGTCCTGTGTTTTACTTCTGATAAAGTCAAGAACTGTCTTCTCATGTGGTTTGCCTGAATGCTTGCTGGGTGAAACAGCCATTAATGGTGTCTAAATATTTAATCTTGGCATCTTGTCCTGACCTGACATTTAACCATTCTGCATAGGCTAATTAAAGCCTCCATGATATGGTTGTTTCTGCCTTTGTAACCTTTTATCCCCTGCAGTGTGTCACAGTCATTCGTACCCTTGTGGTCAGATCCTTCCTCATGGATAGTGCTTACACTGTGCTTTTCTGTGCACTACATTTTAATTGCTCAGGAATTCTGTTACTTGTTAAAGTAACCTGTTAATCAGATTTGACTCTAAGCTGCTTCTATCAGGCGGTATTGCATCACAAACAATACATCCTGCTTTGTCCTCAGTATTTTGAGGTGGTAGTGATGCTTTTATTACAATTAGTTTGTTAGTTTTGAACATTGTGGTGCTGCTGTTCTAAAGGGAGCACAGTGTTTTATAGACTTTATATACTTTTTTCTTTAAGGCTTAGTGAGGATAATGCTTTTGGTTTGGAGATATGCTATAATCCTGCATATTAATTTTTTGATGAATCAAAATAGAGAAAATAACAGAAAACCAGTATTATTTATTTTTTATCTATGAAGTGAAGAGAAATAAAATTAGTTTATACCAGCATCTTTTATTAAAAAGATGATTAAAATGATGTGAGAAAGAGGTTTAAGAAAGAAGTCTGTGGGGTAATGTAGGTGTTTGAGGTTAAAGTGTTTGTAATCAAAACTTCCATTCATTTAAAGACCCTTTTTTGTTAAGACAGAAAAATGCATCTGACCTGACATTTTACTGAAATTGTGAAAAGTGCTCATTTCTTGAAGGTATTAAAAACACAATCATACAGTTCACATTTTAAAAAATACTTTGATTTCTCTCTTAAACTCATAGTAAATCTAAAGGAAGTAGATTTTAAGTAAAAAAAACAAACATAAAAACCCAAGCCAACCAATAAGTGTCCCTCCAATGAATCAGTAAAAGTCGGAGATACATTATAACATGTTTGTGAAAATTCTATATGTTTGAAATGGCATTGGAAATGAAAAATCTCTAATGCACAAAGGAATAAGATCTGGTGTCTAAGTAAAATGTTTTTAATGTATTTGACAGTAGTATAGGATATCCTAATTCATTGTACTGTGTGTGCCCATTCTTTTATATTCGGGTCAAATATTTTTTTTTAATTGAGAAATAATGTTTCTTACATTAAACACAAATTGTTGGCTTTTTACCTGCTGCTTTCATATTAACTTATCTCACAATTTCAATGTTTCTACCCAAAAAAGCTAGCAAGGGAAAGTCTTGTTTATTATTCTTAAACACTTTAATATTTTATATCCTCAACATTTGTGTGTGAGGAATTCTTTAACAAAACCAGTAATTTTATTGGAGGAGTTGTGCCGCTTTATTGTCTTTGATATTTGAACAGAAACAGCAGAAAGAAAGAAAAAAATCAAACAAAACCAAGTCATAGTCTGATGAATAAGATTTTTAATTGCAGAAAGTTCTTGTTTTTAAATATTTGAAGCTGATGAGGCAACAAATTTTGTTTCATCTCTGTTGACGGAAATATGTGATTATTCATATTCTGAACTTCATTGCTGTGTATTTTGGGGAGGTTGACCAGATGTGTAAGTGTGTGAACTATCAAATTTGTTATTCCACAGGCCAGCACATATCCACTGAATTATTTGTGTATTTAACTACACAGTTCTAGTTCCTATAACAGCTCTAGAACTACAAAGACATACTTCAAAAGACATTTACAGAAGTTTTTAACTGTTGCCTACTTTGAAAGGAGAGGGGATATGTTTTGAATACATTAGAATGATTTAAGGCACATAAATACGGGGTTTTTCCCTTGCTCTGTGTTTCACAATAAAGAAAAACAATACCCAACCTTGACTCTTCATTTGATTCAAAATGAAGAGTTTTGGTTAGTTCAAATTAATTCTGGACTAGGTTTTGTCATAAAATGGTTTAAAGTATATATGACAATAATGTATTACCTGATTCCCTTGAATACTGTTCATTTCAGTCATTTTTCTAAGATAAGTGCTCTCTCTTCCCCACTCCAGCTTTAAAGCAGAACAGGACAGATACTGTTTTATCCTTTGTGAAGGAGTTTGGGAATCAGGGAATCTGCTTCCTAGTCTGCAACTTGCTATTTGTTTTTAGTAATCCATTTGTTAAACTCCATTTGCTGTAGACATGATTAGTGTAAAGAAAAAAAATTACTAACTAAGAACTATGTTGAGATTTTGGGAAAAATTAAAATGGCTTCACTTACAGCTTATTTTTTCACATTTCCATTTAAGAAGAAAATTACTGGTATTATTTATTTCAATATATATTTAGCACTGTTAATATGGGCAAACTGAAGATAATGAATTACCACAAAGCATGTTTAGTGAACGGAATGTTCCAAATTGGTTTTGACTGAAATTTCTGATGTTTGTGTACCTGAATACTTGATTACTGATTCTTTCTTTCTCTGCATATTTAATTGCTGCCTAATTAATTGCTCTGTTGATTTCCTACATAATTAATTATTCACTAATTAGCCATTGATTCCCTGCATAGGTAATTAACTTACTCCTTATTTGATTTTTACACTTAATTGACTATAATTCATTGCTTTATTGTTACACTGCCTAATTAGCAACTGGTTAATCAATTATTGTTTGCTTATTCCATACTTGTTTAGTGTGGTGATCGGCACAGTTTATCCTCTGCTCTCTGACCTCGTTTACTATTCATTCTTGCTACAATGATTTCTTTGCTCAGTTTGGTTTCCATCTCCCCTCTGGGCAGAGCTCCCATGTCTTCTGCGTGATCTGGTGCTTCCTGCACCTTCATTAACACACCATCCCCTGCCACCACCAAACCTGGGTTTGGTCCAGCTTTACTTCTGTTTGATGGTTTTGGTAATCAGGCACTTTAAACAACCATGGAGACTTCTGGGGATTCTTCTTGCCCTTCTGCCCATCTCCAAGTCCTCCCTGGGAGGGGTAAGAGATAAGGTGGTGTGTGAGTTCCGATTACAGCTGTTGAAGAAGGAGACAGGAGATACAAAACAGGGAGTCTGAACTTCTAGGGAAAACAACCAGCAGGTCAGGAAGCAGAAACAGTGACAAATAAAACCTCAAAACAGAAGTGTCAGCTAAACCACGGAATTTCAGTGTTAGTTAAACATTTAGGTGAATGCTCATAGGTTTTATTGTGAATAAATGAGTATTTACATTTAAAGAGAACAATTGTAATCTACTGGATCAATAACAGGCTTCATTCACTTAAAAAAAAATAGTGCTAACTAGAGCAGAACTAGTTCAAAGGAACATTTCTATTATAAACATACTGCAATCAAAATAGAAATATCTGTATGCCCATGATAGCAGAAAGGCTGAGAAGGAGCCCCACTGAGCCCCTAAGAACACACAGTGTACCATACACTTACATAGCTGCTTGTGTGTAATATAGAAGATATTTTAAATAAAAGAAGCAGTATTGGGATTATTTTTCAGAGACGTGTTGAAAGAGATGAAGGCATAGTCTGCCTTTTAGCTTCAAGGTGTGCTTTTCTTATATTTCAAGTGCAAATAACTAAAAGAGAGACAACTCTGCTGCTCTTAACTTTCAGAACACTTTTAAGAGGGATTTTTCTTCAGTGGTGAGTGCTGTGTAATGAATGTCATGAAGAAAGTGGAATAATGCTGTATAGGGTAGTGATCTTTGCTTAGGATTGTTTTGAAAATAGGTCCCGAACTACAGTTCACCTATTCTCTTACCCTCCGATTCATGACAAACTTCACAAAATATCACTTTATTTCTGTACTTATCCAGCTGATATGTGGTTTGGTTTGCACCTCAAATAGTGTTGCTCGTTCCAGGTTGGCTTCATGTGTATATGTCCCTAGTTTTCTGTAGGGAGGGTAGCAATTGAAACCAGTCTCTGGGCTAGGATTTCATACGTGTACTGGGAGAACAAGTGTGCTGTTGAAATTGGCTCCTTGTTATTGTTAGGTTTTGTTGGACACTGAACGGAGCAGGAGCTGTTGAAAAATCTAACCACTAAACCAAATAACAGCAGTTTTAGAAAGCAAAGTCCTCTGAATTTCTCTGCCAAAGTTTTTTGAGGTTCTTTTAGCTGGGATTATATTAATCCTTCTTTATTTTTTTTTTACATTCCTGAGGCTTTGCTTTCACATCACGTCTCAGGTACCTTTGAATTAAAAAAAAAAAAAAGTTTTGCCTCAAAAGTTGTGTCAAATTTCTGCTTAAAGCATTAATCAAGGAGAGTTTTAATGAAATTCTTCATTTACTGCTGCTTTAAAGGTTTTAGTTTGTTGGGGTTTTTTTTGTTTTGTGTTTTTTTTTAAATCAACAGGAACTTGCATGTCAAAGTGTGTGTATTACTAGATGGTTTTACTAATGTTGGACATTAGTATTGCCTCTGAGGTTAATATTAGCTCTGATAAGAGCAAAATTTTTGTCCTCTCTTAAATTTTCCCCCAAGTCCTGCCCATTTTCCTCCATATACATGGGTCAAAATGAGGCCTGATACTTTTCAAAGTGGTCATACTTTTTTCATACTTTTTCATACTTTTTCAAACATGTTGAGGTAAATGAAGGAAAAAGGTGGTGTTTGTACAACTGTGAAGTGAATGGCCAGGAAAAGAAAGGATGTGATTGCATAGCTGTGACTGTCATAGGATGAACCATTTTGTGGTTGGCAGCACTGCAGATGTTTTGACCTTCCTCCCCACTCTTTCATTAAGGCAGAGCCACATCTAAGAATAATGACCTCTGAAACCATGCACTTAACATTGTACCTCATGATTTGTGCTCATGGTAATGCTCTAGGGCAAAGATGACACATCAAACCATACTTTTTTTATAGAAAGATACTTACTTTTTAACAAATGTTATTATAGTGAAGGAAAGGTTTCTTTTATCTTTTATGGTGTTTAATTTTTCCTTCTTTTATTTCCAGCACTTACACAAATAATTAGAGAGTTAGACTTGTTTAGATGAGGTAAGTAGAAGGGTCAGGTATATAAAAAGTAACAATGAGGTCCATGAATATAAATTAGGATTTGGAGCCCAACTGTTTTTCAGAACTGCTTTATAAAGGATGAAATATTTTGCATTTATACCAGTGTGATCCACAACAAACCTGGACAAGGACTTCATGTCTTACTTAATTTTACCATGTGTTTGAAAACATATAAAATTGTAATGTTCTCTGAGGCTGAGAAGGAAAAATAGGTCTTAATCGGTCCTGCTTCCTTTTGGGTCTTGTTAGAAAATTTCTAAGATTTAAGCCATAAGAACTTGTTAATCCTGTGAGGATCTGGGTAGGAGTTTAACAATTTCTTGAATTAATTCATTGTGGGATGTATTATGAATGTGTTCATTTAACAATATTCTTTGCTTCACCTTGCTACTGTCAGTTAAGTGTATTAAACTGATGGTTACTGTGTTGACTGAACGAAAATCTCAGGAACTAGTGGTAACACAAATAAATCTGAAAATACTAATTACTTGGTTTTAAACTTACTTTTCAGGGGTCAATTCCATCTTCATGTGTAAGCTTTGTAACTTATTTTCACCGAATCAGTCTGAACTATTGTCTCATGTCTCCGAGAAGCACACAGAAGAAGGGACCAATGTGGATGACATCATTATTCCACTCCAGCCTCTAACAGTACCCACAAACACAAGCAAAGATGGAGAAGGTACGTTCATAAACTGAAAGGAATGTAATTTTCAGTGTTAACTTTTTTTTTTTTAACAAAACCTGTGGTGTGATGATTTCCATAGTTTGATTTTGTAATAATCACTCTACAACTGCCACCTGGATTTTGTTCAGTGTAGAATAGATCATATGACAGATGTGGATAAACTCAGCATGTCTTAGGGGATGATGACATTGGTTCATTGGTTTTAAATGTCAAGTATAGCAAAGTCTGTTTTCTACAGGTTTTATTTGAGCTGTGGGAAGATTGTATAACATCAGTGGAAAGCAACAGGGACATCATGGGTGAGAGTGTGTCTTAAGGGCTAGGTGTGCTTCTTGAGTTGTCTAACTTGTTTGTTGTGATTCAGGTAATATTATTAGTCCTATTCCAGGAAGGAAGTGGTACAATTCATAATTTATGACTGCATTTTGATATTGACACTAGTAGATAAAGCAATCCCGTAGTCAGAGGTTGAATTAGTTGTACAGAACAGATTTACTCTGCAGTGGAAGAAGTTACATTTATGCCGTCCCAAATTTAACCGATTATAATTGCCATCCCTCAGAATATTAGCAATGGGTTCAAAATAATTCAGGCTTTATAATGATATCTTCTCTTATACCCTTACTGAGTGATGGATTTATATTGTTGGCAGACCTCTTATTTAACACTAACACTGTGATTTTCCAATCATTATGATTTCTGGATTTTAAAAACTGTATGCTTATGAATCATAACCATTCTAATATCATACTTTAAAGAACTTTTTTTACCATTAACATATGCATGTGATATTTCTTCATTTATTTACCAGCAGTAATTCAGTAGTTCTATTAACCACATTAATGCAAGAAGATATTTCTAATAATGCTCATATAGTATTCCACTATAGCTGCCGTGTCCTCAGATGCTTTGTGAGAAAAAATCACACCAGATTATTATTTCACACAATGCCCAAAATTATCAGTGCATCAGGAAATGATGAAAAAATTTCAAATCAGGTTTCAAAATGCCATTCTAATTCTACTTTAATTGCACGGAATTAATTCCTTGGGCATGCAGGATGCATCTTCTGTTCTTAAATCTTTATTTCCTGTTATCCCTTCACTAAATAGTGTTTCTGAGCACAGTGAGGCTGGTACTTTGTAACATATTCATTTTAGTAAAAAGACTCTTCTGTAAACTTCTCTTTGCATTTGTGTCAGGGCTATCTGCACTTTCTGTATTGTATGTGTTCAGCATGCATTGTATATTTATGAGAATAGAATAGTTTGTAATTACAGTTATGATCTGAAGCAGCAGTAATTAGAAATATATAGCTTTTAAGAAAATAACTTTGCAAATCTAATTATGTGAAATATAACATTCATATGTTAAGTTACATATTCATGAGTTACCTTTCTGCTTATTTTTGGTGAATACTTTTATATATCTGATGTGCTTATATGGTGCAACCTTTTTCAGATTATGTAGCCCAATTCTTTGCCATCTGCTGTCAGTGAGAATGTCAAGGTAAATTACTTTCACATAGATTTCTAGTTGTATGCTGGGCATACTTTAGCATTTCTCCTTTCCCATCACACAGATTGATTGGAGAAGAGGGTTCTTATTTTCTGTGTTCTGTTTAAAAAAAGAAAAAAATTAGGGTATTCTACAGCTGAATATAGGAATTAGGAAGAGTTCTTTTGATTTATTTTCCATCCTGTTAAGAATCTGCAGCAGACAAAACTTAAGTTTAATATACAATTTTTTGTTTGTGAACCAGTCTCTGTAGTGATTCAGTATTGTCACTGAAAGGAGAAGTAATTGATGAATGCCAGTCATAGAAATTACAGCTTCCCTTTAGTATCAGTGACTAATAGATGAACATATTTGTCCTTTGGAAGCCCAGTTTCTCTTCCAAGTATTGGTAAACACTGTAACTATTCCACAGTTGGTATAGATGAGTGAATGCTGAGTTGCTAATGGAGCTCTTTGTTCTGCCTGAGTAATAAATTAATGATTTTATAAGTACTGTGGACAAGTAAAGTGCTAGGCAAGTAATCTGTGTTTATTACTCTAATGTTATTTTATTGACAGTGCTCTCTGCTGAGTATTGTTCAGTCACTCCACTTTCCCATTGTTAAGTCGTGATCTATTTAGAGTTGATCTGTCCTAAACATTTTGGTAGGACAATGATAGAACTTTTTTATTAAGTGGGACCAAGCGTAGCAGGCAGATGTTGCATGGGCCAACTATGCATAGGTCACATTTTGTTCAGTGCTGGAGTCTGACATCTCTGCTTGGGAAATGACAGGTATTTACTGGGAACTGTAGTCACTCACACTCCTGTTTTGAGTAGGACTTCCATTCATAACTTTTCACAATAATCTCCATTTCCTTCACAAAACTCTGCTTTTTTTGCTTCTACTTAGTCAGATTGGTGAAGATTTGAGGGACAGCATCAATGGCCCTGGCTTCATCTATTCATAATGTTATTCCCTGATGGATCACTGTTTGTTTTAGGCTATATCTGCATTGTGGGATACATGCTCTAGTGGTTATGAAACCTTGAAGAAAGTTAGTCTGTGTATCTTAATTTTCTCCAAAGAGTTTAACTCATTAAGGTCACTTAAAGCCATGGCATGTGCATCAGCCTCGTCCTTGCTTGCACCCAGGACACAACCAGAACAGGTGTTCACACTTGAGGGATAAGAGGTTCTGGGTGATATACAGACATGACAGTAGCAGAATAAGACTGTGGATGAGATTGGTTTGCATGTATTTGTATGATACCTTGTGCAGAAGATTCTGAAAATGGCCACGTACTGCTGTACTGGATGAAATAGAAGCTTATACTGACTTTTGAGGAATGGTTCATGTTGCATAATGCATTGACCTGTTAAAATTTGCTCAGGATGTTTAAGTGAACACTTGCACAAGCTTTTTGTGACTTCTGACAAAGTTTTTTGTATTAAATAGATTGATTTGGAGAAGCTTATGTGAATAATTCAATGAAGGAACAGTATAAAAATAGACATGTAGTTTATTTCATTATTCTCTTTTTGGAATGCCTATTTTATATCTTTGAGTACATAATTATACAGCACAGAATGTCTTCCCTGAATATTGCCATTGCTCATCCAATACCAGTCAGCATAAAGATTGGTGTCAGTGAGTCTGTAATGGGTGTAAAATCCCCAGAAACAACTAATTTGTTCTTGAGGGAACAAGATGTTACTTTAAAATCTTTTTAATGACCAATTTAAAACTTCTATTTCTGACTAAGTGTCCTTGAAATAAGCGTTAGGCTTTCTTTTTCATTATTTATTTAATACACTGCCTTATTTTTAACAGTTAAGCAGATTCTTTTTTCTAACATCAAGTGATGTTTGATTAACTTGGTTATGTGCTGGCAGATGAATAACAATGTGCTCCTATTACATTACTGTGTGTTGTTATTCTTAGGTGGTGCTTTGAGCTGGAATTAGTATAATGCAGTGTGAAGGGCTCACTGGGAGCAAGCTGGGTAGAGTAGACAGCTGGAATTTATGGTCATGTGCATCATTAAAACATTTAATTCTGACATTGCTAACTCAAAAATAGTTTGAGATGTGTTTTATCCTGGAAACAGAAAACCAAGGAGCCCGGAAAAGAAATTACTATGATAAGCCTCAGAAGTTCTGGTGATATATCAGTTGCCCATATGAGCCCTCCTCCCTCTGTGTTTGTTGTTGCCCAACAGCTGCCACCAAACCCTTTTAAGTGTTTGAGAGCTGCTGTAAATTCTCCTACTTGTGGGCATGTTTACAAACATTTGTAAAATTTTCACGTTCTTTGTTTATTTGCCACACCATTGGTGGTCACAGTGATAAGAAATGCAATTTTTAAGCCGTAGCAGTGGTTCTACCACCAGCCTTTTAAAGTAGCACTTTTCACATTTCCACTTGCATGAAAGACTTAATTTCAATTTCTGTTTTTAATGTAGAAGTGCTGTTCTGTTTCTCATTACGTTTACATTAAAACAGTCAGGAAGAACCATCTCTTTGACCTGGTTTTTCTTTATTTCTTTTGTTCAGTAATCTAATGATTGCACTGTGAAAGAATGAAAGGAATATCATACACAGAGAATATTCACTCTTTCAATCCTGAGATTTAATTATTTTATGGTAACTCGAGCAGTATCCACATCTGTATTCCTCGTGTTGGGCACATTAGTGAAGTATGACCTTTTGACAGGCTGACGTGAAGATAATCGTTGTTTGTTGTCACGTTTTAATTGTATGTCAATGTCTTCAACTCAAGGCATTAAATATTGATTGCAGCGATCGATGGATATCAAAATAACATGAATGGTAGCACTGAAATCATCCCTTTCTGATAATTGACAAAACCACTTTCTTTGGAGTAGCACAAAAGTTCAGGACACTGATGGAGAGTTGCAAAAACTTAAGGGGAAAGCGTTGATTTTTTTGTATTCATAGTGAAGTTTTTTGGTGGTTTTAGTACATTCCTTTAAGCGGACAGGTACTCAGTCACTCCTGTAAGATGACAGAATGCTTTCTTTTTCATTTGGTAGTAATTACATGATTAACTTAAAGCTGTGGTCTCTGCATATGAGTGTTTGCCTGGTATACTTAAGGGAAATGCTGAACAGATTATGAATAAGATGCTGCCACCACCTACTCTTCTCCTACATCATCCACCCTTAAGATGCCTTGAGGTCATTTTTCCATATGCTTTAAATCAACCAATTCAGTAAGGTCTTTTGGAACATGGACTTGAAAATTATTTGTGGGTTGTTATTTTTTTAAAAAAAATATTCTCTCTTTTGGTGATTTTTCAGACTTCTACAATGTCAATCTCAGTTGATCAGAATCTGTGGTTCAACAGCAGTGATGAGAGAAATGTTAAGCAGGAAATACAATTTATATTGTCATGCATTTTTGTGCTCTACATCTATTTCCTCTACAGAAATATGAAAATGTAAAATTGTATTTATTAGAAGTTGTGGATGACTTCTGATTTTAATTAAGGAAACATTTTTTGCATGACTTCTGGAGTTTATTTGTTATCAACAATTTTTTTTGGCAGCTTTTGGGTAGAGAGTGCTAACAATAACCACAGGAAATAATAGGGAGTAATTATTCAATATATTAAAAGGAGAATGGGCTTTTGCTTTTAAAATACAAATAATTTTTCTCTGATTACATCTCTATAGTTAAATAATTTCTTTGAAAATTATTTAAATTAAAAGGATTTTTTAGTGTGCCTGAACACAGTAGAACAATTTTTTAAGATGCATGTGCTGATACAGTTACACCACAGTCTAGAAGAGTGCTTGCAGTGTAATTTATGTAAAACTGTGGCACTTTGACATCTGCTGATTTCAGTAACACGAATGTTATTGCTTTGCAGCCACCAGAAATGCCAACAAATATCACTGCTTGAAATAAGTTTGTGTGAAGCTAACCTTTTTTTAAGCTTTTGGGATAAAGTCTGTTAAACTTCAATTAATGTACCTATTTTTCAAAGATCAGAGAGATATTAGCTAATTATCTGTAGAATTTCATGATACCTTCCTTTAAACTTTAACTTTCTTTTCTAGAGCTGCTTGTAGCAAAGAGGAAAAGGGGCAGACCAAAAGGGTCTACTAAGAAGTTTTGTGTGGATGAAGATGTGGCAGAAAACAACCCTGTGCCAAGCGAAGAAACTCCCCCTGGAACAGAAGAGGTCCCAGAACTGTCTGAAGTCTCACCAGGCAGCTTGGAATGTAGGAAATGCAATCGCACGTTCTCCAACACACGTCAGCTGACTAAACATATCTGCATTATTGTTCTAAATGAAGGAGAGGAAGAAGGAGATGGAGGTAAGAAAATATCCAGCAAAAATATCTGAAGCATTTGTGGAACAGTGTGTTTCCACCCTGAGACCTGACTTTTAATCCCCAGTGTTTGGTTTTAAATGGAATGGAGTTCTGTGTTTCTTGTAACACAAAAACCACATTGAGGCAAAACTGAGCATAAAGTCAGACAAGATGCTAATTCTTTTTTTCAAAATGGTTTTTGAAGGCCTGTGAATTTTCCAGAACTGCTCTCCCATTTCAGACACCACAGTTCAGAGCAGATGGCTAAAAATCACAAGGAGCTTAGGCTGCTTAGTCTTTGACATTTTACCTTATTCGTACAGGGTGTTTTATTTTTTCCCCTTTTATCCATGTCTTTCCAACTTGAACATACTTTTCTGGTTGTTCTGACATTTTCTATAGTTTGGGGTTTTTTTTACTACTTTCTCATGTTTTTAATTTCTTGCAAAGCTTGGCACTGTATGGACATTTGATTAGTAATCAGTGTGTTTTCATTTTGCACTGTCTGGCTACAGTGGAGTTAATTTTCTTTGTAGGAGCTCATATGATGCAGTGTTTTATGTTTGTGACCAAAGTAATGTTTAAGCTATTGATGAAATATGCTAAACATATAAATATTGAAAAGATATATATTGATATTCTGTGATATTCGTTATTGAAAGAAACATAGTATATGTTTTGAGCTGAAGCTCATATATTCATAAAGGTTTCCAAGTAATAAAATATTTTGCCATCTTTTGTAGGTTTACAAGAGAAGTATTGAAATCCTTAACATAATGGACATTTATAATTAAAATGAATAAATCACTATAAAATTCTATTGAAACTGAAGAATGTATAGGTCAGAGAAATATTTCAGGGGCACAACAGGCCTCTGCTGTTCTTTGCTTCTGTGATTAGTGATCTGCATTGACCTCTCAGAAATCACTGTCTCATGATTCTCCCATGGGGTCACAAGTCCTGCTTCATCCTGGGCTCCTTCTCCACAGGCTCACAGGGGCTGCGGATGGACCTCTGATCTCCCCCAACACCCCAGCCCTCCATGGGCTGCAGGGGCACACCTGCCTCACCATGGTCACAGGATGCAGGGGAATCTCTGCCCCAGTGCCTGGAGCACCTGCTGTCCTTCCTTCTTCACTTCTTCACTGCAGGGTTTTTCCTCTCACACTTCCTCCATCTTCTTTTCAGTAGCAGTTTCACAGTTGGTGTTTTTTCCCCCGCTTTTAAACACGTTATCCCAGAGGTGTTACCCCTGTCACTGATGGGCTCAACACTGGTCAACCATGAGTCCACCTGGCCTGCTTGAACATGGGGGAAGTTTCTGGCAGCTTCTCACACAAGCCACATCTGTAGCCTCCCTGCCATCAAAACTTGTCCACATAAACCCAATATAGCACAGAATTAAAAAATGTCCACTGTACTTAGAAATCCCCCATGTACAGGCTTAGTAAATGTATTTTTTTTTATAGAGGGCTTATTTCCCTAAAGTAAGTTGCTCTGATGTAAACTGAGTTGTTTGTACCCCTGTTTGTTTCCTTTGGTTAAACCAAGGTAACAGTTCTGGTTGATGATTTGTATCTGTCTGTCTGGTGGTACTGCCATGCAGTGTTTTTGTCCTAAGACAAAACTAGCAGAGTTAAGGTTATTCCTGAAGAGCCGTGTGTTTTCACTGTGTCTGCTTCCAGGCAGAAAATGGAGCTGCTCCAGCTTCCAGCACTGGCATGGGATAGGTTTGGGGATTTTGACTGTTGTTTGATTGGCCCAGTCTCCCAGCAACTGCCTCTAAGCTCTCTTGTTTTCAGAGACAGACAACAGGTAATTATTTTAGCCACCGTCCCTCTCCCACGCTGCAGCGTACCTGAATCTCTGGTAAGATATGAGAGAGGACTTTGAATGGCTGGGGAATGGGATTTGGCTGCAAAACAGATTACAACACTGGACAATGTCTCTTCTCTGGAGTAAACCATTCATTCATACTGAGTTAAGAGTCTGCATAACTCTTAAAGATGCCACTTTTGCCCTTAGTTTAAAATGTTTTTGCCATCAGCTTGGTTCTGATTTAAATTAATTCCTCCTGCAAGTAGTATGTCGTTCTCTGCAGGAGAAACAATTGCCTGTGTTCATTTTAAATGGTCAGTTCACTTTTTTTTCCAAGCTGCTCTCTTGCTACTATGAAATATTAGCACTTTTTAGGGGATAAGAAATAGTAGTTTGAATGAAGAGTAGTTTAAAAACATGCCAGTTAAGGATGTGTCACTGTGCCCACGAAATGTCATACATTCAATTACAAATGCCAAGAGCAGTCCCTTCAGTTAATGACTCCAGCAGAATCGTGGAATAGATGAACAACCCAGTTCAACAGGATTCTGAAAGCACTGATGAATTCAGAGTTGATGGTGGCTTTACCAAGCAACAGAGACACAGCCACTTCTTAAACATGTTAGAAGGTGCAGGCACACCATTGTATTTCTTGCACAAACAGAAGCAGGCATTTGAAACTCCTGTCACTGGGGAGGGGAGGTCACTTCATCCATCTGTTGGATCCAGGTGCCAGCTGACAAAGTGCTAAGTTGACTGCTTAGCAAGAGAGATGCAAAGTGAGACAGTTTGTCTAAACAAACCTCTTCAGGAGCAAGTGAAGGCCCTTCCTGCCTGAAGAGACTCAGCTTAGCTATTCAACTGGGATATGCTCCATTTTTTCATAAATTATCTTAAAATCAGTTATGTGTATTCATTTATCATACAGGTGAATTGTCCTAGTTGTGAGGGACAAAGCACTTACTTTTGACACTAATCCACAATGCTAACACTGAAGCAATTTTTTCCAGGAAAACCAAATGCTAAATTAGGAACTAAACACTGTTGAGATGGCCCCATACTCTAGAAAGGCCATTTGAGCCCTATGGTCAAAGTTGAAGTTCTTGTTTTTCATTAAAACATACTTTTGTCTCCCTCTTAATCCCTTTCTAAAGCACACCTCTGGATTTTTTGGTGTAGAAAGAGTTCAGGAACAAAGCAGCTGTCATTGAGAGAAGATTTTTGTTGGTTTGGTGATTTGATGGGGAGTGTTACTTTGGGGGATTTTTAAGTCTCAGGTTACACACGGACTACAAAATAGTTCTTTCTTGGAAAGAAAAGCAGCATGAAACATTTGTTAGCTCGCTCCTGTGGTCATAGTTATTCACAAGTATGGATCACAAACCCAACTCTGTTGTTTGGTTGGGTTTTTTTTGGTTTTTTTTGACAGAATTTCAGTGTTCAGAAGTTTACAGTTTCAAGTTAACACGAAAAGGCAAAGTTTTGTTTGGTTTCAGGTGCTTTATTTCCTCATTAAACTGATTAACTCCTACTTTTTAGCACTTAGAAAGGAGGATTTAGTAGCAGGGTGCTTGGATTCTATTCATATGACTACTAGGAATTATGTGATCCCAGGCAAAGTGGACAAAATTCTCTTGTCCTCATGACAGCTTTTATTCCAATCTATAGTTCTGAATTTCTTTTAGCTAAAACATGTTTTGTCCACAGGTACATAGTTTTTTTTTCCCCTGATGCTAGCACTAACTTGCTATCCACTGAACAAAAGCAGAGTAATTAACCCAATTATTTTTTGTATTTATTGTGTTACATTATGTGAAGTAGCCTCAGGGAAACATAATTCAATAAGCAGTTTACATTCTTTGTGTCTTCTGATTGTTTGTGAGAAGACTCTCTTCTGTTGGTAGCTTGGTCATGCTGAGAAATTTGTGATGATTCATTTTCTTGTTGATAATAAAGTAACAGAGCTGTTTGATGAAGAAAATTTGGAAAAATGTGTTTTAAAGAACGTTAAGTTTGGAAAAGACCTCTAAGAGTCCAACCATTTCCTTCTACCCCTGCTCATCACACCAAAAGAAACAATTACAGAAGCAGTTTCTGGTCAAAACTGCTGGAATTTTCTGGGGTTTTTATTTATATTCAAATATCCCTTTCAGGTATTGCAGAGAAATGTCACTATTAGAATGACGTGGTTTCAGTATCAATGAATAATTTATAACTATATTAAGGAATTAAATGGGAACATTACGAGACTCTTTATACTTATAAAGCAGCAATATTTTCCAAAATCAAATAAGTCTAAAGAGAAAAAGGTAGTTGAGAAGAGGCATAGATCAAGGAAATTATGTAATGAAATTGAAGAAATCATTAGCAGGCACTGAAAAGCTGGGGGCTTTCCAGGCAGAGGATCTGGAAGCTGGGCTGGAAGCATTGTAACATGACTCCATGGAAACTTGACTGGCTAACTGAGTTTGGATTCAGTTTGCTATATCTGCTTGTTCCTCATTCTGGGGGTTGTAAATACGAATTTTAGATTTATGGATTGCCTTCATGTCATTACCAGTTGTCAGTGTGCACATTTCAGCCTCAGGATGCCTGAGAATGCTAAACTTATTCCTGCACACCTTGCTTCCTTCTGGTTTTGTGTCCCTATCTCAGTAGAACAGCTACAGCACATGGATATAGATGGAATGACTTACTCTGGAGATTAAGTCAACTAATTTATATTCAGGGGGAAGAAAAAAAAAACAAAATTCACTGGGTTTATTCATAATATTCTTCCATCAGTTTCTGTTTTCCTTATTCATTACCTCTGGTCCATTTGCATAATGCCTTTATTTGCCAACTTTGTGTTCTCTAGTCCGCATTTTCTACCACTTCATCTGATATAAGCGATTCTATTGGTATAAACTTAGAGTTCTCTGTTTTTATTTTTATTCTTCTAGTTATTTATATATAAGCAGGTTTGGGGTTTATTGTTTGGTTTAGTTTTTTTAGAATTTCAATAAGGAATTCCTCATTTGCTTTAAGGAAGAAATAGCTTCAAGGAAGAATTCACCTGATTACTGATTATTCATTCTTATCTCAGATGAGTGTTTTGTGTACAGCTATTATGTGGCTTTCTAGTAAGCAGGTCAAAAACTTACCCAATTTAAGAGGCTGAAAACATTCTGAACAGCAACAGGGAATGATTTGGAAGTGCAGGACTTCAAAATGAGCAGTTACGTATCGGGAGTTAAGCTGAACCAAAGAAGTGTTTTGAGCCTTAGTTCTTCTTGAACAAACACTAAGAAGAAAAGTGCATTTCTGGCTGTTGATTCACAAAAACGGGGGAAAAAAGGCCTGATCCAGAGAGACTGTTAGAAGACTTTCCACTAAATAAGGTGGATAAGGAATCCAGTACTAGAAGAAATAATCCTGAGGTGGTCAGAACAATTAAATATGGAAAAGAGAAAAAGAATTTGTTCATTAGTTGCAAAATTTTAAGGACTTTGACAAAGTTTGTAGAATTTTCACAGAAATCCGCAATAATGTGAAATAATTTAGAAACACAAATGTTTCTTAGAGTCCATTTTTAAAATTATTTTTTTCTCTCTCTTTTTTCTGTTTGTGTAAGTATCACACTAGTTTTATTAAATAGAGGGAAAAGAGTTCCACTTTAGGGATCGTGCAGCACATCTTGTTTTGATAATACCTTTCTTTCTACAGTAGCGTTAATTTCTTCCCTGTTTGTTCCTGTAGTGTCAGTGACTGTGTTACCTGCATTGCTTTTGTACATAGTTACCTTCTTTTTGATGTTTGCTCTTTAGGTAATGATTCTGACGTTGACCTTGACAGGAAGGAAGATGAGCGAGAAAAAACTCCAAAGAGGCCCAGAGTTCAGAAAACAGAGAAAACTGCATCAACTAAGGAGACTGAACAGGTTCCAGGAGCTAAAAATCCTATTATAAGTGTGGTTCTGACAGCCCATGAAGCTATTCCAGGTAATCACAATCACCAAGTATATAATTTTATTTTTTTAACCAGGCTGATACTGTATAAACTAGTCACTGGTTTGAGACCAAACCGCTTAGGATATTTATTGTATGAAAAATATGTAGTAATATTTGATTATCATGATAGAATCTCTGCATCTGGCAGCTACATAGTTTTTAGTCAGATTTCTTCTTAGGAGTGATAAATGCTGAACCTGTTTGTAGTTGTCTGCATTAACATCTATTATGATTAGCCAGTGAATGGTTTTAAAGAAGAAAATGATAAAATATTAACGAAAGAACAGACAAATATTTTTTCCCCATTGAATCTTTGTTACAGCTTTTGATTTGTCTATATATTTATGATAAATGTAAAATTGTTATCAAACAGCAATATATATTTATGCATACAAATAGTTTGACAGAAAATATGTCAATATATTTGAAAATCAAGTTCTACATAATGATTTAAGTTTTCACACTATTTATTTTAAAACTAGGTTTGCATTTGCCTGTTTGTATAAATCATTAACTCACCGGACTGTCAGAATCCCTTTTCAGTAGTTTTGTGCGTTATTTTCAGCTTTGTAGCTTTGTTGTTCTCCTTTCTGTTATTGCTAACATTTCTGAGTATTTGTTTTGCTTCTTACTGTCAGAACAACTTGAATGTCTTTATTTATTTACTTCTTGTGGTTTAGAAGCTGGCTGGATTTTCTGTGGTGTTTAATGTCTTTCGATGTAGAGATCTGAGATATGCTTGGACTTTGCTAAAATGTGTTTCTCGTTGCAATGGTAGAGGAAGCTGAATAAACTTGCCTGCAAATATCCTGTGTGCTTAGAAGGGAAGTAAAAAACACTTCCTCGTTCATTGTTTGGGATTTACATTTCCAGAGTTTTGGATTTGCACTGAGCTGTTAAAAATTTGATCTTGCAATATTGTGGTTACAGAGGAAGGTGGAAGAGGACTGGTTAGCCCTGAAAGTGTGGAAACCTGATTTTGGGGTGATTTGACATCTGCACTGCTTCATTTCACTAACCACAGCGCCCTTTCCCTTGGGTGATGTTAATCCTGGCCTCCTTCCTAGCAGTTGTGAAACACTCATTTTCCCACTGTGTCTCCTGCCCTTTGCCTCTTCCCCACTGCATGTGGCTTTTCCCCCATCCTGGTGCCCGTTCCCCTCCCTGCCACACGTGGCACTCCTCTCTGCTCCTTCACCTGGGAAAAAGGGACTATGTGGCAGCTGGTTAAGGCACTCATGTAGGTGTCAGCAAGAGGGTTCCTCTAGGGAGGAGTTTATGGATATAAGCAAACCTGCTCCCTTCCTCAGGCCTTTTGGAAAGAACTGTAACCAGGGGCTCTGCTCTCCCAGTGTTAAATTTTATGAACCTTGTAAGAATTTTTCTCTTAGACCTTTAAATTTCTGGCAAGGACTAGAAGAATTTTCAAGAGGGGAAGGAAAGACGTGGTAGATGGTGCAACCAAAGATCCATTTTCATACAAAACAAGCCTAAAAAGGCGAGTGAAATAAAGTGAATATAGACAGTGAAGCAAATGTGGGAAGAGGAAATGAAAATCTAGAAGACATTGGTGCCTTAATTATTACCTGGTACAATTTTTCGTTGGATAACAAAAATTTGGGGTTTTCTTTGCACATATACTTTTTGAGGGACTCAAAATGTTAAAACAACTTCAGCTTTGGAGTTACTTATGCATAGCAGATGATACATTCAGAAGGCTTTAATGAACCAAGAGGATTTATGGTGAAGTGTGAACCTGCAGCAGTTTTTGAAGGTCCTCTCATTTATTTGATTGACAATTAGTAATCTTATTGCATTCAAGTTGCCAGCTAAAATATGTATAATAAAAAAGTCATTGCTGTTAAGACAGATACGAATTGTCACCCTACTTTGCAGAGTTTGGAAATTATAGAAGATACAATATTAGTGGTTAACTCTTTGAAGATTAAAAAGATTTCATTTATTACAATTATGTTTTATTTGTCATTGATTTTCTTTCTTTTTTTTAATTAATTTCCATGATTTAACTATGTCTTAATGTCACTAATAATTCTTAGGCTGTTCTCGTTTTTCAGTAATACTTTAATGACTGGAGTTTTTAATAAAGATCTTTCATAGTCTTTTGTTCCATTTTTCTGGAGATATCATGTGCTGAAGAAGTGAATTACTGCTATAGACTGCTGTTGAAGAATATAAATAGATAAAACAGTTCTCCCTTCTACTCTGCTTTCTGTGTGCTAAACCATCTGTAAAGTTAAACTGAAAATAAAATTTAAAGGTGCTTAAAAACTGTCTAAACTTAGTCATCTGGCGTCATGGTTGTGGGTTACAGGTTGATTTAGCTCAGGCAATCTAATGTCCATCTCTGTTGAAACGGGTAGAAATCTTCATTCCTCCCATTCACAGGTGTGTGATTCTATTTCTTTGTCTGAGTTAAAATGTGTTTAACCTCATGGTGAGCTAACCTATACAAATATTGAAAGGTTCTTTTGCTTCTCTTGGGCTTTATTTTGAGGGATAGGGGTAGATTTACTTGAGGAACATTGGGGATTATGGGTAGAGTTGGTTTCTGTTGATTTGACTTTCAGAACTGTCTTACCAGAGATCATCCAAGTTTGGAGCACATTCCACAGGATATTGTAGAAGCTGAAAAAATGAATTCCTTCAAAAAGAGATTGTAAGAAAGAAATATTCACTTCATATGCATAGCACACATACCCACAGCACATTATTTTACCTGTACAGACCAGGGTACCTACATTATGAAGATTTTTTTTAAATTTAAACTTTAGCTAAGGTCCTTTTTCAAAAAAAAAAGCAGTTGCTCTAGTCAGATCAATAGTCTCTAAAGGCAGTTTGCCGCTCCTCTATAGGGAAGAGATAATAAACTTATTGTGTAAAGTCTCCTGCATTCTGACATTGGTTGAGCTGGTGTTTGAATCTGTATGATTATATTTAATACATATCTATTAATTTGTCTAAATCCCTTATTGAATACATTTATATTTTCAGTCCCTGTGACATTGTAGAGTAATTATTCCATAATTTAATTACACACAGAGTGAAAGCATACATTCTTTCGGTTTGTTTTAAGCCTGCTGACTGCTTATTGAGCTGTTCTTTGTGATTTATTAGAAAATGATCATTCACACTTTTTTCACAGTATTGCTCATTTTAGAGCTCTTTCTGTTATTCCTCTGTCATTTATCTCTCCCCCAAGCTGAAACTCTCAGTTATGTATCCCATTTCCAAACAAAGGGATTTTGTCTTTGTTACTGTTTGCTGGTTTTTCTTTATCCTTTTTTGTTGTCTGTGCTTAAAATTTTAGGAGGTTCATGGAATTTAGTTGAATTAGCAGGATTTTGTTTCTTGATATCTCCTGTTTTATTTCTGGTCCGTTCCTAGTAATTCTGTTACCTTTTAGGCTGTTGATAAGTACTGGAGAGCTCTCTAATGAAGGACAAGCTACTTTTCTAAGACACAGACTGTAAGAGATCAGAGGCCATCCCTGAGTTCAAGCCAGAGATAAGGCTCATTGGGTAGTGCTTGTCTGTAGAAATTCCTGTCAGAATGTCATGAGGAACTCAAATCTTACTACCCTGAAAGCAGATTTACTTAGATGATATTGACTGAAAAGAGGAAAGCAAAAGACATAAAAAAAGTCTAGTAAACTAAAGTCCATTCTGCATTTAAAATACAGATTTAATAGTGCTGGAGGAAGGGTATTTTGAAAGAAATTATTTGTACAATTAATCTTTTTTTTTTTCTTCCTGGTATTTATATGCTCTGACTTGTTGAAATGATCATCTAGAGAAACAGTTAGGGAAAACTTTTATCTTCCTTACTGGCATATGATGTTTATAATTGAAAATAAGACCTTGTATCTATTTACCTTGTTCTTATACTTTTCTCTAACTTGAATATTAAGGACAATTCTTTTGGGATGTGGGACATGTGGGTTCACTGCTTATTAGGTTGAGTAGAGCCTAAAAACCAATTTCCACAGTTTCTGGGCATATGCTGTAGTCATTAGTTTGTGATCTAGCAGTGATTGCTGTGGCTGCTGGTCCATTATCAGCCCACAGGCAGCATCCCAAGTGCATGGAGAGAGACATCTAATGTTTTCTTAATGCTTCCCTATCTCGCAAGGGTAGGAAGCAACTACCTACCATGACGGGACAGGATTGCCTCCTGTGAGCAAGTGCTTCATCAGTATGTTCATAGATCTGGATCTCCCTGCTTAGGTTTTTAAAGGCATTTGTCTCTCTGTGAACTGCATGGGGAATTTAGAGGCAGTAATAATAGGATAACCTTGGAGCATTCTGCCCACTCAAAGTATGCAAAATACTGATGAGTTAGTATTTATCTAGTGAGTTAGTATATATTTAGTTCACCCAATTTAGGTGATTAAATTTTTATAGTGGTAGTACAAAAGTCTATTAAACAGTTCAACAGTCCTTTTAGGAAATGTTCAAACATCCTGAAAGGCAGAAGGGCACAGAGGAGAGTTAGTGTGGAGCATTTAATGAGACTCTTTGTCTCACATTCAGGAAATGGGAGGCCTGGAAGAGGTAGCCATGCATATAAAGCAGTTCAGGATCTATTTTCTTTTGACTCATTTTAAATATAAGGAATTTGCTTCCATTTTAAGTATTGAAGTATTGGAACACCAGTCTGGTGTGCAATCTTTGTTGTATCACCTTTATACTGAACTCATTGATTGAACCATGTCTCCTGTGCTGTAATGAGAAGCTTCCATCTCACTGGACTACCATAGTGCAATCTAGGATGTGCAATTCTGTGGATAACCTGACATTTGTGGGAGAGGGAGGAACAGGAAGAATATATAGAGTATATAATTAGAATATGTAGAATATATATAATGTTCTGGTAACATTTAGATTGAAAAATTGGAAGATCAGTTCTGATGAACCTGTACAATCTTTAGTACAGAACTGAAAGCGTTATTAATTAACAGTAGTCAAAAAAAGCCATTTTTAGATACAGCCAGTTCAGTGAGCAACAGAGCTACTACAGCCTGTTTAGTTACAGAGTTGTCTGATGTCCCGTCTGATAGGAAAAACTTCAATAGCCTTACACGCTCCCAAATGGCCTCTTCTCAAAATATCTTCATTTCCCACTTCAAATCATTCTGAAGGACCCAAGGCATCTCCATTTTTCTCCCTTTTCTTGTCTACTGCACTGCTTTCCTCCACTTAGTGGCCCTCAGTCTTTCACACCTGTTCTTGGGTAACTCCCACTTTTGTTTCAGAGGCTCTGTATTAATATTGTCTATATTTTGTAAATACTATGTTCAGGAATCTGGTCTTAATGCATTCAGTATGCTCTTAATGGAGGTTGAGAAGTACATATGCAACATAGAATCGTAGCATATCCTGAGCTGGAAGGGAACCACGAGGATCATCAAGTCCAACTCCTGGCCCTGCATGGGATAGCCCCAGGAATCCCCCCATGTACCTGAGAACATTGTCCAAATGCTCCTTGAAATCTAGCAGGCTGGGGCCACGACCACTCCCCTGGGGAACCTGTTCCAAAGACATTCTTTTATTCTGAGGGGATGGCAATGTGCCCCAAAATATAAGGAGTTCACAGAAAAGCATGAAAACTTTTAAATACAGATTAAACTGTGTTTTACCCAGCCTTCTTTGTGGAAGCGATTAAATGGCTTGGCAGAAATCTTCAAAGGATGTGGTATGAGGCAGAAACAGAAAAATTTAAATTTAATTTCAGAAAGTTACAGTCTTTTAAAGATGGAAATATTTGAGTGTAGGATCTCGTAATAGCAGTCACCAAGCACCATGAGAAACCCTCAGTCCTGGCACATTATTTAGACAGACCTGTGGTATAAGTACTGATGTCTTCTTGAAATGAATCTATCATTTTATGCACAGGAATTTAACAACAGAAACTAAAATAGGTGAACTAATGATTACAGAGTTTGATGTTTTGTTTACACTTGTGTGTTAGAGACAATTCACATTTTAGTATGAGATTTTTAGTGACATTTCTTTGTTTCTTGCTAATAGGAGCCACAAAAATTGTTCCTGTTGAGGCTGCTCCCCAGGAAAGCGAACCAACAACTCCGGAGACATCAGTTCAAGAGCCATCACAACGAAAAGGATATCAAGAATATGCCATTCAGCAAACCCCATATGAACAGGCAATGAAATCAAGCCGGTAATTTTGAAGCTCCTATATTTGTGTTCATGAAGAATATGAATGAAATGCTTCCCCATCCATTTTCATGACACTGAAATATTTTCTGAATCTTTTAAATAAAGGAACAGCTGAAAATAATCTCTGCAGAACTTGTATAATTTAACATGCCTGTGGAGAATAGATTTAAAAAAAAACTAAACATTTCTGTCCATTATGAATATCTAGAGAATTTTGACATAATGTGTCATCAAGTTTCAGTATTGTAAATGTAACTGGTTTGTTTTTTCTGCTTAGGTTGGGCCCAACTCAACTGAAGATTTTTACATGTGAATACTGTAATAAGGTGTTCAAATTTAAACACTCCCTCCAAGCACATTTGAGGATTCATACAAATGAGAAGCCTTACAAGTGTCCTTCCTGCAGTTATGCCAGTGCAATCAAAGCCAACCTGAATGTTCACATGAGGAAACACACTGGGGAGAAGTTCAGCTGCGATTATTGTACGTTCACATGTCTCAGCAAAGGCCATCTCAAAGTCCACATCGAAAGGGTTCATAAGAAAATTAAGCAGCATTGTCGCTTCTGCAAAAAGAAATACTCAGATGTCAAAAATTTGATCAAGCACATCAAGGAAACTCATGACCTTCAAGATAAAAAGGTGAAAGATGTTTTTGATGAGCTTCGCTTGATGACACGAGAGGGCAAAAGACAACTTCTTTATGACTGCCATATTTGTGAACGCAAATTCAAAAATGAACTCGACCGAGACCGTCACATGCTTGTTCATGGTGATGAAAGACCCTTTGCTTGTGAGCTCTGTGGTCATGGAGCCACTAAGTACCAAGCCCTTGAGCTTCACATTCGGAAGCACCCCTTTGTGTATGTGTGCTCTGTGTGCCTGAAGAAGTTTGTCAGTTCTGTGAGACTCCGTGCTCACATCAAAGACATGCACACAGATTTGCAGGAGGACTCTGTTTTTAATAGCTCTATCAACCAAAGCTTCTGCCTGCTTGAGCCAGGAGGGGACATCCAGCCAGAAGCCCTTGGTGAACAGCAAACAAAAGCTTCAGAAGAGTTGACTGTCACGTGTACTGATGCTGTTGACACAACACAACCATCTGCTTGTAAAGGTGGATCAACAGCTGCAGATGTAAACCATAATGATCAGCTTAATGGTGATGTAAAAATTGATACGGTCCTTTCCTTGGAATTTGAAAACCCTCTGGTGAAGAATGTGACAGACACATTGTGTCAGACGACAGACGTGGCAGTCCCAAACATTCAGCCCTGTGTAGCATCAGATTGCTTTCTGCTGAAAAATGGTACAACTGGTCCTGAGGAGTTAAAAGTTTCTCCTCCAAATGAAGAGGAAGTTAATCACTGCAGTTCTGTAAATGAGCAGGGTGAAGAAATTCATCTTCTACTGTCTGAAGACAAAAGTTTAAATCCAAGTCAGAACAATGCAATGACTGAAAACCTTCCAGTCTCTGAAGAGAGAATCCAGTCTGCTCCTTCCAGTGAATCAGAAATAAGCAATCCTCCAGTTCAGAACTCAGCAGAATCCACAGACCCTTTGCCAGTGCCAGAGGCTGAAGCAGCCCCCAACGCCCAGGCAGCCTCTTCCAACATAGCCACATCCAACGGTGGGACGGGATCCGTTGCCTTTATGCAGATCTTGGATAGCTTGCAGAAGAGGCAAATGAACACAGAGCTGTGTGAGAGGATAAGGAAGGTTTATGGAGACTTAGAATGTGAATACTGCGGTAAGGAGCAGTAGAATTATGTTTGTTTGTGAGCCATCTTTTCCCTTTTCCTCTGGTTTACAGTGTTTGATATATTTGTGTATCTTTTAAGCAGTATTAATTTTGTAGTTCAATATAGATTCCAGGGTCCAGTGTGATTTACTTTTTGCTGTACAAATTGCGTGAAATAAGTTCAATCTCCTCTAAAAAACCACTGATGGAATATAGCAAAACAGTGATTTGGAAAGCTCAATTTTCTGTTGATGTCAAGTATAGAATTAGATTATTTCTGTCCATGTGCCTCTCCCCAAGTAATGACTTTCACTGGGGCCAAGCACAGCAGATTTAGGCATGTGATCAGCATTAGTCAGTCCATGCTTTAATGCTTAAGCTTCATTATCAGCTCAGAGTGTTTTTCTTATAGTATAGGAGGATCTATGGATACATATATACTTGCATATTTTTTTGACCTGTTTTGAACCGCGTTCTTCAAGATGAAAATTTTTATTACATAGTATCAGATCAAGACTATTCTGATTGTAATTGTTGGGTTTTTTTTAATTAATGGAAGTGGGAGTAATATGCCATTTGCATTTATTCTAACTGAAAATGTTTGTGTTTGCGTAACTGGAAAGGAGACAGTTTGGGATTTTTGTTGTAGTCTTCATTCTTGAAAAGAAATTTAAGTCTAAAAAACCAAGTTTTTGAAGCACCATAACACTGCTGTACCTTAAATTAACTGCTCTGCGCTTTTTGGTGCCATTGTGTCAGAAAGGCTTGTAGGAAGGAGTAACATGAAAGGAAGTAATAGAAAATATTTTGATAATCTTTTTAGTGTACAGTTGCGTTCAGATTCTTTGAATAGGAGAATAGATGTAAAGGACTTTTTCTTTAGGAAAAAATCATTGGTATGTATTAAAGTTGCCCTTGTTAGGCTGTTTCAGGACATATAACACAATCTTTTTAGACAAAAGTGGGTTTTGTAAATATTTTTTCAGTAGTGAAGGGTCTTTAGACAAGTTTTCATTAAGGACGAAAGGGAAAGGATTCAAACAGTGTGTTTTACCCTGAAAGAAAATTTTGTACTTATTCTAATTTTCTCTAACAATTGTTTAGAAATTACTTTCTTCATGACTCATTTTCTTTTCAGGGAAGCTGTTTTGGTACCAAGTGCATTATGACATGCATGTTCGTACGCATACTCGAGAACATTTATATTACTGCTCCCAGTGCAATTACTCCTCCATCACCAAAAACTGCCTTAAGCGTCACGTCATTCAGAAACACAGTAATATTTTGCTCAAGTGTCCCACAGAACATTGTGACTACTCTACCCCAGATAAATACAAGCTCCAGGCACACCTTAAAGTTCACACAGATCTGGTAAGTAGTGAGCAAAATGCTTTGTTTGTCTAAATTCAGTGTCATCGTCACAGTGTTTGGAATTGTGTGGTGATATTTGAAAGACATAGCTGAGGGTTCTTACCTGTGTGCTCTCTTCATGCTTCTGGGAATACCTGAGTTACAACAAGTAGATCCATTGGTCCTTAGTCATTTCCAGTAAAGTATGTCTGTATCCATTTTCTCCCTTTAATTTTCCTACTATTGTCAGATTTTTTCAGTTTTGAGAGAGTTAAATAAGGTCTGGTACTGTTGTTGCTTTACTTCCTTCTGTGGAGCTGAATTCCCTTCCTTCGTAAGTAGAGACTGTGGTAAAATGAAAATATCTTCCTCTCTTAACTACTATAGACAAAAGAAGTTGTTGAAAAGAACTATTCTTTTTCTAATAGCTACAACTAGTTACAGTTGAACATTTACCATCCGTTGTATTTACAAAGACAAAGAATCACATTTTAAAGGCTCCTGTCTTGTTTAGAAAGCCTTCTAGCTCTAAATGCCGTGTACTAAAAGCAGGTCTGGTTTGCTTCTTCCACATGCCCTGTTATGTATTTTCTTTGGCACTAAGGGCTGCATGTCTGACTGGAAGACCTTGTTGTGTAAGACACTGCTTGGTGGTCTTTCTCTGATCCAACATTATTACTTGAATGATCTTTTGAGGAAAAGTGTTTTTTATGTGAACCCTGCTTGCATTGTTTCAGAAGTATGTTTTAAAAAATATGGTATTCAGAATAAGAAATGTTTTAAACCTAAAGAATAAGATTTTTATTCTTCACCATTAGTTAAGATGCTTTTTCAGGAGTAAAATTATTTACATGCTTTCCTTGGAAGACTAAGAAAAACAATTATTTTCTTACATTATTATTGCCAAGCTTCTTCTTCTTGTTTTATTGTTTTGCATGAGTGGCCCAAATGGTTTAAGCTTTTGTCAGAACAGGTCTGCAGACCAGAGACTTCTTTTCCTACCACATGGCAGGATCCTCTCTGCTTGCAAGGTCTAGTTAATCTGGGACAGTCTAGACTTGTGAGTACCCAGATAGGTTGTAAAGTGCACATACTCACACAGTGTATGACTACAGATAAGTTCCTTCCTGTTCCAAACAGACCTCTAGAAAAGGGTATTTGGCATGTGCCTGCTCTCCCAGCATAAGGAATTTAGTCCGCTTTTGACTGGAGTCCTTCCTGAAGGCCATCAGGAGTGCTTAGGTGGCCCATGTTACCTCATGTGGTTGTATATGAAGGTACTGGTATTGAATAAAGTACTGTTTAGGATTTCAAAAGATGTTTGACAAACATACTATTTGTAATTAAACTTTCTTGACTGATATGTCAGAAAATTGTCATGAACCGTCATCCTTCCAATTTGAGGTTTGAATTATTGATGCAGGAAAATACTCACAAAAGGCAATTTACCCTTCTCTTGAATATATTTCTGTTCTTATTCCAGCAGAAGAGAAAATGCCAGTTGTTTAATTGCAGTACTCATCCTTCTGTCCTTTAAGGAGAAGGAATTATTCACACAGATGGGCCTTTCTTCATTCTTTACACAACATTATGGTTTTTGTTGGCATTTTCTTGTAAATAAATCTTGTGCATCCATGATAGAATGCACCACCTCTGACAAGTTCCTACAGGCCATTCACTTAAAAGTTGGACTTGATGATCCTTGTTGGTGCCTTCCGACTCAGAGTATTCTGGGATTGTGTGAGAAAGCAGCATCACAATTCAAAGCAGTGCGATAAATAGTGTTGTTACACTTCCTTTTACTAAGAATGTAATGCTTGAATTAAGGATTCATGTTAGTTTTTCCCCAGATGTGAACAATTTCTGTGTAGCTGCTTAAAAAAGGTGTTTACATACAGTGCCTAATGGTTTCAGGTCTTCCTCTGCAGTCAGCAGGTAGGCTCTTGGCCAGTGTTTTCAACAGCTGAAGTGACTTTAATGGTATTTGGAACAGAATAGAGCACTTCATCTCCTACTCTTCTTAAGCAGTTACTTCAGGAGAGCTTTAAAAAGAAAAACAGAACAGGTGACACAAAAAGGAATGTTTATCCCCCTTGTGTCCTTCACGTCTGTAGCTATTTTAAACATGATCTGAATCTGTTCTGAAAGGTGCAGAAATATCATTATAGACATTCTTTTGGGCTGTTTTTGAATTTATTATGTTTATGATGCCCATCTGACGGCAGAAATCTGCGTAAATGCTGTCTAAGAACACTTAAGAAAAAAGAGGCTACAATTAGCTCTTCTATATCTGTGTTTAAGTACCTGTTTTTCAAGTGTGATGGATGTCCAACAGCTCCCACCAGGAGGATCATTTTCAGGATACTAAATAGAACTGAGAAAATGCATTTCATAATTAAAAACAGTATGACAGCAAGATCTTTCAGAAGTATGCTTACTGATCTTACTGTCAAACATATTTATTTGGATGAATTGAAAAATTCATATATTAAAATTTACTCAGTAACTAAATTTGGCCCTTCTCCTATTGCCCTTTGTGCCCACTACTTTACTCACTGAACAGGACCTCTTATTCCAAATTATAGCACATTAACAAACTGTGCAGAGTTAAATGTGGAAAGCTCCTTTAATCCTAATTTTAGTTTGCAAAGTCAATTATTAATAAATATTAAAATTAAAACTTCCCTGGACACTAAAGGTACCAACATTTCAGTTCCTTGTATGAATGTGTGTCCTTTGTTGCCTTGTTGCTGGCTGCATTTCAACGGGATCCCTGCATTATTTGGTGAAGAGGATAAATGATGGGTATTGAAAAGTAGCTATCCCTTCATCCTTGTCACTCACTGTATAGCAACCCATCTTACTCTCTGTGCATCATCCAAGTCCTGCACTGAATTTGGGATTGTTTATTTCCTGGCAGATGATGATGGGGAGTGTGAATGTGCTGCCTCTTCCCTCTGTACTTGCTACACCCTTTTGTTACAGGCAAGATTTTTACTTTTGAAGCCTGGGAATTGAGGATCTGCTTGATTGAAAACCAAAACTTTGCATATATTCACTGATTTTCATTACTTACCTTTTACCCTAAGGCTTGTGTAGTGGTTTTTGGCATTTATTGGCATTTATTGAGCTCTTCAGAAGTTCAAACCATGACACGTGCCAGTCACTTCAATGTCCTGGTGCCTAGGAAAGGGCTGGGCAGTTGAAAATTACTTGAACCATTTACAGTTATGGATGGGCTTGTGGTACCGTCAGGGACCAGGTGTGGAACTAAACCATGCCGATGGAGGTACCAGAGTTTGTTTACAACCCCTAGTGAGTTTTACAATACTTACTATGCTGAGCAGATAAACATCAGAAAGGTCTGTCTCTGAAAATGTTTTAAATCTCTGTATGTAATTGATACTGCAAGATAAGCACCTCTATAAAACTGGAGTTTGGACTCAGAACCATCACTTTTTATTAAGTGCCAACATCTGCTTTCACACACATTTTGGAATGCCAATGATTCTCGTCTTTGTAAGGATGCTTAGAAATTCCATTATGCTGCTGACCTTTCATGTCTGTAGGAAGTGAAATACTTGAGCTCTGATTGCTTATTTCCCCTTCCTGAGGAGCATTAATTTTCAGACTGTCACTGGTCTGGCTGTGTTACCTTTGCTTCTGGAGCAGTGCCAGTGTGTAGTCGAGTGCAAGATACTGGAAAGGGAAGGAAATAACAAAAACATCTATGCTCTAGCGATCAGGGCCTCAGTTGGAAAATGGCTTTTGCTCTTCGTCCACTTCCATACTGAATGTCAGCTAGGCTTTTACCACTGGATATTTCATGAAAATATGCTCAAGTACTGCTTGCAGGTGCTTGTCATTTTGTGAGCTGTCGCTTCTGCTGCTTGTCAGACTTCATAAAAGTCTGTCTAACCATTTGCACATTTTTCTGTAGCCTCCTATACACATGTGTATAGCTGCCTCCTGGGTATGTCAGATCCTTTTAGCTAAGTTGTGTTTTGATAGGACACCCGTTTAATTCAGGAATCTTTTGGGGAAAAACTTATTTGAACATCATGACAACTGTGGTGAAGATTTCTAAATGTCTTCACTCCTTGGAAGTGTAACTCAGGGGCCTAATTCTGTTCCCACAGGTGTTAGAAATTAAATTTCTGTTGATCTGAGTGATTTGGGTGCAGACTTTCCCTCTTTATTCTGCTACAAAATTACACAATCAAATCTTGTGTTAACTGAGTTGTGGGAACTTCTTGAAGTGCTCTGGGAGTACCAGTATTTAGTAAAGCTTCATATTATTTCCTGCTCATGAAATCATGCCGCTGCTGCTGCTGAAAGGAAGGGAATGGATTGTTGATTTCTGTAACATAGCGGTCTAATTTCAACTGTTTTTTAGAGACATGGTTTTAATTTTACACTATTAATGAAATCGATAACTAAACAATTAGGTGTACACACAGTCTCTTTTGAAATCAGTGGCAGAATTGCCTTATAGATCATGTAATATATAATCATATTATTCTGTGTGTGCTCATAAGAGAAGGTTTTGTGTTGTCAGAATGTCTCTTCACTGATGAGTGCAAGAGAAAAGCTAATGCTGCTTATGGTGTTTTGCCATGTAAGACATATTTAGTATTATTAATTAAATAAACTTTATAGTGATCTGTTGGTTTGAATAATAGAATTGTTCAGGTTGGAAAAGACCTCTAAGATCATCAAGTCCAGCCATTAACCCAGCACCACCCTGTTCACCACTAGGTGAACGCAAGTGCCACATCCCCAAGATTTTTGAACACTTCTAGGAATGGTGACTCAACCACATCCCTGGGCAGCCTGTTCCAGTGCTTGACCATCCTTTCAGGGAAGAACGTTTTCCTCATTTCCAATCTAAACCTCCTCTGGCACAACTTGAGACCATTTCCTCTGATCCTGTTGCTTGTTACTTGGATGAAGAGAGCAGCCACCACCTCCTTTCAGGTGGTTGTAGGGAGTGATAAGGTCTCCCCTGAACCTCCTTTTTTCCAGGCTTAGCACCCCCAGCTCCCTACATATACAGAGGCTTTTAATTTTTCTTTTTGTGACTGTATACTAGTACACCTACCCCTTGAATTGTCTTGAAATACATGCCTTAGAGGAGTAAAATTCCATTCAGAGTGCTATGAATCAGTAATGCAATATAACTGATTTCTTAGTACAATTTTAATTCATTTATATAAAGTGAAATGCATTGTGATTCATATGTAAGTGACCTTGTTTTATAACAAAACAACATAAAAAGGAAAATTTGTGATATCATTAGACTAATTCTTTTTTCACTAGGTTTACAAATATTTATGGGCCTAATTACATTCCTGATTTGTAGAATGGGAACAGTACTTTCAGTCAGAAACCTACCTTTATTTAGGAATTATTTTAAGTTTCTTTTATTTTCTCAAATTGGTTAAAAGGGTTATTAAGCAAATCTTGGAAAGTGTACGTAATTTTGAAATTTAAATAGCTGATTGGACTATGCAGCTTGTCTCTAGCAAAGGTAGATCCAGCTCTCTCTATACTTTGCTTCTGTTTGTGCCCTTCAAAAAAACCTTCAAAGGCATTTAAAAGGCAGGCACTCCAATAAGGCACAGAGTAGGTAAATTTTATACTTAGCAGAGGAAAAGTTGCATGCTGAGAATGTGGTTAAGGTGTTACCAGAACCTCGGCCTCAGTCCTCCAAAATGCTTCTGTCATCACCTATGACCAGGGCACTCGGAAAAGCTACATCTGTGGTGGGGGAGACCTTCTCTGGGGCTCTGTGTTGTGGCCTGGGTGTTCTGAAATGCTTCATTTGCAGGTTTCTCAAGGGCTGTTTTGAGAGTGATGGAATTGCACTGAAGGACTGCCATGAGCTCTCAGGGCAGCAACAGAAGTGCACTTAAACATTCAAAACTGGTAGCATAAGCTCCAGTAGTCAGTGGCACCGGCTTGGATGAGCGGCAGTGAAAGGTTTGGCTTCAGCTGGGTGCTCTCTGTGAGAGACTGGAGCTTGACAGATACACTCTGAAGGGTCTTGGTGTTCATGGGCACACTCTGTTACACTACAAAAGATACCCCTTTTTAAGATCATTTCTGCAGAACTTGGTACAGATAACTTTATAACTGCTTGAAAGAAGTTATTTGGATTATTTACTTATTGAAAAATTTCGTTACCGTCATCGTGTGGAAAGATGTTTTCTCGGTGCCTGTCCTTTTGTGTTGCTCTATAGCTCATGTTGAATTTACTGATTATTTTGAATTTTCCTCTAAGGCATAAGCTTATAACATTGCCTTCTGTGAGATTATTAGCAAGAATGTGAAGTTGTCACAATTACAGCATTCTAGTTAAAGTAGTGTGTGTACAGTGGAGTGTTGAATTTTTTTTCTTATTTAACTTGATGAAACAGGAAGGTGTATTTGTCTCAGTGTTCCGGTCACACTAAGAAATACTTAATACAATGAGTATCACAGACCAGCAACACCCAACTGTACATTAAAAATATACTGATCTTATGTCTTTATTTATTATATATTTTGTAGGTAGTTATATAAAAAGTTTGAGGAGCAGACTGAGATATGTCAACAAATTTCACCTGCCCCCTCAAGAGCCCCTAAATGATACTGTGCTTATATTTTTCTTTTGTGTGCCAAATTATGAACATGATTATGCAACCCCATCTTTGAAAAGGTTCAAACATTGCTATGGAGTTTTATTAGGATTGTTCTACCAATCTTCATTGCACTAATGTGTTCAGTTAGAAATCCAGAATCACTGGTAGCAGATTTAGGTTATATCATTTGAGAGACCCTAATTCCATAAATTAATAGCTCTTCTTCAAGGTTTTGATAGCACTGTAGGCTCCTTGAATCTCTTCTTCCAAAAACCAACTAGTGTTCTCTGATATTCCTTTTTTTTTTTAATCTGAGATTCTCAGGACTCCAAATGGTGACAGTCCCAACACCATCACAGCAAGGTACTGTCCTCAGGGTGGTAATCCTTGAGTAGCTGCTGTCTCCCATCACTGGTGCAGGTTTTCTCACAGGAGCAAATGATCTAACAGCTCAGGCAGAATTCTCCTTGTGAATGTTATTGCCATATTAATGACAGTGAATGCTCCGTATCCTATATCCTACTGTCATGGAAGTATTTATTGCTATTTTAGCCTATGAGTTCTAGGGCTACTTCTGGTTTTGACTTTTAAGTACTTAAACAAAGGGATTTCTTTCTTAGAGGTACATGATAGTAAGTGCAAATGCTTGCTGCGTGTATTCCAAAACCTGTCTGCCATAGAAACCCATCAATTTTGCTTTTCTTTGAAGAGACATGTCCATTTATAGCTGTATAACTACAGAATACAATAATGACCTCCTTGTACATGTTTCCTCACTATTTGGAGACACTCTTTGGTCTAAGGTCAGAAACTGCTAGAGTCCAAGACCCTTATTCTCCTGTTTTCTCCAAATTTCTCTTTCATAACACAGGGGTCTGTCTCTTTTTGATCAGTGATCTTCCTTCCATGCTCTTCAAGAAGTATTTCTGTCCTCCTCAAATAAGTTGTGAAATATCTGTTCTGTAGCTTCACCTCACCTTTTCAGAGACCTGTGGTAGTTTGGTAGGTACACATCTCCTACCAGGTAATGTGTTGCCTGGTTATCTGGCCAGCTCTCAGGACTAACTAGACTTCCCTCTATCCGTAGTTTTGATAATCTACTCATATGTTAATCCCTGAAGTGCAGAGGTGACTGGGTGATCCATTCATTTGATTGAGCATCCAGTCTGTTGTCTCGGAAGGTGCTTCTGGAAAAATCAACCTCTTCAATTTGTATAATAAGTGCCAAGGTTTATTTTAAATTGGGTAATTTGCCAGTTAATGGGGAAAGGTCCTACATTTTTATGTGGAATTAGATGCATTTGTAAAAACATGAAAATTAAAATTAGACTAAAATTGCGTATAGGAAGAAATTGATTCAAAACTCTCCATTTGAACTTGATTGATGGTGTTAAATCTGTTATAACATCAGTGACACTGAGAAAATCCAGAGTAGTCTCTAAGCTTTTAAATTGAAATAGTAGAAAAAGACATTATTGATAATACATAAATGCTGAATATTTATAAAGTAGTTAGAAATGTAGACACTGAATAAGTAATGGCATCTGTCATTGTTAACTCTGATGCTCAATTTCAGGCCATTTTATAAATGCACATAGTGCTGGATGTCTTCAGAATAATAAGATCTGATGTTTCAGAAGGGTGGACTTGTGGAAAAAAAAAAAAAGAAAAAAACCCTGAATATTACTGCTTATATCTAATACGTTTTCTTCTATTATGTGACTTGATCTTTCCACTCTTGATTCTCTACAGAGTCAATCAGAGGATAATGCTTACATTTATTGTGCATATTCTCATCTGCTGAAACTTGGAGTCCTTCATTCATGAGGATTAATGATGCTTAGAGTACTTTAATATTTCTTCTTCGCTTATTTCACTATAAATACCTTCATTTTTTCCTTAAAAACTGAACCTTCAATTATAACTTTGTTGCAAACCTTGTATTACTGAATAATGACTATAGTGATTATACCAGTGGACTGATAATGCAATCTCTTTCTTTCTCACTTAAGGATAAAAAGAGTTATTCCTGTCCTGTGTGTGAGAAGTCATTTTCTGAAGATCGACTTATAAAATCTCACATCAAGACAAATCACCCTGGTAAGGAAAAAATCAAGGAAAATTTCTCAGTCTATTGCAACAAATGGATAAAGGTTTAGAGTCAGCAGTGTAATGTGATTATATTCCTAAGAAGGAGAAGAGTCTATGTCTAATTTAACTGGTTTGGGGTAAAAATTGTGTTGGGTTTGCAGATGTTAGAATTTAGAGTGAAAAATGTTACTGTTCGAGCATGTGTGTTGTGGAATATATCAGGTAATTGTGCTAAGAAATCTCACTTCATCTGGCAAAGAACTCATATCCAAAAGAAGACTTAGGTGAATTCAGAATGTGCTTTGCGAAGTTTGGAATCAGGCATATAGACATTCTGTAACAACCCAGGAGACATAAAATTCCCATTGGCCTTACATGAACTGGCAGGAATGCATTTAGTGCACATTATTTGTCTGTAGGTGACTGATGTGAATGCAGAGCTGACTCTGTGTGCTCAGGTCCTGTGTGGCTGGGCTGTGCCTCCAGGGCCAGGTGAGTCTCCATCAGGACTGCTGCTAGAACCAGCTGGGATGTAGTAATGGCCAGTAAAAGCTGGAGCTGTCAAGCCTGGCTGGATCCAGCTAACCACTGCAGCCCATCCAAACTCTGTTTATACCTGGCATTCCAGTGCCCTGATTTATCAGTGCAAGCACAACATAACAGGAATGTGGCACGTCAGTGTGCCGTGCCCAAGTAAACAATCCTTTCTCGGATCCTGGCAATTTGATGCCAAAGTGCTGGTGCAGGGACTAATTTAAATATGACTGATGTGAACTTGGCAGAGCCATATTGGTGTGTGCCTAATTTCCTCCTCAGTGTCTGTTGTGTTGGCTAGAAAGACACACTGCTACTGCAGAGGAAGGAGAGGTGACTGCATTAGCCAACACACTTTAATTAACTCATCTACAGTGTTACTTATTACCTGATAATAAGTTGTTATTTACCTGATAATAAGTTGTTACTTATTACCTGATGGAGTTTGATATTAAAAAAGAAAATACTGACCATGCTCAAACTGAGTTTGGGGAAGGAAAAATCCTATTGAAAGGATGTACCTTTTCTTGTCTTTGCCAGAAGTACAACATAATAGATGAAGCAGTAGTTTCTTATTCCTATTGCCACTAGATAGTGCTAGACCCGTGTTTTAAACAATTTCCTTCACTTTAATTTCAGACTAAGTCCCACTTCAGCTCTCTAGTTACTGAACCTCTTTATTTGCAGACCACTTCACAGCAGTGTGGTTGGAGGGCGTGTCGTACGTCAGCGGACATGTCTGATGCAGCAAATTGAGATGAGAAAAGGCTTCTGAGCTATATTGTAGTCAGGAGGTATATCAGCAGTAAGCACAGAAATAGAATCTCAAGAGCTGTGCCTATAAAGCCTTTGTGCTGCCTCAGCCAGGGAGCATATGAGACGTGCCTAAATAACAGGATGCATGAACTAGCAGGACATTAAGTACTGTACCTTGCAGGTTGCCATTAGCCTGCACTGGTCCATTTTCTGCTGAATTTTGTGTATGCTGTGTCTGAGGTCCAGAAATACCAGATAATTCTGGAGCCTTGAAATATTAGCTCATGCATTTAAATACTTTGGACAAATTCATTTGGTATCTGATTCCCTCTAAAAGTATAGTGTAAATGTTTTTGTCCAAGTGGGTTCTTTTAAACTCTGTGTTGTAGCAGAGGTAAGATTAAGAAAGAAAATTTGCACAGCTTATTATTTTGCGTCCTCATTTTTCATTTATTTTTCACAGGCAAGTGGAGCTTAAAGGCAAGATACCAGATTTATTAGATATATCTCCATGGTACTGAATAAATACTACATCTAAGATATGCCTATGCAGTAGTTATGCAACCAACCTGTTTTGATATATGGGGAAGAATTAATGCACAAATCTTTTTTTTGCGCATTCTCCCCTTGTAATCAGGAGGAAATCCTTTATTTGTACAGCATACTTAACTACAAGCCAAATAAATGTGAGGGGTCTGATGGTATAAACTATTAAATACTGCAGTGGAATGAGTGCAATTGTTTTCAAAAATGTAAATGAAAAAGTATAAAGATGAAAGAAAAAATGGATACTGTTGAATTTTAAAACGACATATCAAAAAATTATTTAAATAGAAACCCTTTCATATTTATCATTAAAATGCTATTCCTAGAACTCCCCTCTCCTTCCTTTCTTCAGCATGACCCTTCCCTTGTCTCTTTCATCAAGTAGGAAGTATGAAATCAAACAGCACTCCTTCCTCTTATGCATTTGCTGAGGAGTTGAAATTTGGTCCCATGAAGGCAGTGAGACAAAAATCTCTGTAGACTTTGGCAGAGCCGTATTTGAAACCAAAGAGATAAGAGCTTGGCTTTTTTGCCCAATGATTTGAGTACTTCACAGTGAAGGAGGAGTCTTGATTCTGGTCCCAGCTTTCAGAATTAGCTACCTTTCATCCACTGTCTGATTTAATATGATATTTCTTAATAGTTCTGAGACATGAGGGCACCAGCCTTCATAGATCCCCACTGAGCAGACATCCTAGCCTGCAGTCATGAATGAAGGATCTAAGCCGTGGAAGGCAGATGAGGCTTCAGACTTGTGTCTGTGTTTTTCTTTTTTGGGTACTTTACAGCTTATCCCTGCTCAGTTCATGGGCCTTTATAGTTACCTTTTGAGGTTGTTTTCCTTGTGCATATGAGTTCAGACAGGAATTTTGATTCCATTCTGTGGCCAATCATCAGACTACATATTAGAGTTCGTTTTTGGTGAAAGTCTTAGATTGGTCTGTAACTTTCAAGTTTTTAAGATTTGGGGCACCAGTTTTCATGTCTTCATGTTTAGACTGCATGAGTGCTGTTCTTTCATTAAGTCAGGAGATAGCATTTCATTCATCTGACATGCACTGAGCAATTTGATTTATTTTTTTAAACCATTGAGCAATGTTTTCATTATGCATGTTTGGGACACTTTAATTTAAACTTTATTATTTTGAGGTTTTTCACTGTGACAACCAGAACATTAGAGCATATGAAGGAAGAACTTAGAGTTGTGTTTAGCCTGAATGAGCAAAGGCCAGGAGAGGAATCTTAATTGCTGTCTTCAGCAGTCCAATTAAAAAGACAGAGCCAGAATCTTCCTGAAGCTGTATAGTGAAGGGATGTGCATTGAAGCAAGGAGATTCTGACTAGAATTAGGAAAATAATTTTGACTGCAAAGGTGCTTAAACAGTGGAATGGGCCAAAAGGGGCTATAGAATCTGCATCCTTGGATATGTTCAAAACAGGACTGGGTATGACCTCGAGCGACTTTGTCTAACTTTGAGGTTGGAACTCTAAAATTGACCCTGCTTGGAGCAGGTGACCTTAGAGGTCTCTTCCAGTCATGTTTATTCCACGATTCTGTTTTTTTCTTTAAAGTGTCAAATTATCAGTATTCTCATCATTATGGCTGAAATAAATTGTCTTCAGATACCTTACATCTGGAAATCTGGGGTGAAATCTTGAATAAAGCTTTTGAATATATTGAAGAAAAAAGCACCAAAAAAGCTTATGGGGAAGGTTCATAGTCAGAAAACAGTTTCTAAGCCAATGGCACAACTACAATTTTTTTTATATATTATTAATGTTATTTTTTTTTAAACAGGCAGTGAGGACAGTGAGTTCGCAAATGAGAAGAGAAAGGACAGAGCATCCTAGGAGACCTAAAGGAAAAAAGGTCTTTGTGCTCTTTGCTCAAGTCAGTTTTGAGTGGCAGTAAGGGAAACAAAGCTTTTAAAAAGTTGGAGTGAGTCAGGATCTAGCTCTTCAATATTACTTAGAGAATAAATTCCCTCATGTACTTCTGGTTCTTATTACCTTTTTGCATTTCTCTCAGAGGTTTCAATGACTACTATTTCTGAGGTTCTTGGCAGAAGAGTTCAGCTGAAAGGACTTATTGGAAAAAGAGCTGTGAAATGTCCCTACTGTGATTTTTATTTTATGAAGAATGGATCAGATCTTCAGCGTCATATTTGGGCTCATGAAGGTAAAACTGGTTTAAAGCTTTTGGGCATATAATGAGTCTCATATTCCACTGAAGCTTTGCTGAATTAAAAAAGGATTCAGACTTATTTCTATACCTGACTCAAACAATTTAAGCTACCTTAAAGGTTAATTAATTAGTTTGTTGAGTTCTGGATCACAGATGAAACTGCATGCTCATAACATGGATAGACAGCTTAAATATTTTATAAAATTAATAAGATTCTAATGCAATTTTTTCCAAAACTTACTCATAAACATCTATAAAGTATTCTGTGTGAGTAAGGAGGAGTGAATTAAGTACATGCTCAGTCTCCTAAAACAAGTAATTTTCTCTATCTTCTTATGAGTCATTGCTACTCCTTTCATGTTTGTCCAAAAATACATGGTCTGGAAATCTATTAGTAAAAGAATTGGCATCATTTGCTTTGATATATACCTTTAAATTGTGTGAGTATTTTAATTAAATCATGCAGAGCATGGCAGCTAACTGACATAGACAAGGATGAAAAACATGTAAGATAATGCTGATCATATCTATAACTTTTTAGGAAGAAATTCCAGTAATATGACAACACATTGGTTAAAAATCCCTTGAACTTAAAATCTCTTCCCAGTAAAATCTAGTGTCTACCCAGTCTGTGTATTTTTATAATAGGTTGAAGACCACTTACATGACCTTTAGTCCAGTTAATAATCTATGAAACACATTGCCTATGCTTTTGGATTCTTTAGCCATCCCTCTGTATAAAGGGGATAATGGAATTTGTTAGTCTCAGACTGGTATGCTGGTTCCGGAGTGTTTGTTCCTATATAGTAGTTCTGATGCCTAAAATGAAAGAAAAGAACTTTCCAGACAGTGGAAAATAGATAAAATAGATAAAACAGATAAAATAGAGAGTGGGTCCCTTCATTAAAGCACTTTAAGGTACACTGAATACATAACTACATGATACAGTATAAGGTTCTTACAAATTTATAACACTAAGTAATTATCATATCTAATGGATACATCCAACCCTACGACTGTCCACCCCCAGACCCTCCCTCAGGTCTGCCCTTGGCACGCCTCCCCCAAATAGACTCAGTGGTCTCAAGACGCCCCTACTTCCTCACCATCATCACCCTCACATCACATGCCTTCTTTGGAGCTTCTCCAGGGTCTCTGGGCCTTCTGCTTTGACTACAATGATATCTTATTATGTCCTTCTATGTCCCAAACAAGATGTCCTTGCTAAAATCTTTTTCCTTGAAAAGAATATTAAACAAAATATTAAACAAATATTAAAAAAATAATATTAACAAAATATTAAACAGGTTTAGTACCTGTTAACTGCTATTCTAAAGTGTTAGAAACTATACAGCTATATTGTTAAAAATCGACATGATAAAAATCTTTAATGATCTTAAGGCATCAGTTCAGCAAATTTGTTTGAATGCTTTACCTGTGAGTTTACCTACTTGTATGCCATAGCAGGGTCCTCTACAATGGCCTTTATTAAGAGTTTGGGTAATGCAGAATGTAGGTTAGAGCAATTCCTTGTGTATTCCATAGACAATTTTTTTATTCCGACGAGAAAGCTTGAACCCATCTCATCTGACTATCAGAAGAAAGCGATGAATAGAAATTTATTCCCAAATCAAAGTGTGCAATCAAGTCTGCTTAAAGCAGACTATAATTCCTCATGCTTGTAAATCCAGTTTTAAGGTCATGAATATCAATCTAAAACTGCCAGAGCCTCATGAAAGTGTTGAACTACTCTGCCAGTTCAGATTTATTCAACTTTTCTTTGAAGGATTTACTTTGTTCTTATACACCTTCTGTTAAATTACATACTCAGTGTCTCGCTATGGGCTTTGGACAGTTTGAGAGAGGTGAAATTCTAAGGGCTTGCATCTTGTCAAGGGATACCCGTTAAGATATATTTACAATGGGGATACTACTGTGTGAGACATTAACAAATCTGATATTAACTAACAATAAAATACAGCTTCACACATTAAAATTCTGCTAACATATTTAGTACCTAATGAAACAGTTCTCTTTCAAAAAGCTTTCTTCGTTGTTTATTGTAGTAAGCAGAGAATAATGGTTATCTGAAGACTTCTAGAAGGACATAAATACACCAGCTACACGTCAATTTGGGCAGTCCGGATTCTACTTCTACATGAAGGATAGACACAGCAAGGCCCAGATATTAGTATTTGCTTGGCTAAACTTAGTACTGGCTTCAATAGGGCAATATTTGATTCTAAAAGAACTTCTCCTTTCTCTTGGCAAGTTAAGTGATGTTGTCAAGAGCTCGGTATCATTTACACAGAAGCTATAGATGAAATTTGTTAAATGTATTTATCCGAATTTTAAAATATTGACCTTGTTGTCCCTGTTGCTCACACGATCTGAAATTTCTTTCAAGCAAATGTCCACCCTCTCATCAAAAGGTACAGCCTGGTTGTTTCATGGTATATTCTTTCATGTTTAGGTGTCAAACCTTTCAAGTGCTCTCTCTGTGAGTACGCCACGCGCAGCAAGAGTAACTTGAAAGCCCACATGAATCGTCACAGCACTGAGAAAACACACCTTTGTGATATGTGTGGGAAAAAGTTCAAATCAAAAGGCACTTTGAAGAGCCATAAACTCCTTCATACTGCTGATGGTAGGTGCATGTTTATTAAGTCTTGAGTTCCTTTTAGGACATTAAATACTGGCTGTACTACAGGCCTTATTAACAAATGTTTTTCAGCTGAATGCCAAGTGTGATTTACAAGTTTTGTTTATTCCTGGGAGACACCATTTGGGAAATAATTCAGAACTTTGCAAAATTAATTTCTGTGAAAGACAGATGTCTCTGAAATACTTATTTTTTTCTGAAATTTCATGTTGACTTTATCTCCCTTCATTTTCTTACAGAGGATTGTTATCTCAATGGAAAACTGAAAATACAAATAATTTTTTGGTTAAGTTTCTTACTTCTTCTATGAGAATATTGTTAGGATTCTGTTGCCAGATCCAGCAGCCCAAAAGACTCAAGGCCTTTGTCCCCATGTGTCTAATCAGCCAGTGACCAGCCTGGCCATGTATTCTCTACAGTCTCATGTTCAGCACATCACAAGGCCTGTAATTTTAATATTTCTGTGGTGATAACAGAAAAAAGTGAGATGCACATCCAGAAAAATATAATACTTTATATAAAAATTTATAACACAACAATACCTTATTCTTCTGTGATTATCAAATTGAAGTAAATGATGTAGCAGGATAAGTTGTACAGACCTTCATTATGACTTAGCTTGATCTTTGTTACCTAACTGTGTGAAAACTCATTCTACTCTTTATTGACCATTTAATTTAAATTGTTTTCTTAAAACTGCATACTCATTAGCACTGTCCTTTCCCAGAAAGTGCACAGTGCTCTGTTATATCTTTAGAATGTATGTGAGGTTTCTGTGTCAGAGATACTTCTGCTTACATATGTATCTATAAGTGAAAGAGACAATCCCTTTTAAATCCACAAATACATATCACAGGAAGCATATAGTTTTTGTTTTATTATCAAAGTTACTGCAGAATTACCATATTAATAACCTTGTTATTCAAAAAGTACTTTGCTATATTTTGAAATAACTCAGTAACCAGCAAGTGTGGCACATAACATCTAAACTTCATATGCAAGGATCAAGATTTAACTTACCAAATGCAGCCCTCAGCTGATTCCTGGCTGTGAGAAGGAGGCAGGCTGTTATACTTGAATGAAAAGGAAATTTCAAGCATGATCAGACTATAAAGGGAAAACAAAGGTCTCTTTCTGTGGTGCTGTAAAAAAAATCAGTGCATGGGATTTAATTTCAAAACCTTCCTGTTTTGTTTTCACCATCTGTCACATTCAAACAGTGAAATTCAGCAATGTAAGTTGAATTTCTTTTCACCTGTTCTGTTTCTTGAGCAAAATGTATATGTGCGTATGTAATTGTTGCAATTCAGCTGAGGCAGCTTTGAAATTTGGCACTGTCAAGAGTAGCACTCTGTTCAGCTCGCCATGTCTGGATGTGGTTTAAAGGTGTGAAGTTAGTTTTAAATGTTTAATTTCATGCAAAAAGCGATGTTCTCTTATGAATTACTGCTAGGTCGGCCTGAAACCCTGACTCTGGAGGCAGTGTTATTACCAGAGCCTTTTTTATTTGTTTCCAGACTCCTCATCTTCTACAATGACCGAGGTGACTTCTAGTGAAAGGTGTCCCAGCCTATGGCAGTGGGGTTGGAATGAGATGATCCTTAAGGTTCTTTCCAACCCAAACTAGTCTATGATTCTCTATTGCTTTTTGGTGCATCTCCCTTTTTAACTGGTACAAATAAATCCAAGGCAATGCTCTTTTGCCTTGCTTTTCACGCTTCCAAAACTGTTTCAGGAAATTCCCTATACCTTTGGAAGATGCATTTTGCCATTGGCTCCAGTGGAAACAAAATTTCACTGTCTGTGGAGTCTTAAATAATTTTTCTCACTAAATCCACCCCAGTAAACTCTTCATGCATTTCAAGCAGTCGTGAAAAATAAGAGCACACTTGTCACCAGGAATGCAGTGTACGGTTTATCAGGGGACTTTCAGCCTCTGGAGTGCTGACAGCTTCTCTTTGCCCAGTGCCCCTTTCTGTAGTGACAGCACCGCAGAAGTTCTTACTGGCACATGTCTCATGTTCTGCAGTTCTTTCAGAAATAAATGAATTTGAAAGATGTTTCACTGTTTATGAGTCTTGTCTTCCTTACTTATGAATCCAGGCAATTTTTGTTCAAATATCAGCCCTGCAAGGTCAATTTAACCAGTGGAATATAAAGCAGTTTTCTGTCTTGATTTATTCTTCTCCAGAAGACAAACTTCACAAGAATGACATGATAGAAAACAATTCTGGAGTCCAGGCTTGTTACTGTTTGCAATTAGAAATAAATCAGAATAAAAAAAAATAAACTAGTTTTTCATTATTTTCTTTAGACATTAGAAATTGTCTTAAGGGTTTTTTTAGATGTGTGTTATAGAAACTTTCACACTTAATATAAAATGCTTGTAACTTTTTTCATCAAGATCCAGAATCTAAAGAAACCTAATCTCTTTATGATAATACAGAAAATATTCTGTATTTTACCTCTCCATCCTTCCTTTTGGCTCATTTGTTTTTGGAGTACTTTTTAGCATATTCTTATTCCACATCAGACAAATCCAATTTGCCAGACATGGGTGTTTAATTCAGGAATTAAGTCCTTCTGTAATTAATACAGCTTGTAATTTGGCTGGAGGTAGCAGGATCGATAGAATCTTAAAGGCAAAATATGGAGAAAGGGAGTATGAAAAACAGAGAATAGAAGGAAACTGTTATTTTAAAATATAAAGAAAAAAAAGATTTGTGAGAGAGTGCTTTGAAGGGTAAATGTATTTGAATCATAACACTTCAGTGCTTGGGACAGAAGTACCTAAAACCAGTGAACATGATCAAACATCTGTGTTTTAAGGATTTCCAAATACGCTTTACAAATAGCAAAGTAGCTGTGCCTGCAGTTGTAAATAATGGATTTTCTTCTTCTATTTAGACTGCACTATAACAATTTTCTTTTTTCTTTCCCAACTGACTATCCCAGGAGAATATAGATAATTTAATGCTTATAGTTTAAAGATGATACTTAAGCCTTTTTTCTCCCTTACTCTGCTCTTAGCTCTGTTTAACCAAACTTTTGCAGAGTAAGTGCCAGACTTCTTGTATTGTTCATTTTCATTCTTAGCATTTTGGAATTCATCTTTATGTGGAAATAGAATCAGTAGTTTTCTGAACTTAAATAGGAAAAAAATGTTCCATTTTCTATTCCCATTTCAGGAAAGCAGTTTAAATGTACAGTTTGTGACTACACAGCTGCCCAAAAACCACAGCTCCTACGCCACATGGAACAACATGTCTCTTTCAAGGTAAGAAAACATAAATCATGCTTATTTAAATCATGCTTAAGGTAATTAAGAAATACATGAAACGTTGGACAAGGCATGTTTTCCTGTCTGGTGCAATTATGGTATATAAACATTTTAATATTTTGAAGATTTTGACTTTGTATTCAGACTTTTGAGTTAGGGTTATTTTGTTCATGGACAATTTGTAATTAGTGAAAAAATATCTGTATGTTGCATTATAAACCAAACATTACTGGGTGTTTTTGATTGTCAGTCCTTGCAAGAACAAATCTAATACATACCTTAAAATGTCCTAGTGAGGCAGGAAAGTAAATCCTATACATCACTGTTCATTTCTCACTTTATTTTCCTCTGAAAGTTTGCCAGTCTTTTGTACTGTAGATGAGTTCATATGCTTGGAGAAAATGGAAGAAAATGAACTTTAAAACACCCCATTTATCTGAAACATGTCTTGGAAAGAGTTTTGAAGATTGTTAATGTTTCTATGAAGTATTTAGATTAGAGATATGGTTTATTTTAATAAACTGTAGTAGGGTTTTATTTCTAGATTTTGCATTGGTTCTCAGTGTGATAAGTCAATGTAATGAATTGTGAAATATTATATTCAGTAAATAGAAATGATACTAGTTTATTTTCCAGAAAAAGCCAGTATTTTGTATTTATGCAAATATGCACTTTAATGTAATGCTTTATCTTGGCAATAAGCATATTTCTTATTGAAAACATCATACTATTTTCGTATGCAACATCTTTCATTATCTAACAGATCATTTTGCTTCTATAAAGAGTACACTGCAGCCATCCTTAGTAAGCACCATAAAATAGAAAGGAAAGAAGTCTCTTCAATGATGGTTTAAATTCTGGAAGGCAAGATATCTAAGAAAATGACACAAGTCATCTAGAGAGATGATACATTTTGAACAAATAATTTTTCTTTTTGAAGTATATGGTTTTGCTCTGGACCTATCTTTTTAAAAGGATTTTTTGTGAATGAAAATATGTATTTTTTCTTTTTTGATGGATAGAATGATGATTGTACTCATAGTGCAGTTCTTGAAATATTGCTGGTTCTGACCTCAGGATCAGCCTGCACATAAGTGTAGCAATTCAGGGCATTGTCAAGAGGACTGGAAAACGCTGAATTAAGTCAATCAGGAGTATTTATTAAAAGGAGTTCAAAACCAGTTTATTAATAACGTCTTGCCTCATCCTAGGTCAGATGTTTGTATGCTTATCAGACTCCGAGAAATGTCACTACTTATGTGACCTAATGATCCTTTAATATTTCCCAGCTCCATGAATTTGCAATCCTGCATTCCAATAGCAAGTAACAAACACAGACTGCAAGAATGTGGAGAGTGGTCCAAGAACAGTCTGTCTGGATTATTTTCTTGAAAAAAACAACAGTTTCAACAATAGAAAAGCAGAGTACCTCTCTCTGAAAAATTGAATAGCTGAGTGCTACAGTATCCTCTAAAGTGTAGGGCTAAGGGAGTCCAAACATTACATTTCTTCCTTATTTTTGCTGTTTGGAGCCTGAAGGAAGGTCATGAGCAACAGGCTTTGGGCAGTGTTCTGGTCAATGGACCCTGACTGAAGACATTTCCCTGTTTTAAATTCATCTTCTGTAAACATTTTTGTACCAATAATTTTCTGCTGACTAACTTTAGGTGGCCCTGCTTGCTGTGCATGAAATATTTTCCATCCCATTCTGAGGTACTTGACTTTTCCTTAAGGACTTTGGTCCTTTTCCAGAATCCTGATGGTTGTGTCAAGCTTTCTATAACTATGATATATCTCAGTCAGAAAGTTATTCTTGAAGGTTAACTTCAGTCACAAATGCTTTTTTTTTCCTATCCTTTTTACTTTAGAAATGTCTTTCCATGTCAGTTGAAGGGAGACATATGTTCTTAAAAATTAGTTAATTTAGTTCCCGAAATTAACTCACCAAATGGTCAGAGGAATGCAAGTGCCAGTGAAAGGGAGGCAGTTAGTTGGGAGCATGTTGGAGAGGGAAGGAAAGAAAAGGAAAAGGAAAGGATTAACCTTGCCAGGTACAGTTACCTGTTAAATTAGGTTGGCTGTACAGTCACAGTGTACCTTCAGTTATTTTACCTGTGTTGCTCCCCCTTTTCAGACCAAAGCTTATGGTAACTGAGTCTCCATGTAGTAGAAAGTCTTCCTGTGGTCAGACCTGTGATCTTTTGGTTATAAAAACACAGAGTTTTGCTGAATTACAAAAAGTATGTAATAATCTTCAAATGTTGAAAATATGTGGTGTCTTGTGCATAATAAAAAGTACCAGATTTTAGGTAACATTTAATTACAACTTCCATCTATATTGAATTTTGGAAGATCACCATGGGAGATGCCTAAACCAGAAATGAACATGGTTTCTTGGGATCAAAATATTGCAACTTAGATCTGCATCCTGAAGAGGTGAGGAAATACAGTCTAACATTTTCCCTTTTTGCTCTCAGCCCTTCCGATGTGCACATTGCCACTATTCCTGCAATATATCTGGTTCCCTGAAGAGGCATTACAACAGGAAGCATCCCAATGAAGAGTATGTAAACGTAGGGTCTGGGGAGCCTGCAGCTGAAGCCCTTATCCAACAAGGTACATCACTACTATAAGACTGGTTACTTTTTTTCTGAAGCAAACTTGGTGTAAAGGTAAATTTTTGTGCAATGTGCATTCCTCGATTTATTGGGTGTTACATGATAAATCATTACTACTTAGCAAATCTGAAATGGCCACCCTCTGCCCTTCATTTGGTGTCCTTTGTTCTTGGTTTTAAAGAGTGGGTGAACCCAAGTTTTGTTTCACCTTGCCTGGTACTATTCATTGTTGCATACATTTATCATTTACACTTGTTTGTCTCTTTTTGTAAGTAAAGTATCACTGTCTGTTGAAATGAATGATAAATTATATCATTCTACTGATAAATTTCTGTGACAATTCTGCAAGGTTGAATTCAAGGTAAGGTTGAGCAAATGTAAGGAAAGAGACTGGAGAGTAAATGGCAGCAAATTATTCCCCCACTAGTAAAACCTGGGGGCAAAGAGAGTTCCGGTAAAACTGGTTGTGAATTGTTATGTTCAGAATCTTGTTTATGGGCAAAGGGAGCATCCTTTATCTATATAAGTAAGCCAAGAATATATTAGTATTATAACAGAAATATTAACAGTCTAATTTAAGAATCAGCATTCATCTAGATTCTAATTATTATTTTTATAAAACGATAAAATATTCTTTGAAACAGGAAAGCTCTCAGTAGTAATATTACTACAATTAAAATGGTAACACACACACAGACACTCTCGTCTTAAATTTTACTTCTTTCCCTAGAGTCGCCCTTCCACCGTTTTGCCAAGTCTTAAGATAAATCTGGTGTTAGTGTTGGGATGGGGGTTTCAGAAAGTTATCAGCATTTGGAGTTCTTGCCTGGAAGATACATGGTGCTCATCTTGATGGTTTCATTCTTCTCTCCCCTTCCTCTTGTGGCCACTGTTTGTTTACACACGTATATGCTTTTCTTTTTCACTGGTATGTAGCTCCAGACAAAATCCAAGTTTACGGTGTACTTCATGTATGTTAAGTACTGTTTATGGTGTTCCTAAGCCAGTTTTTTATCCAGCTACAGATGTGTATATTTTTAGCTGATCATTTCTGAGTCATTTATAGCTGTGAGTTTTTCAGTGCCAAGCTTGTGTCCCACTTCTTACCTCTCTGTGCTGCATCCAGTGTCCCTCCTTCTCAAGGCTGCCGTTCAAGGCTGCATTTCTCCACATTGCATCTCTGTATCAGTCTTGAATATCTGATTCTGCGCAGAACAACTGCTTGTTCCTGCTGTCTATGTAAAGCTATAGTTGTGCCACACAAGGACAAATAAAACTTCTCATAAACCTGGTCAGTTACAGAAATCGCTGTCACAAATAAACCATGTAAAGGCAACAAAGAGTTTGGGACAGGATCAAAAATTCAAATTCTGAGTGCTAATGAAATAGAATAATGGAATCATTTATATTGGAAGAGACCTTTAAGATCATCAAGTCTTACCATAAACCTCACGCTGCCAAGTCTACCAATGCCAGGAGGAAGAGAAAATAAGATTGTAGTTATTTTCCACCACAGTTACATCGTAAAAATAGCTCAATAAGAACATTAGAACTTGTAACTCATTCCTTTCAGTGTCTGGGCACTAGCAAAGGGGATGTGTACAAGTTATGTGACTCCCATAAGTAGTTTTGCTGTTGCACACTGGGTAGGAGAACCCAGAGCAAGCAACTGACTATGCAGTCAGGTACATTTTTGGGTGTAAAGCTCCTTCAGTTCTAGTGCCTGGTGTGGGAGGAATTGGGCAAGAGGAGAAAGCCAAATTAAATATTAAGTTGTGTTGAAAATATTTTAAGTCTTGGTAAAATTGAGTTTTTTTCTTTGTTACTCATACTTTTAGTGTTTTCCCTAATTTTTAATAGAAACTACCAGCAGTTTCATAATATCTTTTGGAATCTTCAGAGTTGTTAGTTTTATTGAAGTGGAACAGAGACCAAAATAATGCTGCTGTATTAGCTAATGAATTAAATATAATTCTTCTAATATGATATTATTAATAAGTGATATTTCCAAATCATACATCTAAGACAGAACATTTATTTATTGAAGGCATTAATCCATGTTAAAATACTAAAATCATGACAAAGAGAAAGATTCTCAAAGTCTGGGACTTTTCCTTTGAACTTGCTGTATAAGGGAAAAATATAACTACATTAAGGAGTTTGAGCCTATGTTATTTTTATACATTTGTTTCCATTTTGTCCAAAAACCCCCAAACCAACAAACAAAAGTAATTTAAAAAGTAAATATCTGTGTGTTAATTTCAGGGTAGGAATGTATAATATGACTTTAGAATTATTTTCACAGACAGTGAAAGCTGGCAGGGAACCTACAGTTCTTTTAAAGAAGTAATATTTACTTGGTCAGTGCTCAGAGCCTCTATTCTGTAGTCACCCTGGTGCAGAGAGAACTGTTCACTATGGGGAGCTTTGTTTAACTTTCCAAATATCTGAGCACTGCAAGGAATTATTTGTTCATAGCCACTCTTAAGAATAGGGACCTGAGAATGAATTCTGTTAACATAAATTAGGGATCATACTTGCAATGTTCTGAACAAATAAAATTAATCATATGCTAATTAGGTTTTTCTTCCCCTTTGGGAGCCAGATAAATGCACTTCTGAAAATAATTCTTTTCCACTGAAACAAAAGAACTGTAATGTTGTTGAGAAGGCAGGAGTGATCTTGCAATGGAGACATTAGAGTGAGATGAGAGAGAACAGCCTTTCATTTCTTCTGTGGTGGACATCCTTTTCCCACCACACTAGAGCATTGGACAATTATTAAGAGGATGAAATTTAGCAAGTCCAAATGCCAGATTCTGCACCTAGGACAGAGTAACTTGTGGCATAAGCCTAAATGGGGAGAGGGCTGGAGATCAGCCCTGCAGACAGGGAACTGCGTGGCTGTTTGGGCAGTGAGTGTGCCCTGTGAGCCCTGAGGGCAAACCCCATCCAGAGGTACATCAAACACAGCATCATCATCCAGGAAACAGGTGATTGTCCCACTGTGTTCAGTGTTGGTGTGACCTCACTTGGAGCCCTGTGTGCAGTGCTGGGACCCAGCAGTTAAGAATCACAGAATGGGTCAGGTTGGACAGCACCACAGTGGGTCATCTGGTCCAACCTTCCTGCTCAAACAGGGTAATCCCAGACCACGTGGCACAGGATTGCATCCAGAGTATTTGAAGGTCCTTAACTGCATCCAGAAGGAAACAAAGCTGATGATAGGGTTGGAAGGCATGTCCTGTGAGGAGCAGATGAGGGCTCTGAGCTTTTCTAGTTTGGAGAAAGGTGGCAGAGGGGTGACTGCATTGCTCTCTACATCTTTCTAAGGAGGTACTGGATCAAGTTGCCCAGAGAAGTTGTGGATGTCTCATTTCTGGAAGTACTCAAGGCCAGGCTGGATGGGGCTCCGAGAAAGCTGGTACACTGGAAGGTGTCCCTGCCCATGGCAGGGGAGATTGGAACAAGATGATATTTAAGGTCCCTTCCAACCCAAATGATTCTATGATTCCATGTGTTTCTGAGCTGTTGGGTCCAGGAGTTGCACCTTACTGTCTGACAAGCTTCTATTTAGTTCCAATTTACTGTATTCATAGATCTGAAAAGCAATTTCAGAAAATTATTCATGTATTCATATAAGGGAAAAGACCTTTCAGACCTGATATTAAACAAATCCTTTGAAATGAAAGGACTATAGATGAAAAGGAAAAGGTGAGAGAAGCAGCAAGCAAAAGGATTTGGAAAGAAATTGAGAGGGGAAAGTAACAAAAATTAATATCTAATAAAAGCTGTCTATATCTATTCATATTGTATTCTGCTTGTTCTAAGTTACCCACAGACCCCAGAGCGAATTCCCTCACACTTGCCCATCTCCTCTACGCTCAACAGGGTTTTGTCTGCACTGCAGGCACTGCATATAATCTTAATTGGAAATATTTATATGAATGTACACTGCTGGACTGTACTCAAGATTCCTAGAATGAGTTTATAAATAAATGAATAATTCATAGAACGGACCCTGTTCATTTGAGCAACTGCATTGCCGAGGATAGACAGCAGTATTTAATTTCTGGGCTTGTATTAGAAATTGGGATCACCCAGGATCAGAGAAACGCTTGGGATCTTGCGGGGCTTGTGTGTTTTTCTTTGTTTAAATAAAAGACTATGATCTGACATTTATTTTAATATTTTAAAGTAATAAAAGAAAATAAATAGCGTAAGAATTTGGTGCAATCTGCAAAGGAGACAAGAGTATTAGATATACATTACCCAGTAGTTTTTCTGCAAGGCCCTGCCTGTATGCTTATTTGTTAACTTATTTTTTAGTTTCATTAGCTTTTTGCTGGACAAATCACATAAATTTTTTCACAAATTGTTTCTTTTCTCCTCACGGATACTCCCTGCCGTTCATTGTTTTGTTCATGTGTCTGAGAGATGGATTTTCAGTTCATGTTTGTGCAGTGACTTGTGTGACATGCACAAGGATCCAGTTGTGCCCTCAGTGTTCTGAATACAACTGTCATCACGTGCTTGCTTTGGACAGAAAACAATAATTGTCTTATGGAGATTTTAGGGCAAAAACAAAATGGAGGGCACCTGTCAGTGGAGCAAGTTGTGGAGCTATATATCTGTGTGCAGTATTTTGTTGCAAACATCAGTTTTGGTATTGAAAGTACTTATGGTGTGTAATTAATTGAGTTTATATGTCACCTGTCACTTTATAGAATTCTGGAAATTAATTTTTCTGAGCTTTCATATCAAGTCACTGACATGAAGCTATGCATTTCCAATTTAATCCTATACTTCCATTATTTGTTCTTTAATTGAAGCCATAATGACAAAAGTTGCAGATTTAATTTACCTGGTGTGTTGTTATAATAGTTTTGATATCAAAGTAATGCAGAAAAGTGTTCACTGTTTCACTTCCTAATATTACAGATTGGTGTGAAATTAATACATAATTTTATTTTCTGTAACTGATAATGTCTTTGTTCTAATCTGAACTTCTTGAGTGAAACTATTTCAGTTTTGTTTACGGATGGAGTAATGAGCGTTGCTCTAACAGGAAGGTTTGATAAAAGCCTCTAATAAAAAGCAAAGAGGGGGATTTGTGGAGGAATAATTAGTGTTGGTGAAATACTTAGTGATCGGGTGTAGTTATATTCTGTTTTATCAAAATAAAAAGTTTATTTCTTTTCACCTGGTTTAATACCATATGGTAGGTTTCCATTAATGTAAAACAGGGTGGTTTGTTTCTAATCACCTTATTTATAAAAGACTGTGCAACCAGGTCTTGGCTTATAACCAGCTTCTGAGAGTCTATTGGAAGCATTTAAACATGATGGGAAAGAATCATCATTTGCCACAGTAATGTGGAGTCAGCTATCTGGCATCATAGTTCCTAGAGTGGCATAAGGCACTTCCCCAGCCATTAGATTTGTTAAGAGTGAGTTCTGGTCACCTAATGCAACACTATCGCATGCAGATTATTTTTGTTCTGCTTTAGTCAATAGAGGGGAAAAAAAGATAAGTACTTATTTGCCTAATTACAAGCAGCTGAGATCTGACATTTGGCCAAATGACTTTCATAAGAAAAAGAACTAAAAGCTGTTTAATCTAGTGCAGAAAATTTGATTCTTATGATTTTGTCATGCTCAGTTTTTTACCTGTAATGCTGCATACTGACACAGGAAACATTGTGCTAAATTCATGGTATGCATCATTTTGTAGACAGAAAACTTAGATTTACAGTTTTGTATGTTAAAGTAAAACTCTCAAAACCAAAAATAGTTGAGTGAAGTTGACATTACATTGTTAACTCTTCCTAGTTTGCTTTGATAATATACCAAAAATATTAGTTTGTTTGAAACTTGAGTAAACTAGAACAGCTGTCTTGGAGAAGATATGTTTTAAAAAAAGTTATTAGTGTGCCACTGATCTGTATGTTAATTAAGATCTCAGTGTTGTTTGTAAACACGATAAAAAAATCAAAAGCCAGGTCTTGCTGAACAAGTACAGCACATTGTGGTCTTGGATTGTGTCCTGAAGACTGGCATACCTGGCCTTTGCAAGACAACAGGGAACTGATGTTTAAAGCTGAAGTTTGTCAGAGTCTCCGGTCTTGTAGATATTTGAACTGTACATACTGAAAGTCCCTGGAAGGGTGAGATGCAAGCAGGGAAGCAGGTTTGCTATAGCTTCCCAGATATGTGAGTTGTTCCGAAATCCTCCCATTGCCATAGTCAAAAATTGCCCTTCAAGCACTGTGAGAGCTCAACTACTTTATTTTTTCCCCCTTTTTTAATGTTGGCTAAATGGCTAAAGGAAGCACTTTTAAATTACAGTTACATGACTTGATTGAGATGCGGTCTAATTAAACAGCCTTGTGGCCTTGAAAAAGAATTTATATGAAATTAACTCAAGAAGTTTGTTTGTGTTTTCCTGTAGGTGGCATTAAGTGTCCTGTTTGCAGCTTTGTGTATGGCACAAAATGGGAGTTCAACAGGCATCTTAAAAACAAGCATGGAATGAAGCTGGTGGAAAATGATGGGGAGACCAAGTGGGAGGTAAAGCAAAGTTGCCATGGCTTTGACCCTGAGAGCTTTTAAAATTCTGGGGAGAAAAGTAAGGATAATAAGAAGAACTATAAAAAATGTAGATTTGACTTCCTATAAGATTAGGTCATATGATCTCATCTTTTTTTGAATGTATACATTGCTATGACTGTTAAGCTTTAATATATGCTAGAATTAACAACCTTGTAAATTCTTATTTTTTGCATTTTAACCCTCTAGTCCTCTATTTGTAGCAGAAAAGGTGAACGTTTTAGCAAAAGAAAAAAAAAGTGAAATTGAAAAACTTGATGCATTTTTTTATATGTCAAATATTAGCTGGTGTTAACTTGCAAGATGAGCAAAGCTGAAAACTTTTATTGAAATAATGAAAAAAGCTTATGTTTTGGTCCAGAGAAGGTTAGAATCAAGAAAAGTGGATTTGTAAATTGAACACCTGAAAGCAGAACAATGCAGAATAATTTGTTCTAAAATGAAAACTGTTACCCTGACAGAGCAGAGCTGACTGCAGATGCAGAATCTATGGGAAAACCACAGATTTAGCTGCTTTTATTTAAAAAATTACAGTTGGCAAGCTGAGTCTCTCCCACTGCCTAAGTAGGCTGTCTTTGATGTCCAGTGAGAGGAATAAGCCAGAAGTGAACTGCAGTTGGCTGACCTCCACAGTGTAAGGCCTTTTCTGCTAAATTTGTCTGGCCCCCATTAAAAATCTAATGCCTGATTTGGAAGAACTGACCTGCAGGTCCTGTCTACCAGTTATTGAGTATCCACACACACGAGGTTAAGTCCTTGAAAAGTACTGGAGTAGGGTCTATTTGGACAGTTGTTCAGAGAAGACAGGAAAAGCATTTTAAAATGTAGTCCTTCAAAGTCTTGTATCCACGTTTCAAATGATTCTCTGTAGGCTTTCCCAGTAGATGCCCAAAGCTGAAAAAATTAGAGGACATGCTGGGTGCAAACATGTCTCTGCTGCTGAACTGGCCATAAAGAAAGAGTCCCATCGGAGCAGGAGTACATAGTGAGAGTTTGCCTTGAGGAACATAGTTCATGGAAAGGATAACTTTTCTGAAACAAAATGCCATTTTCAAACTTCAGAGATGTTTTACTAGATCTGCATTATAATTCAATTTTGCTCAAAAGGTCCTCCTAAACCTTGATACGGCAAAAGTCCATTGTTGGTTCTAAAAAAACTGCAACAAAAATAAAGTAATGAGAATTTAATATATTTAAAACAACTTTTGAAGTAGAATCTAGAAGAAAACTGTGGGATGATATCCCAACTCCCGTATAATATTCTTCTTGAATTCAATTTCACCTAGTATTTCTACAGCTCTTGTGGAAATATTTGTTGTCCAAAACTCATTCCTTACTGTTCTTTAAATTGCCAAAATGAGATTATTCATGCTTTGGCTGGGTTTTGTTTCCAAGTTAACTGCCGAAGTTTCTGAAGAAGCATCCACTCAGTATCTCCATATCACGGAGGCTGGAGAAGATGTTCAAGGCACTCAAGCTGCTGTAGCTGCATTACAGAACCTTAGATATACTTCTGAAAATGGTAAGTTACCTTTTTTTTCATTGGAACATGAAATACTTCTTTTTCACAAAAATCTAATTCTTTTGAGTATGCTGGGCAATATTCACTATCCTCTGATCTCCTATTAAAAATGATGAAATTAGTCATCCAGAACTTACTTTGGGGGGGGCTATATTTTCTTTAAGGTTAAATGAGAAATTACCATTCTTTATGAATTTCTGTATCCTTAAGTCATTAATGCTTATCACAGTCTGTTTTGCACTTTATTATTAGCTGTGTGGAATTTCCTGCCTGTATTATTAAATATACTGTGAAATCAGCTATCTTGGCAGAGTAGATGGCGTGTATCTAATGGCAATTCCCTGGCTATTATCTCTCTCCCTGCTTGAGGCAGCCAGACTGCAGGAGTGACATGGTGGAATAGCTCATTTACCTCATTCCTAAGACAGTGCTAACAAACTCAGTTTTGATGGCACAGAAAATTAAGTGAGCTGTTCTGTATCAGACTGAGGAAGAAAAGAGTGGGATTAGATAATGATTGCTAAGGGAGAAATAACAAAACTGGAAGAAAAAAAACGTTGAGATTTTTCAGAGTGCTAAAACTTCAGAGACTAGAGTAGGTGTTCATATGTTTTGTTTTCATATATATAAATAAGCAATTATTATAAAACAGCATTTTGCAATTGTTTACCATCGTGGTCTTTATAGTTCATAATACAAATAAATAAAAGAAACATGATGATGGAATATGCTGTACATGGCATTTTTGACTTTAAGCACAAGGCTGTAGTTTTCAGAGTAGAACGATGTGCTTTTTAGTGCATCCAACTTTAGATACTCTTCCAGCATATTCCCTCTCAGTGTGAAAAAACAGTAGCATTTTGTGTAAAGGTGGTTTTATAGGAAAAAAAAACAAAGCAAGCAAACGTTTTTCAGTACTTAGATAAATTTTCTTACGTAAATAACAAAATATACCCACTTTTTGGTTTTAATTAAATTGTCTGACTTAGGTTCCCATCACAGTATCAACCTCAGTTTGAAACAATTTGGGGTTAAGAGATGAGATTTATTCTATTTGCTGTCTCTTTCCTAGTTCTAACAGTGATTAAAGCAAATATAAGGCGGTTTTGCGTGACTCTGACAGTCTCTTTCCTGTTTTGACTGTGGGTATAGGTTTATAGTCAGGTTCTGTTTGAGCTGAATGTCTGGCAAATACACACTTGGATTTGTAAAGTCTTTCAGCTTCACTAATTTGCAGTTACTGCTGTGAGTTGTGCCTGTTGTCTCTGATTCGATGTGTTCTTTTAGATCTCTTTCAAATGGGCACAAAAATGATCAGTGTGGCTTCACTTGCTGATTCATGCATAGCCTGGGAAATTTGTTTTGTGAATATTTCCCTGCCATAGATCTGCTATTAAAGTGTCATGTTACTGAGCTATTTGAAATGTACAAACAGTGAGTCAGGGCTAAGGCAGGAGGGGGAAGAGAGCCTGTACCACTTAGATTCCCGTACTCTTAGGGCTGTTTTACTGTAATGATCTTATGGCTACTGTCTTTCTGATAAGGTGAAAGACTTGATCCAACAGCTGTAAACATCCTGCAGCAAATCATTGAGTTGGGTTCAGAGTCCCATGATGCCACTGCAGTTGCTTCTGTGGTTACGATGGCCCCTGGCACGGTGACAGTGGTAAAGCAGGTAAGAGCTCTTTTCTTCTCTAAAACAGATATGTTTAATATCCATATATTTGTTGTGAAATGGGTGTTATTTTGCAAGGGCCGGATTTTAAATGGCCATGCAAGACACATATATAATTCTTCATAAAATATTTCTTTACTGCGTGTTGTGTCTGTGTCTGCCTACGTGCCCTTACATGCACATGTTTATACATATAAACACCTATATCTTCACACATACAAAAATGCATGTATTTTGTATACAAAATTTTATATTTTGTATATAAAAATATTAGTGAATAAATATATATATGTACATGTGTGAAAATACAGCTTTTTTTCTAGCAGGTGTTTTCAGACTTTTTAAAATAACATACCTGCTTTATGCATGGGCAGTTAGTGCCATTGCCATTTAAAATAATTACTAGTCCTTGGTGCAGCAAGTAAAAGGAAAGAATTTTCAATTTCGGGTGCCTGTTGGGTTCAGACATCAAGACTTTTTCTCAGTATTTCCTCCTCACAGGTGCCTGCTAAGTTTGTTGCTGACATTTTAATTCTCCTCACTCCAAACTCCACTTGTTCCACATGTTTCATCGTAGCTCTTTGCTTATCCCTTTTCCCATTCTGTGCATGCTTATTGGGGTCTCTGCATTCCATGTGGTTGATAGGTGAGGGAAGACAAGTACATGACAAGTTTTAACTTCTCAAAGAGTTCAAGTAACTTTTACTTAAATGAATCAAAACTCTGCTTATTCTGAGTGCTGGAACTAACTTTTGAATTCAGCCTTTTTTTGTGGTGTTGTGAACATTGAGTTCATGAGAGCTTCACTGAAGCAGAAAGTTAATAGTCTGTGGAGTATTTGATAATTCCTAAAATTGCTGCCCAAATGTCATGGAGATAAGGCAGAATTTCAAGACTGAGCATTTTGAGATGTTTCTTTGCAATCCTTAACAAATATTTTGATTAGAAACCATGTGAGAGTGGGGTTTTTGGGTAGAATAACAGGTCCAAATTTGGAAACTAAATTCAGTCATTAAAGAGAAGAGACAATTTAGTCTAATATTCTGCAAGTTTCCAAAAAACTTACACAGTAGAGTCATTGCCAATGTGCATGTTGTGCTATGCACATGACCTATTTAAGGGTTGAATGCAGTATTAGCCACTGGTATTTGTCTATGCTGTCTGTAAATATTACTGAAACCAATTCTTCACTTAAAAATGCATCCCTCAAGGCCCTTCTACTAAAACTGTGGCTGCTAAAGCAATAGCTACCAAGAAGAAACAACGTTTTGTTATCTGAATGTTACCAAAAATACATAATTTAAAAAATCTGATGATTCTTCCTCCTCTGATTGTTAAATCAGATCAATGTGTGTTTCATCTTAAAATCTATCATCTTCCTTGTTAGACCATCTGAATTTGCTGGTACCTTTTTGTAAGTAAATATTTATATTCCAAATTAATTTTTTTTTCTCACTTCTTAATCCATATTTCTAGCCTTTTGAGCTTACAGGCTGCTAAGCCTTGATCACTTCTTTTTCCCATGCCTTGTGTACATCACCAGTCTGATGTCAAACTTATGAGCTCCACTCCTATATCAAATGAAATACTGAATTCTTGGAGCACAGAATCTCTTTGCTGTTTTTCTTTTTTATCCTTTCTCCCCTCTTTAGAGTCTTTTTAATATAAAGCAGCTTTTTTCCCCTAAGTGAAAGTTGCACAGAAGCAAAATCAGTGAATAATTTAGGTACCTCTCAAGCAGAGTATTTTTGTGCTACCTCTGTTTATGATGGCTTTTGCTAACGATTTACACTGATGCTCAAGGCACTGTTGCTCTGTGAACATGTTTCTTGTATGTTCTGAAATGCCCACTCATTTCTTACTCTGGTAGCCAAAGTACTTCTCACTCTGTGTGTGCAGGAGTTTGCAGACCTGTGATTTCCCAGGGCAGGATCAGGTGGCTGTGCTGACTGAGTGCTCACTTACCTTTAGTGGGCTTTATGGTGGTACAGCAAGGACCAGGAGAGCTCTGGAGGTGATGTTGATGATTTATCTTTTTTAAATTTTTCTTCTTTCGTTTTTCTATTTTGGTTTTTTTCTTTTATTTTTTTTTTAATGTAAATCAGTGTTTTATCAAAGTCTGTCTGTTCTGTTCTAGAGCTGCAGTTACTTTCCAGCTCTTGTCTTTCTACCAGATGATTGCTCCAGAATTATGGGCACACCCATTTTTAGTCTGAGGGAAAGCAGTCTTTAAATGTCATTAACATGACTTTATTCCTCCCCTAGTCAAGGTTTTTCTTCAGTACTGAGTTGCTTTCTGTGGGATACCCCTCATTTGTACCTGTGACAATATCAGGTTTTAATTATAGCAGGTTTCTAATTGTTAACCTTGAAGTGACCTTTAGACATCTGCATATTTCACTTTCCTTCTGAAAAATGCATTCCACACTTTTTTCTGTGACCTTCAGCTTCTCTTGTGGATTGTGAGACAAGGAATTCATTCAGGGTGTCAGCAATATATCAACATCATCTGTCACTGAATTTCCATTCTTGTTCTTTAATGGCCTCACCGAGTCCTTGCTTAGCAGCTTGGGTCCATTTTTTTCCTTAACATTTATTGTAATTCTGATTCTTGTGCTGTTATGTTTGTTTTCTTCTTTTTCTCTAAGGGCGTACATTATCCATTTTTTATATCATTTCTTACCTTCATATCTCATTTTTAGCTAGCCCTTTCAAGTTACCTTCATATTTCTCTATTTGCACTAAGAAATTTCTTCTAAATCATAAATTACTAGAATGTTTTAAAAGTATTTTTTGCTATAAACATTACACTACAGTGTTCCTATTTTTGACTCCTATTTCCTCCCTGGAAATTTCTTTCTCTCACAGCTGTCCTGTTCCTTGCTTTTCACTCATAAAAGTCCCATTTACACTTGATCCTTAAAATTATTTGTGAATCCAGCTGTATCTCACAGTAATGCTGCCATCCTCATGCTTTAGCATTTCTCTAACCTGTGTGCTCACATACTTTCAGTGTGTTGTACTTGTAGAACTTCAGCTTAATGAAAGAGTTTTGCCTCCAGAAACAAACCATCTTTATCTGTAAGTCCTTTTCAGCATCTTGGGAGATATCTGATATATTGGTTAGGTATAACTGGTGTAATTTTAAAATTGTTTTCTGCTAAGTCACAAAAGAAAAGTATACCATGTTTGAGGGATTATTCTATTAAATTGTTCTTCTGGATTGCTTGTAGTCTTACTGCAAGTATCTTAAATCATGAGTGCACATTATAATGGACGTGAAATCAAGATCAGATTGTCTCTTCCAAGCTCTCAGCTCCTGAATTGCATGTTGAGAAGAAAAATATTTCAGTTCTGACCTTGAAAACTTCTTACTTTTTGTTCATAGGAATGATTTTATTAAAGAAAATGCTTTGATAACATAGTGATAGCCAATCCCAATCTGACTCAGGATTCACCTTATGATTTTAAACCCAAAAAATGCAAAGCTGGCCCTGTTTAGTTTGGATTATGATTGGGAAATAGAAATCATTGTTGGCTCTGGTAGTGTCATGAGACCTTTCAAAGTTTGTGTCTAGCCCAAAATGATTTTAGGTTATTCTTGCCTACAAGTCAGTATTCTAATCCGTTACCAAAGTTAAACCTTTTCTGATGTCTGACTTGGGAGAAATCTTGTTGTGTGACAGCTATGAAAACATATAGCTGCTAAGGAATGTAGTATAAAACAAATGCCTGAGATAAAAAAGTTAATAATGTAATAAAGTTTTACCAGTATGATCTGAGATTGGCAAAAATCCACTCTGAAGCTTTGATCACAGCAAGGCAGAAGTGACTCAGTTTGAGTCCTTATCAGTTACTGGTGATCCAGTCGGGACCTCTTTCTGACAGAGCTAATGAAGAGACTTCTTTACAGCATGACATTTGAGTTGTTCTGCACTGCTTAAAGAACGAAAAAGTAATGAGGTGGGGAAAAAGGAGAGAGGGAAGAGTGCAAAGTTTGAAGAATAACTAGGAAATAGGCTAATTTAGAAAAGGGAGGAAATACTGTTCATAGTGGATGGTAAACATAGGCAAGAGATGGGGAGAAAGCAGTTTTGTGGGAACAGAGCATGTAGCAAGGTGGAAGGACTGGATGTGTAAAACAAGGCACTTTCTCTTCTGCTCATTTGACTCTGTGTCCTGTTACAGATGTACTTTTGCCCTTGTGCCTGAGGGTGTAGATTGATTCTTTTGGGTTTTTGTTTGTTTTGCTAGCAGAGTCTGTTCAATCCATTATTTATATAGGTGGACTATTTTCCTAGCTCACATGCTGAATATAAAGGCAAGATTGGAGGACGAGCAGTCATGCCAGGATGACAGACACCCTTGATTTACAGTCTCTGTGGGTCTGTGTTCAGAGACTTGTTTTTCACACAATGCATCTGTGTGTTAACTGGAACAGAGACAGAGTGTGTTTAACTACAAACTGTCTTGGTGTATAGTTCTTTCTTTTATTTAGTGTACATCAAATAAGGTTATTAATTGTTCATTAATATGTTTGTTCCAAGCTAAACATTTGTTTTATTTAAATACTGAGTTTCTTGTGAAGAAACATTTCCCTCAGAAATGAACACCCCTGATACCTTATTTTTCAGAGGAAACTCTTACAGTGTGTAGTGTCTGTGAAGTTATTCTTCAGCAAGACAAGATTCAAAGTGCATTTTCTTGGTTTCACAATATACATACATCCTTGAAAGCTTAGTTCCTGAATCCCTCACGGCATTGGCCAGCACATCAGAAGAGTTGCCCCTTCTTGGTCTGCGTCCATCAGCTCCAGTTTTTGTTAAAGTTGTTGCTCTTCCGTTTCCAGTGTTTGTTAGTAAGAATGTGCAATGGTAGCAAGATACTTTCTGATTTAATTAATTCATTTTTCATCATATTTCTTATACCAGGTCTCTTTGACACAAACAGTGGAAAGCATGTGCAGTTCATTGTCCATATATGAGTTTTTATTTTTGCATTGAATTACTGAACCAGAGCAGCAGAATTTTGGATTCCAAACCAAAGTTTTACATTGGTATACACTGTATTGCCCAGTTAAATTTATTTGCATATTATCTGTTTTTCAGACTTTTTTTCATTCAGATAGTGATGGACAAATATGCTGGTAATTTACTGTGTTTAGGCCTGTGATATTTTGTTGGGTTTGTGTGCTCTGGAGCCATCACTTCAAGCTTACTCTGAAGATGACTAAGAAGATTGCATTAATCACTATCCATTATTATTAGTCACTAAGGATATAATCACTGATTATAACAGCTTTTCTGCACAGTTGTTCATCAGCAGTCCACTTTATTTTTCACCCCTATGGGGTGCCTTTCCTGTTGTTCAAGCCAGAAATCTGATCTCCTCCTCTGGTAGGTTCTTGAGCCTTGCCTGCAGGTGATTATCTAAATGGTGCCAATTTGTTCTGCCTGATGATTCTTATATGATCTCTTATTTCAACCACTTAGCTAAAATGGTTGTCCGAGCCTTCATTATTTTATGGTACAGTTAACTCTGATAGTATTTTTTCTGATACTCACAGATTGTGTTTTGTCCCTTTTGTATTCTTTCAGAAAAATTCAAAGATTCCTTTGCCTCCTCTTCTTGATGTCACTCTCTTTTATGCAGTTCACTTGATGTCCTTTTTTTGCCACATCAAACAAAACCCTGTTTTCCTTTCCAAGGCTTTTTATTCCTTTCCAGCTTAGAGTCCCATTTCTCATTTGCTGTAAGGATTTTGACTCCTACCTTTGCGCAGTCCATGAAGATTTAATTGCTCATTACTTTTTTCAGGCAAGTTTCTTATTGCCTTCTTCCATATTGTGCTTAGTTATGTGGATTTTTAATGTGGAGTAATTTGTACCTCATTGTCTTCTCTCAATTACTTGTCAAATATATGATGACAGTAATGATGACAGTAATTATCTCTGGATAGGTTATTGGTGTATTAATACTAATGCCCGTCACACAGAACTACCACAGTCTCATTTATGTTGTACTCCCCCACCTCCCTTTTTCTATGTCTGCTTACTGGTTCTTGTTTTATACTGAATTTATAAGGCCTTTGGAGCATGAACTGCTCTTGTAATGTACATAGCTGATACAGTCCACGTCCTGATCCGAAGCACTACATCGATATTAACAGTAAAGAGCAGTAGCTGGCTGCTGAATTCTCTTTCTTTTTCTCCCACTCAGAAATACAAGACAGGAGTGATAGTCTTACAAGCTCTGAAGGCTGAAGTGAAGGGTTAAATCTATTTCTGAAAAGCATATGAAATTATTTTCAACCTAGACATAATGTGCTCTGACGAATATCAATTGTTACAATAACTAAGCAGATCTTTATCAGAAGAAAAACAGAAAACACTAAATTTTCCATGATTTCACCCTTTATTTTAGTTCCTTTCATCCTTTTATTCTGTGATCTCTTAAGGCTCCAGTAAAATCCTACTATGGTAAGTCACTTTCTTCAAAGTGACAGCAGTAGAAGTGCACTGCAAAGATTACACATCAGCTCAAAGCAGATGACATACCAGGATTTTGCAGTGTAACACATCTTCTACAGTAAAGATCTAATATTAGCATGGCTGTCACATCAAAGGCTACTGCACATTGTACTTTAGCAGCACACCTTATATTTCAGGCTGGCCTGGGTTGGTGCCCACATGATGGAGGATGCTGGTGTTAATCTAGAAAATTTGCCAGTACATGAAGTTTTATGTTGATTGTCAAGTTTTCAGTTGCTTTAGAACATGGAGCAATTTGATGCTTCCCATGATGGTACCAGCAAAGGAAAGTTTTAACTGGGCCAGATGGCCCTGTTTCCTCAGGCTTTGTGGAGTTCTCGTCATCCCTGTAACATACAGATAAAAACTCTTGTCAAGATTACTGTACTGGCAGAGCTCTTAAAACAATGGCAGTGTTGCCATTCTGCCTCAAAAGGAAATGGGGTGATGCAGCTGTAGCCAGTCCCAGCCTCCCTGACAAGATATATTCAACCAACCAATTGCTAGAACTGTTTTAAAATCTACATCACCAGTATGAAGGTTTGTTTGCTGCCTTGCATTTCTTATTTTATGCAAAGCAAGTCTTTCATGCTCATCTCTTGTTATTCTGAAACCATTGTGTGCCAGATTGTCTTTGTTTTGTAGCTCATTATAGAGATTCATATGATCAAATTACAGTGTTTTCTGTGTGTCTTTTTCACACAATATAACTATGTGTAAACTAGAACTGAAAGAGAGTTCAAATTATTCAAGCAATGCTGAACAAATCTTGTAGGCACCAATGTAATCTGGAACATCACATATCCATGTGCTCTTTGTGGTCTAAAATGCTTATATTCACCTTTCATTTTAATCTTTTCTGAAGATATTTTGTATATTTTATTGCTGCTGTTTTATTATATAAATAGGAGCATCTCTAACCTAGTGTAAAGTTTTGAAAATCTGAAAGATTATATTTTCTTCCTTATTGTAAACTGAAAGGCAGCATTTAATCTGAAATCAAGAGAGAGATTCCACAGAGGATTCGGGGACAGGCCCAGCAAAACTGTTTTAAACACTATGGACCTGCAACTCCTGCTGACTTCAAATAAAATTAAGGATATTACATTATTTCACGTGATGAGCTCTAGAGTAAAGAAAAGGCTTTAGCATCTTACTGCAAATATTTTCTTTACTCCTTTTCAGGAAAGAGAAGTGTATTTTCCTTAATGGCTTGAATTAATTTATTTCAAATTAAATAAAACTCTTGTTTTGAGAGGAAGAGATTCCTCTAAGAGAGATTCGTTTTTAATGAATCCTTACTTGTATTTGGATGGTCCTCGGATATGTAAATTAAGAACATTTGGAATTTAGAAATATTGAGCTTCTTATGAAAACATGGTGGTAGAAGTCCCATTGGCTTTTGTGGAGACAGATTTAGTTAATAAAGAATATTTATGCAGGTACTGACTTGATTTAATATGCCAGCTGTGTGTGGCTTCAGCTCCTTGCTGTCATTCTTTAACGAAGGATAAGCAGACAGATGCTTTTCAGCTGGCTCTCAAACAGAAAAGAGGTCTTGGATGCTACTCTTCAAAAGATTTCAGATGCCAATAAAAAGAATTGAGTGTAGTGACTTCATTCATTCTGATGGCAGCTGTCCCACTGTTTCGTCAATTTGACGGATGTAAATTAACATTTTGAGATTATTCCCTGTGGAACAATCTAATAGGAACCAAGCAGAAGCATGTAAACATTGAACTGATTTGAAATGTAAATATCCCAAATAATGTGGTGATTTGTCAGACTAAAAGGATTGCAGATAGCTGTCCAAAAAGGATACTGGAAGCTAGAAACACCAGAAATAGGGGCATTAGTCTTCTTTACCCTGCATGACAAGGGTAATAAACCCACATCAATAAAGTCAGGTAGGGAGCTTAAATTAACTTTCTTTATTGGCCATTTTCATTTCAAAAGCATATAAAACTGAATAAGTATTAGATTGCTGCTATTGAGTTGAAAGAGGCTCTGGTTTCATTTCATTTTTGTGTCAACTGTGCTTTATTTATTTTCCTTTCTTCATTATTTATGTACATTCACAAAACTATATTTACAATTATTTATGGGTTTTGATTTAGAGTGGCTACAGTGAGATCCATCTCATACTGTGTTGTGCATTCTCACAGCTCTTAGCAAATGCAGTGTAATTTTTCTGGCCCGAGGCACATTGTCAGAGGTTTATGTAAAATGCAGTAAAACATGAGAAGATAGTGTGTATTACATAATTAAAGGGCCACATTTTAGACACCTCTATTTCTACATTTATATGAGCATCTCTAAAATCAAGGGCTGTAATTGTGAGCTGATTCATAATAAGTTGTGAGATCCTAATTATTTAACATTTGTAACTGCAGCTTCCTATCTGATTTCGCTAATGATTAGACTTTTCTCTGCCTGTTACAATCTTTATTAGTAGATCTTGTGTGTATCTTTATTGCCACAGAGGAACTGGCACTGGAGCAGGTAGCCTCAGGAGAGAGGAGGGAACAGTCAGGAAAAGGGACTTTGGCATATGAATTCACCAAAGTTCTGTTGCTTTCAGTAGGACTTAGGGTTTCTTTAATAATTAAAAAAAAACAAAAAAGGAGGGGAGTGCATTAGAAAGGACAAGATAAGAAAGTTTACAGTGCTATGATCTTTTTCATGATTTAGCTCCTTGCTTTTTGAAGAGAGGCTCAAGCTTTCATTAGTAAGGGGTTTGTTGGTGAAGGGGGGTTATAGAAAAGAGGGAGAGTGACTTCTGACATGGGCAGATAGGGATAGGACAAAGGGGAATGTTTTTAAATTGAAAGAGAAGAGGTTTAGATTAGGTGTCAGGAATAAATTCTTTACTCAGAGGGTAGTGAGGCACTAGAACAGGTTGCCCAGAGAAGTTGTGCTTGTCCCATCCCTGGGAGTGTTCAAGGCCAGGCTGGACGGGTCAGAGGGTGTCCCTGCCCATGGCAGGGGGGTTGGAACTAGGTAATATTTAAGTTCCCTTCCAATCCAAACCATTCAATGTTTAGATGACTCTCTGATTCTATGATACTATGTATTTAGTGACAACAAAAATTGTTTTTTCTGAAAGTGGTTGCAAATTTGTAGGATGTTGAGCTTGAACTTTAACAGAAGTAACTTTCAAATAAAATGTTCAGATATGCTTGGTAAAAGAAAAAGAATATGAAAAGGACTTTATCCCATTCCTCTAGTTTTATCCTTATAATCTGAATCCTGTGCAACAAACTCAGAGTCAGCATCAGTAGGTACAATTGTGCTGTTGCATTAAGGTTGATGACAATGGCCAGATTCCCTTTAGATGTTAAGTCTCTCACCAGATAATATCCACATATATTTCATCAATATATTACAGCCATCCTGACTTGGGGACCTCTGAATAATTTAAAACCTGAACATACTCATTATTGTTCAAGAAAAAGCTTTCTATAGCCAGATGAATTGAATGAAAGTTCAAAGTGATATGAAGTCCTTAGAGGTTTCTGAGTCTCTGAAATCTTCTTCAGCTGACAGATATTTTAAACACGGATCAAAAAAGTTAAAAGCAAAGTCACTGATCCTTGGAATCTTTGCTGTAGTTCTTCCCTTCTGTTCCCACTCCCCTCTTAAACAACATTATTCTTAATTATATATTCTTCAACTTGATTGTTCTACTACAGTTGTTTATTCTGTGACAGCATCTAACTAAAAAAAAAAAATTAGCCCTTTATAATTTGCATAATTCAGGTTACACACTTTGTAGAAGTTACCATGTTTGACCTATTCTTTTTAAGGTCACTTATGGGTTCAGTGCTGCAGGAGCACACTGGAGATCCAGTAAACTAAATCATGGATTCCTAGGATGGTTTGGGATGGAAGTGACCTTAAAGATCATCTCGTTCCAACCCACCTTCCATGGGCAAGGAAACCTTCCACTAACAAATGCCTTTGCGTGCATCTTGCATACTGAAAAATTGCTGTTCCATTCTCTCCTCAAAAGCAGATTATTTTATCACTAACACCTGAGAGAATGCACTTCCTCCACATGACTTACAGTTTTCTGATTTATTTGTACTCTCCTGGCATATTTTGCATAGGAATTTTATATGGGTCTGGTAGAGGATTTAGCTTTTTTCTTGAATTCTGGTACATGCTGCATATCAATAATTGACAGGCAGCTGCATGAACTTTTTAAAATTCCACACTAAGTGTTGTTGCTTTTTTTTCATTTTGACAAGAAGCGAAATGTTCAGTAAAAATTTTGTTATTTTCAATTGTTTCTGTCACTCTTCTTTCAATAATGTACATATTCCTGCCTCATAAATAGTAGGCTTTAGGAACCTATTTCAGTGATATTTACATTTCACAGTTTTCTAATAAAAGTCCGTTAAGGTTTACAAGGAAATTTGTACTTCTGTGAGCAGCCAGTTGACTAGGGGGAAAAAAGAAAGACATGGGTACAGTTTTTTCATGTGGTTTTGTATGGATTCTCATCTCAGTGCTGCTAGAGGAATTGTTTGACTTCAGATTTATTTAAATAGAAGCAGTTTTGAATTAATGATTGCTGAGAGATTAAAGCTGTCTCCAAAGACCGACGTTCCTGGAGCTTTGCAGCTTTCTGTGCATATAAGTGAGATGCTGTGTTACTGCTTTCACTGTTCTGCCTAGCTATACACTCATTACTCAAAAGTGCTCACATTTTCTGTAAAACTGACATTTTCTTTCAAAACTGTGTGATTGCTAATTCATGTGCTGTATTTCCATTAACCATCACAATAGCGGGTACTTGTTGGAAAGGTGAAATTTCTGTAACCCCTCCAATTTCTCTTTAGGTAAAAGAAGAGGAGCAATCAGCCAATCACACCTTGATGATTCAAGAGACTCTGCAGCAGGCATCAGTGGAGCTGTCTGAGCAGCATCACCTGGTGGTCTCATCAGATGAAGTGGAGGGAATTGAGACAGTGACTGTCTATACACAGGGTGGAGAGGCTTCGGAATTCATCGTTTATGTTCAGGAAGCTGTGCAACCTGTGGAGGAACAAGCTGTGGAACAATCAGTGCAGGAGCTCTAGAGAACAGTGTTCAAAGGAGATGGCTACTTGATTTGCCAAAGCCAGAAGTTTGGGGGTTTTTTCCCAACCAAAAACAATCAAGCTGATGGATTTTCCCTTAATTTGTGAAGTGATCTAACTAGTAGGATTGTATCAGTAACTTAGACACATTATATACAAAACCTCCTCAAGACTTTTTTTTTCTTAAAAAAAATGGTTGTCTTTTGCAGAAAAAGTATTCTCCTTCCTAGAAGATCTCTCACTTGTTTCCTGTAAATCTGCACAAATATTATCTGTTCAAAGCTGTGGTATCCCACAATAATAAAACATCCATAAAGGTAGCTAGAATGTCTAGAAAAGCCCATGCATCCCATTTTATACACACTTAATCTGTGCGTGACTTGACTTGAAGCAAAGTTGTTTTCTCTTTAAATTAAAAGGGCCTCTTATTTCTGAGTACATGCTTAGAAAGTGTCTGCCAAGTTCTGGTTCTAACCCAAACAAAGGCTCAAGACTTTAATTAGAAACATGCCACAGTGGACTCTAGCTTGTACTTGTGAGATGATTCTTATGATCCTTTGAGTTTGGGAGGTATTTAAAGCCATATATGATAATTCTGGGTACCAGTAGGATGACTGTTATTTAGATATTTGAATAATGTTAATTCCTTCCATCCCACTGAATAAGTACCTACCCAGTACCATAAGATGAAACCAAATCTGTCAAATCAAGGAAATATTCTTTTGTTTTGAAGAAAAAAAATATATTCAAAAGATTTGTAAATGCTATAAGAGATGTATGTTCATATGTTTTAAACAGACATGCTTGTAAATATGATTGTGTGAAAAACCTTGTACAAAAAAATGAAGTAAATATTGACAAGAATCTAGATAGTCTTAATTATGCATGTATATAGTTCCAGATTTTTCTTCATGAATTTTGAATTGTTTCTGGCTTAATATTTTTAAATTTGAGCTATAAAATTATTAATTAATAACAAAATTGTCATGTTTTCTTCTAATGCTCTAATTTATTAAGTGCTGGTTTCCCTTTCACGGCTAAGTAAAAAATGCTGATTTACATTGACTCTGACAAATTAGTCCTCCAGTTAGTAGTGTTTAATCAAGAAAGTGGCACCCTGAAGTCCAGGAAGACTTTTCTGTGTGATTGAGCTTATTTGTGGGTGTTCCAGGTAGAAAAGTGGAAAAAAGCTTTTTACTAAGTGGATGTAATGTAGCGAGGTGGTTGCCTCTCCTGACACTGCTGGGTTCTCTCAATGCTGAACAAAATCAGAGTGCAAACCCTTAGTGGTAACTCCTTCCTTAATTGTGGTGATAGGGAATTTAAATTTGTTCATTGAAAAGAACTGAGAATTGCTTGACTTTGATGGCAGCTGTGTTTCCTCTGGTTTAGTCTTGAAAGAAGCCCCAGGGATGTTAAGTTTGTAGGATGGAGACCTTGTTGCTGTTCTGTGTCACTGCCTGGAGCTGGTCACTGGTGTCAGAATGGATTCCTTGTATGTTCAGTAAACTTGACTAGAATGAACCATGAAGCATTTGATAACGTTTGCAATCTCATAGAAACTGATGCACCAAATGTATCAACTTGATTCATTTGTACTTTGGTTTTGTAACTGCTTGTAGAAATTCAGTGTTGATTTGGAAGAATAGTGCTTTCTATTACCTAGAAGAGAAGAAAGCAGTCTCAAAACCTTAGAATTTATTGAATTATTGGTTGTTAAATCCACATTTGAAAGAGCATCATGGTCATATGTGGTAAGAGTGATGATCTTAACATAAAAGGTCTCTGAATCAGTTCAGCAATGTATTGTGTTATTGTCTGACTGGGGAGGGGACAGAAAAGTATTTTACCATGCATCACTCGAGAATTCTTAAGTAGATTATTTCAAATAGACTGGATAATTCTGTCTATGAGACGTGTGTCTTTTTGGAGGAAGGGGTTTGTTTTAGTGCCAGTCTATCATGGCCATACAAACCTATGTAATTTAAGGCTTGATTTATAACTGATGAGTTATATCACATTTGCCTTTACTAAAGCATAAACACTTATGTGAATTTTGTGCATCCTTTTAATTTTATTATTTTAAAAATACTTTTCAGTTGAGGCCTTTTGTGGAGTTCCATTTTTTTTCACCCAGTTCTGTTTGGAAGTGTAATGGTTGGAAATGGACAAGGTACAAGACAAGAAGGTGTGTAGAGTAGTGCACATTGATTTCTTGCCTCCATAGTTAATAAATTTTCTTCTTTCTAGAATATGCTACATCTGAAATGCTGTTGAGATAAGAGCTTCCTCTTTAATGTAAACCACTGTACTTTATAAAATGAGTGTCCAAAGATTTGTTTTTTTTCAGAAGCATGAAGAAAACAGAGAGCTTTGTTTATACCAGGGATTTATTTTGAGAGGCCTTGACTGTTGCAGTTGTCTATTGTCTGGATTTGGAATCACCAAAAAGGTAAGAATTAAATGTTTTGCTTGGCAAGGTCTGTTTTTGTTATGATCTAAACAGCACAAATTGTTTTCACTGTAGATTCAACTCCTTTTATCCATTTAATCTTTTCTGGGGTTTAAGCGACCTTTTCAGATCAAGAGAGGCAAGCAGTTACGGTTTTAAGTTAGTCAAGTATCTCCTTCTTCTGAAGATTATACATTCTTCCCACACACTAGGGGTATTCATTAGCATTTACTACACCATGATTTTCTGTTCTTTCTCTTTCTGTGACACCTGAGGAGCATCCTGCCTTTAGGCTAATTCTTGGTAAATATAACTCCTTAAAAGCTTGTGCATGCATAAACTGAGTAACTGATGGTCTGCACAGCTAAGGACAAATGTTCTGGGAGCATGGAGCACAGAGGGGGCTTTTGGAATCGTGCAAAGACTTCAAAAAAAAAAAGGAAAAAGGGACCTGCAAATAATTTTAGTGGCAGCAGATTCCCATGAAATGAAGGCTAAGGTTATGTTGCTTGAAGCTGACTCTTTCAAAAGGTCTCATAGAAATTAGGAACACTATTTGCAGAAGGACCTCAGGTTGCAGAATGGTGGAGGCATCTGTACACAGAGGGGAAAACTGGACCTCATAGGGCCAAAGGCACAGGAAGGGGAAATGGAGGTTTCAAAATTTTTTGCATCCCTGATTCATTATATCCTCAGAAGAAAGTTTCTGTTCCCTGAGTAGAGAAGAAAGTGGGACTTGCCTTTCCTTCTATTGTGGTTTGGTTTCTGTGCTGGTTATTGTTCCTTTCAATTCCAGCACCATTTCTTTGTAGTGATTTTAACCAGCTGTTGTAGCATCCTCATTTACATGAAGCAGCACTAGCAGGCTTTGTATTGGATCTGTATTTATCTGCAAAATCCATAGGATGAAAAATAGAAAGGAACTGCATGTTTTGCTGTTTTACCTCAAGTTTTGGGTTGTATGGAATTTCAGCTGGAGACAAGAGTACTACAGAGATGAAAATGTTAGGCCTATTATTCCTACTATAATAAAGAATTATACTCCTTGAATATTTATACTTGAAATTAATGCTTTTAATGGCATGTTTTCCAACAAGTTTACAGAAATAATGTTGCTGCAAGTCTGAGATTTTCAAAACATTTTAAGATTTTTAATTCTTCTAAAGTTATAAAGTCCTTAGTCCACACAGCATTCTAGCACTGCCGTATAGAATATGGCACTTCATCCATTTGATGTTAATAAAGGGAAAGGAAAATGATTTCACATTCCCATAAATTTTCTCACAATGTGGACACGTATTTTACAAATTCTAAAAAAACCAAACTCAAAACACAAAACGCCCTCTCCTGTATCTCAAGAATGAGCAGTACAGTTAGCACAGTAGAGAAGGGTAGCAAGTAGCAGAAATCATACTGCAAAATATTCAAATGTTCAAGTAAATGTTTTAAGATCCAAGTGGGCAGAAGATTTGGCATGTGAAGGAACCTTTTGGAGCTGTGTTCTACTTGGCATGATCAGGCCTTGACTTTTGGCTTGAACTCTTTGTGCCTGCCTTTTGGAGGAGGCTGATCATGAGCTGCTCCAGATTGCATAAGCTTCAATGAGGTCAATGGAGATGTGAAAATTGACCCAGTGAGAAAGTTTTAACATCCTGACTCTTCTGAAAATCAAATTCTTTGGATAAAAGTATACTGAATGTTTGAGACTAGACTGCTTAGGAAGAACTTTTTTTCCAAAGTCACACCTAATCTTTTACAGTTAGGAGAATTACCAACCAGTCTTACACCTTAAGAGACTGCAAGACTGTACTTTCTGGTCTTGCTTACATGTAGAGTTGGATGTCTCTAAGAGCAGTGAGGTTCAACTGAGGACTGTGCTACTGGTATTGAGTGGAAAATAGTCTTTTTTTTTATTTTTCCATTCTTTTCACCTGAAAATAATACTGACAGTTATCAGAGTTCACATAGTAGAGCTGAATGAAACAGATGGTATATACAAATTCATAGTTTATAGATTGTTATAGTTGTTTTGCTTTTTGTAGGTATGTTCATGCTGCATCTGAAAGTTTGAACAGGGAATGACATGAGCTGATTTGCAGATGGCATCATTAGCTAAAATGTGGTTTGTTTAGGTAATGCTAGTACTGCAGCCTTTGCTCATAAGGCACTAAACTGCAGATGTTCTTTTCCCTTTTGTAATGACAGTGAGGTTACTGAGTGGTACTGCACGTGGCTTGACAGCTTCTCAATTTGCATTTCCAGCTTTCCTGTCATTAGCAGACATAATTTCCATCAATAGCAGCACTGCTCCATTTGTCTTTTTTCTTCCTTGAAATGAGGGCAACTTTTAATCTGGGAAGACTTTCATGTTCAGTCAGTCACAGAGAAGTATTTTGGCACATCCTGAGAGTATCAAACTTGCTATTATGACATAAATATGCAGTATCATATTCATCTCTGCTATAGTTCCACAAGGCAGAGGTAATTGATTAAGGTGATCTTTCATGTGTTCCTGTTCTCAACTGGCCTTTATTGTGTTTTAAATGATCAAAAGCAATGCCACACATTTCAAAGGACAGTGCAGATTACAGACCCCTTGTTGTATGTTCCTAACAAAATAATCTGCTCAGGTCCATTGTGCCAACCTCCAAGAAGGTTGAAGCAGAAAAAGAAAGCCATCATGTGTTTCTCTTTTGATAAATATTTATGGACAAAAATGCTCTGCTTGTAAACTTAATTCCTTGGATTTTAACCCTTGGAATTGAGTTCTACTTTGTCCAGGACTGAAAACTCCTATAACAAAGCAGTTCTCAGTGCAACCTCACCGTCCCAGAATGACTTTTTCTTTCTCAGAAAAAGTTGCTGGTGACCTCAGATTAACCAGCAAAATCTTTCAGAGTATAGAACATGTTGATGCTTATGTGAATGACTTGCCATATTGATAAAAAAGGTATTAGCTGTGGATACAGACTCAGCCCTCAGTTACAGTGGAGCTGAAGTTCAGCACAAGAAGGAGACTACTGCAGCTGCAGCAGCATCTGGTCAGCAAGTGACTCCAGCTAGTCTGGATATTCCTGCTCTGATAGTGCTGTGGGCAGGACTTCAGATGAACAGTTCAAGAGTTGCTTGTTTCAGTGCAGCTGCCTGTTTTCCTCTCTCTGCTCCCTAAGTGAAGTTTAAGGTGATTTTATAAATATTAAATTGTTTTGAAGCCTTTTTTATGAAAAAAAAGGGATAACAATAGTTGTCCTAGTTTAAAAAAAGTACGTTCTCATACGTGCACGCGTCGCTCCCACAACCCTGACTCCTCTTCCCTGAGGGCACAGGGATGGAATGGGACTGTGGTCAGTCCCCTCCAGCCCCTCTGGGCTGCTCCTTCCTCCTCTCCCCTCTCCCTGCCCCGGGTTGGGCCCTTCCCTGGGCTCCAGTTCTTCAGGGGCTGCTGCTTCCACCAGAGCTTTATGTGGGCCATGGTTCCTGCAGGGGCAGGGAATGTGTAGTAGAGCCTGGTCCACATCACCCTACAACTCCTGAGGAACCAAGAGAGGAAGGAGTTGGAGCCAAGGATTACTGAAACTATTCTTTGTCCATTCCCCCCTCTCTTGACTGAGCTTTGCATCACTTGACCAGGTGATTGATACCAAATCTCGATGCTGTCTGGACACAACCCTGTGCAGTGTGCTGTAGGTGACCCTGCTCCCTGCTGGAGCAGGGAGGTTGGACCGGGTGACCCACTGTGGTCCTTTCCAACCTTACCCATTCGGTGATTCTGTGAAATGCCCATTTGTACCCTGATCAACAATATCTAAGGACTTCACCAGAGAATGAGCAGAGCTTGCTGTGATACAAAACCATGGAATGATGAGATTGTCATCAAGGGAAAAAAAAAATACTAGGCCAAAAAACAGGATTAAAATTCTGTTGGGGAGAACTATTAACATGGAAGGTGGTATGTAAAGTTGCAGGAGCTCCTCTTCCTGAGTTGCTCTATTATTCTCTGAGTAAAATACAGCCAGACATTAGGAATGAGCCTGGTGGGAAAAACAGGGCAGCTGACCTCAAAGGTTTCTCTTTCACCTCATTTCTGGGCATTTAATGACAGCAAAGGAGAACAAAATAAGAAAAGACCTTTATTACATTCAAAGCCACACCTAACAAAGATGCTTGTCAGAGCTCACTCTGAAGGAGTTGATGGGATGTTAAATAAGAGCAAAATTGTCACTTACATCTTCTTATTCTTTATGTCACTTATCCTTCATGAAAAGTTCAGTGCAAGGCTTGAAGTGAGTAGTGGCTGCCAGTATGATAGGAAAGCAAAATAAATGTCTTTGACAATGCTATAAATGACCTTTTTATTCATTATAAAAATATTACATGCTTGTTTTATTAAAGTGGATGAAGAGAGAAATTACAGTAAATATGTTTCACAGTGCTCTTCCTGATTTTTGAAATGTTGCAAATTTTTCTGGAAAGTGAAAATAGCTATCAGCCTAGGTAAATTAAAAGGGATCAAAAGGTCTTCACTGTTTTGGAATGAAAATTATAGGAATTTTTAGGGCAAGCCTTGTTACAGGTTTTTCTTCAGTTCAAGTAATGTTATCTTCTGGAAAATAAGAGATCATTTGGTGTTGTGCACCCAAATGAAATACATTGTAAATGGATTTTACAGGAACATATAAAGATATGTGAGAATGAGACCATAGGAGCTACCTCATGGGTAATATTGTTTATGGGCTAGCAGTGAAGTAAGGGACAAAATATCACAGTGGATTACAGAGCTACTCAGTGTTTTTACAGTTTGTTTTGGAAATGGTTCTCCTTTTCGATTAGCCTTGATAGTATTTATTTTGCTACTACCATTAGGACTGAAAATACTTTCTGGGAGCTGAAAGCTAAATGGGCCTCAGGTATTAAAAGTAGAGTACAGACTCTTTTAGTGCTAGACAGTTTATTCAAATCCTTATTTAAATAGTAGTAATGAAGTATTCATTTCATTTAAAGGTAACTGAATGAGTTAAGGTGTTCATATCCAATATATATGATAGAGAAGGTCCAAATCAAAAAATCTCTATGGAGTTGTTTTGTGATACCTTTTACCTCTTGGTCAAAGGCCAATCAGTTTATCCAGCAGAAACAACCATCCTTCACTTCCCAGAATTTGCTCAATGACATTCTGCTTAGACTTTGGGTTTAGCTATTCAGGTTGCATTTTCAGTCTTTAAATAATTAATTTCCTGTGAAGCCTTGTCTATTTAGAGGTCAGTCCCACTAGTGTGAAGAAGCTTTCCATTTCTGTTCAGATGATTCCCATGCCTTGGGTGTTGACTTAAACTCCTGGGTGCTGCCACAGCATAAGAGCTTTTTACTGCCAATCCTAGTACTTGCAAGTTCTTATGCCATAATTATGCTGTTTTATGAGGTCAGAACATTTAAACTACAAAAATTATTAACTGAAGTGCTAGAGAGATGTTTGCTTTTGAACCTAGAGGTGTTCACTAAGATTGTGTGGTCCCCAGGTGCTGCTGTCTCCACTTGCTAGTGTTGACTCATTAGCTTTTCCAGAAGAACAAGTTTATTGGGATTGTATGGTCAGATTTTGGTAGCGAGGGGTCTACAGCATGGAATCCATTCCTGGTATTCTATAATAAGGAGGATGCACTGTAAGCAAAAGTTTATTAGGGTTTTGGGGTTGGTTGGTTTGGTTTTTTAGCCATCATCTTGAAAACTGTTACAGCAGAAGGCCAAGTGTAACACAAGGTATGACAAGAATTAATAAAAATAATAGATTTTACTATGTCATATTCTGGAGTTAATATAGGCCTTTTTATTTTACTATTAGTTTGTAATAGATCAGAATTTAATCACTGGTTGTAGTAGGTGGCATGAAATCAGAACAAAAATCCTTGCCCCATAGTTATTGGTCTCTTAGTGGGTGGGATTGATATGAGTTCATAAAAAATAGTGGGGTTTTATGTGTGTAAATGGACAATTAGAGTAGGGAGTGGCTCTAAATCTTGTAGAGCCAAGAAAAGCCAGGTAGCCTTATGTTATCTTTCCTCTTGAAACATAAGGAAGTGTCAGAAAAGCCTACAGGCAAGTGGAAGGAAACAGGTTTAGATTAGATATTAGGAAAAATTCCTTCAATGAGGGGGTAATCAAGACTCAGAACAGGCTGCCCAGGGAAGTGGTGGAATTATGATCCCTGGAAGTGTTCAAAAAACCATGTAGATGTGGCACTTAGAGACATGGTTTAGTGGTGGACCTGGCAGTGGTGGATTAATGGTTGGACTCAGTGGTGTTAAAGGTCTTTTCCAACCTAATGATTCTATGATTCTGTGTAGGATTCATCCTGGAAGAAAGCCAAAAGGGGTCTTAACTGGAATTCCTCTCTGCTATACCTTTGTGTCTTCATGCAGTGTGGCCTGGAGATGGTGCCGTACCTGGTTGTGTGGATCTGTAGCTCCGTGAACAAGGGAGGGCCTGGAGCTTCTTGAATCCTGGTATTTGATGTTTCCTTGGCAGGTGAGTGGAAGAACAAAAGGACAAACACTGTCTGAGTGATGGCAGCATGATTTCAGTTATGCTGTTTTTCAAACAATTACAGTTTTGGTTAGTATTCTCAGCACAGAAATCTATATGGGAATGACTTTGAATATCTGCAGATACACAAAATCAGTGTATTTTGTCATACAGCTCCTGTGTAGCCTCTAACAGACTTAGTAGATACCAAAGCATCAGTGTTTACACCAAGGCAAGTGTAAATACAGCTTGCAAAACCATGTGCAAGGGATATTCTTGAAAAGTACTATTTGGTAGTATTGCAAGATAAAAGTAAGTATGTCTTGAATTAAGAATATAAATGTGTTTAGCAGCAAAACTCTGCATTTATAGGTTTCTATAGGGAAGCCACTGGGACTTCTTTCCTCCTGCCCACACCTCAAAGCAACAGAAGCGTTTTGTCTTAGGCTACAAACTACATGTTTGACTTTCTTCTCCCTTTCCACTGCCGTGTTCCCCAGCCATTAGTGTCTGTACTTTAAGCTCAGGTTGGTCATAAAGACTTGAGGGCACTGAGTGCTGTGAGGCATCAATAAGGTTTCTAGGCTAGGTGTCAAAATGTCCCACGTCACAGCTCAGCATAAAGCCAGATTGTCATTTAATTGCCTATTTCCCAGTTGAGCCAAGATCCATCTGACTTGGACATTCATGCTTATTCCCCTGTGCTGTATATTCAGAAGAATGCCTTGCCACTCTTGCGCTGCTTTCAGGTCCCTTGATGCTCCTTTGTTATGCTGAATGCTTAGGTTGGTCCATTTTTCAACTGCTGTTCAAGGCAGTTTGCCTTATCCACATACTCAGAAATGTGACAGGGTTCTGTGTATTAAAGGATTTTGCTTGCTCTGAGACTATAGATCCTGCTTATAAAACAGAAGGCACCAACACTTGGATACTGTGTGATTTACTGCGAACCCAAACCATTTCACTGAGTCTGACACCACAAGGGTATATGAATTTGTGTTTAAATCACCCTCCCAGTGATTTAGAATGACTAGTTAAATACCTGATTTAGAAACTAATAATTGAGCCTATGTGAGCTGGCAATTATGCATGCAGTAATTGAATGTGCTAGGAGCATATATCACAAAAATGGGAACCAATGGGATTATACCACTTCTGAGGAGGTTTTAGAGTTTGAGAGCAACAGCAAGTATGGTTAAAAACAAAATTAGCTGTGCATACGTAGAGATTATAAAGCACCAGCAGACAAACATTAGAACTAGTTCTCCAGTGTTAATGGTTGGGAGTTTGTTGTCACTAAATGAGCATCCAATTGCATGTGGATGGAGGTGGGAGATGGGTCACTGCGCTCTTGATGTGCAGGTGGCTGGAGGACTCTTGCAGTGTCTGGAATATGAGATGAAGCTGCTGTAAAGAGATGCAGATGCTCAGGGCTTGCTGAAGAGCTGCTTGCTGAGGTCAAGTCCTGTTTGCTTGAACCAGAGCACTGCAACAGCTCTCCAGACAGGTAACAGCCCACAAAGATCTGAGTGTGCCGTGGTGTGTTTGAGCCAAGAGCCCTTTTGGTGATTTTTGCTTTTGGTGCTGTAGGCAGGAGGTGAGCTTCCAAGAAGTCAGTCCCCAGAAAGAGGTAGTTTAAAACTTTCACCAGTAACATGTAGCTCATCCTAGCAGAAATGCACAACTACCAGTGAAGCATTTCTCCCTTGGTGTAACTCTTGCATTTGTTTACACAAAACTCATTAAGCTGTCTGTAATAAGGTTGTTTGATGACTGCAAACACTCACAGTCCTTCTAAGTTATTCTTGCTATCCTTCTTTGTCATTCATGGACCTGTTGGAGCAAGTCCACAAAGATGATCAGAGGGCTGGAGCACCTCTCCTATGAGGGCAGGCTGAGACAATTGGGATTGTTCAGCCTGGAAAAGAGAAGGCTCTGTGGAGACCTTAGAGCATCTTCAGTTGCCTAAAGGAGATACCAGAAAGCAGGAGAGGGACTTTTTACAAGAGCATGGGGTGATAGGACAAGGGAGACTGACCTTGAGCTGAAAGAGCATAGGTTTAGATTAGATATTAGGAAGAAATTCTTCACTGTTGGGGGTGGTGAGTCACTGGAACAGGTTCCCCAGAGAAGCTGTGAAGCCTCATCTCTAGAAGTGTTCAAGGCCAGGTACGATAGGGCTTTGAGCAACCTTGGCTACTGGAAGGGGTTGGAACTACATGTCCCTTGCAACCCAGACCATTCTATAATTTGTAAGATATCAAATAATAGAGACCAAAGCAGTGTCAGGCAGCTACAACTTAAATAAGGATGCAATTCTTTTTTTTTTTTTTGATTGAAAATAAATTTTAGGTAATCTTGAAGAGGAAATTTGAAGGAGGATGATATTGAAGATTGCACAGAGATAGATGTTCAGGTCCCTCTGAAATGTTTGAATATCACTGAGTTTTCAAAAATCAAGAGGTCTACAATACAACCTGGACTTCCAGTCTTAATTTCTCCTTTTTTAACACGGGTGTCAGGAGTACTTACCTACACCATGAATAGTATAACAGTGTGCTTATTAAGTCTGCATAATTGAAAACCACCAGTCAAGAGAAGTATTTTGGAAGCTGGGATCAACACTGCAAACATCATGGATATTTTGGAGATATGTCTGGCCTTGGTTGCTAAAAGAACCTTGGACACTCCTTGTAGGTTACCTGTCTCTGGTCCTGCCTCTCCTCCTGTCTCCTGGTCTTAGGTCTGATTAACAAACTGAATACAGCAGTTGGATCCTAATGCGTGACAGGCTTGTGAGTGCTACTGCAATGTGAGCATTTGGGAATAATTAGCTTGACCATTTAATCATGTATGATGCTCTCTGGGGCTTTGTGTAGCTGCAAAACACAAAACCAAGCTAAAGCAAGTACATCTATCCCAGCATCTATGGCAGAGGGTTGGTACATGATGGTCTTTAAAGGTGCCTTCCAACCCAAGCCAATCTGTGATTCTATGAACTTTGTTGTATACATTTGTAAGTAAATATGGCTTTCCTAAATGCTTTTAAAATTTGTAGTGTGAAACTAGAGCTTCAATTTATAACCCCAAATTAAGTTGTTTGTCATTAAATAGAAGTCTGGAAAATTAATTTATCTGTACATTAAGAACTTTTCTGTATTGGAAGACATCTTCTTACTGCTGTTCTAAAGCCTGAGATGTCACCGAAGTTTTGAAAGAAGAATGTTGCCTCAGTGCAAAGTAAATGTCTGGTTGGTTTTTTTTTTCCTAATCTGCATATTAATTACTGTCACACAGCTGATGCAGTGGGCTGGATCTACATTCATCCCATTTAAATCAGTTTAATCCTTTGCAATCTTGCAAAAGCAATTATTCTGCATTTCCATCTAACACTGTCTAATACAAACTTCAATCTGTTCAGCTCCTGCTCGAGACCCTTGGTGACCTTTCTGCTCGTACAACCAGCAACACTGACTGCAATTAATTTCTTCTCTCATTGGGAACATTTTTATATTGACCTACACTTCGTAAAAGGTAGTAAACTTCTACCTGCTGGGTCACCCTTTGAAAAATGTTTCATTTTTATCAATTGCAGTGTTTGGGTCATGCATTTCATGGCATGACTTTCCTGTTCAGTGTGTAGACCATATTGCCATTAATTTCTGGTAGTGTTTCCTGGCATTGGCCAGCGCTGCACTCTGGGAGTCCAGCAGCTCCTCTGCATCTGCTCTGTGTGTTAACATTTCTGCCTTGGCAACGAGACATTCTGTGCCACTTAATTTGTCCTTTGGCTGCATTTGTCTGCTTTGTCAGCTTGATTTAATTGACCATCTACTGAACCTGAAGTGCAGCCACTCCATCTGCCTGGAGGGCAGCAGGGTACGGTGGGTGCAGCCACTTCATGGTGGTGATGCCCCAAATATATTAATGTGGCAGGCATCTCTCTTAACAGACTTGAATTCCACTGTACTTTAGGATTACGTAGTCCACAGAATGCTGCAGTAAATCACTTCCTCGTGGATTTGGGTTTCAGACTCTCCCATTTATTACTTATGTCTCTTGCAAAATTCATTTCCAAGTCAGATCTCGTGGAGCTGGAGCCTTTCTCCTGTGGACCATCCTTAACATAATGATGGTAATCACTCTTCCATGAGTGTTGCTGTTATCTTGCCTGGTTTTCAGAAGTATTAAGAAAAAACAGCAAAGACATCACTTGATGTCAAATATACGTATGTTTATATGACATTCAGATGAACTGGACGACTTGCAGAGCTGTGACTGTTTCTGGCAATTGGCCCAGTGCTGGAGTTCTCCTTACAACTCTCTTGGAGCCTTTCTTCTGGCCACAGGTGACAGCTTATTGCAGTCATTCTACAGAGCTAAACAAGATGTAGAAAATATGCAGCTCTATAAAAGAGGGAAATTTCAGCCTTCACAGAAGATTCAGAGGTTAGTCCACCTACAGTTTTTAGTACGTTATTTTTTAAGGGTGTGTTTAATCCTTTTATATAATCCTGCTTACTTGTTAGCCTTTCAAGGAAAGATAATTATAGGTTTTTGAACTGATGTGGAATCTCAGCCATGTTGTGACTGGTGGGGATCCAACAGTGATGCCAAAGGGTGAGCAAGATGGAACTTATTTCAAATACTGTATTTATTTATGTGCATATTTTAAACTAAGAGACACCATTTTACTACACATTATGAAATTACAGAGCATTGATAATAATTACCATTATTAAATATTTCTGTAACTGTAACAATAGAAACCTTAATTGGGGTCCTTCACAGTTATCAGAGAAATTACAGTTCTTGTCCAACCAGTCTGCAAGTTGAATTCTGAGGAACTTGCATTGTCCAGTAAAGTACCTCAACCTGTCCCATATTCTGCCAAAATTGTTCAAACTGGTTTTGCCTGCAAACAAAGGCCCCAGTGACTGCAACTTGGGAAGGATATAGAGAGCACAACCCTCAGCTGCTGACCCTTTCACACTCTCCCCATGGTTTTTGCCTTGTGAAGCAGCTGCTGAACTTCTGATTTGCACTATGATGACACCAGGTAATCTCATACCATGTTTCTGTTGTGTTGGGTTCAGTACTTGTTTCAGGAGCAGCTGAGCTGTTCACAGAGCAGGAGAAGGAAGGCAGTGTCAGCAGCTCCTGCAGTCACTTAGACATGCTGCCTCTTCACCAGTCAGAGCCTTACTGATATGAAAATGAAAATTTGGCCCCAAGTGGACAAGGTGGAAAGAAAGGAAATTTCGATCTCCTAACGTAGTCACTGTTGGATTAGTTTGTTACTCCCTGGTCTCAAGAAGTTTTGTGGATAATTTCACAGGCAAAACTCAGTGCACTTTCCTATCATGAGACTGGAAGACAGAGCATCCTAGATGAACATAGAAATATAGAAAAATGTAATATTAAATCAAATTTTCAAACATTTGAGCAATAGATTTCATTCTGTATAAAGAAGAAACTCATTTGGCAGCTGCTGATGATTCAAAATGTCAAAGATTACATGTTAATTGACTCTCTAGCTAGGACTTGCTTATTACGTTTCAGTAAGATCTGTGTGCAAGACAAATTGAGCTTTGAGCAGCACACGAGCAGCAGTGAAAGTACTTAAAAGGGAAAAAACATCATGAGCAAAGGACATCAAAAGTCTGTCCCTGTTTGCTGTTCTGCCTCATTCTTTCTCCTTTTCTAGTTTCTAGTAGTTTCAGCCCCACTGCGCAGTGTTCTAATTAACATCTCTTCTAAAAATGCAGGGGGGGGGGGTAATGCTGCCCCAACCTCCTGTCAACTGGCTGTATAGATTGGAAAAAAGAAATGGTCTCTAGTCACAAACATGAGACAGAGAAGTAACAAAGGAGTGGGAGAAAAAATAGCAAACCACTGCTTTCTAAACCATTAGGTCTCTCTGAGACTGATCCAAAATCCAATGAAAGAAAGGAGATCCTTTTTTCATCGGCTTCTGTGGGCTTTGGAGAGAGCACTCTGCTCGAACAAGTGCCAGCTGTTCTCCTTTGGTGACTGTAATTGGTAACAGCGCTGCTGTAGTGAAGGATAAAGGAAGCAGCATTCAGTGTCTCCATGGGAAAAAAGATGCCCGGGTAACATCTTGTCCCCTGTGTTTGTAACAGCAGCATGCAGGGCACATTTGCAGAGGGTGTTGGTTGGATGCTGGAAATGCCCCGTGGAGGCACTGCAGCCTGCTCTGAGGGCATGGTGGAGACAAAAGGCTGGCATTGGCATCTCTGGCTGTGATGACTTAATCCTTGTTTTGCACTTGCCTGCATCCATTTATCTGGGAAGATCAAAGTGCTGGAAAATTTGGAAACTCTTTAAGACTCCCAGCCCTTTCCTGGAATCAGCCACCCGGAACAGGTGCTAGCAGCTCTGTAATGGATATTGCACATTAAGGGAATAGAGTGATTTTGGCAGCACACATCAAGCCTGTGCTGCCCTGTTGCAGGCAGGGAGGGAGGGAGGGGCTGCAAGTTGCTGTCAAGAGTCAGAGGGAGCCTCAAGACATTTTCTGCTGCCCATGAAAACCAAATCTACCACCTCCAAGCATCTGAAAAGGGAAACGTGGTTGTTTTCTTTACAAATCTGTGCAGAACAGCCTGTGCTGCTTCAGCACATCAGGAAAGGACTTGGCACGTCCTGCCTGCACTACCCTGAGCAAGTTTTGGGAAGCCTCTGGAAGGGGTACACCATGCCCCACCAGCTCAGGCCCAAAAGCTCTTTAGCACAGATGGAAAACATACAGTTCTTTCCATCTGTGGTCTCGTACTGACTGTCCTAAAATCTAGTATTGTCACCTATGACTTTTGCTAAAAAAGAGCCTTTTTTCCCCCCTTGCCATCCTGGGGACACCATTATCACAGAGTTTTTAACTGAGTCCCAGAGCAGCATTTAAAGTCTGTGCTGCTTGGAGCAGTCATTGCAAGTCTGTGTCCAAAGGAGAAGCAATGAGCAGAGGCAAACCTGCACACCACCAGCAGCATTACCATACAGCTTCTTCTTAGGGGCACAAGAGTGCAGGGTGTGTACTGAAAAGTGGGAGGTTTCTGTTATCAGGCGGTGAAGGGAATGACAGGACAGGCCAGCATTTGTCACAGCCATGTCAGGGATTGAATGACGAAGGACAGTGTTGTGTCTCTCCAGGCAGATAGTCAAAGATAGTGGCCTGGAGTCAGAGCCACCGTTGTCACTCAGCCATTGTGAGATGTGACAAAGCAGCAGCGGCTGCCCTGCCGTTTAAAGTGTCATGAATTATTAATGGACCACTTGTACAAGTAAGTCACCAAAAAAAAGAAAAGGAAAAAGTCAGCATGCAGTGCTGCAAACGAAGTGATAACAATTCCTTTCCCTCTCCTTTTCTTTTTGGTTTTTAATTGGAAGATGGAGCATTCTGGGTTGGTTGCTTCTATTTCCTTTTAATAAGTGAGTGGGGCTGGAGTGGCTCAGCCTGGGTTCTGTACAGGTTCTGGACAGATTTTCCCCAGTAAATACTTTAGATCTTTCTCCCTTTATAAAAATCATTATAAAAAATCCTGAACACGATAAGTAAAGTTTCTCTTCCCCCTCCAGCCCTTTTCAATAATGTAAATTCTTTCTTTTTTTTTCCCCCCCCAAAAATAGTTTGTCATGTTGTGCAAGCTGCCAAGATAGGGTCTGCTCTGTCATTAAATTTTAAGTGGAATACCAATTTTTCTCTTCAAAAAGTATAGGAGATTGTGTCATGAATTGGATTTTAAAGTTTAATCATTGATGGTCTGTTGTCCAGAGAAGTTTCTCCTTAAGTGCTGAAACTGAAGGGCAGCTGTGTAGGCAGGCAGTAAATAACAAGCTTGAGATTATTTGTATTAGTATTTTTAAGGGAATCAAGGATTTATAAGCTATTACTTTGTACCAGTGCTCTTCTAAATCCCAGCTGCAGGATTTCTTTGAATTAGTGATGTGCTCGTGGTGGCCTTTAATTTTTTCTAAAGTGCTCTTAGGTTCCTTCCTTCTATTTCCCCTCACAAAGACATGAAACTTGGGTCTGACAGCTGAAAACATTCTTAATCGGTTGGATTTAGCCCCCTTTTTCACCTCCGTTGTGTCTGAGGTGCACTTACAATGCTGGAGAGGATTTGTAACTGAGCTGCCAACAAGAAACTGGGAAATGGAAGTTCTGAGTCATCATTTCCATAAGTGCAGTTTATAGGTCACTGTGGGGACCCTTCTGGGGTGTGAGTGGTTTTGTGCTCCACCGGGTTGAGGGAGTCTCTATATGCCTGTCTTCCAGTTCATTATGGTTTCTTGTCAAGCATTTGTTTGTTCCTGGTCCTCTTTAATCCTCAGTTTACAAAATAACTCACATATTCCATCTCCTCCTCGCTGCTGTGCTGCACAGCTGCAGACAGGCAGCTGAGCCCATCTGTGGTGTAACCAAATGGGAGCAAGCAGAAAAGGGCATCGACAGCACAATCAGAGATCGCAGGGGGTCTCTGGATGTGATGTTTTGTTGTTAAGTTCATACTCGACAGTCATTCTGCAGAGTTGTTTTACTGGGCTCTGGATAACTCTCCCTTAGGAGCAGCAAGGATAAACTTCACACGGGTTTTAAGAAAAGGCTGTGATAAATGCAAGCCAGGTTAAATGTGATATAAATATCTGTGTTAACAAAAGAGCGGCTGGCAGCAGCTGTATCTCACAGGGTGTGGTACACAGTGAGATACAGGTGGGGTAGTGGCAGAACAGGCTCTCTGTGAAGAGGAGATGTTGCCCTACAGCCCTCTCACCAGAAGACAAGGAGGATGGGAGCATGGGGGACGTTTTATTGTCATATGAACACAGGATTTATGTTATGGCATTGTTTGGTACTTTCCAACAATGTTAACTACAGAAATGTTTTAAAAGGAAAAATAAAATCCTCACCTCCTGCAAGGAGTGAATAGAAATATGCCTTTTGCTACTGTAATGCTGCCTATAACATAAATAAAACTTCACACTTCTACAAAAGCTCTTTTATAGCCATTTAATGTTGTGATAAACTATTCTTGGTAGTAGATAATAAACTTCCTTTGCATTATTCTGAGTGACAAAAAAGCAGAAATGAATGTACACCGTGGTCAGCCATGGGAAAAACCTGGCACTTTTTTCATTTGTTCAGTTTAGTTTCATTGCACTAAATTTTCAGATACCATTTATTTTTTTCAAACAATTTTGAAATTAAATGAGCCTGGAGAAGGTAGACAGAAATATCCTCTTTCTTTTTCAGTCCTGTCCTGTGCCAGGGCAGTTCCTGATCCTTTGGTCGTGGCAATAAGGATCATGGATCTGTCCTGTTTAAGCCTGGAAAGCAGAGAAGACCCGAATTGCATTTTTGGACTGTAAGGGATGCTTTATGCATGAAATACTGTGAGAAACAGAAAGCAATTTTCCTTTCAAAATGTTGGCACTGTTACATCCAGCTGAGATGTGGCTGCATAGGAACACATGAAAATGAAAACTTACTTAGGGAGAAGGGAATTGAACTAGATATCCAAGCTCATTCCAGTGACACAGCATGGCTTTGGAAACACAGATGGTTTTCCGAATGCTGCCTCAGCCACCTCCATCCCCTGGCCCAGTGGCCAGGACATTGGTGTGACTAGGAAGAGAGATCATCTTCTCTGCAGCTAAATTTATTAAGAGTGCTTTGTAGCAATGTAATAATTCTCTGTGGGAAGATGAAGAAATGATTAATTTACCTTGTTTTATAGAAGTGTCTTCCAATAATAATTTTCTTACAGCTTATCCTGTTGGGTAGATACTGGGCACAAGGGAGTCTTGAATCTCTTTTCCTCTACCATCAACAATACATAAAAAATAGAAAGGGGAGGAGGAAGGAAGTCCATAATAACAAATCATTTACAACAACTTTCATGTGCAGCTTGCAAAGAGGTGTCTCTGTGATGTGACAGCATGCTTCATCACTTTGAGGTGGTGCACTGGTGGGAGGACAAACACAGGTGAGCCTTGGGACTGGACAGGCTGCCATCCACTCTTGGGGTGGGCAATGGTTATCTACTTGCACATAAATCAGAAAACATAAACTGGAATTTTATACAAACCAGATCAAAACTTTACCTTACTGAATTACTTTGCTCTTGGCTTTGAGTACTGTAGATCGAAAACTAACCTGTATTATATCCCCAACTCCTTAGCTTTGTTGTTCAGCATATAGATAAATACATACACATGTGAATGCTGGGAGCTGTTGTTTCCTTCCCTCCCCCAAGGCACTTAGTCTCTGCATGATAAATGTAGAAGAGAAATCAAACGTTATCATTCCTGCCCGAGATGGCATCATTGAGATTCACAGCAATGAAAAGAACTTTGTTTTCTATTACCTAGTCATGGCTGCTGCTATTTCAAATGAACCAGAAATGCTTTTGAATTCCATCCTTCTAAGTTATCACACTTTCCCTGCTGAGCTGAATGTAGTAAAAACTTCATTTGTCAAGAGACTGGAGAAACTTTGACATGAAGGTTTCAAAGAGAACGCTTAAGGAGACGTCGATCACGAGCGCACACACCAGAGGCCCCTGGGGCTTTCTCCTCCTCCTGGCTTTATTCCTGAGGTGATTTATCTGCGGTTTCTGAACAGGTTTCCAGTCATCCTTTCATGCAGTGACTGGGATATTCAAGCTTCTCATTTTATGCCCAGATGAAGGCAGTAGTTTTAGCAGAGGGAACGCTTGGCACCTTCTGAAAAACACACGCCTGCTCTTTGAATTAGACACTGGACTGGGCACCTGCAGTAATCTTTGTTTTGGGGAAACAAAGAACCCAGCATTCTTAATATACATCATCATGGCTAGGCTTCGCGAACGAAGATTTACAAGGGCTCTACCCACGCTTGCTACAAGCACGTTGGTGGCTAACTTAATATACATAGTTAGGTGAATATTACTTTCTGCCCAGTGTATCTTCTGTATGGAATTCATGGATGCTGTATGGAATAATGTAATTTCTCAGTTTTAAGATTATTTTTCTTGAGTCCGAGTTGCCTTCTCATAACTCAAGGAAATGGGTTTATTAGGTCGAATTTTCCACTTGGACTTCACTGAAGCCCTGCCTGCTTTTGCTAGCAATGTATTTCACCTCTTGCCCTTAATTTAAAGATATTTTGCTTGCAGAGACATTTGTCTAACAGGAACCTGTAAAGGAAGAAAAAATTTGGTTTACAGATGACTTGATTCCCTCAAGGTACGTGAATCAATCATGTAAATAGCAGCATGTTCTGCACTTCGGCTTCAATCAATAGGGGATTAAACCTCTACTTTCAGTGTGGGGAAAATAAATGCCCATAATAATGCTTTTAATAACACCCTGGATTACTAAAAGTGTACTGATGCTTTAAAAATCTCACTTTTTATTGTTTACGTGTCTTGTTTGGTATTTCCACTGTTTCTCTCTGCTGCAAGGGTGAGAAGAGAGGAGGAACTTTGATTTATCCTAACTTTCTGCCAGGCATTGCTAGAAAGGTTTATTTCCTACTAGTTTTTTTCCCCATCTGCAGTGATTAACTTATTTTAGAATAGTTTGTTTGAGATCTGTTAAGGTCTGTATGGCCAGGGGACAGGGATAGCTCTGGTGCCTCCACAAATTATTGTCTCTGGGAGGGAGCAGGCCCCTCTCTGGGGACTCAAACATGGGTCTGGTAGGAAATGGGGGAGGTTTCTCTCACTGACTGGGAGCAGCCTGGATGCAAACAAAGAAAACAGAAGTTCTGGTGCAGTTTTGCATGTTATGCTTGTTGGTCTGCTGGGTGGTCAGAGCACTTGATCTTCTTGTAGAGACAATACCTATGTTGTATCATCTGTTGAGACGAGTCAATGTTGAATGTTGACTACCTCTCCCATAGCATGTCCAGAGTCTAGGATACCTCCATTCCTTCCACAGGACGAGAGGACTCAGGCTTGCATCCCCATCACCTGGATGGACAATTTCTTTACAAGTCACTTGGTTCATAGCTAAAGCCACTGAGCCACATGGGAGAGCAAGCAGCAGGAGGCTGTGCTCTGTGCAGTAGGCAGATCATTGCATCCTGGTCCCTTTCAGTGTCTGATATCAGACAGGATCCTTCAGACAATTTCACAGGAGCCCCTTGACAACACTTGATCATCCGTCTGACTTTTTATAGCCTTTAGGTTTTTATATAGGGTAGAGTCCTTCCCCCAGCTCGGGGCCTGAACAGCTTGTAAGGAAATCAGGAATGCAGGATCTATAAACAGTATACATGTTGCCCACCCCAGTACTGCTATTTTACTACTTCTCTTTCTTGGATTGCCTCTGTATCTTCACTAGAGGCTTGTACTGAACAAAGAAGAGACAGAAGTAGGTCTTTATTTTTTAAATGTGCAGAATACTCTGTAAAGAAAGGACCAATATTGAGTTTAAGATCTGCTGCTGTGGCATTTACTGCATCTTCTGACAGGCCTAGACAAAAAGCCTAATTTCCTTATATATTTTTTTTTTGCTGGCCCACATCTATTATCACATATTTTGGTCTTTTGTATTTAGAGACTGGAGATAAACAATATATTTCTTGAGAAATGAAATTGATAGAATATATTATGCCCCATGAAACATTATTTCCATATCAGTGTGCTTTTGAGCCAATAAATCCATTGCAGTGATTAGCGAGTTTTAGAATGATCTTGTCTGCATTAGATGGTGGTCATTGACTTTGAAAAGGGCTTGATATACATAAAATATAGTCCTTTAGATTGCATGTATTAAACTTTGGAGACTTCTGCTTTAATTTACTACAGCTCCCAAATGCTTTTGGCAAAGGAAGCAGCCTGCCTCCTGTAGGTCTGAAACCAGATGTAATTAGGAATGTTTCCCATCAGGAGGAGTCTGTCCTGGCTCTTTACATGATTGTTTTTGTATCATCATTCTCTGTGAAAGCTGTTTCAGGCAACTGGTGTCTGTTTTCAGTGCAGTCTGTCAGTGACAGGGAATCTCATCAGCTTTTTAGTGAATTTTGACTCACCAAAGCCATCCTGACAGATGATGATCTAGCCTGCTTGTAGACATCTCTGAGCAATATGGGCTCCACAATTCTCACACACAGAGTTCTTGCCTGAACTGCTCATGATGAAATAAAAAATCCTGCACTTTTTTTCCTTCCTGAATTTGACCTATTCTTTCCTAAATTACCCAAAGCAGTCACCAGCTGAGGTCTTACAAGGGCTGCATGAGGAAAGATGTACTTTTGTGGCTGCTCTCTTTTGCTGTTGCACTGCGTCCATTGATCCACTTGTCATAGCATGCCCACAGGCTTGGTTTGGTAGCAAAAGATTCACCCTAGCTTATAGGTTTGGTGGGTTGACCCTGGCTGGACACCAGGTGCCCACCAAAACCTCTCTGTCACTGCCCTTCTCAGCTGGACAGGGGAGAGAAAATGTAACAAAAGGCTCATGGGTTGAGATAAGGGCAGGGAGTGAGGGACTCTCACCAAACACCATCACTGGCAAAACAGATTTGACTTGGAGAAATTCATTTACTACCAATCAAATCAAATAGGATAATGAGAAATAAAAACTAAATCATGAAACACCTTCCCCCCCACTCCCTGTCTTCTTCCCAGGCTCAATTTCACTGGCAGATTCTCTCCCTCCTCCCCTGCAGCAATGCAAGGGGACAGGGAGTGGGGACTATGATCAGTCCATCACATGTTGTCTCTGATGCTGTTTCCTCCTAAGAAGGAGGATTTCTTATACTCTTCCCCTGCTCCAGCATAGGGCTTTCTCTAAATGACAGCTTGTTTCTACGGCTGTGCTAATGAGACTCTCCCAGTGCCCTTGTGCCCCTGGGCTCCTCTCTGCATGTACAGATACACTGGTCAAAACAATCCTGTGCTATTTTGTATAATCTAGAAAAGTACACATTCCATTCCTGGCAAAGGATGCTATACACTCTGTGTTTCCCAAGTGCTACAGGACTGTCCACCCTGTAACATCCTCCTGACCTCCTTTGCATTATCTTAGGCAAACAGTTCAGTTATGATCACATCTGCTCTGAGACCTGCTCTCGCTACCGTGTCAGCAAACCCTTATATGATTACAAATACTAATCAATATCTTCACCAAGGTCTGCACCCTCACATCCTCTGTGGGCTGTATGCTGCTTTTCACGGATCCCAGGACACTAGTCTCATCTCCAACTTGTGACTCACTGTAGCCCCACAGCCCTTTTCTGAATAGCCACTGCCTGGGGCCTTCATCCATATGGTGTGCTTGTACAGTGGATTCCTCCTGCCTTGCATACATTCATATTGAATTACACTCTGCATATTTCAGATGTCAAGATCATCTGCAAGTCTGACCTTGTTCTCAAAGAAGCTCGGCAGTGACTTCATACCATTTGAAAATTCGTTAAAGCTCTCTGTTAAACAGTGAGCAGAAGGATGGCACCACACCCAATGTGTTTTTCTCAAACTGGCAAAGAACTACTGACAAAAGTCCTGACCTATGAACAATACTGGGGTGAAGTGCAAGAGTCCCACTACTTCTGTACCTGCTATATATGATTTTGTTTAGACTACCCTCATTCTTATTTATAATGTAGTTGTGCCAATTAAACTGAATTAAATCCAAAACTTACTTGCTGATGTGAAATTCTGTCTAGTTTTGGAAGGGAATTAGGTAGGTTCAGTCATGATTTAATTCTTGGCACAGGATTATTTTTTCTTATCTAACTATTTTCCAGTATCTTACACGTGGCTGATCTCATGATTTGATCCAGAACTACATCATGCATTTAAGCCAAGCTGAAAGGTCTGTATTTTCCCCAGGTCCTCTCTACTTCCCCGTTTCAGGACTGGAAATGCTTTTGACCCTCACAGTCTGCTGGTAGTTCATACACTCTTTGTAAGTTCTCTCAGCCATGCACCAAAAGACCACAAGGTTAACCTCATAAGGCCAAACTGTACTGAGAATATCAAAGGCTCAAATGAATTTTCTTAACATTGAATGGCAGTTGAAATGTCTGAGCATCTCCACAGTGTGTGGACTGTACTGCATCTCTCTGTACCAGCAGGTGGACATGGGGTGAACATCTCAAGTGACAAAAGAACCATAGAATATCTTGAGCTGGAAGCGATCCACAAGGATCATCAAGTTCAACACTTCTTATGACTAAGCAGTCAAAACCAGCTGAATGTACCTGCCTTCTGCTTTTTGTCAATGCTCCTTCTCTTCTGCAAAAAAGGCAAGTCTTCTTTTGAATTTCTCATTGTCATTTGTCAGTAGTGTCCCCCCCTCCCCACTGAGAAGCTGATTAACAATTTCCGTAGTTGTCTTTGTACTGATAATGTAGATGTGACTTCCTCTTCCTGGTCTTCTGTGTGGAGGCTTCTTTCAACTTTCCTTTTCTATGGATGTGGTTTACGCTTTTGCTTTGAGTGTATTTTCTCTGAGGAACTGCCAACCATCCTTTGTTGTTCTCTCCTTCAGACTCACCTCCTGTGACATACTACGGGCTGCATCCCTGAGGTTTATTCAAGACCAAATGCTAAAGGTGTATATGGAGTGAGTGAAAATCCTAGCTCTGAAATTGCACTGGATTTTATCATGAGCTGCTCTTTGGAGAACAGATATTGGAAGTTAGAGGGCTCCCACCACACACACAATCAAATCCAATTGTAAACCAAGTCCACCACTAAACCATATCCCTCAGTGCCACATCACAGGTCTGTCAAACACCTCCAGGGATTCAACCACTTCCCTGGGCAGCCTGTTCCAATGCTTGACAACCTTTTCCATGAAGAGACTTTTCCTAATATCCCATCTAAACTTCTCTGGCTGCAACTCAAAGACATTTCCTCTTGTCCCATTGCTTATTGCTTGGAAGAAGAGACTGACTACATGATACACCTTCCTTTCAGGTAGTTGTAGAGAGCAAGAAGGTCTCACTTCGGCCTCCTTTCCTCCAGGCTAAATATTCTCACCTCCCTCAGCTGCTTCTCGTAAGACTTGTGCTCCAAACACTTCCCAGTTCCATTGCCCTTCTCTGGGCACACTCCAGCACCTCAAATATTTTATTTTTTTTGTTGTCATGAGGCGTCCAAAACAGAACTCAGGATCCGAAATGTAGCTTCACCAGTGCCATGTACAGGCATCACTTCGTGGGTCCTGCTGGCTACACTATTATGATATAATGCCATTGACCTTCTTGCCCACCTGGGCACTCCTGGCTGATGTTGAACCACTGATGACCAGCACCCCCAGGTCCTTTTCTGCTGGGCCACTTTGCAGCCTCTCCACCCCCAGCCTGTAGTGCTGCAGGGACCTGTTCTGACCCAAATTGTGACCCAAGGGCAGCACTAAGAATTGTGAGGTTTCTCCAAGATGCTTATAGAATGTTTTATCTGCCTCTTTGTTCTGGCTGGATGGTCTGTAACAGACTCCCACCAGGATATCAGATGTGCCCCAGTGTGCTCAGTACAGCTCTTTACATCCTGAAAGACCTCATAGCACACTGCCTCAAATGCTGCTCCCCAGGCTTGTCTCTAGCAAGTCTGATTTTATCCATTTCCCCTTTCAAATCTAGTTTAAAGCTCTTTCAGTGAGCTCTGGTAACTCAGCAGTCAACACCATTGCTCCCAGGTCAAGCTGGAGGACTTACATTCCCTTCCTGCATGGCATTCCTTGCAAACTCCCACTCAGACTGCCACACCATGCCCTGTTCACTCTCACTGTTTGTGGTGTTCCCCAAGGGTTTCTTTTATCCATGGTGGGGCTCAGTCAGCATTGTCCCTGACCCTGTCCAGGTCCCCTCAGCTGTTGTGGCATGAGCTGAGGGCTCCTGCCCGGTCTCTGCTTCCCTGAGATTCCCTCATTTCAGGAAAGCACTCTGTGTGGTTCCTGGACCCCAATGGAGCACTCTGTTGTCGACTGTGCTGGCACTGGAGCCACTTGCCTTGGCGACTGAGTTTTCATGTGCTTCTTTAATTTTTCTCCTTCCATTTGCTTCATCTGCTGTCAAAACACAAAGTTTCTGCCAGTTCTTTCCATCTCTAACTAAACTATTCCAGGGCTTCTCTGATGAAAAATGGAAGCATTAAGAGAATTTACATTTTCAGTCTGGTACACCCAATAGACAACACAATGCTGTGGGGCAGTTATAAATCAAATTTTTCAAGTAAATCATTGAAATGAAGTGTTGAAGATTATTGACGTGCAGCTCTTTAGAATTGACTTAAATGACTTCATCATAAAAGAATATCTAAGTGGTTCCAACAACTCAGCTGAACCAAGTTCTCTGCTCCCACCTGTTAAGTAGTGCCAAATGCAAACTGGTTTTTGTTGTATCTCCAAAATTGAAAGCACATTCTCCATAAAAAATTTATTACTTTAACCTGGCTTTGCAGTTACTCATATAAAATAACTATATTGGCTTCAGGCCTGCAGCCATGAAAACAGCACGATATTGAAAAGCTTTAGTTCTTTCAAGCTTCTCTTTTGATCATCATCATGCTGTCTCCATTAGTAACTCTTTAGGTTACTGGAATCTGTGCTTTGAGAATGGGATCAATGACCTCCTCTTTAAATACATCTGAACTTTTCCCTTTCCCTCTTTTTTTTTTTTTTTTTTTTGGTGCTGTTTTGGTAGGCTGTTTCTGATAGAAAGTACTGATGATTCTAATTCCACTAAAATCCTTGGCAAGCAGATATCCATGGACTTTTATAAAGGGTCCTTTCCCCGTGTTAGTAACAGCATTTTGGCAGCGTGGAAATGGCACACAGCTTTAATAGTATGGACTTAAAAGCAAAGGAGAACACCAAATCAGTGCAACTTTCAACCAGAATAAACACATAGAGAAGAAAATATAATCTGGCCCTTTTTAATGTTCACATTTGGATGATATAAAACCTGGTTTTCTGTTACTTAAGAGAAACCACCAACAACTTTCTGCTATGAACAATAAAATCAGTACTGCAGTGCAGTACTGCTATTATTTTAATCTTAAATTCAGTTTGGTTTATGCTATATTTTCAGTTTGGTTTATGATGAATATTTTTTCTATTAACAACACAAAGTGGCATCATGAAAATTAGTTCTTGCTATTGAAACACATGAGCTTGCAGTTCTTGGTAATAATAATTAAACAAATGCTTAATTCCCACATATTTTTCAAGTCAGTCACAAATAAGGACAATTTCCTGAGTCACAAGTCATTGTTCTTTAGAGCCTTGGAAGATCAGGCTGCTTTATTTTACTTTACATGGAATAATAGACTAGAAGGATCACTAGACACTTCCTACTGCTGTTACAAGTACACACAGTTTCTTATCCAGGTGAACTGCTGATCTGGATCTGTCTCAAAACTTTGTTCTTGTTATTGATGGTTACTGGTTGTGATCCAGAAAGTTGGAAACTTTCTCCTGGTTTCTATTTAAATGTATTCATGTCCGGGTTATTTTTCCTGCATTAACCTGGTTCACCCCCTCTGGAGAGAAGTAAGAAGTACTTTTCAATAAAATCTTTTCTCTTTTTGTCACTGTGGCTTGAGCAAGCTCAGTGTGCCCAAATTCTTTTTGCACAGCAGCCCAGTCAATTTTACTGACCTTTCTTCACCACACCCAGTTTGAGTTTCTGAATGTGTGATCTTACTGGCCCAGAGTACTGCAAGTGAGGTTTCTCCAGGAGCAAGATCCAGTGACATTTGTATTTTGTTGTATACTGAAAAGATTTAATCTGTCCTAGAAACACCTTTGTCTTTCTCACAGATGCAGCAGTGGTGACTCTCAGTTACTCATGATGGGCAAGTACAAATCAGCCTTCCTTCTCAGTTGTTGCAAGTTGTTACTGCCCTGTATAAATTATTCCACCAGCTAATTGACCTGACAACTAAAGGTCACTGATCATTTCCAAACAGCATACTTAAATTTCCACTCTTAGTGACATTATTTTACACATTCTCTTAATATTGTTTATCACTGTATCTCTCAGGTAGTTGTCCTTTACACCCTATGCCATAAATCCCTGTGTTCTTCCCATGTCACACCTTTACATTATTCTATTGGACTTTCAGCCCTGCTCTGGCATTATCCCAGTTTTGGATGTCAATGTAGATCCTATTTCTGCGTGACAAAGCATTTGCAAGGGCCAGCAGGAAATGTGCCACTGTACAGAATCCTATTCTCTAGGCAGAACATCCATTTGACAAAAGACACAGGAGAAATTTCTACTATTTTACTTAATATCCAAACAAAACAAAAAAAGAGCTGCATCATGTTATATGAATTCATTTTGACAGCCCGTGAAAGCAACAAGATTTAACAGAAGGTTTAGAAATTCTTGTGTCGTTGAAGTAAACTGTGGCTCATCTGCAGTGCTCCAAGCTAATTTGTTGGTTTTCTGAAGCCAAATATTTTGATATGTATGTATATATATATCTCAAAAAATAAGCATATACATTAATGCATAAGTATATATAAAATAAAAAAGCAAGTATTAAACCAAACATGATTAAGAATTATATTCTTAAGGACTATAAAAATTTACTGTGTAGGTAAAATAGGTGCTGTACTCCTGTCTTTGTGAATTATTGTATTCATTCAAATCAATTATCCTTTTACAGATGTGATTTCATAAAAGGATAATTAGTTCATGTCTAGAATTTCATCAGGTAAAACAATTTATTTTAATTGCTTCTGTATCAGTGAACTGCAGCACAATTTTTTTCCATCCACAAAACAAATTTAATCAACTCTGCCAAATAAGAAGCCATTTGTCACTTGAAAGATGAAATCGTTTGTCAGAAAAAAAAAAAAAAGCCATATATCTGCATGCATATGTTCCTTGCATCTGTAAATGTACCTAGTTTGGCCTTTTGTAATAATTCACCAGCTCTGGAAAATCATATAGGTGATTCTCCTTTTCTTCCCTTACCTTTCATGGATGTTTGTCTTGTGTACACAAGGACTGTGCCTGGTAGAGGTCCTGCTGACTCCTCTTTAAAGGCTTCTTTAACAAGGTGAAATTAAAAATCTCTGCCCACAAGGTCGTGTTTGAAAGTCACGTGTGACACATGAACGATGAAAGATTGCCTTTTGTTTTTCTCAGGAGAAGTTTGTTAAACTGACCAAAGCAATACAAAACTGAGGGAGCTCAGTGAATAAGCACCACAGTTTGAGAGAAATTCAGTTAAAATGCTGTCGGTATTTCCCTGTTTACATGAATATGGGAGGAGCACCCTAAAGCCTTTGCTGCAGCTGGCAGATGGGGTGGATGTGGATGTACAGACCCACACAGGACAACCTTTGCAAACTTCAGGCTCCACGGGCAGTGAATTTGCCTCACCCTCTGCAGCCACAAGCCCCTGCCCATGCTCTGCAATGAGCACTGGGGCTGTGGGTCTGCCCATTCAGCCTGGGTGTGCTGGTGCTGAGGAGGGAGCAAAGCACCTCACCAATCTGTGCTTTCCAGTCTTCTCTGTGCCCTGACTCCTCTATTACATGATGGACCAAGTGCTTTAAGTTGTGTGTGTAGAGCAGCCAGTCCCATTGAGGACTTTCTTAACCATCGTCTAAGAGATGGATCGTACCAGACCTTTCCCTATCAGTGAAGTGCCAGCTCTGCATCCATTTGTATACCAAGGCTGGCTCTGTAATTTCAGGCATACTCCTGGGCACAGGAGTGTGGCTCCATGTGACAGCAAATCCCTAGACTGTTCCCTGTCAAGAATTTGTTGTGTTTCAAGTTGTTCACTCCCCAGCAATCCCTGTGTACAACTCAACACCTTGCGTAGTCAAGGGATCATCCCCAAAATGGTTTGTGTCCAGCCACCTTGTTCTGGGCACTATCACAATTTACTAGCATGGATGCAGACTGATGTGTTCCACCTGACTTCAAGGCTCAGGAACACTTTTTTCTCATTGCAGGCAGCCAGCATGTTCCACCCTGTCCTTTTCTCTGTGCCTGTCACCTGCCCTGTGGCACCTTCTGTTTCAAATCTCAGTTACTGACCCTTATTCACTCTCAGCCCAAGCCATTTTCAAAAGCCTCCTGCACGACAAGATCATGTCTGTGCTCGGATGAGAGGTAATCTCATCACTCAGTAGCAGGCACAGAGCTCTCTGCTCCCACTGAGACGTTCCACAAGGCACGGTCTACTTGTAGAGCGACAGCTCTTGCACCTCTCTGCCTGTCACTGATGTAGCTGCCAACCAAAACATGGACTGCAGCAGCAAATAGTCAGCATTTTCCCTGCAATATGAAAAGTAGGGGTCTATTTCTGGGTGTATTTATTTCTTAGGCTTTGGAATACAATATCCTGATAAAATTCTTATTAATATTAATAATAATATATGGTCACTACTTGATGAGACAGTAGCTTAAATCTATCCACAGTATTTTGAGTCTTGTGTTTTCTGATAAGATTTAGACCTCTGGAGCAGAAAGCAGAGCTCTGCAGCATGGCTCTCCTGACTCTCTGTATATTGATAACTGGATAATTGGGAAAACAAGGGCAATTCAGACTCTGATTCACACTGGATTTACCTGGGCTGGCTGAAGATGTTTCCTGCCCGAACGATAAACTTTTCAGCTGTTGCAACTAAATAAGAGATGATTGTGAATCTGAGCTGTCAGCCTGCACAGTTTACACCTTGATGTTTTAATGTAAACTGAGACTGATAGTGGTTTATATTTACTGGCAATAGCAAATTCAGCACCTCACCTAATCAGTAATCTGGCAGAGACATTTTGGGACGGCAGGCTTCTAAATCACCCTGGCCTGAAGTGCCAAATCTTGTGAAAAGGGTCCCTTTAAGGACAGGACTGTTACATCTGACTCTGATTTCACAAATCCCATGCTCATCAGCCTTGTGGATTTCAGTGGAATAAAGAAAAAATAGCTGACCTGTGGTATTGTGAAAAGTATTTTTCCTTGGCACAGTTTCCCTGCATAAATCTCTTGATCTCATCAAATATCTTGTCAAATGATTTCACTGGAGCAAACTTATCAAAGTGGGTAAAAAAAAAGAACTGGGTAATTAAAACCCAATTAGTTTGATGCCAGTTACATCTAAGGCTTTAGAATGAATTATTAAGGAAAATATAGACATACAGAGAAATTAATTAATTAATATCTTGGAAGTCTTTGTCAAAAATAGAATGTACAGAATAATCTGAAGTCTTGTTTGATAAGATATGAGATTTTCTAAATTAGTCAACAGTGCATTTTTCTCTTGACATGTAAGAAATCATTACTTAATTAAACTGGATATCCATAAAGAACTGTGAGATAACTGGAGATAAGGAAATACAAGACTGTCATGAGACTTTATCTGGAACAGCATGGAGATTCTGGTTTTCCATGCCTGAGAAAAAGAAATCTGAACTGAAGCAAGCAGAGCAAAGGATAAGACAAAAGTTTATTTTACTGGAGGAAACAAAAAGAATGTGATTTATTTCACAGAAAAAAATGATACTGGAATGTATTCATGATAGTATGTGCCTCTGTCCAGGAAACGTGGTTCCTGGGGGAGAAGGCTGGCAGGTCCCCTGCAGTGTTGCACATCTGGTAGGGAAATAGTTTGATGGCAAAAAGGTTTAAAAGAAAGCATTGTGAGCCACTGTGAAAAAATATATTTCAGTTGTGTAAAGGCAAAACTGTTTCATTGCCCTTTGAAAGCTCCTGAACAAGCACGCGGTCTGTGGAAATTATTACATTGGAGGAGGTAGGAGAGAATAAAGGGAGAGGTGGGACCTCAACTCCTCTATCTCTCACTGAGTGGGAGTGCAGAGGGATGTGTCTGCCTTCTCTTACTTTGGCTGAAAGATTTCTTGTACATTTACTAGGCTGTGCCACTTTCTGCAGACTGTTCCAGGCACAACTTGAGTGACAAAAGGATCCAGGAAACCTTGCCAAGAGCAGTTTGCCAACACCTCTGTGACAGCATGGGCAGGTCAGAGGGAGACCCGGGTACCCTGTCCCAGCCTGTGCAGCATCTGCACTTGCTGCAATGTGCTGAGCTAACACTGAGTGGTAGTAAAACTCATGGGCTGTCGATCCAGACCCAGGCTTGCAAGGATAGGATAAAGTTTCTCATCAGAGCTTGGCATGAAAGAAGGGATTTAACAAAAATATCTACATTAGTATGTCATTCAAGCTCTATGAAGAATGTCATGGCTTGTTTATCTGTTGGTTAAGCAGATGTAAGAGACTGTACTTTCTTCAAAGAGGATTCATAAGAGACAGCAATCAATAAATACTTGTGGAGACCTTTGATGCTTGAAAATGGAAAATGCTATTTTCACTAGACATACAAAAATCCAATTACTGTTTTGGAGAAACAGAGAAGAGAAAACAGATTTGTTCAAGACTGAAGTTCTTTGCCATGATTACACTGAGACCTAACTAAAAATAATAGACTAAGAAAGAACTGATTGAAATTGTTATCTTTCAAACTTATTCTAAGTACAAGATCTAGAAATTATAAAAAAGTACTGAATAAGATAAGCAAGGGCCCTTCTGCCACATCAGCTGTTTTTGTGTCAGGACTAATTGAAGCAGTGTATCAGGTTAGGAAGGCACAATCACAAACCTAATGAAAATATAAGGGGATGACGAATGTGTTTTGAGACCATCCTAAGACTGAGGTGTCCCTGAAGAGCTTACTGCAGAGGTAAGTGCAGGACACAATGCAATTCCATGTAATTGCAGTGAAGGCAACATTGAAGTTACCTAAATTAAGACTGGATTTAGACTAATGTTCTGCAGAGTTTGGATGCCAACAGTTCATACCACTGCTTCAAAACAGCATTTCTCTTGATGCTCTCCTTTTTTCCCATTGTTCATGTATGTCTTTGGTCAGCCCCAAAGTTCTCTATCCATATAAAGAAAATATTGCATATCTATGCTGTCACCCATTCAGATCAAGTTGGTGCCCATCTCATCTTCATGATCCTTTAATGTTCAGTTTTGGGCATCAATGCCTAAGTCCATCCAAGAGCCTGAAGGACATCAGGCCTGTCGTGCTATACTTGCAGGAGCTCTCTGCCCTGCATAGATCCATGTGGTCGGCAGACCACAGGTGTTCAAACCCATGGCAGTGAAGAAGGCAGTACCTGAAAAAGCAGGAATTTAACCTTCCCTGTTGTTGGGGCTTTCGAGTCTCTGTCACTCATGTCCCCAGCCACCATGCTCCCAGAACACACAATCCATCCCTATGGATGTACAATTCAGAGTTCAAGATTTGTGAGACCCAGAGAAGAATAGAAAGACAACAACCTGACTCTACTCTGAGAAAAGTGGGTGAGGGTTCTGACTGGACTAATAAACTGTTGTAGAAAAGAGAAAAGGTAGGTTTCATTTGGTCCTGAGCACTACTATAGTAACAGTTTAGTATTTGAAAAGCACTGCATTGTGTTCCCATGTGGGAAAACGACCTGCCAGACTGACCTTTCTTGTCATTGAAGTCTGATTCCATTGTGCAGACCTGCTTAAAGATGCCTCTCTCTGTGCATTTCTTATGTGCTACTCCATATGTCCCTAAAAAAAAGGAAAAAATGTCATTTGAATATAATGGAAAAGCTACTCCCATGATTAAATGCAATGGAGAAACCATTGAACACAATGATTTTCTAGCAGGAGACTCATACGTCTTTAAATCAATAGAGTTGCATTTGCTTACTGTGATGAGCCAACAGCCCACCTACGGCTGGCAGGGGTTGGATCAGCTGGCTGGCTGCAAGACTCATGAAGAATATATTATAAAAACATCAAAAAGAGCAGATCTGTTCTGTCAGCTGTCTTGGGAATAAATCCTGTGCCAGCCAGTACATGAGGAATACACCACAATAAATCTTCTACCCAACATCTCAGCCTGTCTCCTATATCTCTTTTGGGCATGTATAGTCTCAGCATGACCCTGAATCTGGCCCTGATTCTTCCCTCTTGCCTACCACATCTCTTGGCTTTGTCACTGTGGTGACACCATCAGCCTGCCTCTTTGTCATAATGTGGGCATCTTGCCTTTCCCCTGTACTGCCCTTTCAACACATTGCTGCTCATGTCATCCACCATCTCTTCCACCTGCTTTGCTGTTTGCTGGCCTGCAGTGCAACCAGAAACCTGTTGAAAATATTTCACAGCCTACATTTTTCCCCCCTTGCCTTCCTCATCTTCCTTAGTCTCTGCTGAGTGTTGGCATCATCTCAGTTTCTTGCTTTGTGCCTTCTCTGGTTTTCCCTGCCGTTAGGTAGGAAAAGCCCCACTCTGTTATGGTTCTCCTCTGAAATCCCTCCCTCAACACCTGTTTGCTCTGTGATCAGGGCTCCTGTCCTTCCTCTCCTGAAACTACTGGATTTATTGCCAACAGTGTGTCCTGGTTTCCTTGTGCTTTCCTTGCTTGCCCGTTGCCCCTCATCTTCCATTCCTTCCATGAGCTCTCTGAAGCAGAGAACTTCCCTTTGCCCTATTTTCTTTTGAACTCCAGGAGGAAAATGGAACGGAGGTACTGTCCAACTAAATTAATACCGTACCTTGGCTTTTTAAGTCAGGATCCATTTTCTTCCATGACTTCTCAATGTTATTGCCAAGATTGCAATATTCCACCCTGATAAGTTGAATGCCATCAAGGCAACTGGACTGTTGGGAAACATACTCAAATGGGTCCAAAAAGCCCAGAGAGACAGAGAGAGTTATCAACTATTTTTCTTGGCTCCATCAGAGATTTCTTCAGCTGTTCTTTATTTAAAAAAAAAGACTTCCAGGCTGGATTTTTGAGTTTCAGCTTTCATCCCTCTTATCCCAATTATGTCTTCATTAGGCACATGAAAGAACTCATTAAGACCCAGTATATTCTACAACTGCAGTCAGGTCACTTTTCAACCATATCTTGTACCTTCAAGACTATAATAAGTACCACAATGAAAATAATACCTAATCATGATGACAGAATCCATTATTCGCTGAAAAGATGAAACACACAAAGTGCAAAATATACAGAATCAAAAGTGAAAGTTTGAGCAGAGCACTGGACATTTCATAAGCTGAAAAATGAAGGCTTGAGCATAGCCTAAGACATTTCATGGGCAGGGGCATAATTGCTCTTGATTTCTTTATATTGGCTTTTTATCTCAAAGAAGCCAGATGACGAATTGCCAAGTGATTATTCATAAGCCATTAGTACATGGTTTCCTTCCCTTCCTCCTCCTCTTCATACTCTTCTTTGCATTTGGGTCCTTTTCTTTTGATATTTGTAAGTTTACAGTTTGGAAAGGTCAAAAAATGCAAAGCATAAGGCTTTGCTCTTTGCAGCCCACTGGCCTCCTTCCTACTATTTATACATTTCAGTTGAACTTGGGGGATTCGGTCATCCTCGGTGTTAGACAAACCCATTTCAGAAGATGCTCCTGCCCCAAAAGGTTTGTGTTGAATATATGAAGCTTCTAAGAGAAAGCGGATAAACCGCAGTGATTCATCCCAAGCCAGTGGGCAGGAAAAGGGCAGGCCTGGGAAGGAATTTTATCTCAGTGATGCCTTAGTCACTGTTTTTCCCATGAGCTAGTGACCTTTTTTTAGGACAAAGAATGTTGTGACTGAGGAACTGGGTGTTTCCCTAAGCTGTCAATTGCCAGCCAGTACATAACAGACCACTGGGCTGGTCCACTGAAGCTTAATAATGTCTGAATGTACCTGTGTCCATGGAGAGCACAACTGCATTTTTAAGCTGATGGTCCAACCTAGTTTTCCTGGGAAAAATCAAGGCTGAGATTTCCATGCCCCTACTTCCCCCACCTCAATAGACCCCATTACTGTTCTTGCATCATAGCACTCAAACCTAGCACTGTGGGTGCTGGGGCCCTGGTACCTCCACTCTTTGATCCTGACTGCTGGTTGTGGGCAGCTGCAGACAGCTTGAAATGCTGGCAGCATCAAGGCATTCATTTTTCATCCTCCCCGTGATAGGAACAGAGGTGAGGAGTTCAGCACTCTCCCTTACCTCCACTGACATCAGTGCTGTGTCAGCCCTGATGGTATTAGAACAATCTTTTAAAAGCCGTTCATCTTATTACTGTGCTGTGCACTCCCTGAAGGCCATGGACAAATGTTACAGTCTGGAAGTGCATGTGATGTCATGGAAGAAATATGAAACAGCAGCTGAACTGCTGGCTGCTACAAGGGCAAATTTTGGTTAATGTTTCCTATTAACTCCTGGCTCCTTCTGTCAACCTGCTATCGTGGTAGGGAGAGTCTAAAGGAAATAGCTCTCTTGTCTTCTGCTAGAAATTGCCATTTGCCGAGGATTTGCTAGAGGTCTAATTAAAGCAGAATAAATGTATTTTGCAATTCTCACCCAAGAGGGTAGTTTAGATCAGAAGCAGTGGAATGAATACAGCATGTTTCTGACTGAGTTTCGAGTGTTAATGAAAAGGGATACTGTGAATGATGAAGACAAATGTACTTCAAATGAAAAATTAATAGTGCTCATAACTGCAAAAATATAAAAATCCATATTATTAAAACAAATGCTTTGGTACTATTTAGGCACTTCTATGTCTAAATCTCTATTAGAATCTATAGTTGGCACAGACAAATATTTATGCTGATATTTAGTACTTAGTACTGCTGTGGCTGTAATTTATATTCCCCCCATAATCATGTCAGAATGCCACTCTGTGCTTTGTGCTGTGCCATTTTCACTTGTGATTTTAATGTCCCTGTAGCAGCTCTTCATGGGGAAACCCATTCTTCCAGTCAAAAAACCCCAACCCTTTGCAAACCTCTGTGGCGCTCTCTGGAATACAAATAACAACACTAATAAGGCCCAGAAGCTTCTGTATTGAACAATACACAAATAGCTTGTGAGAAATATTTTCTTCACAGGGGGCCTTATGTTCTTAAACAACACACACCAAGCGACTTTTGCAAACAAGCAGTTACAGAGGGAAACCATTAACCAAGACGTGGTTATGAAGTCTGTCTAAAAATGTGTGCTGCAAGAACATCACATTTTTACAGACAGAAGCAAAACAAAAAACATGAGCTCTCAAGCCTTACTAAGCAGTAGTCTTGCTTGCTCGTGCTCCAGGATCACTCAGAGCCCCATGCTCTGCTGACAGCCTCTGCCCTGAATTAGCTTCCCAAACAGCTGCAGGGTTACATCTCCAGAGGTTCTTAAAGATGGATTAGATGTTTAACCAGGGCACTCTCTCTCACTCTTTTTTTGGAGCTTTCACAGCCTTCTCTTGATCATGCACTGGGAAGCACATCCTTGACACCCTCAGCTGACTCTCCCTGCTTCTAGCAGATCAAAAGGGCAATTGAAGCACATGGCTCTGGTAGAATAGAATTATACAATGGGCTGGGTTGGAAGGGACCCTAAAGATCATCTAGTTCTAATCCCTTTGCCATGGACAGGAACACCTTCCACTAGACCAGATTGCTAGTCGTTTTGTTGACCTAAGTCGCTCAAAGAGGACACAGAGTTACAGAAACAGGTTGAGAGAGTTGGGGTTGTTCAGGCGGGAGAAAAGAACATGCAGAAGTCTTTAAGTAGTCTTTTGGCTCACACCTGCAATTAATTATATTTCACCATGCTGAACATCATTTGTTGTAACCTCACAGCTTCTTTAGAAACAAAGATACCACTCAGCTTTGCAGAACTATTATATCATCCTACAGAAGATGGTATTTTAACCATTGCTATTAATCCCTTAAATGTATTATAGTGTATTATTCAAGGCTTGCCCCATCCTTGCCTTACAAACTACAGCTGTCTGCCAGACTTACTTCATTTTCTCCCATTTAATAAAGTATTATAATATTTTCCCCAAATACCTTTCTTTTACTTTTTTTTTTTATTTTTTGGGCAGGTTTTCAATGTACTATTGCTGTTTACTCACGAGAAAAGTAATTGGTGGTATCTTGGTTCCTATTGGTGGTATCTTGGTTCCTTGCGATAATGAAGAATTTGGCTTACACAATGAATAGCAGTTCTTTGCCATCAAGTTTGCGTTAATATTCACAGTATCAATTAAACAAAATTTGAGGATCAAATATGTGACAATAACCGGAGGGTCTGAAATAATTTCAAAGGTTAGGTCATGGTGATCAAGCTTCCAAATGCATTTTACAGAGTGCTGATGTGAAGCCTGCAGGTTATTTCCTCCTTCAGGTGTCAGAACTCATTTAGGCTTTAGACACTGCCGTAAAAGGCAATCAGCTCTTCCCTTCCAATCTCCAAAATCATTTTAACACAAGTAATATCAACAGAGTCACATCATTTAAAGCCTTCTCCTGCCGCCGTGCAGCTGCTCAGGCAGTTAATTACAATATGTTCCCAGGATGAGAGGCTGAACAGGCAGTCGCATTTCTGCGCTTCATTAAAATGAGCTTAGCAAAATTAGGCTGATAGGATAATGGGGATACCTTGTGCAATTCCCACAATTCCCAGCAACAGGAATTGTGCCAGCCATTGCTCGCTTTGTGTAAATTATATACCTTGTGTTTCTTTACTAGAAATAAGTAATGGGGACATCCTGTAGTCTTAAAGCAAGCTGCTCAACAGCATTATTCAAAAGGCTTATGAATGAATGCAGCACCTACTCATGCAAAATAACAGTATATCTACTGTCAGACTTTGATTTAGTGCGGAGGAGAGATAGGAGCTTGAAATACTTTTGTTAGGAAAGTGCAGGAAACAAACCAGTCCATGACAACAGGTGCCTTACATGATATATGTCATTTATGCACCTTCATCATTTCAAGTAGAAATTTTCTTTCTAAGTTTGTGCAGCTTTTCTCTTCAAGGGTTGTTAAGATTGGAAATTGAAATTATCTTAATAACATTGATTTGTCCATTGTTGATTCATTTGCAGTGGATCAGGGCCCCAAAAATGGGATTCATCTCATCTGTCTTTCTCTCTGAAAAAACTGTCATGTGCTTAGGTGTAAAATAATTAGGGAACAAAATGCCCTTCAGAGAAGTCTGACTTAAGAGAAGGAAGTACCTTTTATTACTGAAAGAGCTCCTAAACTGCCCCTTGAGACAGATCAGTTAAATGTGAGACACTTAATGCCTGAAAGGGTCAATTCAGGCCAAAGAGACCATTTTTCTTTTAACTCATCCATTAATAAGCTTTACTTGATTAAGAGAAGGATGTGAGATTCAGATAACATAATGTTATTCACTGTAGCTTGTTATTCACTGTAGCTTGTTGGGGTGGATTTTCAGGTGGTTTTATTTTGTTTGGGGTTTTCTGTTTGGTTTTTTTTTTTTTTTTTTTTTGATTTTGGGGAGGGTTGTGTGTATGTGGTTTTGTTTTGTTTTTGTTTTTATGGTTTTTTGTTGTTTGGTGGTGGTTTTTTTTCAGGTCGTACTTCTTAGTTCTTTTAATTTTTCATAGTAAAAAATGGGGTCTTTGGCACTCCCTGGCATCATTCTCTTGGCTGAGCAGAGAGCAGAGTGAATATAGGAGAGTGGGTTATGCTGAGCCTCATGTCTGCGGCTAGCAGCCCAACACTTGGACAGGTGCACTCCCTGCTTGGCTTTGGACTGGCTGGATGTCTGAACCCAGAGAGTGGTGGTGAAGGGGGCTGCATCCAGCTGGTGACTGGTCACCAGTGGTGTCCCCCAAGGGTCAGTGTTGGGCCCAGTTCTGTTTAATATCTTTAATAACTATTTAGATGAGGGGATTGAGTCCATCATTAGCAAATTTGCAGATGACATCAGGTTTTGGGGGGCGAGTCAACCTGCTGGAAGGCAGGAGGGCTCTTCAGAGGGACCTGGGCAGGCTGGAGAGTTGGACTGATTCCAACAGGATGAAATTCAACAAGGCCAAGTGCCGGGTGCTGAATTTTGGCCACAAAAACCCCATGGAGGGCTACAGGCTGGGGACAGAGTGGTTGGAGAGCAGCCAGGCAGAAAGGGACCTGTGCATTTGGATTTACAGGAGGCTGAACATGATCCAGCAGTGCCCAGGTGGCCAAGAAGGCCAATGGCATCCTGGCCAGCAGGACGAGGGAAGTGATCCTTCCCCTGTACTCAGCACTGGTGAGGCCACAACTTGCATATTGTGTCCATGTCTGGTCCCCTCAGTTCAGGAAAAATATTGAGGTGCTGAGGCGGGTCCAGAGAAGAGCAACGAAGCTGGTGAAAGGAGTCAAGAACAAGTGTTAAGATGAGAGGCTGAGGGAGCTGGGGTTGTTTAGTCTGGAGAAGAGGAGGCTCAGGGGTG
>JAWWEW010000078.1:143913832-143938315 GCA_035583185.1 Anabacerthia variegaticeps | reverse complement strand
GCTGGGGTTGTTTAGTCTGGAGAAGAGGAGGCTCAGGGGTGACCTCATCACTCTCTACAACTACCTGAAAGGAGGTTGTACCAGGTGGGGGTTGGTCTCTTTTCCCAGGCAACCAGTAATAGCACAAGAGGGCATGAGCTTAAGTTCTTCCAGAGGAGCTTTAGGTTAGATATTATGAAGAAATGTTTTACAGAGAGGGTAATCAGGAATTGGAATGGCCCGCTTAGAGGGGTGGTGGATTCACTGTCCCTGGAGGTTTTAAGGATGAGACTGGCTGGGGCACTTAGTGCCATGATCTAATAATCACAGTGGTGTTGGATCAAGGGTTGGACTTGATGATCTCAGAGGTCTCTTCCAACCCAGCTGATTCTATGATTCGATGAATCTATGATCTGCAACAAGCTTAGTAGACTCTAAACTGGAGACTTTCAAGACCCAAACCATAAACAAAGCTATTAAGTCTGACTTCAGGTGACTCATCCATCCTTGGGAGTAGCCCACTGGATAGGGAAGACCAGGTTTCTTTGCAGAGGGGGCATTTGAGGCATATTCTCCTGTAGACTTCAAGCATTACACCTACAATTTCAGGGTTTCATGGTCAAATGGGAAGTCAGAAACAAGCCTTCAGTGTCTGTTCCTTTACCAGCCACACTGCAATGAAAATGACAGATAGCGTGAGGCTATTACTTTTAAATGGCCACAGGGTGAAGTAGGTCCCTTCCTCTGGTGCTAGCAAGAGGATAAGGATAAGGAGTCCTAAGGATAAGTGAGTAAAGCAATTGCTGAGAAAAGTAAGACATTATTCTTATATCATCCATCACAGATATATATTTTGTCTATCGTATATGGATAAAACAGGAGTAATTTACATTTTTGAAAAATGCCTATTGCTCTATAGTAGTGGAGTGCGTGCTTTTATGAACAGATATGTGTGTCATTCCAGTGTGTGCAGTTTTATTATATTCAGAACAACTGAAAATAATTACTCACAATATCAATTTCCCTTCTGGAGTTTAAGAAGCAGGTTGAGAGCAATGGTGTTATTAAGAATAATTTCACAGCAGTAAATATAGCTGTCTCATCATCTATAATGGCAGGCTAGACATTTACATTTGACCGAAATGAAGAAATATATCACCATGGATTCTATTTTGGTGAAAATATACATGGATCTATCCTGCATGCAACAAATGTGTTGTATAGAAAACATTCTTCAAAACACACAGTTCCTTCAGTTATCTGTTCCTAACCCTCCCTATTTACTCCAAAGTATTGGAACCAAAACAACACGTAAAATATTGCATCCATTCTGTTATGTATTCTGATCTACTAAAAGGTTGGAATACTTTAAGTATGTTTTATATAGATATTAAAGCTGCTTTGGATCAAAGCCTACAATCTGGAATACAATGAGACTCTTGCTGATGGTCCAGTTGTTAAATTGATAAGGTCCTGGAGATTTTGTTGGCATTTAGTAGTGGGTCCATATCAAAACCAGGAGTCAGTAGTTGTGGAACTGTGTTAACAGATGGGGCTGTTGCTCTCAGCTCTGGAGCACGAAATGTTCACACTCCTGGAAGCAAAGCATATGGTCCAAAAAGATGAGCAGGGTCAAGGCTCGACTCTCAGCTCTGGGGATATTTACGATTCACCTAATGCCCTTCTGACAGAAAGCCTTATGGGACATACGTGGCCAGCACTTTCCATACAGCATAAATATAACTATTCATATTCTATTGGTACATACTCTTTATACTTCATATATTTAGTTTGTGAAATCTGCAGCATTTAAAATCTTTACGATGCTGCATTTAGAGATGAGACCAACAATAGTGGATGAGAGGCTGGACATGAGCCAGCAATGTGTGCTCACAGCCCCAAAAGCCAACCAAATCCTGGGCTGCATCCAAGGCAGCATGGGCAGTGGGTTAAGGGAGGGGATTTTCCCCTTCTACTCTGCTCCACCTGAAGAGCTGCATCCAGCTCTGGGGTTCCCAGCACAGGAGGGACATCGACCTGTTGGAGTGAGTCTAGAGGAGCCCACAAAGTTGATTAGAAGAATGGAACACCCCTCAGATGAGGAAAGGCTGGGAGAATTGGGATTGTTCAGACTGGAAAAGAGAAGGCTTTGGGGTGACCTAGTTGCAGCCTTCCAGTACCTGAAAGAAGCCTACAAGAAAGATGGGGAGGGGCTTTTTATGAGAGCCTGTAGTGACAGGATGAGAGGAAATGACTTCAAAATGAAAGAGGATATGTTTAGATGAGATATTAGGAGGAAACTCTTCATTGTGAGGGTCATGAGGCACTGCAACTGGTTGCCTAATGAAGCTGTGGATGCTCCATCTCTGGAAGTGTTCAAGAACAGATTGGATGAGACTTGGAGCAACTTGCCAACAGCAGCAGGGTTGGAATGAGGTGGTCTTTAAGGTCACTTCCTACCTAATCTATTCTATGAATACAGAGGTGGCTGAGGCTGAGCTTGTCACAACTTTTGCAAATTTTGCTGTCTTTGGGGACTCCCAGGTATCACTGTCTTGTCAGGACTTAATGTGACCATAGTCAGGGCTCTGTGGGTTCAGTGCCATGCAGTGGCCCATATGTCTTGGGGCAGGCACTATGAGCCAGAACCAATTCTCACGGGAGGAGAACCAGGCAAACCAACTGCAAACCAGAGAAGGTTTCGGTAAGGTATCTTAAGTAATAACTTTCATGAAGATATTGTAATAAATTCACACACTTTTTAAAGGAAAATTAAACAAACGTTAAATAGTTTGAATTTTGCAGTGAACACTAGTGTTAGATGAATCTCTCAGGTGCAGGTAACCTGTTTCCATGTGAAGTCACATCCCTGCTCACATTCACTAGTCATCTTCCAACTGCCCACAGACTGATTTTGATTCAGCAGAGTTCATGATGAGTTACCCTTTCCTGATCCATTCCAGGGTAGGGCTTGTCCTAGGTGGTTCCATGTGTTTTCTCACATGGAGCAGGTTACTCTGTGTGACTGATCTAGGTTATCAATATCTGATATTTCACAGGCCCGAGTTTGGTTTACAAGCTTTATCAGGGTCTATGAATATGCACTTATTGATGAACCTTATCAGAAAAATACCAGGTGACTGACAAAGGTGTCTTCTGGACACCAAGTAGCCCATAATTAAAGTTTTTAAATATGTTCATAATTTCTACTTATTTATTTTCCTAATAATCCCATGACAGTAAGCTACAACTCAAAGGACCCTCACACATTCACAGGGTATGCAGTAAAAATGGTGAACGGTGAACAGCTTAAACTTGCTGTTGTAAATAGACTTGACCCTCCCAGATGACATTTAACACTCCATTTAAAAATAGATCAGGGTGTTAATTCATATCTCCATGATTTTTCTGAGCTTGGAAAGTCTTTGGGTATTACTTTCCATCTGGCAAGGAAGAGAGGTGAGAGAACTCATATCAGAAAATCAGCATCAGGCACAGCTTTTCAGTGGGGTTTTAATTTTTTTTTCCCCTTAGCACTCTCAGGGTTGTATCACAACAAATTTAGCACAGGGAGCATTAGTATCACCACTGATACTATGTAAAAAGAAAAAAAAAAAAAAACAAACAAGAAAGGAAAACCCTATTCTCCAATGATTAGAGATGTTTTTCTTATGTAATTAAACCAACCAGCTCATTAGCATTAACCACACTACACATTCTAATGACCCAATTTATTTTAAGCTACAGATCTGAGCAGATCTGATAAGGCGGCAGTATTCTAATTCTAAAATAATTCCTAATTTAAAACAGCTTTCTTGGCTGCCACATCGACCCATGTGCCATTACAATTGTACTTACTCAGCAGACCAGTTCAGCTCATCATGAAGAAACAGAGAGAACTTGCAAGCTTTTGGCTCAATATGTTCTTGATGTGAATTTGATGAATTTATTTTAATTTAAATCTGTCTAAGAACCGAAATTCAGAACTGTTATGGAAAATGAACTCTTCTCTTTATGTTAGAAATTGTTCTATGTCCCCAGGGCAGCATCTGACAGATAGTACAATATGTTGTGCTGGAATGTAGCTTATACGTATTTAAGAAGTAAACTGTAATTACAAGGGCAAAGCTTAGAGGATAATATCTTTTGACACAGCATTTTAGCTTTTTAGCATTTAACACCAGTCAGGTTTCTTGGCCCTCCTTGTCTTTAGTGCTCTAGAGAGGAACCACAGATACATTCCCAGCAGTTTTATAGTGCACCCAGAAAGTGAGCCTGTTTACATGACAGTGACTGAGCAATGAACTTGTGCTCTGAGCCTCCAGATCCAGCCCAGGTGACATGCAAAGCTGTGTGACTCCATCAGTGCTGGCCTGATCTCCTTCTGCTTTGTGCCACCCTAAGACAGCCAAGGGGTCAACTCAAAGCAAAGCGTGTTCACACCTTCACACAGCATGCAGTGCAGCCATACATTGAGCAAAGTCACTGGCTGCCACACTGAAGTCTCCCTTTCCACAGAACTTCAGTGCTTATCAGGGATTCTTCTTAGGAGATAATTTTGGATTTAAATCCAATAAGCTCGAGTTATCTTCACAGAGGAAGGTTATTTGCTGTGATCAGATGAGATGGCAGACACTCACATTTCAGAAAAACTCCATTAAGTGAAAAATAAATCTCTCATTAGTGAGGAATTTAGCTCAAAACACTAAAAATCTACATCCTGATATTGATTTTGGACACAGTAGACAGATTAATTTAAATATTTACTGTATCTGTTATTTCATTATGTGCATCTGGATGTTCCATAAACCAATTTACCTCAGGTATGGAAAGATCAAGCAGTAAAGATTCAAACTATATATAACTTCTATGCAAAAGCATCAGAACATGACATTAATCTCCTTTCTAATTTCCTAAGCTCCCATTTTTGTTGTACAAGGTGACATCCCTCACAGCAACTGGGTTATTTATATTGTGGAGGGTACTCTTAACTATCTTTAATATTGGTGCAATAGCATATCCATCTTGAAATAAATTATATATGCAAGATTATTTATTCAGGACAGGCAGTGCATCATTAAAAAAAGGTCTTATTTCTGGATAAATACAGCATATCTGTCTTTGTCTCTCTGGTATCAAGTAAATTACATGTGTCCATTACGAGTACATGCAGCCCGCCCCAAACAGACTGACTCTAAAGTCTTGTGGTGAAATAGCTCTCTGAAATAGAATAAGGACTTGAAAAATAAAACTAAGGGGAACTTATTCTCTTATTTCCACAATAAAAAAAATTGATATAAGTGCCATGACATGAGTTCAGGAAAGCAGAACAAGCAAAATAATCGTACATAACCTACTCTGTCAGTGTCAAGGATGTTTATGTGGATTGCATGAAGGGCACCACTATGGTTTATCCTTATCCATGTATTAACATTTTTACATGTAATAATTAACTTTCTTATAAATCTGTGTTTTTTGATAGACTTCAAACTTTCTTTGTTACTTCTCCTCAAATTGATATACAAGCTGCCAACAGCAATTGCCTTAAGTTTCTTCTTGCTTATGTCTGGAAATGAATGAGATTGTCTCTTTGACTACAGTCCAGTGAGTAGGAGTTTTGTGGGATCTGACTAGGTTGACTTTTCTTCTGAGAAAATCTATAGGAGATCTAAACTCTTAGGGCTGCACGTGGTATGGGCGTGGGCAGAAGGATGACGGCAGTCTAATATTTCTTGGCTTTAAACTGACAGTGGGAATTTGGTGCTAGATGATCTTTAAGGTTCCTTCCAACCCAAACCATTTTATGATTCTATGAAATGCTCTCTTCTACCAACACGAAACACCCTGTAACACAGGAACATGAGAGGAAAAGGAGGGAATTCCAGTGAAAGGCATGTCATGGTGGGACCAAGATACTTTGTCCCAGTTAAGCATTGAGCTGGTTGGGTAGCTCTTCTGAGACTCACACAAGAAGGGCTCATTCCGGACCACTCTTCCCTAGTGAAATTTTGATGATGTTGTGCCAGCTAGCATAAAAATAAAGCCTTGCAATGGCTAGATACATGATACCTGCTGCTTCTTCTCCAACTCAGGCCATTCACAAACAGTATTAGATTGCTCTGATCTGATATGGCAAATACAAGTCTATAGTCAACCTGCTGTTTCATTCTCTTCTAGATGTTCACAAAGAGTTTCATTACTTTGTATGCTGTTTTTCTTCCTCCTACCACGGGCATGCAATAAGGTCCCCCACAGTATAACAGCCTCTCTACTTTGAATTCCTCCATAGTGAAAGAAACAAAGATAGCAGCTGACATCATTGATAAGTTCAGGGCAGCCATGACCATCTTTTTGTCCCCTTTGACTCATTTATTCTCATGACAAGTTGGGGTTCCTGTTTTGTGGCATCACTTCTCTTTCTTTTACAGGAATTGCCTGAAGTACAAAATTCATGCCTGAAGAAAGAAAAATCAGTCAAAGCCTAATAACTTATTCAATAGTATAGATTAGTGCTGCCAGTGAAAATTGATACAGGGGTAGTCAGAGTGTGTTAGACCCCATCCTTTCCTGAATTACAGCAATGCAGCTCCCGATGTAGCAGAGGCAGTTTTGATACTTCAGAATGCATACAGGACAGCATGGTCCCAAATCTCCTCCCATATTAGTTTTATGCCAAAGTAATTTAATACATTTTAATGAGATGACTTTACATTTACATGAGTAAGAGAGATGCAAGAAAAAGCTTAAAAGCTTCTAAAAATGCCATTTTTTTTTTCTCTTCTTTTTTAATAGGGGGAAAAGCTATAATGTGGACATCGTAATTTTTAGCAACATGATTCTTTTATTCTTTTCCTCTGTGAAAGGATGATCTACAATACCATAAATACAAATAATGGCCATTGAGCAAGGTTCATATATTACACTGTCAAAAAAGTACTGACCTGAAGACCAAAAAAAAAGAAAAAGTAAAAAAAGTAATAAAAATATTGATTATAACTAGGGGACAAGTAAATTAACTTTTTGTTATGAGAGCAGCCATGGAAAAGGGAAAGTTTCAGCCCAAGCTATTTAGCTTTCTTTTGGTTTTGTTGTAATTTTTTTCCTTTAACCTTCATCTGGCCTGCATCCTGAAGAAGGTGTCTCTGGTAATAAGGTTACCCATTCAGCCCCTCTCACCTCCTGCAATTTGCCTAAATTATGGAGGCAAATTAAGCCAGCTCAAAACAATATTAGCAGGCTGGTGCTACCATCATAATTAAGTCACAGCAGATGCAAAGGGACGATAGAGACTTGGTTGTAAATATATCAAGTGGTTCTGATGACAGTAATGGATTTTATTAGGGGAAACTATCATCATTGTTATGATCTAATGCACATTTACCCTTTTCTTGCCCTTCAGTCACCAGATAGCATGTATGCTAAATTGAATTCCTGTATGTTAATGCTGTTTTCCTAGTTAACTGATATTAATATTGCATTATACATTATTTAGTGGTTACTCTTGCAGCTACTCTAGGTACTGTCAATAAGGTGGAATCAATTTTTTTGAGAGGTGTTATTGTCCTGCACTGTTGTCTCAACAAGACTGTCATGCAGTGGGCTTCACAAGGGACATGGACTCTGCCTGTTCTGCCTCTGAGCAGCCACCAGCCTTGGTGTCTTGAGCTGCATCTCAGCAGGAGTGGCAGGAAGGCTGCGGTGAAATAAAAACAGGGCTATGAGGAGCACAGGGCAGAATCATCTCAGCTGGAGGGAACTGTGAACCTGAATTTGCAGTCCCTGGAGGCGTGCACTAATCACTTGGCTAACAGCAGGCCCACTGCTTTCTCCAGCCATAATTTTAAACCAAGCAATAGGGCATTTGACAAAAATAGTGCTGAGTGGTTTAACCCCAGCTGACAACCAAGCGACACACAGCCACTCACTCACGGCCCATGAGTAGGATGGGAGAAAAATCAGAAGGGCAAAAGTGACAAAACTAATGTCTTGAGACAGAAAGAGTTTAATAGTTAGGTCAAAAGCCCCACATGCAAGCAAATAGAAATGTGGAATTCATTCACCACTCCCCATGGGCAGGCAGGCTGGGGTCCATCACACGTAATGGTGACTTGAGAAGAGAAATGCCATCACTCTGAACGTCCCTCCTTCCTTCTTCCCCAGCTGTATAATGCTGAGCATTACACTGTATGGTCTGCAATATCCCTTGGATCAGTTGGGATCAGCTGTCCCAGCTGTGTCCCCTCCCGACTCCTTGTGCACCCCCAGCCTCCTCACTGATGGGATGGGGTGAGGAGCTGAAAAGACTTTGACAAGCAGCAAAGCCAAAAAGCAGCCACTAATGAGAACAGGACTAATTTACAGTCAGGCAATCAAGCCCCATGGCAAGCACAGGGGCCTGCTGATTAATAGCTAAGCAACAAAACAGCTATAAATTTGATGTAGCACATTCCAACTTAGAGCTCCACATCGTGTCCCATGAAGGACTATTGTGATTTAACGCCTGCCAACAATGAAGCACCACACAGATCTTTGTTTACTTCCTCCCAGTGGGATGGGGGAGAGAATTGGAAGGGTAAAAAACGTGGAATTGCAACTGAGAATCAAGGAACAAGGGATGTGTCTCCTTAAAACCTCAATTGTCATTACATTTTAACATGATGTCCTGTGCTAATGGATGGGATCCATGGACTTGGATACCTCAAATTCCCAGACAAAAAAGAACTGTCAGTACTTGGTGGCTCCTTAGTGCCCTTCTCTTTTGTGCTCTGCTCGAAGGCACCCCCCTCTCACCCTGCTTGCAGAGCAGCATCAGCGTTAGGACTGAGCTTGAGCCTGACCAGGAGAGAGAACAAAATGTGCTGTTTATACTTGAAACATGCTATATATAGAATTGCCACACATAGCCCATCTCTTTGGACTTTTATCAGGCCACCAGTGTGGGTGGCCATCCTCAGGGATGTTGATGCTTTTCTCATTCCCACAGGATTCTGAAGTGTACTCAATTCTGATATTCTTAATTTGATTTTAGCTCATTGGCTTCCTGTGCTATCCAGCCTACACGTCTCTGCTTGTTTACACTTGAGAAAGAAAATCAGCTCAGATAAACACAAGGCTCTTTTCCTTAGCTGGGAGCAACAATCAACACAAGCAAGGGGAAATGAAGTGGAAATGGAGTGTGACATCTGGGAAAAAGCCTTCTTTTGATCTCTCTTGATACTGTTGCTTACAGCTAAGGGGGAAAACACAATTCCTTTATTAGTCTTTGGTATGTGAAGTAATTGTTTCAGATACCGGCAGTGGTTGAATGTCTACATCCTGCAGCCTACACTGGGGAAAAACACTGTGATGTTAACATAGCACTGATCACAGAGGACAGCTTATCTGGTGGGAAAACCTAATTAATAGGCTTATGTTCATCCAGGCCTAATATTACCTATAAATAGTCCAACAAATTTATTTATGTCAGAGAGGCTGCAAAATAAAGACATGACTGGAATAGTGTAGACACCTTCCATTGTACTCTTTCTCCTATTTAGAATGCTGTATTAACTTGCCTGTATACCATATCTGTTTACTGGACTAAATGTGAAATACATGAATTTTACCTTATTAGCTGTTTAGTGTTATCCATGGAGAAAGACAGGCCTGCCCTCTCTTCTAGGGATTGATCTGCCGAAATGCAAGTCTAGATGGCTTGTGATTGCAGAGTAGGTGCATGAAGACATCCTAGATAGTAGTGCATTTTTATCATAGTAATTTTTCCTGGTACCAGGTGATAGTAAGAAGATATTTCCCACAATCAGAATGAAGAGAGAAGGTGTTTCAGTCATAGGTAGCATCTGAACTCCAAGCTCAGCAGTTATGAACTACAGTGATCTATAAGGCTTTTTTTATTTTATTTTATTTTATTTTTTATTTTAATGCCATTCAAAAAAAGTTTCCCCCTGGAAGAAGTGATGTCTTTGCAGTCTAAACTAGGGGCTTACACAGGTAATATTTGGTAGGTTGTCCTTTCCAAACCCTTTACAGTTAAATCCTCTCTCTCCATGTAGTCAGAGAATTCATGCCTCGGGTGCTCTTTTCAATCATATACAGAAGTATTCAAGGTTACAGAGTGTGACAATCTGTACTTTATGTGGGAAATCCCTATAGGACAATAGAAAACAGCAGAAGGCAGCTATCCCTGTCTGGAGGAGCACATTACACCTTCCAGAGGTGTAATACCCAGGTGGACACCCAGGACCATCACTGCTCTTAGTTTCCATAGTATTTTGGCTGGATAGAAGACTTCATCCCTTCTCCACATACGATGATCTGAAACTGGTTTACCACACTTAGATCACCCACTTACATGACCACTGTTTCCTTGCCAAACTGAGGAAACTCCTGACAGTGCAGGACATCAGAGTGGCTCACATGGTGAGGTGGGCTACCTTGGCATCCTCAGACCTGTTCTAGCCACTCTGACTCCATAGTCTTGAACCCTGTCATCCAGGGACGCAGCACCCTGGCACAGGCACTTCTGAATGGTGTCCTTACAGTTTTAAATCATTCCCATTCTAGAAATGTGATCAGCAGTTCTGCCTCTCTGGCATGTCACTGGGGGCCCCAGAGCTGGATGAAGTACTCCGGGTGGGGTACAATATAGCACATAAATTCACAGTAGAAAGGTACCTTTTTTCATTATATGTGCAGCAATATCTCCAAGGAGATTATTTTCCTGTGGCCTAAGCATTATAATGAAAAAAACCCCAAACACAGCAGAATGCTGCAGGACCATTGCAAATGTCTGCCTCCAATCTTGTTGGGTTGACAGACACATCGAAAATGGGATATTGTTTAACTACTGTTCTGAGCAACTCAGGATTTGAGAAGCATTGCACCTATAGGAAAGGACTGTAATCTAACTCAATGACCACTTAAAAACAGGCATCTGGTTTTAAACTTTGTGTTTGGACAAATTGCAATGGTCCATGTCAAGCCCATGTAGCAGAACACTTTTCATCTCTGGCCTCCCCCATGAGGGATTCTTTTGTTGCTGAGTTAAAGCAAAATTCACTAGTCACTAGAGTGCTCTGAAAACCTGAGAAGCAAAGTGATTATTACTAGTTTCTCTACAAGAGCAAATTGCTTCTGTTTTAAATATTTCCCAAGAAGGTGATATTTTTCCTAGGCCCCTCAAAGAAAGCAAACAATTCCAGAGAGGATGGCAGTGCTTATATTTATTATTTGAAAAAACCTTACATAGCAAAAGATTACATCTGTCTATATATTTTGGCTGAAGTCATCAGAAATGAAATAGCCAACTCCAGAGAATATTTCTTTTCAGTTTATTGCCTTATTTTGTTTTATGAATGTAGCTTCCATAGCCTGTTGTTTGTATTCTGGCTTTCCATGTTGCTGTGCCTGCTACTTTGGCTAGTTGTGTCATCACTTATGCTATAAAACCCAGGCAATCTATCCTCATATGAAATTTGTGAACCTCCACAAAATTAATTTGAAATATGAACAATAATAAAAAGCTTCATACATTTGGAAACAAATCAGTTTGCCCTTTTTGTAATGTAAAAAAAGGAAATCTTAAAAATGTGAGGATAAAATCCCACTTTTGTCTCAGTTGAAAGCCCTGTCTGTAACCGACCAAAGCAGCAAATTTCTCCAGAAAAAGCCCATACACAGACCAAGTGTACAAGCTTCTGCTCCAACCAAAAATAACCCTTCAATGTAAGGGGACACTGCAAGAGCGAAGAGCTGGGGAGCTGACCCCTTGTGACAATTCCTGTTCAACATATAATCTCACAGACCAGGCAGAATGAACACAGTGAGAGGAAAGAAGAGTGATGAAGGAGAAAAACATATTTTCCCCTGAATAAAATGCAAGTTTCCTCAATATATGTGTCCCTTCCGTTCTCCCAAGAGCACAGATTTCTATCAGATCTTTCCTGAACCTAATTTGATTCCCAGCAGTCCTCCATGCCTGTTCCTCTGGAGGTCTTGAATGTATGCACATATTCCAGTTTCCATTCACTGTGTCTGTGCCTTCTGTTTTTCAGAGCTAATAGATGAGTCTGATGTTTTATGCTTTTTTATATTCTGGGCAAGTTTTCCAGCGAAAACCTTGTGAAAAATTGCAGTATGGAGCTGTAACTCACTCACTGCAGGTTGTCCCATGGAATTGGAGCTCTGTGATTTTCTGCATATGCTCTATGTACAGCAGAGATGGCAAATGCACTCAGAGATGAAAGACAATTACAACTTTTAGCCATGGTCTGTAGTCTTCATCTGTAAAGTTTGAGCCTCATATTACACGCAATAAACAGCCTGTCTTTAAATTAAAGATAGACCACTCGCTCATGCAAATATACCGAGTGGAGCATAGCGTTACAGTAATTGCATTTACAAATTATGTGATTGTGCCAAAACCTTTTGGGAAAAGCTTTCTCCTACACCTACATTAATCTTAAGATTCAAGGCTCCATTGAGATGAAGGGCTTGTTCACACCTCAGGCTCCTTGTGACAGCCCTCCATCAATTCAGGTTGGAGAGCTGCCCTGGGAAGCAGGAGGAGGAGGAGTGGACATTTGTCCATGATTCTCCAGATGGTGCTCCTGGTATGGCCATTCACATCTGAGTGTTAAATGAATATAAAAAGCCCTCAAGTGAAACGAGAACATTTTACACCTTCTTTGTTCTGATAGTATTTGCATAAGAACAATGGCAGCGTCAGTATGAAACTATAATTTAAAAAAGACAAAAACAAACAAATAAATAAATGTTATTCTTAGGAAGGCAGTGCCTAAAGAGGTGATTAAGGCTACAAAGCAAGCTTGAGATTAGGGCTTTCCCCACCACCTTTCTGCTAATATTTATATTTGAGAATTAAAAATCTTATGGCAAGTGCAAGTAATTATATTGGGAAAAAAAAAATCACCTCATAAACCACTTTACTGCCTCCAGATCTTTCTGGTGTGAAAACCAGGGACCAGCTGCAAAAGGGGAAGATGGGAATTCAGCTTCAGAGGAGGAAAATGCCGTATCATCAAGAAGGTGTTCTTGATGACTAAGATACAATGTGGTATAAGGAATTTAGACATGATTTCAGCACGGTTTATTGCAGAGCTGTGATATAGATGGGATGGCCCAAAAAAGGCAGATCTCAGATCTGTTTCATATTAGAGATAACACTGTAATTCCAGTGTCTTACAAAAGAGAAACTCAGGAAAAAATGGATAGGGGCAGTTGAACAACCTACACAAGACTGATATAACTGAACCTTTTTAAGAGAGGGTCTGCTAAGACATTTTCAACAGAAAAATGAGCAGTTGGATCTGATAGGAATTTCCTTGCCCTCGTGTGGGCAGCAGAACTTCTGGTCAGGGGGACATGGCCACATCCAAGAAGCTCTGCAGCCCCCTCTGCTCCTGCTGCCGAGTCAAAGGGAGCACGGGGCACTCACTCAGCAGAAGAAACAACTTGGAGCTATTAAGGATAAGAGCAAAATTACAGACTTTCAAAAGGATTAAACAGAAGCATGAGGATCATTTCAAGGAAAGACAAATGAGATTTTAAGCAGTTTGCAGCTGTATGGCACGTTCTCTAGATGATGGGATGCTCTAATGGATCTTGGAGGAGGTAAGGACAGAAAGATGTCTGTGGCAAGTAAATCTGTCCGTGGGGTGCAGATGAGCAAATCAGTCTTTTTGTGAAGCTCTGTGGCAGCGAGAATTCATGGATGGTGGATGGAATAGTGAGCAGGAGGAAAACCTTCTCCCAGGTGGGTGCAACAAGTCCTGCGCTGGGCTGTCAGGGCAGCCTCAGCCTGGATGTGACATTATTTGCAACTGCAAAAGGGTGAGGGAAGAGACTTGTTTTCTGCTGGGCTGGGGAACAGCCAGGGCAGCAGGTGTGGGATGTTCTTGACTGCGTATGGTGTTGGGAATGCTGCCACAGCAGCATAACAAATCAGCACTAAGGGCTGTCAAGAGGACACTGTTATTAATGTAAAGCTGCTCTTAATTCAAGGAAGCTACAACGTTATCCTCTTCTGGGAGAGTGACTGAGCAAACGTGACAAAGACAACATAAAGAGGATTGTTTGGTCATGTCAGTACAGGGAACTTAAGCAACAAACCCTGCCATTTAAGTCCCAAGAATGAAAAGCCATAAATTTAAATAAATTTATATCTGCCTTTCCCTCCTGGTTCCCATGTGTTTTTTATCTCCCAGCCTCTCACTGGCAGCACTGGCACATGGATAAAGGACAAGTACAACCTTGCTGTGTCTGTATCTAAGAGACCTTTGCCATGGACTTCAAGAGCAGAAGGGTCAAACCAAACTTCCCTGTGTGCTATCCACATGGCTGGACCCAAGGCAGGGACCTTCTGCTTCCCTGGGGGCGTGTGAGCACTGGCAAGACACAGGAAGCAAGTTGCCAAGAGTGGGAGGGGGAAAAGCACAGCACAGAAAGACCCTCTTTGTGGATCAGCTGGTGGAGTGACTGTATACAAGCACCAGGCAGACACGAGGAGGGAAAATGAGCAGAGGACCTGCTGCTGCATGCAGGGTGATTTGGTCCCAGGGTAGAGAGGGAGGGAAGGATTTACTGATGTTGTACGCAAACATGACAAGGAATTTCAGCTGGCCTGAGCCTTGGGGAAAGCGTGAGCACAGCAACAAGCATCCTGCTTGGTCTTTTTACACCAGAAAGCTCTGTGGCATAGGTGTGCTGAAGCACTGCTGTTGTCTGTAGCTCTGGGATGGCTTTTTCCTGGAGTTAGGTGGAAATGCTCAGAAAACAGAAGGTGGGCATCTTTTGGTTTGTCTCAAGACAGGCCAGCTCCTCAAGCAGCTGCCCAGGATGCAGGACATGGGTGGCCTCATAGGACATGGGAACAGAGAACACCTCACCAGCTGCCAACAGGAGACACCTGCAGGCAGCCTTCTGGGTCTGTGAGGGTGCAATGTGCTTGGGAACTGGGACTCGTGGTATGAAACATATGACTGTCCTGCATCAGACATGCTCTGATCCCTCTGGACATTATTTTGTCTACAAAGACCCGTGAATCCCCACCTCAGAGTCCTTTTGTGCAGCCAGACCAGCAAAAAGAGTTTATAAATACACGGGCTATAAACTCAGGTCAGACTGTGCCAGTGTCCAAATAGTTCAGAGTGAGTTGTAGGTGTGCAATATAAAGATTCAAATACATCATCTACTTAATTTCAAGCAAATCTTTCCTTCTGGGACAAAACCACTAAATAAAAGCTGGTGTAGTGCCTGAGGTAGAAAGCAGACCAGCCTCTCAGGGATTTTTCTAATTGGCAGAAGGTGATTAAAGAGGGAGCAGTGAGACAGGAAGTGCCCCAGGTGTTAAATACTCAAAACTGGTTTGTGCCATTGTGAGCAAATGGAATCGATGCTCTGTATCATTATTTAAACACTGTAATTAAATCTGGAAATTCAGGTGCTTAATGTTCCCTCTGGGCCACAGCCAGAAAAGATTGCGGTCAAAGGAAAGGGGTGCAATAAACCAGGAAGGGAGCTGAGGTATGCTACAGATCAGAGGAGAAATTAGTTCCAGGGTACTAATTGAAATCAGTGGACTTAAAGTGATGCCCAGTCAGTCTCAGGGAGGGAGAGGGTCATTTTGTGTCGGTTTGGAGAGATGTTTTCTGGCACTTTGTGCTTCCACCCTGGTTTGGTCCTCCATCATTGCTACTGAAGTGACCGCTCTGCTACCTTGTGGGGGATTTTGCAGTGGTGTTTACCAGGAAAGGCTCTTGTTCTCCATAGCATCAACTGAAGCACAGCTATTCTAAAAACATCTTTAAGCTTCTACAAGAAGGAGAGACGCCACTGTTTCTAGTGATGAACTCCAGCTCTCAGCAGAAGGATCTGCTCCTATCCTTGAATAGATGGTCGCAGCTCTCAGGTGTCCCTTGAGCACATTCCTGCACTCTCCTTGGTAAGGGACAGCAAGATACTCTCTTTGACACCTCTGACCTTCAGCCCTCTGTGGTTCTGAGCTGATTGTGTAGAAAAAGGCCATAGAGAATGCCTGAAATGGTCTCAGCCCAGTATTTACAGCTTAGAAACTAGGCTTGGTCTAAATTATGCTCTACTAACTGAATCAATTTTTGTGCCTTCTTTAGGTGGATATACTTGTAACAGGATGAATAAGGATCATTTATCACTTTCCCCTGATATTGCCTTCTGGGTAATCCATTTCCTACACAATAGGAATATTGGGTTCATGTCCCAATTTTTAATAAAACAGACTGGGGGCATGATGGAAATATTTTTGCCTCCATCACCTACACAGGATAATTAGTTTGGTTCCCCACAGGTAGCCTAATAGCTGGGATTTGATGCCAAGGAAATCCATAGTGAAAACAAACTTACATCATCAAGGCCAGCTGGATGTTCTGGCTGTGATGTCTTCAATTCAAGAAAAGGAAATTTCCTGTAAGTTACTGTTTAGGTGACTTACTGAGCTCAGCATAGAAGTGAAAGAGGAGGCTGACAGTGGGATTAGGTCAAACTAACAGATCAAACCATCCAGCCCAGTCCTCATCTGTGAGAATCTGAGTCATTGGTGCAAGAAGTTTTTGTAGCCACTGAATTTGTGATTCAATGGTAGATTTATTCATTTTTTTGTTTTATTTTTATTTCAAGGTTAACAGCTAAAAAGAATTCATGCCAAGGTTTTAAAAGCAAATTTCATATTATGTATAACCCCAGGACAGCAAATTATCGAATCATATTTGTGCTACTTGTGGCAAAACTGTGCCTCCAATTTCTTGAAATGAAGTGGAACACGGTTTGTAAGATGGTTTCTTATTTTCATCTTATAAATTTTAAGGTCAAGCTCAGTAATTTGTCATTGACTACATTTTTAGCCATTTTGAAGAGCTGGGAAATTAGGGAAGTTATTGGTTTTCAATATGTTGTCCTGTTAAATTTCATTCAGAGAGGTAAGTGTCCTCATTCGAGTTGTATTTTTCTTAGCACATTTTTTAACAGGTATATCTGTCTTTGGCAATTCACTGTAGGGGAAAAGAAAATAAAGATCAAAGAAAATTTCAATGTGAATTGCAGAAAGATACCTTTGAGCTGTTTCTGTAAAGATGAGATTGCCTACTAGAGATGATCTTTAGAGCAGTTGCCATGGAAGGTGCAAACAACCTTAATGCAAAATTATGCCCAAGTCTCTTTCAGATGTTCCTTCATCTAAAACAAACAGCATAAATAGCTCTTCACACCACACCTTACTTCTCAACCAGAGCCATTGAAATTAGCAACAAGGATGTGAAATTTGGTCTCTAAAGCTTTTCAAGAGGATTTTAGCTCTGCAAGATGCTCAGCAAATCCTGCAGAACTGGCATGGACTTGGATGCAATTAAGACTTTGCAGTATCAAACTGATAATTATCAGACTTTGATTAGTGTTATCTCCTGGGTATGAAGCTTGTATTTCAAGTTTTTGTTCTCATTAATTTCTCTAAATTTTTCTCATTGCAGCTTCTTGCAATAAAGTAGTCAAATAACTATAGCATGCAGATCTATGAATGCTTCACAGTTTATTGGAGGAGACACTAATAAATTTTGGGGCATATTAATTAACCCAATGATCCTTTTGCATTGTCCAGGCTCAAGCAAATAAAAGAAACCTGATTTTCAGATGTAATTTCCCAATTGGTTTAAGTAGATATACATACATTATGTACACAAATTCAGACATTTTTAAATAGTGAGATGATAATTCTTATGTTGTTATAGTACAGTCTAAACAAAAGACATTATTTCTCTCATCCCTTCATCAGAGGTGTCACCTTAAGATATGGGCTTTGACCCTTAGACAGTGAATTCCTTGGGGCAAACAACAACCAGACTCTCTCTATGTATTAGAAAAAAAATCTACTTTATGGTCTGTTAATGCACTTTTGTGCTTATGTTTGTATGAAAGAGGAGCAGAAGTAGGGCGCTTTGTCTTTCATAGCAACATTTACACGTATGACTGGTTGAACTGAGAGATTAAGGCTTTCATTGTGTAGGATCGGCAGAGATAAGGTGGAGTGCCCCATTCACAAGGAATGTGGTGGGTTTATAGTGGTCGCCTGCGAATGCAGGGTCATGGGAATTGTCCATCAAGGATCAGCACTTCCAGTGGTTCCCAGCAGTGGGGGCTGTGATAAGTGAAACCTCCACGACCTGCTCCATGAAACAATATTGACCTCACAGCATCTGTAGGCAAACACTTACTTAGGTGAGATTTCAGCTGTTGTGGTCTGGAAACTTTGGGACCACAAACTTATGAATTAGATCATTCGTCTGGGATGGAGGGAGAGCTAGTTTCTTTAAAAGAAACAGTGTTTTAGAAAATAATGGGGATGGGAATGAGCAGGCTTGAGAAAGATCACTCTAGAGCGTGTCACTGCCAGTTTACTTCTACATTTGTAGGTAAAGGCTGTAATGCTACCTCAAATTGTGGCTGCTCTTCTGAAGAGGATTTTAAGTCCACACTTTATGTTTAGCAGATGTTCCTAAGATTAATCTTTTTTTTAATTTGACAAGGGCCATACTGGAGGAAGGCTAAACAACTGTCTAGGCTGGCACAGGCACACATGGGGTTGCATTTGCTCTGCAAATAGAGAGCTTCCATCACCAGCCCCTGCTGTCTGCCACATTTCATATTTGTTAATACAACGGGGAAAAAAAAAGCAACATGAATTTTGTTGTTTTAAAGTAGCTGTCCAATTAGTTACTGACTGCTATTTTTCCCTTAGACATGTTTTTTTGGAGATTAATGATAATGAAAAATTGCTGGATCCTCTTTATCCCAAAGAACATACATTCCAATACTTTAGATCCAACTCCATAACCCATGACATACTGTTGGATGCTCTACTGCTTTCGAGTATAATCCTCATCTCTGTTTTGGGGGAAGGGAGGGCTTGTTTGTTTTTGTACATCCACGTCTGCTTTGATCCATATGTAATTTATGGTGTGCTTTCAACTGTTGAGTTATCTCACCTTCTGTGCATATTCCACGAAGCAAACAGGGTTTATAAGTCAGTTCTACAAACTTTGAAGAGTTTTCTACTTTTTTGAATTGTTTGATGGATTACATGTATTTGTATAAGAAGCTGTGGTGTGCATGTTGTCACAGACCATGCTTAATGGATTGGAAGTAGGAAGCCTATAATACCACTGTGAACACAAGCAGCCGCTGTGTTTGCAGGCTACCAGTCACAAAAATCAGCCGAAGCAAAACATGTGCTGCCAAAGGGGGAGTTGTTTGCTGCTTTATCGCAGCGGGAAGAAGGGAGGCACTGCACTGTGCCCTCTCTTTGTGACAGAGGCAGGCAGCCTAAGGATCACTGTCTGCAGACAATTCCTTGAGCTGAACTGTCCACCTGCAGAGCTCCAGTTCACTCTGCTTCAATTATTTTCATCCGTTCCTTTTTTGCCTCTGCCAGAGACCTTTCTTCTCTGACAAAACAAGACTGAAAAATCGCTGTCCACTGTAACTGGAAAACTGAGGGAGATGGCCCAAGGGTGGCCACACGCCTCCACTCTAGCTGCCTTTGGCTGCAACCTTCACATCAGTTTTTGTCATATTTTTGTTTTAGTCATATAGGCCTGACCTTCTAACCCTCCAGAATGTGAGTAGAAACTCGTCATATCACACTCTATAAAATCTCTCTGTAATTGATATAGAAACTCAGATGTTAATTGCACTGAGATGTATGAGTCTGGAAGAACATTCTTTTTCTTAACAAGTTCTGGGTATTTGATCTCTGCAAGACAAGTGAAGAAGCCCCACTATCACAGCTGTGATGGTAGATCACTTTACCAAAAATCATCTCTTCAGTAGAATTATGTTTAAAAAGACTTTCAACTCCTGTTCCATATGTTGAGCACACTTGGGAGAGGTTTGGCTGTGCAATGGGCTTTTCATGCCAGATGAAATGGCAGATCTCTGAGGAGTGAATTATTCATGCTGATGCTGTGACCTTTCATTAATAAAGTCAGTTTCAAAAATAAACTTTAATCCTATTTAATGTCTCCCTTGCTTTTTCTGAACATCTTTCTTTTCTATTTCAGGAACACACAGATCTGAAATCTTCAATGTGAATTCCTAAGAAGATTCTCTTTTCTTTTTTAATCATTCCCCAACCTTTTTTGTTAATAAGTTCAGGAAATTAAGAAAAGTTCTTATATTGCTTTCACAAAACACGTCAGTAATTTCACCTTCCATGGAAGAAAGTCACTGTAGCCCTATGCAATTAAATTTCCTACTATATCCTACTAATTATATGCCACTTCTTTTAGGGAAATTATTTTCTCAATTCCTGAATCATATGGCAAGAAATTTAAAGTATAATAATACTGACTTATTTTTATAGATATTTCCCTCTTCCACAACTAAGATCTGTTTCATTCCCAAACTTCTCTCAGCTGTTCAGTACTCAAGAGCTCTTACATTCTTATTAGTAAATAATAGCTCTTTAAATTCCACCCTCTTCCAAGTGTATTCCATATTTCAAATATAAGAGTTAGCTCGGTGTCATGATTTTTAGTCCAAATTTAGATTACTTGCCTTGTTTAAACTTCCTAATGCAGCACAAGGCTTTTCTTACATGTCTTTCTTTTTCTTACATTTTCATTTGCAAACAATGAGTTTTTAAATTACCTCCTCATCCCCCAGTGTGCAGAGTATCTTTTAAATGATAGCCAATATATCTTGGGTTTCATCTAATTAAACCATACTCAACTGAGGATGTGCTTCTGTTTTATCTTTCCTTGTGCAGCAATATTCTTTTCTTTACTAGGCTTTCTGTGTCACCTTTCTTTAGTGTTCTTAAAATACTGCATAAATTCTGGAAAGAATAGTAGGACAATTTATTCTGGGAGTCCTAGTTCACTATTTCAGATGAGGTCTGATCCCATGCTCAGTGAAGTCAATAGAACAAAGCCTTGTGATTTTTGATTAAACCTTTTGATTAAACCTGATGCATTCAACATGGTTGTTCTCAAACTTTTTAGATCCAGACCTCCCCTTTCTTCTCCTCTTCAATAGCTTAAGCATGGGCAAGGGCCAAAGGAAAGTTAGGCTCTTTACATGACTGCTACAGAATACAGATCTTTCAACGAGGCAAAAGAGAGGAAGAGAAACTCAAAACTATACAGGTCAGATATAAAGACCTGAAAACTCTGCTTCTGTCCTACTGAAAACACAACCTCCTCCTTGCCATAGAGCCCTTGCATTCAAATCTCTCCTGATTTGAGAAACGAGTTGTCTTTTCTCCTATCTTCTTCATGGATATCACTGAATCATTCAGGTGAAACAAAGATCTTCCCACCCTCTTGAGAGGCAAATGCACACACATCCTACCTCTTGAGACACACTCTGTTATCAAGAGTAATTATTCTACCTTTTTCTAACTACGGTAAATGAAAGTCTTAAGTGCATACAGCTTTCTACTCATCATCACAGCCTGAATTTAATTGCAGATTGCTGTCTGGAAGGAGAACAGAATTGTTTCTTAGGGACCTATTCCAGCCACAACTGTTATTTTATTTTACTGAAGGATGCACTGCTAGTTCTTGGCTCTGGTTAAGATTATGGAAAAGGTGGATGGGTTCGAAAAGGGGAACTTGATTAGCACATTGCAGGATTTTTATGTATCTGTGTGTAAGACACTTTCCTCCTTACTGCATTATTTGGCATTCAGAATTCATAGAAAGCTTGAGTACTGTTAGATGTCCAGGAACAAAAGTCACAGAGATTCATGTGCTGTGCAGAGGTTTCTTAAACTTAGCCAATAGGTCTTTGACCTTTTAGCAATCCTCAGTGGAGATTCTTCTGTGATTTGCACCTTGCAATGCTCCTTAATTCCCCTCTCAGGATTCAGAGACAAACCTAATATAGAAGAGAAAGTAAAGAAAAACAACATATGAAAAAGAAAAACCTGCAGCTCATGTTGTACTTTGGTGATAAAATTCTACCTTTTTCCTGGGGTAACATCACGACCTCTAAGGACTGTACAGGTTAAGCATTTACATGACATAAGGGTTCAGATCAGGCAGATTCATAGAACTATAGAATAGCTTGAGTTGGAAGAGACCCCCAAGGATCACTGAGTCCATTTCTTGGCCCTGCACAGGACAGCCCCCCTAATCACACCATGTGCCTAAAAGCATTGTCCAAACACTTCCTGAGCTCTGGCAAACTTAGTACTGTGACTACTTCTCTGGGGAGCCTGTTCCAGATTGCACGTGTGACTATGCCTCTTGCACATTTTATGTGTCCTACCCCTTCTCTTCAGTTAATCAAGTTAAATTTCTCTTCTGCTCTGGTGAGAGTAGTGAGCTTTCAGCTCCTGTTTCAGTTCCTAATGCCATACCCAAAATCAGTAAGTCCCTGGAACAGGAGCCAGAACCATTGAGTGAAAGGACCTTTCTCAGAAGGTAAAGTTAAGAATGAAAATTCTTCCGGACCATGGTCTTCTTGATCCTTGATGAGCTTCTATATGGCACTGAGATGGGAGCCATAACACTGCCTCTTCTAGTCACCTCTGAGCACCTGCTTCCAGTGTTTGGTAGACACAGTCTGAGCATATTTATGGAACTACATAAGACCCTGGCTATGGAGGCACCTCTGTATATCCTGTCATCTTGATGACATTTTAGACAGCAGTTCAAACCAAGAGAGCTGGAATTTTATCTCAGAGGTGATTTAGGACAGCAACTCTAAGAAGCTTTTCCTGGTTCAGACACCTGAGTTCACAGGATCACAGGATGGGTAAGGTTGGAAGAGGCCACAGTGGTTCATCTGGTCCAATCTCCCTGCTCAAGCACATGGTACAGGACTGTGTCTAGGTGATTCCTGAATATCTCCAACAAGGGAGATTCCACACCCTTTCTGGGAAATCTGTTCCAGGGCTCAGACACCTCCACAGTAAAGTTCTTCCTCATATTCAGATGGATCTTCCTGTGCACCAGTTTCTGCCTCTCATCCTACTGCTCAGCACTCTTGAGCAGAGCCTCGCTCCAATCTCTTGACACCCTCCCTTCAGATACTTATTGATAAGTTCTTCTCTCAGTTGTATCCTGCCAGGCTGAACAGACCCAAATTCCTCTTGGTTTGAGGCATGTGGTGTTCATATTCAGACCCTGTCTCTGGGCATTTAATTCCATCTTGAAAATAGCCAAATATGAGGTTCCAACACCTTTATTTCTGCAAATTGCTCCCAGATGTATTCAGCATGCACTTTTAAAATGAAAATTTTATTTACCTGTGCAAAAATTCATGAATCTTTCTTTAAGTCTCTGGTTTTGAAAACTATATTGTAAAGCTTACATGGAGCAAAACCTTCCACATCAGTGATTTAGAAAAGACAGAAAAAGACCCAGAAAATTGCTTAAAGCATAATTGCTCCTGGTGTCAAGATACTGTGAAGCATAAATATCAGCACAAGAATTTGTTTTATTTATATATTTATTTGAAACAGCCACGGAGATACTTTCCTGTATGAATCTACAATACTTGTACCAAACACAGCACCTTCCTGTACTATTCTCCTTTGCACTTGGTCTGTTTGATTTTTTGCCATAAGGAAGGGGGAAAAAACTTTCCAAGACAACTTTATGTGGGTAAATTAGAGAAAAGTTCTCTTACTTATAGGGTTTTGGGGTACAGAATATAAAGGAGTATAAAAGAGTATAAAAGTGTAAAAGAGTACAACACATGTTGACAAGTAACAGATAGAAAAGACCAGTGCTAGGTTGAACTCATCCTCAGGAATACCATGTGAGCTTTTTCCAAGCACCACGGCTTCAAACATGCAGAGTAAATTAATCCGAAAGGTGTCCCTTTCATTTCATTTCATTCCCGGCTGGACACATACCCAGCCAACCCTGAGCCACTCTGCCATGTCTTACAGAAGCAAACAAGGGAAAGCAACCTGCCCCTCTCAGGTGAAAGACCTTTTCACCCACAGGCTGGGAAACTGACTCTTGCAACATCTGGGCCCAAGTCAGATCACCTCCCAGCCTACTATAAACCAGGGAGAAACTCCCTTTTGCAGCTGCTTCCCCGCAGCTCAGCTACCCCCAGCAGCTCATGCTGGCACCCAGTTCCCATTACTGGTCTCGCCCTCCTTCAAGCAGGATTTGAGGTTCTTGAGGTCTGGTCTGGGAGAACAAGGGAGGGGAAACATCTTCTCCCCCCACTTCAGGAGACCAGGAGAGGGTAAACACCCCTTTGCAAGCAGAGCTCTTCGGAGCTCCCCCCCGTCAACCCTTTTTGGGGTGGGGAACACAGGGCACCACATCAGGCTGGGCAGCACAGAGTGTGTGTGTGTCTGTGTGTGTGTGTGTGTGTGTGTGAAAAGTCAACAAGGTGTAGGAGCTGGGAAAAGCCTCCTTCTACGTGGCAGGATACTAATTTTATAACACTACTCAATTATCATATCTAAAGGTTGCATCCAATCTAAGACCTGTC
>JAWWEW010000078.1:143879469-143913732 GCA_035583185.1 Anabacerthia variegaticeps | reverse complement strand
GCTGGGCTTTGCTTTCTTGTTTTGACTAACATGGTATCTAATTGTCTTAGCTCTGGTACGTTTCCCAGGCATGGTGTCCCAGCTATTATCTGACCCTTAAGACAGCTAGCACAGGGTTAGAGGCTGCTAGCTACTCTAAATGTAAGAAACTAGGTAGAAATATAAAAATCTACAAATTCATGAAAACCCTAAGGCATCAGATTCAATATTCACTTGATCTTTTTGCACTGAATATGCAGCCAGTGTACTGATATTAATTTTTACATAATTTGCCAAATCAAGTGGACATGAGCAGACCTCAAAAGTTTCACTGCAGAATCTACAGTCTATTCCCTATTCTTTGTAGTTATTCACTTCTTTTTAGTAATATGAGGGAGCCAACTTAGTCAACTGTGTATTGCACCATCATCAGGGGAAAAAAAATAGAGCACAATACTTGGTCTTTTCAGAACTGACTCATTCAGGTCTCAATACCACTATGTGAGCTTCTTTGCTTTGGTGAAACCTAATTAGTAAAGCAGTTAAAAAACCCAATTAAACAAAGCATCTTTGCATTCTGCGCTGAAGATACCAACTTGATTCACCAGCAATTGCTTTATAAATGAGTATATGAATATTAATATTCCTGTGTTTGGTTGATGAAGCTATTCACACCTTTGCAGAATTCTGCATTTTAAAAAATATACTCCCTTTTGTACCTTCTTTGGGGTTTATCATCTTAATAAAGAGCACATTTAGAGCCTGCTCCTTCACTGTGCTGAGTGCTCTACTTCAGTCCTGAGTGCCCTTGGTTTGGTGAGCTCAGGGACATTTTGTGAAGCACTGATCGTGCTCAGCACAGTAATAGAACGTTCACTTTCTTTGCTCTAATCCTTTGGTCCTTCTGTTAAATAGTTGGATAATTTTAGCTTAGAAAACACTGCTTCAAATAACTCACCTTTTAGGAATTTTATCTTTCCCCTCAAGGTTATAGAGAAATGGTGTTTGGTGTTATTTGTTTTCAAGGTAAGTGCTAGAAAGTTCATCCTCAGCGTAGCACAGGAGGCGCAACTCCCATCTGTCAGGGTCTGTAAATACAAGAGCATGGCAAGACACTTCCTGGAAGATGCTTCTCCATTTTAATCAAAGGACAAAATTAAGGGGCTGCTTTATTAGGAACTGTGACTGAACTGTATCTCCTGCTTAATTTCCCCAATAGACTGCAGTCTCTGTAGGAGCAGCTACTCCTTTCTCTTGGGATCTTGTCTCAAAGCTACATGTGCAATGCCCAAAGTCTTGTCATTAAAAGTTTTAGAAACACAAAACGTGCTTGACAGATTAGTCTCTGTCCTGAGAGGATGTAGTGGGTGGTAATACAAAGTTCCTGTTATGGATTTATATATCTAATACCAGCATTAGGATAATACAGCCATGGAGCTGAAGCAGTGCTGGTTTGTCCACACAGGGGCCCCTTGGGTCAGTGGCACAGGACGTCAAGAGGACAACCATGAGCCATCCCTTCCTAACATGTCAGAGGGTTTCTCAATTCTCTGCATACACTAAGGGATTGAAGGGAAGATGCAATGCTTTTCCCAAGGCTGTAACAGGGAAATAAATGGAAGAGGAGAACTGAAGGCCCTTACCTGGACATAACCTGTCCCTGAGTACCTGACAGTATGAATACAGACTGCAGAAAAATTCCTGTAAAACCATTTTTCTTTGTTTCTGTCCATTTGCAGGATTTATCCTTGGCTGCTGTATTCCAGTTTCTAGGAGGAACTGGGGTTCTGAAGCAATTGGGCTGGACAGGGATACCAGTTCTTTCAGTCTTCTCCAGCAATGAGTTACAGCTCCCAAGCTCATCCTCTTAACCTTGGATGATGTTCTGTCTTCACATATATTATCCTCTTGCCCTGAGCTTGGCTGGTCTATAACAAGAAAGGGGATATCAGCATGTGTTAGGCTTTAGTTGTCAAGTAAAGAAACAATATTTTCTGGGCATGCATAGCTGGCCAGATTCATTCAATACTGAGTTAGGTTTGAGTATGTTTTTTTACACCAGATCAGGCTATCTGAGGACATTTTTCTAAAATATGAGCACCTCTTTGGAGTGGCCTGAGTTCATCAGTTCATTTTGTGGAGGGCTTGCCTGCCAAAAAGCTGTCAGGTGATAATTCCTGGCTGAGCCTGAAATGGTGACCTGGTGAGTTGGCTCCAAACCATTGGTTTGTTCTTCCAGGCAGAGATAATTCTGTGAGATCAGCACCAGCCTGCGGGATCCTGTTGCTGCTCTCAGTACAACTCACAAAGCAATGCCCAGATTGATGAGGCAGAATCCACAGCACCCACACTGAGGGACATCTGGTTACTTGCTATCTTAAAAACTTAAATGCATTTCAAAATCGAAAAAAGGCAAACCTAAGCATTCCCAGCTTAAGCCAATAGGCACATAAACATCCATGGGAGACATAGTGTTTCACAATTGAACAGCTTCAGTTTTAATTTAATTTTGCAGCTTTATTAGCCTGAATAATCATCTCCCAGGAAAAATTCTCAAAACTCATGGTCTGGCAGGAAGAAAAACAGAACAAAGCATTAGCCAAATGTGCAATAATGAAGACTAATCCTGGCCTGACAATGGGAAGGAACAGATGACCAAATCAGTTTTTTCCATCTCAGGCCATAGTGGTTCAATAACAAGACCCTGCCAATAGTTTCCTTCATCCAAAAAACAGACCCAAATTTCTCAGCATATCAAAATACTGGGAAAGAACTGAGTTACAGGCAAGATACACAGATGCATGATCTTTGTGCTAAAGATGAAAAGTTAATTCCAGCATGTCTTATATTTTGAGATCTTCACTTCTTACCCCCTGAGTAGGTCACAAAAATAATTTCATATATGGATAAAAATCCATTTCAATATCAATGTGTCCTAGCTAGATCCTCAAGAGAGTTGAAGCTTTTACATCCACAGCTATAGCTGCTACAACTCAAGTTAATGGAATTCCTGATGCACGAGAAGGCCCCTGTGTTTTAGGTGGGACAATCATTAGTTGCATGTTGTGTTTGTGCACATGCAAATAACAGGAGTGAGGTTTCTTCTCATTTCTTCCTTGAAGCAGATAAAGTAGGTGTGAGGTGAAATGGCTGTGGGATGGGTGTTACTCATGTCTCCTTCCTGGATGTTCATCAGTGTACAGAGCTGCAACTGAAAGGAGGGAATGAAATATTCCACATACAAACAATCTTTTATTTGCCACCAGAAATGTGAGTAAAAAAACCCTAGGTACTAGAAACATGTGGAAAAACCACTTCCAACTGCCAAAGTACAGAGGGGCACGTGGCAAACTTACATTGAACAGTGTCCCTCACAGTGCAAAAATGAGTGCAGTGTTTGCAAAACACAAGATTCAGTAAGTGAGAACAAGTGAGCAGTTGCCACCACAATGAGGTCCATGGTCCACATCTGGAATGTGTCTAAATCGGCTCTGCTACCACGGGACTTTCTCCTCTGATCTCAGAGCAGGTTTACAAAACCTCTCTAATTCTGCTGCTGGTTTTGGTGGTAGAAAGGGACCCTGAGGTAGATGGTAGAAACCATCTATCTTGGAGAGTTAATGATGGGAACTAGAAGCAAAAGCAAAAAATCAGGGTGCATTGAGCTTTGACACAGTGGTACAGTGATCCTCAGCATCACAAGCTACAGTTTGTCTGTTGGCAGCTCATATAAGTATTGTAAGCTTTGAAAAACCAAACAGTGTCTTCCTACTTCCCAAGGGAATTCACTGATTTTTTCCAAAGTTGGCATAAATCAGAAAGGAATAAAATGGCCACAGCACAGGCTGTTTGAGAAGGACAGTGGGGCTCAGATGTATAAAGCATTAGATTCACTGTTTGCATACAGTTCAAAATCTATAGCATCACTAAAATTAGAAGGTACAATGGAAAGAATCATTTAGAGCATAATTCACAGCTTCAAACACTATGCTGTTTTATCTTGACATAATTAAACACTACCAGTTAACATAATGTTTAGAAAACAAGAGAACCTGTAAGATATTTTTCTTTTGAAATAAATTCCTGAATATCATTTATTCCCTCTTCAACTGTGTTAGTTCAAAGTTTACCTGTTAGAGGGTACTGCTTTCTCCAAATTAATCATAAAACTCAGTCTTTGCAATACTGACAACTGTAAAAACCAAAAACTACAGGTGGCACAATTAGAACACAAAAGACATGTTGACAGGCAGATAAATGGACAATTTGCTCCAGAAAGGTTTGGGAAAGCATCTCTTAAAGAAAGAGATTTTTTTCTTCTCTTTGCCTCCTCATAAACTTTTTTTTTTCCCTCCACAGTATTAAAAAAAGAAGCTTTATATTGAGACAGGATTAACAAACAGTATCTTCAAAACCAAGAAGAGTAGATTTCTTGGTTTTGAAAAAGAAATTTGTTTCTGAAAAAGAAATACCCTGCAGTTACTGTTATTTCTGAAGTATTTTCAATAATTCTTCGTTCTGACTTGAGTGCAATTCTGCTTGAAAGAGTGAGTAGGCAACAGGAAGGGTTTCTTGCTCAGCATGCTTTCTCCCTGTGTATAAGCAGATTTCCATTTGCCTAATGCCAAAAAAAGAATCTGTCAGTCCTGTAGCATGCAACCATGGGAGCTGGAAATGGTTTCATTTTGGCTTATATGTCATTGACTGAGGTCTTAATTAAAGTACAAGACCTGATAAGTTTGGGATATGAGTCATCACTGATGAGTTTATGTTTCAAAATGAAATTACAAGTCAACTAATGAAAGAGAAGGGAAAAAGCGGTGCTGGAATATTTTTATCCCAAATTTGATGGAGAATCAAAGGAAACAGCAACTCCAACCCTGTAGCACAACAGCTGTCTCAGGTGCAGTCCATTCACACCCAGTTTATAAACTTTCTTTCTGTGTCAAGTCCATATTATCAAAGCTTTGCTGGAATTGCTGATTTCTGAGAAAGAGTGGCATAAATTTAGGAGGTATCATCCCTTAATCTCAGCAGCAACTTTTTGAAGGACCTTTTGGATGACAACAAGCCTAACTTTAAGAGTACAGAGGCTGTTCTCAGAGGCTCCTGATGGCACCCTGTAACTCCTAGCACAGCAGAATGAGGTCTAACATGGGTACAATGGCCTTCAACATCCATTAGCCACCTCTAGCAGAAAAAATCAGGACTAATACAGCTGCGAAGATATTCACGCCCCTCTCTTCAAGCCCATGCATTGAAGAAAATGCAGTTTGAGACAAAAAGAAAATAAAAGTTTCACTAAGTTAATTAATTTTTAGCTGTGGAAAAAAACCCAAAACCCAAAAAAACAAACAAACAGAAAAACCCTAAACCCAACCAAAAAAAGCACACAGTGACTTGTGGTTTGAAACTTAATATTACTGTCCAGAAACAAGTAATAAACATAAATCTGAAATACTGCCTGTCAGAGTGAAATATATCAGGAGTCAGATCTTCATAAAGGAAAATAACCTTTCTCAGTAAGTTATTCTTGGTATCTGACTGGAACTGGTAAAACGAGATTTTCTGAAACAGGAGGGATGTATTTGAAGTGGGAGTTTTAATGAAAGGAAATTTTGACATTTCAGTCAACTGCTTCAAAAGCAGTTTGTCAAAGCTTTAAAAAAGCCTTCAATAAAGAGTCCATCAGCTGCACTACTGTTTTAAACATAGTTCATATTTTCATAGCAGAATGAAAGGCAAAAGGGACTTGCAAGCAGCAGGTCCCATCTGTGTGAGTGGAAAGGAGACATATGCCAGGTGATTCCTTGCTTTCAAGCTCTGTAATTCTTCACAGTAAGAGTATTATCCCCTCCAGTCATTTTGGGACATAGGAAAAAAATTCTGGTCAAATTAAAGATGGATCATATATATATATATATATTTATATATATATATAAAATAGCCTATTAATTTCAAAGCTGGTGAGATTGTATTTGACTCTAAATCAAATATTTTATTTTATTTTATTTTGGGCTTGTAGAAACACTTTAAGAACTTACTTATCTCTTTTCTCCCTTTCTTTTATTAGCGAAGGTTATTCTTAAACAAAAATTCTCCTTTGAACAAAATGTAAAAAATAATCTTGTTTCAAAAAAAATAGAAAAGGTCAAAAAAAGCCCCATACTGACATTTTACAAATGAAGCAATGTACCTGCAGGGAGGAGGGGAGTGTGGTGCAGTTGTGAATAATGTGATACAGTGCTATTCTAAGGAAAGAATGTAATGAAAAACAAGCAACTTAATAAATTGTCTTCACAGTGAAATGAGAGATTGAGTTCCAAGACTTCCCACCATGGGTCTTGAGAGCTTCTTTTTCATGGACCACGTTAATTAGGCAACACACGAATCACAGAATCACAGAACCATAGAACGGTTGGAAAGGACCTTAACGACCATCTGGTTCCAGCCCCCCTGTTATGGCAGGGACATCCTCCACTAGACCAGGTTGTTGCAACCCAGTTGGTGGCAGACACAGCTTTTTCAAGCTTAGTAGTTCAGAATCATAATTTAGGGACTCTTTGGGGAGTCAAGATAACTAAACAGTTTACAAGTCAAGATAACCAACAGTTTTGTCAGCAAGGTCTTGACATGTGACATTTGTGCCATAGACATTCTATCCTGAAAGGAATAGGATACATTACCAGATGTTCCTATGTTTACAGATAATCCACTATTTCTGTTTTTTTTAAGGATGAAGGAAAAATAAAATGTATCAGCACGACATAAGCACAGTTTGTTTCACTTGGATAGTTAGAAATAAAAACTATTTAAAATTATTTTCAGTTCACATCAGCATAAGAAATGCCCTGTGAACAGCAGCCTCCAGCAACTCTCTCATGGTATGTACAGAAATGGCCAGGGAACATAAGAGGTAGGGAGACAAACTGCTAAAAAAAGTCTCAAAAAGGGTGGTTGCAGTAAAATATTGTCTTTAGAAATGTAGGAAAATAAAAAGAACTGCTGTCCTTCCTTTCTATATTCATTTCTGCAAGTGAGCTGCACTAGCCAGCCCTAGGGGATTCCTAAAATCAGAGGCAAATGGACTGTTCTGGTGATGCTGGAATTGGAAAGGCTCCTGCTGTAGTCACTCAGGTTTTGTCTCTTCTTCAATTTTAAGATAAAAGTGTTTCATGTTCTTCAATGCAGAGGAAGGTATCCTTTCTATTCTGGAAGAACAAGTAAATGCCCAGCATGGGTGTTGGATATGATTTTCTCCTCCACCTATAAAGCAGATCCTTGTCATCTTCTTTGGGAGAGAGTTTTCCTAGGGCAGCTGGGATTTATCACTCAAACTTTGGAAAAAGAGCCAATAAAATATCAGGAATATGAAGTCTGAGATTCCTTTAGCTGCTTTAGGGCTGCAAACCTGAAATCTGAGGCACCAGGGGACCCGAGTACTCAGAAGCCTTAGGATTACAGGTCCGGACACTCTTATTCACATTTTTGGGGGGATTTTTTCTTATAGCAGATCTACAAACAAAACCAAAACCATCCTCCACATCTTATAAGTCTGGTAAGAATTTTAGCTGTCCTGTTTCCACATTCCTCAGTTTTACAGCAACCAGTGTTGGAGTGTTTTCTATCATTCAACAGCCCCTAAGTAGTGAAGATCAACATTCCTGGGTTTATTTGGATAGGGAATTTGAAAGGAAAAGTAATTTTCCAGCATCATCCTATGAATAGGTGGCACAGTTCAGGACTGTGAGCTGTTTTCCTGAGTCCTAAACAGCACCTGGAATATGATTTTATTCCCACCAATAAACCCAACAATAATAATAATAATAATAAAAAGTCTTTTGTTAGCATTTTTTAAAGACCTGAGCTACACTGCTAATACACAGGAAATTTTTTGAATTGTATTTGGTTTTAGTCACTGAAAACACATTTTCCTCTTAAAACAAAATACATTCTGATGGGAAGTGTTAGCCTAACCTGTTGTTAACTCCTTGCCAAATCTTGGAGCTGATAGATTGCAAATCTTCAGCACTGAGACAGGTATTTCCTTTCAGCTTATTATTTTAATAAGCCACCAGCAATGGATCTACCTATTCTGGAGCTTTAGTCAATAAGTGTCAAGGGCTGGGATTTATTAACTGCCTATTTATGCAAACATGATTTTCTGCATTTAAAAGATTTGTAGTGGAAGACAGCACCTGAGCTGACTTCCTTTATCTCCAGATTTAAATGTTCCCTGGGGAACCAGAAAGGCCAGCAGCAAAGTGAGCTGCTACATGCACAACCTGACTTATGCTGTGCCCAGTCGAGGGCAACATAAAACCTGGCTGAACTTCCAATAAGGGGAAAAAAATAAATCACAAATCAATGGAGTAGTAATTTTCAACCTTGTTAATTGTGTATGACAGCATCAGATTAATCCTCACTTCAGCTAGGTTAGATAGAGCTAAATTGTGTTATTCTTTCCTACAAACAGAAGCTGATAGAAATAAATGTGTATAAACTTCCAGTGCAGTTTATTAGACACGCTCCTCTGGCTGTTGCTGTGTCTTTGAGTGTGATGAAGCACCAGTCTCCAGGTTCCAATTAACCTGCAATGATCAGGGAGGTAAGAGTTTGGGAAATCTTATCTCAGACCACTAAACACTAGCCACACTCAACCTCAGAATGGATAGCAACCCATTTTTGCTTTATTGAGCAAAATTGATGCTATTTTCATCTGCTGCCCTCCTGACAATGTTAAACTGCCTCACAACACTTCAGGACAACGACCACATAGCTATACTGGGCAGCTGGAGATAATTAAACTCTCTGTGGAAGCCAATAATTTTTTGCTTTTCAACTCAATTGCTTCGATCAGAGACATATATATATATACATACATATATATAAAAAAAAAACTGTAAAAAGAAGTAGGAAAACAATAGTTAACTGCTGTTTTGTGATTGGAAACAGCCTAAAATAGAGCTTCTCTTTAACTTTCCCACCATGAGGAGAGATGATAATCTCCCTTGTGGTGCTGACTAGTAGTTTAGGAGCCTCTCTAAGTCAGGAGAGAGGTGTGAATCCTGTGATACCTGTTCAGGAAGGAAGAGGAAAGTGGAGGGGAATAGAATAGCCACCTTGGAACATTGATTTCAAAGGAAACAGAATGCCAGAAGTCAGATCCTTATAGTTGTGGCATTATTTACTGATGGTGTCCTACTGACATTGATGCAACTTCCAACAAAGGGATAAAAATCAAATTTAAGCAGAAGTGGGATTCCTGCATTTTTAAGAAAAGACCACATGAAAGAAATGGCCTAATTCTCCCTTGTTGAACTTTTTGGCATTTGCTTTCAGTCTCTTCTCCACCTTAGGTGAGCTAAACTCAAACCAACTATTCCTCATGTATCTACAGTTTTCTTGAGGGTTAAGCAGGCTGTAAGAAGCCAACTGATATTTTTGATTTTTGTCAAACTTTTTTTCTCCTTTGAAATGATATAATTTTCTCTTTGAGACCAGTAAGTGTCTGATGAACTTGTGAGATGGAAGAGGTTCAAAGTAATCGTACCATTTTTTCTGGAGTTTTTTTATGTCTTCTTTAGCATCTTCTTTTCATGCAAACACATTCTGTTTAATTTTTCTGTTACTTGACAAACTCAAGCCCTGGTATTTTATACCTCATAACCTCTGAGAACTTGAAATAAAACCACTACAGAGTTCAGAGTTCCATGACTGAAATCTACCTTCTCCTCCCCCCACAAAATAAACGTGTATAAAATATCAAAACCAAGCCTGCAAACTGTTCCGAAGTATGATTTTGCAGAAGAACCCCTAAGGGGAAATCACAGTACACAAGTGATTCCTCTCTGGATGCAATAAGTGAATCTTCTTTGTGATGTTCATTGGGCAGGGGTAGGCTCATCTTGGAGCTGCTGCTAATCATGGTGACACTGAGAGACAAGAGCTCTTTGAAGGTGGACCAGTCTAGAGGGATTTTTGTGGCACCCAGAGAAAGGACCCCAAGTGGGAAGTCCTAATCTGTGAATAAACTAGACAACTCTATTTAGAACCTTTTGCAGAATGGCTTGTTTGGGGAAATCTTTCTGTAGCAACAAACTGCAGAGATATAGAAAAATTAAAGCGAAGTAAAAAGCCCCAGAGTTTAGTGTCTGAGCACAGATACACCCACGCAATACCTACTTCAATCCAATTATAAACAAGTTAGTATATAATTATTTGCCTGGCCAGTGATGTACAACCTTCATTATGTAAGAAATAAATGTTTAGAGCCCATCAGTAACCAAGTTCAGCATTAATTGGTTTACTGAGCAATTTCCTGCTGGTCAAATGTCACCAGACATGAGATAACAGATGCAACTCTTTTCCTTGATATTTCTTCTGACTGATAGTCTCATCAAACACCAACTTTTCTACAGTAATGACTCTTTTTCCTATATATATTTATATATAATAAAGTGCTGGGAAAAACAAGTCCTCCACCCTGTAGGAATTTCATTTTTTGCCTTATGAACCCAGAACAAGTCATGATAATAATTTGCTTATACTTCTGAAAGAATACTCAGATAGACTAATTTTCTGCTCAGAAACTTCTAATACTAAAAGAATTGGTGAGATTTGCAATAATTCAATCATTTTATACAGCCTAAAGCTAAATTCCTCTTTGATGGCCAAAACCTTCTGGTGAATTTTAGTTGTATTAAAAAAATAAAAGAATATTTTCCCAAACACCTATCCTCACAGGTACTCAGGCTCTATCCCTTCTTCTTCAGGGGTTTTGATATTAAGTAACCTCTTTTTGTTGGTGGAACTATAGTGAAGTATTATATGAAAAGCTTTGTCTTATTGATGTACATTGAGAGTATCATCCTCAAAAGATGCAGGTAAAGGATTTCTACTGTATAGAACCCAATTAGCAGATGATTAGGTGTCTACAAATTGACAATGAGTTTGGGCATGTGACTTTGGCCATAGTTTTGGAGTTTGGCATTTAAACATCACGTAAGTCTCTTGTTACAATCTGAAAGACAATTTGTTATTCAGCTCTAAGAAACCTGACGAAACAAGAGAAAACTCCAGGCCACAACAGGTATCAGTATTCTATAACACTAAGCTTCAAGTTAAAAGTAAACAATAGAAATAACTAATTTTAGTAATGTTTGCAAATTTAATCTAGTTGTCAATCATCTGGCAGACTTTAACCTTACTGTGAAATTATCACCACTTTTCTGCCATAATGATTTTTGCTAAGAAAGTTGTCTCGAACTGCTTAAATTATGGAGGTGATGATTGAAAATGACTGTTTAGCATTCCAAGGAGATGTTTTCATTATGAGTGAGCTTTGCAAATGAAAGCACTCCCCAGTTAAGCTTCTCTAAGATCTGTTCTTCCTGAGATCAGACATGTCACTGTAAACAGCACGTCCTCATAGCCTAATTGGTAAAGGCTTTCATATTTACTCAATTGTTCCTCAGAGCAAACTAAAATTTATAACACAAATTTCATATAAACTTATAATTAGCAGATTCTAAGGTTCTCTCCTGATCTAGTTTCCTGCTGATGCACAGTTGCCATGACATAGATCTGTGTTTTCTGCTTTTAAAGTTTTCTTGCTTTAAGTGTCTCAGTAATGCTGCATTGCATGAGACAAGTGTTGTCTCACTGGAGTGAGGGGCCATGGGTCCTAAAATGCTGTTAGTACAGAGGACATCAGTGTTCAGTCCAAAATCTGATGAAGCCTAGATTTTTAACATGTATTTTTTAGGCAATTGTTGATAGTTTGAAATGTCAGTGAAAAGTGAACTACTAAAGTAGGGTAAATTGCTCGGTAAACTACACAGAATAGGATGAAATCTGTGAGTCAGGGAGCAGGCCAGCAGTGTATATTTATTAGTAAAACAATATTTGAAGCCCAAAAAGGGAATGCTTCATCTGGAGACTGTTTCCAAAAAGATGGGAAGTGCAGCAAATATACTCGAGATCTACTGCTTGGTTAGAATAAAACACTTTCCTTTTCAATGTCTATTTGAACAACAAAAAATACAACAATATCTATAGAATCATGAAGTTTGGAAACTCTAAAATCATTGAGTCCAACCGTTAATCTAACAGTGACAAACCCGCCACTACACCTTGTCCCTAAGCACCTCATCTACATGTTTTTTCAACACTTCCAGGGACAGTGATTCCACCAGTGCCCTGGGCAGCCTGTTCCAAACCCTGACCACTCCTTCATAGCCTGTGACTAGTTTTAAAAACCACTATTTCTTTTACATATCTGAGAACCCTAAAATCCTTGGAAACACAAACTATTTTTCAAACTGTATCAGGATGTCTAATATCATCTACCTGCAAGTCTTTCTTCACTTGTAAATTTGACCTATAATAGTTTCAGCACTATCCCTGAAAAGAGATAAAATGCCATGGAATTGCATGAACAATGTGCATAGATCAGGTATTCACTTGGGCACAGCAACTACCATCTGTGGTTCCAGATAAAAACCCACAACTTTTTGTTCTTCTAATTTTCAGTAGCAACTGAATCCCCAGTGAGAGCAACATGGCATTTACCCAATGCTTTGGGCACAGTGAGCGTAGTGACTTCCCAAGAGGAATTTGCAATATACAGGAATGTGAGTGGTTCAAATGAAATGGTGTCTTCTGTCATTGCACAGACAGTCACACCAACAGCAAGAGACATGTCTGAGATTTCATAAGATGTCTCTAGCACAGCCAGGAATTGCTCTATATTTATTTCAGTAACAGGCCACAATATTATCCAAACCCACAACCTTTTAAGGGCTGAATTAATACAGAGGCATCTGAATGAGAAATGAGTGAAACATGTTGATTCTGCAACTTCAGTTTAAGACTTTTCACTTCTTTAATTGGGCTTTTTTTTTTTTTTTTTCCCCTACTGCATGAAGACCATCCTAAAGATGGAGGAAAATATTACAGAAAGCATTCATTGTGTTTCAAGGCATAATAAAAAACATTGGTAATACTCTCATTGCTGAGACACAAAATGAATCTCAAAGCAATCAGGGGACAATAACAATTTTAAATTAAAATGTGCACAGTGTACAAATTGATTTTGCTAAAGGCAAGCAAACTGGCAAAAAGATCTCTACTGACAAAGTAGGTTTGAATATTTAGATCAAGTTTATTTCTTGAAGAAGATTCCTAGAAAAGCCAAGAAACCCTGTCTTTTGTGTTTATACTATGGAATTTATTCTACAATTTATTGCTTAGTCTGCATATCCTTAGATGAAGATGCAAAATCTTCATTTTATCCATTAAAATCCAGTATTTGTAACTTTTTTCTTCCCGTTAGTGTTTGAAATGGGGGTGCTGAGGAGAGGAGCACTGGGAAGATAATACCTGTTGTTTGTACACAGAGGTGTGTTAACTAACCTCCTGTTTCAGAAACAGCTTTTCAGCATTGACTCCAACTACTTTATGAAAGAGAACAGCAGGTTTTTATGCCCAGTGAGGCCTTTGGACATTGCAACCAGAAGCTTAAACACCTTCTGCTGCTTCCACAGGAGGCTCTGGGCAAACAGAAAACACACCCACAGCAGGCATAGGTTCAGCCCAGTGTTCCTGACCGTCCGCCTGGCAAAGCATCCATGTGAGCTCCCATGCTGGAGCTGAATTGTATTGTTGGCTGGGAGGAGGAGACATGGAGAGCTCCCACAGGGCAGCATCTGTGCCAAATGACAGTGGTTGAGCCCCTGCACCACTGACAAGTGTCCTGTTAGATACTGAAATGCTGAAGGACTCCACCACGTTGTGTTTAATTTCACAACTCTTTGGAGTTCACTTTCCTTTCCCTCCTGTTGTGCTGTTATTTACTTTTCTTTTATCTCATGCATCTAATTAAAAGAGTGCTGAGAATGAAAAAGTTTTATCAGACTGTTTAGTTTTGATGTTACTTTCTTTATCTACCCAAGAAGTCGATATGGAGACTGGACTGAGATGCGTTAGAGGACTCGACTGTAAGAGATTAAAGAATGGATAGAGAAATCTCTAAGTGCCATACAGGTATACACTGTTTTGTGAGGGCACGGAATATTTAGTTAAAATAAATCCCTTTTTTAATTTTTTTTTAGCACAGTGGTGCCAGGAGATAGGTCTTTGGGAAGAAAAAATCCCTGACCTCATCCAGGAAATATTCTCTCTTTAAAAATGCAAACCATACCATGAGCTGAAGGCAAGCAAAAAGTATAAGTTCCAAATTTATTTTCCCCACAAAACATGATTAAAATAAGTACGACAATGTATTGCTTTATTTTATGACTTTTTAAGTACATTTAAGCATAACCCCCCCAAAACTTTTATTGAAACTCTTTCTACAAGGACAGCTCTTTACCTGGATTGCTGCATTCTAGTACCAGGAGTCATTTATATTCAAAGCAATAGGTAGTGACAGCAAAGCAAGTGAGAGGGGCCATGTCTCCTGAGAAGATATGTTTGACAGCTGCAGTTCTCCATGGCTCCTGTTATCCATCAGTCCTTAAGTAAACGGAGCTGTGGAAGAAGAATGAGGGAAATGGAATGCTTGTATCTTAATTTAGCAGAGTTAGGACTTGCCTAGTTCAAAAGAAAAGCTGGAACTCACTAAATTGATACCTATTGGGCATTTTAGTGCTGATAGTAGGGAAGATTATATATAGTTGCATGTTAATTTGGATGCTATGTTAAAGAAGGAAAAAATCCTCTAGGCAAGAAATGTTGTGGTATAAATCCTGTCTCTCCTTGGCATCTCTAAGTCTGTGGGTGTAGAAATGTTTTGATAGAAGATGCATATTTCTATTTTATATTAAAATTCATTGACTATATAGATAACAGAACCTTTATTTTAATAAGAAACATAGTTACAACACCTTTAATTTTTAACCAGGAAGAATGACAATTTCACAGAAAATTACAATAAAATATATACATACATATTAATAGTTAGCAACTAAATTTGCCATAAGTCCCACAGTTCTCAAAATACTAGACAATATCAAGCACCTCACTGCAGCTGTCACATATTTTGGAAGTCTTACTCTGAAATCTTACTCTGACAACAGGCATACTGATAAACAGACCACAATTCCTAAGATCTCTCTTCCACTGTTATCTTTTAAGGGCCTTTCTCTTCACCATTGTCCCTGCAGCTGTGAAGTCTCAGACTCACTGTCAAGGAGACAACTGAGGTCTCATGGCTGCCTAATGCCAAAGTGGAGCTCAATACTTCTCTCTCTGCATTATCCTTTCTGATCTTGCTGGGAAGAAGAGTGTTTTCCTGTGAAATGCTGATTTTTCTTTGAAAAGGGGATGTTTCTAATGTTTCCTCTGCTGAAAACTATATTGTTTCCCCATGCTTGGCCCTTTGTTTCACACAACATATTACAGACATGAAAACCAGCTCTATGTACACTAGGGAAAGGCAGAGACATTTTATGAGCCCAGCTGGGAAGAAACACCAAATAAGTGTCTTCTTTTTTTTTTTTCCTTTTTCTTTTTCTTTTCTGAAAGCTGTTGTGAGCAAAGAACCATCTAAGTCAGAAAGAACAGCACAGTGATAAAACCATTCTGCATTCCTTTTTTTTATATTGGCTTATGTTTCATTTCAGCTCTTCTACATACAGGAAATGGACTTTGTCTGAAGTCCCTGGGTGTTTATGGAGTCTTCTGACCTCTGACCAGATGTCTTCTGTTAATGCATGCCCTTCCTCTTGTGTTTGCTTGTAATGGTTCACTGGATCAATTGATCTCAAATTTCTGTCTCTGTGACACATTTATGTCCAACACATGAAACCTAAATCTGTGAAGAAGTTGAAATATGTAGGTGCTCTGTCAATTTATTTGACATAGCAGATTGATTTTTCTCCAGCTTTTCTCCTTCATCCTGCACTCCTTTATTTCTCCCTTTTGCTCACAAAATTGTGGAATTAACTGTCATCTGAGAAACTTATGGGAGACCTGGGGTTATATCCTCAACTGATGCAAATTATGATGTCTTATTGGAGTTTACATCAGCAGGGAACCTCATCTTTGGGTTTCTCGCACATCTCTCCTCTGTAAATGGATCACATATTTCAGAGCTAATCAATCTGAATCCCAGTGACAAACAGAGGAAGTGTCATGACTCCTGCTGACATTTTACCACCTCACATCTATGCACACTGTGTTCAGGACTATCAGATCCAAACTCTCTGTTAAGTTACCCTGGTTGTAATGCTTTGCGTTGTCTGCATGTAGGTAAAGAACAGCCTAAGGAACAAAAGCTGGTTCAGAAAATGAAGTTATTTAGACCTCTTCAAGCAGTTGAGATTAAGAGTTAGTAGTAAAGAACTTTCCATCCCATAAGGAGAATGTATCTATCTCACATGCTGGAAATTAATATGAAAAACTTGCCTGTGTTTTATAGCAGCCACTTGAAAAGGCACTTTTCAATTCATGGCTTTTTCTCTACAATGGGTGTTAATTGGTGTTTCCTAGGAATTGATGCAGCCTGGTAAAATTGCAACTGAAAGATGATTATACTGGCTGAAAAACAGCTAGTTGTGTTACATAAATGCTCTTCCTACTATTGTCAGAGCTGCAAATCGTCCCTTAAAAGCTCTGTGAAGTTATAGCATACCATAAGGAGCAGGACACAATCCTAGCACTCTGCCAGGGGGCAAGTGGAATATAGTATTAATGTTCATTTTATCTCGTGTGGAGGTGCCTCCCTGGGAAGGGTTGTGGGCCCTTTTAGCAGAAATGGATCCCATTACAAAACCACCCATCTCTGAGGACATTTCTGCCACACTGATAGAGAAATGACGCTGCTGTTCCCCAGCTGGTTTTGAGCTGTGATGCTGAATAAAAGGAAATGTAATATAGGCAGGGGCTAGAGAGAGATCCTCTCATGAGCGGAAAAAGAATAAATAGAAATGTTTCCCTCTAGGACCCACAAAGCTCTTGTCTGAAATGTGTGTGTATCCCCCAGTGTTGTCTGGGGTCATCATGTCTTTATACTCCAACATTAAGACATTTTATGAGAAAAGACAGATGAGAGCTAAGCTGAAAGGTGCTTGGCACAGGGACGTACAATAATGAGACTAAGCAGGATACTGATTTCACCCTGGGGTCATTGTATGTGCTGCTGTATAAAACATAAACCCATTTTCCCCCAGATGGAACATTGAACTGGTCATTAAACACTGATTTTAATTTTTTTAGTGGGACAGACAATCCCTAATCACTTTAGGCTTGGTACCACTGAGTATAGTAATAGCTCATCTGCTGTGGAGGCAGGCCTTGCCTTTGGCAAAAGTGATATAGAGAGTTCTGGGACCTGTTCCAGCCGTGGGTAAATGCCATGGAACAGAAATCAGTGTAGAGCAAGTGAGTTAGCACTGTTCTACCTTGCTGTGATTCCCCAACACGTTTCTCTGGGAGGCTGCCCAGAGACCCTCGACTTTCAGGCTAGTTTCATTTTCCTGGCCATTTTCACCAAGGTTAAGTAGACACAATTTCCAGTGTGCTGGTGGAAGACCAGAGGTTGGTCTGGTGCAAGTTGACTTTCTTGGACTTCCCTTGTTATTTCCAGAAATGCATGCAGATCCTTGCTTTAGAACCCTCTTTACTAAGTGCCCACAAAAATTACTCCTACATTTTCACTAGGAAATCACAGGCTGACCTTCCTTCTTCATAAATCCCTGTCCTGTCCTCTGTCTTTTATATATTTCACATCCGTGCTCATCTTTCTGTTACCCAGGGTGAGGACATATTTTAAGGAGAAGGAAAAGCATTTGAATGTGAATGTCTCATGTTTTGGTGAAGTCTCTGAGTAACAAACAGCCAGGCAAAAGATGCAGTAGGTCTGTCCTACGTTCACATGGGACCTGCTTAACAAAGTTATTGTGAGAGTACTTTCCACTCTGAGCCCCAGAGAAGGGAGAGCTGTATGAGCATAATGGGAAGCCTGAGGGGTTTAAATGTGAGGTGCATGTTTAATGTTTTAGCAGGCATTTTCAAACAAATTTAGAACATATCTTTAGAATCTATTAGTGTAATGATCATACCACCTAGTGGGTTTCAGAATTCAGCAGCAGGGACAGGGAGGGCTGGTGAACTGACATTTTTAAGTACAGAAAGTAGCAGTGAGACAAGTCCTGTCCAAGGCACCAATCTTCAAAATGGTCTTAGAAACAGAGATATTTTTAAATGGGTAGGAATTCAGATCCTGGAACACTTCTGAGGACCAGCTGCTTTCTGTCATGCACTGCATGAAAATGAAGGATGCCATGTCCTGCTCTGCATCTGTGCATGATGTGTTGGGGAACAACCTGTGAAAAGCCATTTTCTTTCAACTCTAGCTGTGCTCACAAACAGTGCAGGATGTTGAGGGCCTCAGGGTGCTGAACACAGGGATCAGTGAGAGGTAAATGCATGAATATCTCTCTGCAGCATGAGCTTGATGTGTCTGTGCATTCATTCAACAGCAGCACTCCCCTGATCTCAATGGTGCAAGATCGCACCCTTTACACCCATCTCCTTGAGAAGATGGAAAAGGACAGACAGAGATACATTCAGCTGCAAAAGGGAATAAATGAGGTGGATTAGAGTGAAAAGCATAAAAGAAATACTGAAAAGACATCATATTCCAGACCTGAACATACAGAATAACACTTCAAATTGCATCAAACAGTGCAGCAAGAGTGTCCTGTAGCTCATTAGCCTGACTTGGTCTTGACTTTGGAGAGCTCTTTGCGTATGTCATTTAATGTAATATTGATTTTTCATTATTTCCGAGCTTTTCTAAGATGAGCAAGTGTGATGGGAGAATGGAGATTTTCTGTTGACTGGCATTAGCACTTCACTTTCCTCACACCACTGTGTGCAGAGCACAGAGTTGAATGGAAATGGAGCCAGCACTAAATCTGTGCCTTGCTCAAAAATGCGATTGTGTCCCCTGCGACATTTCACGTCTCCCTGGGGCTGTACAAATAGCCCCATTTTTACTCTCCAAGCCATGGGAGGGAAGGATGGTCTGTGCACACTTCAAAGGATGAGCAGAGTGGGTCGACATACAGACATCAAGATGCAATAAACTTGCAGAGTTTATTACTCAGGGGCAGAACTGGGTAAAAGGCGTAGGGTTTTCTGACCGAGTATCAGATCCTGCTTTGCTCTGAGGATGTGTACTAGGACATGAAGGAGCAGATATTACAAGAAAAACAAGAGGGAGATTGTCTTTAAAATCTGAGTTTGTCAAATAGCATTCCGTGAACAGAGCAAGACCCAGAGCCAAGTGGCTGGAGGGGCAGGGATTCAGCTACCAGTTACAGCCTCTCCTTGAGCTGGGTATAGTTTTCATCTGCCTGGCTTTTTATCAAGTTTAGCTTACACCAGATCTAGCAGGTAGAATTCTTTTACTCTTTGACATAAGAACTCCTTCCACCTGCATGGTGGGATAAATAATGCTGGAAGCTCAGATTTTATATTCTCATGATATGTGCACTAAGCTCATATTTATTAAACCTGATCATGGGAAAAAAATGCTACCAAAAAGGACATGATCCTACTGAAAATAGTGGGGCAGTCTGAGAAAGGAGGTTTAGCAATCTTAGCAGGTGTACTGGATCAAAGCCAACTGAGATGGCTATTGTGGAAAGATTTTCATGCAGTCTTAATTTTACACATATGACCACACCCGCTCCCAACAACACATGAACAGAAGTGTGATCCAGTTGCCAACAGAAACAGAATTCCATTCCAATAGCCATTCCCTGATCTCTACCCAATTGCCTCGCAGTCATGTGGGAAAGCACCTGCCATGTAGCTGTGTTCCTGGTGTCCCTACAGCCAACAAGGCTCCAAGCATGTGGGCGACTCCTGCAAACATGTTCCTCTGGTTTTTCTGATCATACCTTTCATTTCACTGCTCAGGGACTCTGTTTTCTGAGAGCTTCAATGGAATGTGCTGGGCCAGATGACTTTCTTTGAATTTCAGCACATAAAACACCAGTATTATTTCTGTGTAATTGGAATCAGTTTTGTGGGGGTTTGTGCTTTTCTCTCCTTTCTTTCTTTCTCTCTTTCTTTCTCTCTTTCTTTCTCTCTTTCTTTCTCTCTTTCTTCCTCTCTTTCTTTCTCTCTTTCTTCCTCTCTTTTTCTTTCTCTCTTTCTTTGTCCCTTTCTTCCTCCCTCCCTCCCTCCCTTCCTTCCTTCTTTCCTTCCTTCCTTCCTCCCTTCCTTCCTCTTTCTTTTTCTCTCATTAAGAATGTGAAATAAAAAAGGGGGATTTAAGGTCATATTAAAGTAGCTTACACATTCTGAGTAAAGACAGATGTAAAGCCATTACTTTTTGTGAAGAATTGGGATGGATAGAAATTGGATGGCTTTTAATTTTGTTTTTCAGTTCTTCCTTCAGTGTTAAGTTAATTAACTGGAAGGTGGCCAGATAACTTGGAGTCTTTACAATATTTGGGGTGTTTTGCATAAAGAGAGACAAGCCCACTACTTGGTGAAATAATTAGATTAGCCCGAATGATTTAAAGTCCTTGGAGGAGGAGAAGGAGTTGCATAAGCTTTGTATATATAATGCTGAAACTCTTCTTGATTTCTTACAGAGCGTTACTGAGGCCCCAGAAAACCAGACCTTGTCCATCAGGCATTGCTCTGGGAACTGCAGAGGGACCTGCTACTGATTACCCAGAAGCAAGGCAGGTTCCAGCAGTGCATAAAGCTTGGGTCTCTGGGTGCCCATTCATTGCAGATTCTCTTTTTGACCCACTCAGATGCACAGACCGGCAGGGAAGACACCAGGAACAGCCCCAGTGCTGCGTCTGAGGTTTAGTTGCTGCTCAGGTCACACCTGCTGTAGAGGAGGGTGCTCTCAGGTAGCAGCCTCCCTGGGACACATCTTGCCCCTGGTCCAGATGAGCAAGGGTGACTCAAGTCCAGCCTAACAGGAGGTTCAGACTCTGACTGTCAGACTGGCACATGGAGTAGGACTTTGGCACATGGTGTCTGCCTTCCTTGTGGAAGAATAACCCCTCATGTGGTAGTTTCCTCTCAGGGTACATCGAGCCTTCTCTGCAGATCCAGGATATGGGTCTAAAGTTACGGCAAAGTTGACACAGAATATTAGATACCAGTGAGTATCCAAAGGGTCTGTTCATATAAAGACAGCATTATCCAAGGCTTATTAATTCTTCTAAGAAGGAGTCCACCCATATCTGCCTTAGTGAGCAGAATTCCAACTGATATCCCAGAGAAAGACATTATTTTATCTGAGGGATGAGTGATGAGGAGCAGTGACAGAATCTGTGACACACTACTGCCCCCTACACAACAAGGAAATAATTGGGAAAAAGGGTGTTGCTGCATCTAAAAGACCTTGGAAATAAGAATATGGGGGGGAAAATGAGAAATAGACAAAAAAACCCACAAAATAAAATGCTGTCTCTCTGTTGAATATCAGCAACACAATGGCAGCAGGCTTCCTCTGAATACCATGCCACGTTCCATAAGCTAACACGAGGGTGCAAGGCTGGTGCAGTTCCTAATGAGTTAAGCCTTAAATCATGCCTTATTTTTTCAGTGTACACCAAGGTCTCCATTTTCTGGGAGCGTCACCTTGCTAAAATTAGCAGATAATTGATGTGTAGAACAATACCTTGGTACCATAGTGATTTCCCAGAGACTCAAGCCTGATATGATAACCCAAGGAACTGGAATTCCCTTCATTCTTCTCTAAAATGTGTTCAAACACATCTGAAATCAACAGGAAATCAGGCTGTGGGCAAAAAACTTGAGATGATCCATTTTTCTTTAGAAATTCATTTAAACGCTATTCCCAGTTGGAGTTTCATCTAACTGCTTGCAGCTGAACCTGGAAGTCTCTCTGTCTTTTGTAGAACTACACTATCTTTCTCCAAGAATGAATTATTCTTGTACTCTTCCATATTAAGCCCAAATTCAGTCTCTCAGTCTTTTCTGGGCATTTCTTATGTTGTCCTCTCTGCCATTTTAATATAGATTTTTGTGCATGTACTTATATGTCTTGTTTATAATTTTCAGGCATTGGGTTATTTTTTACAATAATGATGAAGTTATTAAAGTCACTACAATTCTCATGATAAGGACCAAGTATGTGATGCATATGACTCAGGCACTGTAGGAAGAACAATACACATTAATTTAGTAGCCCCAAAGTGACCCAAAATCATATGGAAACATAACTTTTGCCAACTGCTTCTACACCAGTCAGCTGTCATGCTCCCTGTCAATTGAAAAACCACCCTCTGCTACTTCCATCATTTCATTATGAAGTCAAAATACAGTTTGCCATACAGGAAGCTCACTGTAAGTTGATTCTCCCAGTGAATATATATAATGTTTGATTATAATGTCTACTGTATGCTTTTGGTAAAGCTACAATTGCCTTATTTAAATATTTTAATCTTCTTTTTCCTCACCCTGGAATGTTGTTGGACTCTAGAGCTTAAAAGGCCTCCAAGAGACTTTCTCCTGAGCAATTGTTTGAGTTCCTACTCTGATTTTCTTGTTTCTGGATGTGTTTGTTCGTAGGTTTGAAGAACAAGTTACTTGGACTATTTGGTCATTGTCAAAGGAAACCTTGGACACCAGGCAGCTGCCCTACATAGCCATGAGGTCACCACGCTGGTGTAATAACTTCACATTTGGAAAATTACAAATATATAGTATTTCTGCCAAATGTATCAGCTTAAACAGAAGGGCTTTATTTAAGAATGTTTTAAATTCTGTAAAACTTCTGTAACAAAAGTATTTCTACTTCTTTAAAATGTGTGTTGTCATCATCCTGTCATCATTGTCACTCATACTTTCCGTCCCTGTGATGTTTACATTTCACATTGATATCATGCACATACTCCACTGCCCTGTTTTATAGTACACTAAATTTCACTGAGGATTTTGAGAAGCTGTACCTAAATGGCTTGTCTGGACTGGCTTGTTGTTCTTGACTTCATTTGCAATCACAGCATGCAATGAGATATCTTTTCTGCTAAAACAAAGCAAAACAAAACAAAATAAAAATCCCAAGCATCCCTGACCCCACCTCAAGCAACATCATTATTCTAGCATGAAGGAAAAATTGTAAATTATTGGCTTTAGGACATGTAAAGGTGCATGACATAAAATAAGATTATTGGATATAGTCAGTGAAGTCATGCAGCAATGATTAAGAGAACTCAGATAAATAAAATTCCTAGTTATGGATGTCTTCTGCTATGTTCAGTTGATTTATGTGGTTGGAATTGTAAATTACAATGAAAACCAATTTGGAAAAAGAATATTAGACATATGATTCAGACACGGTTTTCCATTTAAGAAATATGACATTATAAAGTGTGCTCAGTCAATTGGCTCAAGGTTGTTACTCACCAGGTAAACAACTGGAGAGAAGACAGACCCCAGCAAAGGGGAAAAAGCATCAAACATGATCTTACTTCTTCCTGTGCTGAGCAGGCTCAGTCCAGCTCCACCAGGTTCCTCAGCTGGACTCTTATAATATCCTAAGGAGTACAGAATTCTCAGCTACTTCCAGCATGGCATATTTTTCTCCTCTTCTTATTTCTTCTTCTTCCCTTTCTTCATCTGGTTTATTAAATGTGATTTCTTTCAGGATAGGGTCAGCATCCACAGACCACTTAAATGTTAGGCTGATGCCTCTGCCATAAATGACAACAAAAGGGTAGGATTTGTTATGGCATTTAGCCTGACAAATACACTTATACAGAGAGATGTGTATATTTATTAAAGATGAAGTAAGTGCACTGGCTGCTTTTCTTTCCCACAGTATTTTCTGTTTTGGAAGCACCCCAAGACATTTCAGGTCTTTCTGTGTTTGAGATAGTAATTGGGAGAACAATTGAAGAGGATTGCGCACACAGTGAAGAAAAAACAGTAGGAGGCAAAGATTTCTTCAGAAGAAAATATAACACATTACAGAAATTGAGTGCTCTGCATTTAATAAGGCAAGCAAATAGACAAGAAGAAACCAAAGAAAAGGCACAATGGACACAAAAAGGGCTTATTATGACAAGAAAGCCAGAGCTATTAACTATCAGTCTGGTGATAAACTATTACAGTATTGCCAATGCTGTCTCCTGAAGAATGTAAATTGTGTGGTAAGAGATTTGGCCCCACATAGAGATAAAGAAAGTGCATGTAGTTATATTTCCAAAAGGACAAGAAGATAATAAAAAATTGGGAGTGGAGAGAAAGGGGAGTTGGATTATCATTTTGAAGTCACTAGCACAGGCAAAAATGCATAAAAAGAACAAATGAAAAAACCCTAGAGTAAAATAGACCAACAAATCGAGTTTAACTTATGCAGATGTAAAGAGAAAGCAGATCTCACACTGGGTGTTGCTGATTTGATTTTAGTTGAAATTTAGTGCTCTGTTAATCAGATTTCACAAACACAAGGGGATTCGGCTGCCAGGAGGCCCCAAGAAATGCTTACCAATCATCTAGGAAGAAAAACATCCTCCTCAAAGACTGGGTGTCCACAGAGGGTCTGAAAACTTTCAAGAATCATCAGAAAAAACCGGAATGAGACTGTCTAGAGGATGAGAATGATACCAGCTCAAATATGTTCTCTTAAGCAGAATCACAAGCTAAGTACACTTTAAGGGAGAAGGCAAGGCAGTGTTTTCTAAATGTATTGTGCTTTATAAACAAGTATTTTCATGGGGCATCAATGCAGATTTACAGGCTTCATGACCAGGCATTTTTAAGAGCATGCTCAAAGACAGCAAAAGGGATCAATTGCATGTGGGAGGGCTGTTGTTCTCTGCCTGGGGCAGTGGAAACATATCTTCTTCCCTGTAAGGGATGAAGGGCTCTGCATGATGGTCTCACATTGCTATTCTAGAAGAGTTTTACCATGGAGACTGCAATTTCTAGCACACCGTGTTCTAATCAAACTACATTTAAGCCTCTTATGTCTGACAGAGCACAGCACTCTCTAAGATGTAATTTCCACTCTCCACCAGTAGGAAAATGGAAAGCACCCACACCCCAGGTAATTTTAAAGTTGTTGTGTGTATTTCCTCTCACAAAAGTAAATGGAACATTCAGTTATTATTGTTGCAGGAGGTCCTCATGGGTGTCAGGAGGTGAGCTCCCAGGCATCCCCCACCACTGCCAGGAGGGATGACAAGTCCATCCTGACCATAGAAGCAGGTCATTTGGACACACCAAAAACTATGACTGGGTGCAGGGGTGCCTGGCAGAGACCCCTTGTGTGCCATCCCCATCTCCCAGATAACCAACTTGATGCTTACAGCTTTCCCCCCAATAGTCCCAGGTTTGATACATCTGTATCCAGATCTTCTGATACTTCTGCTTTGGTTTACATTTGTAATAAAAATTAGGACTCCAATCACTGAGAGCCCAGCAAGGCCTGGGTTACCTGGGGTATTTTCTACAGAAGAAAGACATCTGGAGCCCAGTACCTGATATAGATCAGACTCCACAGAGGCACAGGAGCAGCACAACACAGCAGAGGTGTGATGGTTGTCATCACAGAGTGTTTCCTGCTGAGTGAGGCCCCTCGGGCACCCTGTGGGGAGACGCAGGCAGTTTGACAGCTGCTGTTCCAGCCCAGCGTTGTGCTCCAGCATCTGAAAAAACACACAGTGTAGGTATATCCTAACAGACTTTAGACACTGATCACACCCCTCACAGCCTGTGCCTTGATCTTAACTATTGATTACTTTTACAATCAAAACATTCCTTTTCCTCCTTTTAGTTAAAGATACACAGCTACCACAGGATAGAGCATATATTTTATTCATTTCAGTTAAAAATTCTTTTTGCCCTCAGACCAAGTGTTTGCCCATTCAAGATCAAAAGAATTTCTCTTATAGACCTTCTTATATCAACAAATTTAAGTGAATGGACTGCTGAGTGGGTAACAAGGCATCTCCACAACCTACCATATTGTAGTATTATTGCCATTAGCCTGCACTGTCATCCCAAATAACCTGGAGCCCGTGATCCATCATTTTATTTGTATAGTTTCATAAAGCAACTAGTAAAGAAAACATATACCTCAAACAAAGTTTATTTTTGGTTTAAATGAAACAAGTCACCTGTCTCTTCCTCTTGCTTCTTCCCTTGCTTTCTCATGAAAAAATATATTATTTTCATAACACCATGAGAAAGTTTTACCTCTTTTTACTTATGAGCATGTAATGAGAAAGAAGCAAAAGAAAAACTATGTCTTAAAGGGCAAAGTCCAGCTTAGTCCAGAATGGTTAAATCATACTTCTAAAGACATCAATTTACAGGATGCAATTAACATTACTTATGTTTTATTGTGTGTATTTGCATTTGTTTCCAGTGTAATAATTTTGCTTCCTGTGTTCAGGGATTTGACAAAATACCTTGTAATGGTTTTATCTCTCCTTCTAACACCTAATACACATTCCTATTCCTATGTCATTTTTAGGCAGACTTTCAGCTGCTGAGATCCTGCAGTTCTTTACATTCTTGTGCTTTCTCCCATTCTTGCTTTTCTTCTGTTTGCTGTCTGTCCTTCTTCCCTTCCTCTGCCTCTTTTGTGCCTCCATTAATCTAATTTGTAACTGACAGTGAAGGTCCAAGAAGGACAACTTGGTTCTTCTGCTTGAATAAGGACCCTCCTTGTCTCTTAGTGGCACTGAGCTCTGAGGAAAAGGGAGTAACACAGCTCAATTGCTCAGAATAAGCAATAGGTGGTCAAACCATTAGCCCACTCCACATAAATAGTAGCAGAAGCACATTTCAGTCCATTTTTCCTCAAGGTTGTGGTGTCTCTTCCTACACCAGAGAGTTACAAACTTCTTTTCCTGGTGTCACCATGAGCAATAGTTGCAGACCTATCAGGAACTGCAGCTCCTGGCTCTGTGCTGGGCTGTGCCCTCTCTGAAAGGCAATGCAGGTGGAGTGACATGGTCTTTGTGCTTTGGAAAACCTGACTTTACCTGTACCATAAGTACATTGAATTGTGCAGGAATAAAAATAAACATGCTTTTCCAGGATTTTATATATTGACTGCATTTCTAAGCTGTTAAAAAAAAAAAAAAAAAAAAAAAAAAGACTTTGCTCAAGTTCCTTTTGCTTACTCTTAAGAAAATTTTTTTAAAAACCAGAGAAAGCTGACATTTATTTTGACCCTGAGGCTTAAGACCTTGAGGAAGGAGAAGCTGTTTTTCCAAATGCAGAACTTATTCCTGAAGAAGCAAACAACACAGAACTTTGTCAAATTAGCTTGACTGCACATCTTTCAGATGAAGAGGGAAAGAGAGGTCGCCTCTTAGGAATCAAGCAAATGAAACCATAGGTCAGTGAATTCACCTCTAGACAAGTAACTTTGCATTGTGTTATATCTGCTGCTTGGTGACCATCTGACCTTTCTCGAGACACTTTGTTTTCATATCGCTTTTTTTTTGTCTGAGCCCAACAGCTTGTTATTGAATAAATCACCGGAGGCTAAAAAAAAGCTTCAGCTGCCAACTCAGAAACACATTAGATGTGCCTTCTTGGATATCCTATTTCCATCATATTCACCACAGATACAGGAATACACAGGTTGTCTGTGCCTAATCCATTTGAGGTAGCTCGCTTGCTTTGGATAATCACTTCCTGCAAGCCTAGTCACACGTTTGGGAATTCCTTACACTTTTCTCACCAGGTAGCTGTGAAAAAAACCACACAGATCGCTTATGAATTGTTTTTTAGCTCCTTAGGTACACTTTTTAAAATGACAAGGTTGAGGAGCATGAATAGGGGTTACTGTGATTTCCACCTCTACTCTGCTGGTTTTAAATTGGAGGTCATATTTCAGGAAAGCAATTAAGCGCATGTTTAACTTCCACTGTGTTTTATGTACCCTGACTGTCACCGTAATACTTGTAAGATTAAGCACATGTTCAAGTGCAGGATTGCACCAGGGGACTTCGTAGCCAGTGCAATGTGAAATATTTGGACTCCTGCTGGTGTTCTGGATGGACAGGCTGAGTCGTTTACAAACAAACTCCTTCTTTATTGTTTGTCATTTGTGTGTATATATATGTGTGAGCAACATGGTAAATATAAGTTTATTGTCATATAATCCTGAGCATCCAGATGCAATCTGTCAATTTGTGGACACTGAGAAAGGCAATTCATGCTCCTTTACTGTCACACTCTAAAGGAGACAAATATAAAATCTATGATGATGAACAAAGAGGAGTCAAGGAAAGGGGTGATAAACCCCATAAAAATAACTTAGGCCATACTGCTGTCAGAATGAGTAACTGCAAACAAATAAAAGAAGGCATTTGAGTATTTCCCCTTCTTTTTCTTAATTATATCTGCATGTTTATGTACCCGTGCGTCTTTTTGTGTATTTGTATTTTGTCCAAAGGGAAATTTTCATGGCAAATATATAGTTTAAATGATTTCGTGTAGGTTTTTTTTCTATGACAGAACTATCATCACATTTTTCCACCTTTAAAAACCCATGTCTATCTAAGTTGCCAGATAAACTGAAATGCTTCCAATTTTCAATAACAGAGAGAAGGAGTAAACAGGTGGCTGGGAGTGGAAGTGTAACACATAATTCTCCAAACCACTGCTAATTTTTTTAATGTAATAAAGCTGCTTTATTCCTGCATATTGTTTGGAGGAAGGCTGTTTGCCAAAGAGGAACACCATTTTTTAGCCAAGAGAAAGTTAGAGAGGAGAAGAATGTTCAGTGTAAAGCTGAAAAAAAGAGGTGGAAGAAAAAGTGAGGAGGTGGGAGGAGGATTGAGAGAGGAGAATAGAGGTGTTTAAAATGATGATGCAACTCCAGTGCAAAGGACCAGCAAGAAAAGTGCCAGGAAGAAGATAGACAAAGAAAAAAGGAAGAAAAATGAGAGGCAATAAAAGCAAGAGGACAGAGTTGTACAGAATGGTTGAGGCGAAATAGAGGAGCAAGGATCTATCTGTCTATCTATCTATCTATCTATCTATCTATCTATCTATCTATCTATCTATCATCTATATAGTTTTCCTTTAGAAGTGGTACAGAGAGTGGAGCAATATACCAAAAGTGCAGCAAGAGCAGTGGGAAAAGACAATATTGCAGCTGCCAAAACCTAGAAGGACAATGTAGCAGAGATGAGACATGATCATCATTGGGTCAAATTATTTTATCGGTTTTCTGCCTAAAAAGAAGGCAGATTTTGAGGCTTACTGTTTCAGTTCACAGGGAGCAGGGAAACTCAGGATGGAGGCAAAGGGTCTCTTGCAGCAAGGTGAAGAAGGGATGGAGCAGGACCAGGTACATCAAACAAGAGACAGGTCTTGTACTGAATATGAGGCCACTGTACAGAATGTACGGAATGAAGCCCTTGATTAAATGTGGCCAACATAAACATTGCTCACATTAATTTTTTTTGGAGACAGGGAACAGTGATTTTAATAAACATTTAATCTCAGTCTCTTCAGCCCGTTCAGGTAAAGTGCTGGTAGAATATCAGAAAATGACAGTGAAAAGGCTATAAAATCTGATCTGGTCTGGGTCTAGGCAGTTAAGACAAACCCTTTCACTTCAAAGAGGACATTTCATTCACCAAAGTATGTCTGAGAGCAAACATTTTGTATAGCCAGATCTAGATTTTGCACCTCAGCTGTCATTCTCAAAGGAAAGGAAGCGATCTGAATCACCGTCATCATCACCAATGGGTGCAAACACTTCTGAGTCATGGCAGGATTTTACACATAGTGCCACATGAAATTATGTAGGTCACATTTTCCTTGTAACCTGCACGAGCAAAGACTAAGATTTGTCTGAGGCAGACAAAGGGTTAAGGGAAGAGTCAAGGTTCTCAGATGTCAACCCACCATGGTCCACTTGGCAATATTCTTCCAGGATCTTGAAAGTGCCAGAAGCGGGATAGCAAACTGAAAAGAATGGACTGAATAATTAAATTGAAATATGTTTCTCAAGAGAAAATAGTAATAAATGTCTCCAGTCTTATCTGACAAATGATAAGGAGTTTAGAATTGTTAGAGCAACTACTAACACAGCTACACCTCCAATTCCAATGCATTTCCTCTCAGACAACTAAAATCCATCATATTTCTACATCTGGTTGTGCCACAGAGCACAGAAGTTTTATACTTGCTTAGGAGAATATGCAATGCAGAAACATGGCTGTGTACATTTTAAATGACTTCTCCCTGACAAGACCCAATGGTTGGCTCTCAGTGCCAAAGGAAGCGACAGATTTATCATGCCAAGTTGTCCTGAGCGTGCTGCAGCCCTGAAACCCACTGAACCAGGGCATGTCAGCCCTAACCCCTGGCCACTTGCAGAGCTGAGAGAAGGAATTGCTGCCTCACTGACTCCCACCCATGGGCAAATTCTTTGTAGCTTTGTCCCCAGAAGACCAACAATCCACTGAGACCAATGCTCTCTCCCACCTTCTGCAGAACATCTCTCACTGTCCACTGGCTTCTACAAGGCAGCTTCACAAAAAGAGGCTGGATTTAACTCTTTTCCAATGTAGAAGAAGGAATGAGACAATATCTGGTGGCAGCAGACCCGTGGGTGAAGACATGTAGTGGCAGGATGTTTGTTTCCCTCTGAGGGGCTTATGGGATCATAAAGAAGCTTTGTGTGTGAAGAGACTGCTGGAGGAAGTAGGAATGTAAAAAAAAAAAAAAAAAAAAATCGAAAGCATAAAATTAAAAACTGTATTTTACCTTTGATATAATATTTTATACTCTGGCATATTAAGACTTCCATCTGTCCTGAATTCCCCATGAAGTCCTTTTCAGATGAGCCAGAAGTACTGGGGGGAAAAAAAAAAAATCAGAAAGAGCAATCACTCCTGTTACTACTGCTACAAGTTCTGGTGTGAGGGAATTGAGGGGCTTATTAGAACCTGTAAACCTGCCAGGAAGCAGTTTTTCCCCTTTGGTATGAAAGTATGAAAGGAAGGAAGAGAGTCTGAATCACAAATGTGGATCAAAGAGATAGAGTCTGAAGTGTCTATCAAAAGTCATTAAATATTTGTCTTCTACAGAGAGCACAACAGTGAAATAATTGTTACACTGGGACATCAGGAGGAGCTGAGTGAAGGTTCATTCCTGTGGGAGGTCTGCAGGCTTTTCCACACAAAGAGTGTGGTACCTTGTAATGACTTTAATCAAACTGCTGATCTTTAAAGCACAGCAGAAATGCAAGCAAGGCTCTGCACCATGTACTTACTGTCAAGGCAAGGCATAGCTGTGAATTGATGACAAACCTTTTTAAGAATGACTCACTAACCTCCCTGTTCCATTCCTGATTTCCCTGCCCCTAAATTGCCATTTCTTAGAGGTGAAAGCACTTGAAACTGATGTCTAGTGGTTCATGGTTACTTTCAGCTAATTTGAGGTTCTCTGCTATTGAAGGAGGGTCTGATCCTCATCACCTTCTCTCCTTGGGTGTCACAGCAGTCAGCCAAACCTGTGTTTTTACAGCCTTTCTCAGTCAGCTTATTTAATTTTACCTCATTTGACCTTATTCGCACAATGCTGATATGGGGAAGATTTGGGCATAAATCAGTAAGTAGGAGTTGTGTCCCTATAAACTCTCACACAGCAAGTTAAAATCATCACTTTTGAACCTGAGGCACAGGTGGCACGTTTAGCCTATCTGGGTGACATGGCTTTGCTTTGTGTCTGTCATTCACAAGCAGTGTTGTAGGAGTGAGAGATTTTGGAAAACAGGCTATATAAGTATAATATTAATATACAAATACAGATGTCCTCTGCAGTGTTATGCACAATGGTCTGGATCATGAAGGCTCTCCTTCAGTCTGGTGGGCATGGGGGGAAGAAATTAGGAAACTGGAGAAGTTTTGAAGGAAACAGATGCTTCCACACTGTCCTGGATTTTCTGAAGAGAACAGCTGAGTTGTTTCTTCCCTCCAGCTCTCCCTGGGCATGCACTGCTTCTTACTGAAATTGCAAGCCAGCAACTCAGTAGGCAGTTTCTTGTGCAGAGAGGAGCATCTTGTCGCAGCCTGATGCTTGAGGTCCTTCTATGTGATTGGAAATTTTTTTTTAGAAATAAGTCAAGATGAAGAAAAATGCTTGGAGTGCAAATATTTCTGATTATCCCAGTCTCTGCTTTATCACATCAATTTTGTGTAATTTTCTTAGCTGAATGATCTCTTTCAAATAGCATCAGACCTGGGTATAATAAGAAAATACAGCAAAATAGCTCCTTTCCCCTGCCTTCACAGTGTCTGCTGGCCTAAGATTTTCAGTCTCCCGAAGTAGGTCTTAGAATGGTAATTTTGAAAATGCACATCTGGCTATCTTTAGATAAGGGTAATGCATATAAAAGCTTCATAATTATGTACTTTCCTCAACTTAGGTGTCAGGATGTGTGAAGGTAATAACGTTACAAAAAAAAAATGCATGAAGACCTACCAACACCATCAAATAGATTATAAATTTATATTAACAGTGCCATGTATTCCTATTCTTGCTTCCAAGCACTCACTAACTGCACAACCAACAAATTTACTAGTTACAGTGAGAGAATGAGGGTCTGATTCACTCCTTATTTTTGAGTAAGGTTTGCTGAAATCAGTCAACTCTGGCATAAACGACAGGTGAATCAGTCCTGCAAGGTTAGAGCCATACAATTTCCTTCAGGCAAAGTGTTGTTCTAAATAAGACCTATGTCTTCATGGCATATATATATACACACACAGCTACACTGGAGCAGTCTCTGTTTCAGAGGGTTTCATCAGCATCATCTCAGACACAGAGATGCCTTTAAAAGATGCTCTATACAAGATGCTCAGATTATGCCCATGGAACTCCAGAGCTCAAGTCCAGACTCATGTTTGACACCATCACCATCTCATGCTGAAATGCAAACATAGGCTGAGCTCCTGAAGACTTTAGGGCAGCAAAACTTGGGTCTAGAATTTGATCTTTGAATGCATCATTTTCTAAGCAGATCCTGAATGTCTCACGCTGGGGAATGAAGAGGCAAATAGCCAGCAAGGTGATGGAAATGGCAAAGTACCTTGGACTTCTCATGTCTGAGCTAATTCTTAAGGAGTGTCTTTACCCTGTAGTACCGACATAACCTCAGTGCTACTCATCATGGACCAGGCCACATATCCCATTTTTGAGTGCTGTGTTGCCAGAAATAGGCAATTACAAATCTGGGAATGTTGTAAAGAGCCATAGTCATTTAGAAGTTATAAAGAGTCTTTTAAAAATTATATGAAACTAACAAAAGACCTGCAAATATTTTACCTTGCCTAAGAAAAAATTAAAGGGAAGTGTTACATTTTACAGTAAATTGTAGAGAGTAAAAAGCATTTTACCCATTTCAGGTTTTACATTAATTTTCATCTACACAGCTCCTTCATAACACCTATGTCCCAAACACAGCACAAGGAAAACAATTAAGTATTTTCCCTGACAAAACCAGAGGCAAATCTAACCCAAGGAGACTGCTTTTGGTCTCTTCCACTTGCTTACAACTGAAAGCAAGAGGAAGATGCAGAACCTGTTGTTGTCAGGTCTGGTCCCAGGAGGCAGAGGAAAGAGGACAGCTTTGGAAAAACATTTGCCTTTGAGATGCTGTAGCTGGGGGATGTATGTACAGCACTGAGATCTTTCAGGACTGTATCCCTCTCTCCCAGGAACTTTGGAGTTCCCTGCATCTGTGGCAGGCAAGAGGGTACTAAACTGGTTTGAGTTCAGTCTGTTAATTTTAGATGATTCAGCTCTGTCATCCTCTGACTGTTCCAGTGATAACGAGGGGAATAACATCTTGTATTCAATTTAGATAGCGGATACTAATGTTCACTGACAAACTCTTCCTGGCTAACTGAGTGTATACTCCAGAGCTGGTTACAGGGTTCTTCCTTGGAGAATTCAGTAATTAAGCTGTGAATCCTGCAAAACAAAAAGCTTAAACACCTGAGAAAATTGACTTGGGTTCAGCTGCCAAAAGTTATAAAAAGGAAAATGCTGTGCAAGTTCTCACTGTCATCACATAACACTAAACCTAAGAGGTTTGGCTTTATCTGCTTTAGTGTGTTCAAGACAAGATTTGTTCAAAGCCAGGTTGGGTGGGGCTCTGAGTAACCTGGTCTAGCTAAAGGTGTCTCTGCCCATGGCATGGGAGATGGAACTAAGTGATCTTCAAGGTCACCTTCCAACCCAAACTATTCTATGATTCTACAAAGACATCACCAAGGCCTGGCAGACATA
>JAWWEW010000078.1:143799884-143867941 GCA_035583185.1 Anabacerthia variegaticeps | reverse complement strand
TTACAACAGGCTGAAGCAAATCAAGGAGTTTCATCGGAAGCACCCAAATGAGATCTGTGTTCCCATGTCAGTGGAGTTTGAGGAGCTGCTGAAGGCCAGAGACAACCCGACTGAAGAAGCTCAGAATCTGGTGGAGTTCACAGATGAGGAAGGGTATGGACAATACCTGGATCTGCATGACTGTTATCTCAAGTACATTAACCTGAAATCATCAGAAAAATTAGATTATATCACTTACTTATCCACATTCAACCAACTCTTTGATATCCCTAAGGAGAGAAAAAATGCTGAATATAAGAGGTATCTTGAAATGCTCCTTGAGTACCTGCAGGACTACACAGATCGAGTAAAACCATTACTGGACCAGAATGAACTTTTTGGGAAAATTCAGACGGAGTTTGAGAAGAAGTGGGAGAATGGCACATTCCCAGGCTGGCCGAAAGAGACCAGCAGTGCCCTGACCCACGCTGGTGCCCACCTGGACCTCTCAGCCTTCTCTTCCTGGGAGGAATTGGCCTCCTTGGGACTGGACAGGTTAAAAACAGCTCTGCTGGCCTTGGGGCTGAAGTGTGGTGGGACTCTGGAGGAGCGTGCTCAGAGGCTTTTTAGCACTAAAGGCAAATCCTTGGAAGCACTTGATCCTTCCTTGTTTGCTAAGAATCCAAAGACAAAAGGAAGCAAAAGAGACACTGAAAGAAATAAAGATCTTGCATTCTTGGAAGCTCAGATTTATGAGTATGTTGAAGTCCTTGGGGAACAGAGACACCTCACCCATGAGAATGTGCAGCGTAAGCAGGCACGGACTGGCGAGGAGAGGGAGGAGAGGGAGGAGGTGCAGATCAGTGAGAGTGAGAGCGAAGATGAAGAAAATGAAATCATTTATAACCCTAAAAATCTACCCCTTGGTTGGGATGGGAAGCCCATCCCATACTGGTTGTATAAACTCCATGGCCTGAACATCAACTACGACTGTGAGATCTGTGGTAACTACACCTACCGAGGGCCCAAGGCATTCCAGAGGCACTTTGCAGAATGGCGACATGCCCATGGGATGAGGTGCCTGGGCATTCCCAACACAGCACACTTTGCCAACGTCACACAGATTGAGGATGCAGTCTCTTTGTGGGCTAAGCTGAAACAGCAGAAGGCTTCAGAGAAGTGGCAGCCTGATACAGAGGAGGAATACGAGGATTCCAGTGGGAACGTGGTGAATAAAAAGACCTATGAAGACCTGAAGTGCCAAGGGCTGCTGTAGCTGTCCCTGGGTGAAGGATCACACACATCTGCAGAGTGAGTGGATGTGGCAGCAGCTCTGACTTCTTCAGTTTCTGGATTTTGTATGTGCATGAATATAGGTTTCAAGGATAATTTATAGTCACTTTCTAGTAAACCCCTTGTGAAAAGCAGGCTTGTGGCATTGTTTTATATTAAAATTTTTTTTTTTTTTTAATAAGTCAGAGTTACAATTTAATGAAAGATATTACAATAAATACACTGACCCAAAGAGAAACTGCTTCCAACTCACCAAAACCCAGCAGTATAACCCAGTGTCCCGGAACACAAGCCCAAAGGGGTTTTTTAGCCCTTGTGCTGAGACCCACGTGGTTCCCCTGAGTCCAAAGCAAAAGGAAGTGAAGAGTCTGTTGGTACCGGTGATGGCTGTGGTCTGGTTGGGAGTGGTGGTCATAGTCTGGTCAGGAGTAGTGGCCTCCTCCTGTCAAGGTCCTGCTGCTCCTCTGGATCCGACGAGTTGTACCGAGGTCTTCTTACCCCCTGTTTATGTACCCTCAGGGAGCACCAAGTCCCTCCCCCAGGGCGGGGACTCACACAATGGGTGATTAACTCTGTGAGTCATGGGGTATTGTTGAACCGTTGATGGCCCATTGGCAGCCACGCCCCCTCAGGCTGGGTGTGAAGGTGCTAACAACTCCCTGGGAAGCTGCTGCAAATGATCCACTGTTCTTGGGAAATGAATAGAGGGGAGTAGAATACATAGCCTTGATCACCCACACACAGTGATAACTGGCCCCATCTGCTGAACTAAGACAACTCTTTAAGAACAGTACTTTTATTTTTAACATAAGGCAATTTTGCTGGGTTTTAACTCATTAGTTTAAGGCTTAAAAAGACACATATATGAAATTTTAACACCTTAGGAAAAAAAAAATCCATCCAGAAAATGTGTAGCGTGTTTTTCCCCCTTAACTGCCTCCAGAAATCTAAATCTCTGGGTACTGTATAGCAGTTCAAGCTATAAACAGTTTACATATTTCAAATGTACACTGACTATTACATTTTCTTCTGCAGTCCAAAGATCAAACCCCTTTTCCCCTCATTTTTCACAACGTGTAGGGTTTTTATAAAATTCAATGACAGAAACAAAGAGCAGCCAGTGGATGCAGTGCTGACTCAAGTAGGCTCTGATAGCTTTCTAACAGATAACACATCTTGCTGCACTGCACAGGCACATTCAGACAGATAATGTGCAATTCTAATTCAAAAAGTGTTTGAACATAATGTTTCTGTCTTGCTGCCTGATCTTTCAACTTCTTTTTCTTAGCAGTGTTAATTCTATCATAGTCCGTTGATTCTCACAAAATAAGTTTTTCTCAGGCTGTGTCAGAGAACTTTTACTCATGAGACTTTTGGTTTTTTATTTTGTGTGGGTTTGTTGTGGTTTTTTTTTTTTCCTCATGCTGCTGTATCACTGAAAAATGCAGCAGAGTATAATATAATTGCTTCTTCACAGGTATCATGGTTTAACCCCAGCCAGCAACCCAGTCTCACACAGCCACTCACTCACTCCCCCACCAGCAGGACTGGGGAGAGAGTTTGAAAGGCAAGAGCTGGAAAACTCGTGGGTTGAGATAAACACTGTTTAATAGAGAATGCAAAAGCCAAGCACCCAAGCAAAGCACAGCAAAGAATGAATTCACTGCTTCCCATGGGCAGGCAGGTGTTCTGCCACCTCCAGGAGATCAGGGCCCCATCACATGTAACGGGGACTTGGGAAGACAAACATCATCACTCTAAATGTCCCCACCTTCCTCCTTCTCTTCACTTTATATACTGAGCATGATGCCATACGATCTGGAATATCTCTTCAGTCAGTTTGGGTCACCTGTCCCAGCTGTGTCTCCTCCCAAGCTCCCATGAACCCCCAACTTCCTTGGCAAGGTGGCAGCATGGAAAGCAGAAAAGACATTGGCTCTGTGTAAGTCCTGCTCAGCAATAACAAAAAAACTCAATGTTCCAATCCTGTGTCCTGCACAGATCCCAAGCACAATCCCATACCAGACACCGTGAAGAAATTTAACTCTACCCCAGCACAATAAGTGAGACTAGAACTCAGAATTTGTCAATGCCAGAATATAAAATGAAGACCTGAGGCAGAAACATATTCCTATGATGCTGAAAATATTAGGACACATTACTGCTGTTACTCACAAGACTAAAATAATTTTTGGTCTCAGAAAAAAAGTGCAAGTTCTCTTCTTCTTGCATTCTTCAATGCATTTCATCCAGTTCTCATAAAAGGAGAAAAAAGTTATATTAAAATAATGAAGATTTCAAGATGTCAGAACATTGGGACATATTTAGAGAAAAAGAATCATCTCAGAGGATGGAGTCTGCAGGAGGAATAGAGAAAATAATCTCCTGGGTTGAAGGCTGGCAGGTTAGACTTTTGAGAATGAAATCAAAACAAAGAGCTTCAAAATTAGAAATCAAAGAAAGAGATTTTTGTAAGACAGAAGGAAGAGGAAACCTGGGTGAAGGACGATATAGTAGTGAAAAAATGTAAATGGGTTGAAAAAAGTGCAGTTGGGGGACTGACTGAAGAACTTTACAGGGAATGATCTGAAAGAAGGAAGGAGATACCAATACTGATATAAGCAATAGTTACAAAGTGTCAGAGGCAGTGCGACAGCAGTGCCTAAGGTGGCAATGGAGAATCACAGAACCATAGAATGGTTGGGAAGGGACCTTAAAGATCATCTTTTTCCAGACCCCCTGCCATGGGCAAGAGCACCTTCCAGTAGACCAAGTTCCTCAAACCCCCATCCAGCCTGCCTTTGAACACCTCCATGGATGGAGCATCAACAGCTTCTCTGTGTTACTCGGAAAAGAGTGAAGGAAATGAGAAGTGTGTATGCAAAGACCACATAACAAAAGATACAGATTTACTGGAGTGTATAAAAATTTGTATGCAAAACTTAGGGTAGGAAAGAAGTTTTAGCTGGACTGTGCCTATTGAAGCCTATAAGCTATCCTAGAAAAGCACAAATATTAAACAAAATTATGTGAATATTAGTGAACACAGGCATATGTCAAAGCAGCACCTCACTCAAAAACTTTTATATTAATTTAGTGCCCTTTATCTTTCCCTCCTTTTCAGAAGGTCTGAGCAGAGAGGGTGTACCTCATGAGGGAGCTTTGCAGAGAGATCATCTCCTGCTCTCTTTTTGATCAGCTCCATAGGTTCTGACTGTCAAAACGTGTGCAACTACTTTGTGAACCTGTGACCAAGCGTGCTGCTGCACCCCTCACAAAGGGTCACATGATGCTGACATACCTGCTGCTTCTGCTGACAAGACCATTAAGTGACCCCAGATTTATGTATTCTTTAACCTATCCATGGGTGCCATTTATAATTTCAACACAACAGAGGGAGACAATTCCAGGCATCTGACACATAATGGCCTGTGGATTTAAACAGTTCCATATGGTACTGCAAGACTTTCCTAAACCAAGAGATTGAGCAGTCAATATTTTACTGTTAATAAAGGAACATTTTCACAGAGGGTTGATTCAAAATAATTCTGGAGAACTATTTTAAAATACCTACAGTCTTGTAGAGCTTCAGAGTTTTCTGCAATGTTACTGAAGAAGAAAATCCTCATGTAAATAGGAGAAGCTTCTCCTTAGTAGAGTGATGACAAATATTACTATTATTTTTGTAAAGATATTTCTCTGTGGGATATCCGCCATTAATTCTTCACTGCTTAGTTGTGGAACCAGAGGCCATTACAAAAGGCAATGGACAGAAACTGATGCACAGGAAGTTCCACCTGGATATGATGAAATACTTCTTTACAGTGCAGGTGACCAAGCACTGAAACAGATTTTCCAGAGGGCGTGTCGAGACTCCCTCACTGGGCATATGAAAGAGCCATCTGGACACAGTCCTGTACAATGTTCTCTAGGAAGACCTAAAAGAACTCTAGAGGTTTCTTCCAACTCTGATAACATTGTGATTCTGTCACCCTGCTTGAGTAGGGAGACTGGACCAGAGGAGCCACTGTGGTCCCTTCTGACCTGACCTGTTCTGTGATTCTGTGACTCTGTGACTCTGTGTTTCTGTGATTCTGTGATTCTGTGATCCTGTGTTTCTCTGATTCAGACTCAACTTTGATATATTGAAACGATTATACAGAAAAGCTTCTAATAGAAACTAACTGTGGATCATGATCTGAGTGATCATATAGTGAATATGCCATAGGGAAAGAATATATGTCGTCAGGTGAGATATTTCTGCTAGAGTGAGGGAATTAATAATTCGACAGTCCAAATCACTGATGAAACTTTGTCTGTAATATTGTTCAAAAGTCAGGTCAAAAAAGGAGAACTCAAATGAGAAGTGATGCAGGGAGCATCTCTGGGTCATTGGGGAAATGCAAAAACTACCTGAAGACAGGAGACTAATGAACTTGAGCATTTCAGAAACTAAGGCTGGGAGGAGATCTGGTTGCTGAATACAAACGCACCAGGAAATAAGCACCAGGGAAGGAGATGAGCTATTTAAGCTAAAGGCTGGTGCTAATACTGTAACAAATGCTTACATGAATACTTTGTGAGGAAGATTCTTTCACCCATCAGAATGGAGTTCTGGGAAAAGTGTTCCTAAAGGGATAATAAACCAAAAACAATCTGTATTTTTAAGCAGGTGTTTATTCATTTTGTTACGTTTGGAGTCTCCCCTCACCAGAGGTGAGAGAGAGAGAACAAAGAAGTACAGGACACTGGAATCCAACCACAAACTCTTAGTCTGTGCCCTGTCCAGAAATGAGACAAAATTGTCACTCTTTTAGGAAAAAAAAACCAAACAAAACAACAAAATACACTCATATGTAAAAACCCAAACCACAGAATTCCCCCCAAAATCAAATCAAATCAAAACAAACAAACAAACAACAAACCAAACACATCTCCCTCCAAAAATAAAACACCCCAAACCAACAACCCAGATTCCAGCATCAATAAGCTGTGCTTTGTAAGAATCCCATTGACCTTACTTATCCATCAGAGTTAGATAAAAAACCTGGGTCTTACCAGTTCAAGGGTCTAAAGAGTTAAGGTTATTAATCTTCAGTGCCCAGTTTTAGTTGCTTTGATTGACTCTAACTCAGAAAGGTAAATACTATGTCATTCTAGAAATCACACACTCTCTTCTTGTCTTGAAGGTACTTAATTTCTTTCCTGAAAATCACTGATAATCATCATCTTGGAAGGCTTACTTAGGAGGTCTTTTTAGGAATTTTGAGGAAAACCCTTTCTAAAGCTCTACTTTACTCTCATTCTGAATGACAATGAGGGGAAAGTGCTGAGACATTTGTATGCCTCCATGGCTTGGAAAGTGCAGACTTTCTAAGAAATGTAGTAGTTCAACTATAGATGCTAAAGGTAGTCCAGCATATGGCAGAAGAGAAAATGCAACAGTCATTGCTGAAAGAAATGCAAAATTCCAAGAATGTAGGAAAGATCAAACTGCCTACAGCAAATTTCTTCTGTAGAACATAAGGATATGGCTGCTTGTTTCATTTTAGGATGGGAAACAGAGCAAGACAGCATATTTCATGTTCAAGGAGGAAAAAAAATAAATAAAAGTAACAGCAGTGTTGTTTTCTAATTGCTAGAGACTAAAAAATAAAACCAGACAGTGTATTTTTCCAGACTTCAGCCCTTACTTTCTGTTAATTACAGGCACATTTTGAGCTTTTCATCTCATTGTATTTTTCACCATATACTGTCTTCACAATTCATTTCCATGAATCTGATTATTTCCATTTTGTGCTTCAGATAATGAATCACATCTTTGTTTCAAGAGCTCCTCATCTCCTGATCCCCTTTGGGATCAAAAGCATGAAATTTGATACATTAGCAGTTCTACCCCATTACATTAATTAGGAACGAAGATCATGTTTTGACAAATTGCTTGAACTTTATGAAGCATTTATTGAAATCACTGCCTTTTAAATATATACAATTGCAGAGCTTCTTAGACAAAAAAATAAACACAGGAAAAACAGAGAAAGCTAGAAATCTAACAGACATGACTGGAGCACACATAATTATTCTAAAATTATTGTCTCAAATTGTCTCTCTCTCATAGGCAAAAATGCCAATGGAAAAACCAAAATGCTCATCTTTTCAACTTGAAAGAGCAGATATAATTTCCTGTGATTAGGAGGCAGGGTCTGTTATTGTCTTGATTAGGAGCAGTGTCAAATCCAGAGCAGAAGCTGGCAAACACCACACTGGGAAGTAAGTTTTTGATTAAGTTCCTTCTGGGAGGTGTTTTATCAAAATTCTATGGCTCTGAATGGAAAACAGGATGGCTCTGCTTCCTCTAAACCTTTAAAAGTTTTAGCTCTTTGTGTTTTCAGTATCAAAATATTATAGCACCTTGATTAAAAGGAAGAGTTTGAAAAGGCCAAGGACACCATTCTGAGAGACAAGTTAACCCCCCCTCTCCCTGCCTTTGCTCCTGACTGTGTCAGTGCAGAGGTGCTTTGGTGCTTGCTCAGGTGTGATATTACGACACTGGAGTTGGATATCCACAGGACAAATCCAGGTTCACTCCCATGGCACAGAGCACTGCTGTGCAGGACTTCAAAAGAGAACACGATGGAGAGGAGGGAAGAGGAGCAGAGTGTGGCAAAGGAAGCTCGCCTTCTCTCCTCTCAGACAGCATCTGTTGGATCCAATAGTGTCAGAGCAACATCAGAAGGGGGAAAGTTTCATGAAATTCTACCTGATCCAGCAATACGATCAAGACTGGATCTTGTGATAATTCTATGACCCAGTGAAATCCATCCAGAAGATGCTCCAGCTCACAGAAGCACAGCTCTCTACAGATGTTTGGATGCAGTTGAAATTAATGAGCTTTGGTGGGCAGGAATAGTTTACGGATGAGCTTTAACTCAAAGGCAGGAATACAGGCTTCTCTGGGTTTGTGAGATAACATATCCAACTATAAATGATCAGATATATACCATCAGTTTTCCCTACTGAGAAAGGGTTTATGTGCTCCTGGCATTATTTCTAAAGAGAGAATAATACCTCCCTTTAGCCAAGGGATTTCTGAAAGCCTGTAAAGATTACTCATGCTCCCTACAGACTCAGGGCAGAGAAATTTGTCCAAAAGCCCTCTCTGAACTCTTTTGTTCTACAGCTTCTGGAGAGGCATGTTCTCGCTCTAAATACCTCAGAGAGGCAAAGCATAGGAGCCAAAGCAGACACAATGAAGTTTAAAAAAAACAACATACTGAGTGCAAGTACAGGCCAGTCCGCTCAGCCGGCTTAGACAAGTTTTGGCAGAGCAGCTGAAGTCTTGAGTGCTCAACACCACAGAATACCAAAAAATATATTCCCTACCTCTGACTTAATATCATTTTCTTTATGTCTTTATGACTTTTCCTCTACTGTCCTTTTGTTTCCATTCTTTCCTTTGGTACTTTTGTCTTCCTAGATAACAATGATAAGCATATTTATGCAGATCTCTTAGTAGGCAAATATATTCCTTCATGTGCTCTAATGTGTTTCCTGTCATGTTGTTCATTATTCCTTCAGACTTTAATAATGTTCTCAGCTTGATATGGTTAAGAATAATGAGGCATTTATTGCTATTCGAGAAGCTAATTAAAAGACTCAGTTTTATTTCTCTTAGGTGGGTTGATAGCTTAATTATAGATGTTACATTCACAAAAAAAGCTTTCTGTGTTGGGTGGCCCTATGTAACTACACCATGTCTCTCCTTCCATTTTCTCCATGACATTGTATATTACAGTTCCTTGAAAAAAGAACAATAAAATGAAGTTTGAAAGAAAATGCTTCTGCTAATGAGCTGCAAAGTTATGATGAGCAATTACTATGTGAAACGTAAAGTGAACATTATTTGGAGCTGGAATGGAGTTTTCCATTGTATGTCTGAAAGGAAAATAGGGCCTGGCTATTGTCTCCACTTGTCACCTCCAGCTCAGATCATAAGTAATGGTGCATGAATGATTCATGGCTGCATGCCCATTCCAGGCTTAGTTCTTCAAAGTGGAGAACTCTATGGAAAGCCAGACACACACAGTGCTTCATGGGGTTTTGCCTTTGTTACACTGTATGCTAGAAGTGATTTAGAGCTGCATTGTGATGCTTTCTCAACAGTTTTTCAGACTTATATTTGACATGTATTGTCTTCTTGTTATAGCTTGCTTTGTTAAATACCATAAATTGTGAAATAAAGAATGAATAAAGGAGATCTCTGAGTCAGATCATCAGAATGTGGTGGAAACAGAAATAAATGTAAGTCCACTACTCCATAAACCCCCCAGCCCTGCAGACCTTCAAGGAAAGGAGAGGGACCCCTTTAGACTAAATCACACTGGAAGCAGAGACAGAACTGTGTGGAGTGTTCCAGTCAGGAGATGGGGGCTGTGGTACAGACAAAAACCTTGGGTGAGAACCAGCCTCTGCCAGGCACCCAGCAGGGATATATGGGAATGACTGTCCCAAGGAACTCTGGAAGGGGTCTTGTCTCCCGCAGTAGGATCAGCCTAGACTTCTACCTGCAGTCCTGCTGCAGAGCAAACCCTGCCAAGTGGTTACTTTGAGTGATGAAAGAGGAGAAAAGAGGTGGGTACCCTGTCATGTTCAACAGGTTTTTATCACATAGGTTCAAGTCTTGAGATGATCATAAAAGAATAACTATGTAAGGACCTTTATGCTTCCATTCTGTGGTAGAATAATGGAAACAAGGAGGAAGGCAAAACCATTTCATCCTTGTACTTTCTCCTAGACTTGTCCCTTCAAACAGCACAGTCTTTGTGTCTGCTATGTGTGATAGCATCCTTAATAAAGAAAGACTGTATCAGGGACCAGTCACTTCTATTTATTTTAGACTACAGTCTTCATTTCAGGTATGAATTTTTCTCTTTGTCTTTTCTCCTTATATTTCTTTCACTCTTTACTTCTTTTTCACAGATATTAGACTGCAATTTCTAAAGCTCATAACAAGATGGAAAGAAAAGATTCAAAAACATATTTATAGTAATGCAATAACACTATAAGTTGTCTCCTTTCCTGAAAAACAGGTTTATCAGTTGTATGGATCTGTGATAATTTTGAGACAGTCAGGAAATCTCAGAGGAGAGAGCTGAAAAGTCATGCAAAGAGGAAGAAGATTTTTCAGTAATGTAGGCAGGAGGAAAGTTTTCATACCCTTAAAATGAAGTGAGACTAAGTATTAAAAGCCTGATGACGGAAATGAGTTCAGTGTACACGAACACAGGCCTCAGGGAAAGAGAAGGACTTGAAGGAGAGGTATTGAAATAAGGATATTTGGTGTGTTTGATTGGTGTGTACCTTCCTGTGCTGGGTTTATTTAGTAAATAACAATGATGATTTCAAACTTCCAGTGACAGGTTTGGAGAAAAAGAGATCAGGTCTTTGAACCAAACACAGTTATCTAATGATGAGGAGTTCGAATACATAGACCACTTCATAAATTTAAACTACTGTGTATTAATAATGATTGTGATTCTAGATGATTTTTTTCTCAGTGTGTCTGTCAGATTTGTGTGCAATCTGAAGCCATTATTTGACCAAAGAAAATATTAAGTAAACAGGGATACATATTCCTTACTTGTAAAATCTACAGCTCAATTTCACAGGCATTTCCATAGCAACATACTTGCAATGCAGAATCCAGGATTACTCTTTAAATATGGTTGCTCAGTAAAACAGAGATTAAGTATTCATCTCTCTCTCTCTGCTGGCAATCAAATATGAAAGATCTCTGCTATCATTTAATAAGTGGGACTGTCTAAATTTGAATGGCCAACATTTAAATGACAATTTGATGGCTATTTAGCAAAACTTAGAATCATAGAATGGTTTGTGTTGGAAAGGACCTTAGAGATAATCTAGCTGCAAGTCCTCCACCACAGGCACACCACACCCTCCACTAGATCAGGTTTCTGAAAGGCCCGTTAACATGACCTTGAACACTTCCAGAGATGGGACAGCCACAGCTTCCCTGGACAACCTGTTCCAGTGTCTCACCATGCTCATTGTAAAGAATTTCTTCCTAATATCCAATCTAAACCTACCCTTTTTAGTTTAAAGTCATCGCCCCTTGTTCTATCACTTTATGCTCTTGGAAAAAGTCCTTCTCCATCTCTCTTGGAGCCCCTTCAGGTATTGAAAGGCCATAATAAATTCTACCCTGAGGCTTTTCTTCTCCAAGCTGAACAATCCCATCTGTCTCAGCCTTTTCTTATAGGAAAGGTGTTCCATCCCTTGCTGAAAGATTCATAAGGACTCTGCTTAGGGACCATCATGGCTTCTAAGGTTTAGACTGTGATAATTAATGAAACAACATTTTCTAATTATATCTAGGGAGGGAATGTCATTAATAATTGTGAATGTGTATGAGGAACTGAAGGCACAGAGACTCCTTGAAGAAAGCTTGAAAATCCAAATTAGAACATCTCTTAGAAGAGCTATTTGGGACCCATTTTAACAGATGTGAAATATAACAATACTTCCTGTTAAAGGCTGGTCTACAAAGGAGCAAGATGCAATTCCATGATCCTATTCTTTGATCTTTCAGACTTTGAAAAGGGCCATCCATTTCAAGGAAGACTCATTAGGATCTGAAACCTTCATGTCCTTATATATGCCATGCTCTTTCTACTGTAAAGACACAGATAAAGGTGATTCACTCCCTGAAAAGACTTTTCAGGAAAAGGAGTAATTTCACCTGCTTAATGTAGTGTTTAAGTGTTGGGCTTTGCAAAGTGAATAAAATAAACATTATCTGTTTATTTCTCCTTAAAGTGAGATTTCTCCTTTCAGCCAAGAACTGAATTTGAACCAATTTGGTTTCATGGATACCAGATCTCTGGTGTAAGGCTGAGATATATGATGATACAGTGCAATTGAATCAGTTAAACCTGTCAGCCCAAGGACTCTGCTGTCCCCTAACAACCTGAAAGCAGCACAGAGCACACAGCACTGCCTGCCCACTTTTTGAATATGAGGTAGCCTTGAAGAAAACAAGGAAATTGCTTGGGTACTGCTGCTGAATCGTCTTACTGACACTGTGTGCCAGGATCTGCATTCTCTAAGGGCATCAGCAACTCCAGCTGACACTGTGCTTGCAGCCCAAGAGTAGCTATATCTAAACATGCAGCATTTTTCTCTGATGTCTGTCAGCACTGGCAGTTTTTCCCTCCTGCCCATTATATCCTGAGGAACGACAAAGATGGGGGAAGGTCTCCCCCATATCTGGGGGCTGTTGTCCACTTTTGCACATAGAAGTTTAGTCACAGACAAATGCTCTGCCTGATTGTCTTTGTTATCCAAAGTTGTATGGAATTTTTCATGAACAAAGAGAAAGACTAAGATGGCGCTTGCCTACAACTGATACACCAGAGGATTTCAAACAGTTTCAGTGAGTGGGAGATAAAATTCGGGCTCTTCCTGAAACCCAACACCTGGCTAATCCATATGGGAATGTCCCTCACATGAGTCCTCTCAAAGTTATCAATATATTTTAGAGTATGTTGCTCAACACCTACATGGAAATCTTAATTTCACTTTATGTTGCATCACATGCAGTTGTTTGAAATTTGCAGTGAATGTTCTGAGAACTAATGCATTTTAATTGAAAAGCTATTGCTTCTTAATATATGTGACTTATAAGATAGGGAATTTATCACAGTGTCTCCCAGGAAGATTAATGGGAGAAGTCAACGAGGCAGTAATTTCCTCAAGATGAGTCTGTTTTGCCTGTGGCGTCCAGCTGGGGTCAACTCACCACAGCCAGCTTCCTAAATAGACAAACCAAAGCAGCTGAGAGAGAGTTCAGATGACAAGTGTAGTTGAGAACAGTGGTTTTGTCTTACACTTTTATATCTAGTTCATGTACAGCAAATACATGTTTCAAAGAAAACCCAAAAGCTGACTTTTCCAATAGGTTTCCTACCTTTGGTAATCTGGCCAAATAACTTCTTGTACCCCCAGGAACACACACTCTCATCTCTGTACTAGGTCTTCTGGAGCAGGAAGGTCATGTCCATCCTATGTACTGAATGGAGATAGTCCAACATCCCCTTTGCATCAATGAGACTGGACCTCCTACACTGATCACTAATCTGGCTTGCATATCCCATGCATCATGTTTGATTATACCAGTGTACTCAGAAAAGGGCACGTTCAGCACTGTCACTGAGCCCCTGTTTTGCACATCCTGCATGTTGCTTCATGATGCTACTGATATGGGAGGAGTTTCAGACACAGAGATTTGCATCAAGATCAACAATGTTCCTGCTGGAACAACAGAAAGCACAAAAGCATTGGTATCTCCCGATGGAGTCTGCTTTTGGTGGCCTGGTTCTTCACAAGTCTGGGTGACATGTCCTTGTAGAAACCTTTGGGGGCTTTAGCAACAACTGAATGACAAATATCTCCCTGCATACTTGTCTACAGTAAATGAGTAACTCGTGGTGGACCTACAAGCACATACTGTTTAGAGACACTTTGCAAAACATCAGTGAGGACAAAGTTCTTAGGAATGTAGAGGGTAATTTTGAACTCCCTAAAAAGCACTGTGAGAGAAAGGAGGATTTTCAGGTTGTTAGCTGCTCTTCAAATGAGCAATTCTATTACAACTATAAGCACCTAAGTCTATAGCTTTTATTTACTTCAGGTGTTTCTTTTAGTCACTAAGTAATTCTTTATTAAACGGGAAAGCGTATTCTCTAGCCAAATTCAGAACAGTAAATATAAGTCAAATGTACATTATCTCCCTGTGGAAGTATTGGTAGTTTTGTGTGCTTAGATGCCAGTTTTTCATTTTGAGCAGTTCAGAGCCTGGAGGAGATTAAGAGAAAATGTCTCTTTAAAGCACAGGAGCTTATGTGTACTCCCAGGCCATAAACTTCCTCTTTATAGGCAGATATGATTCAAGACTGTTGCTATCTTCTGGTGCCTGGAACCATGTCCCTGGGTCCTCACCATAGAGTCTTTGCTGTGAAAACACATGCTCTGTCTCAGTGTGTCACCATTTCCAAGGGTGAGGAAGGTGGCTTTTCAGCAAGGGTAGCAGTGCAGGCAGATGCACAGAACATACAACCAGACTATGAAAATACATTAGATTACTGCTTGTCCTTCCTTTATCCTTCCTGCCTTTATACTTTGTGTGTTGGCAAGCTCCTCTTTGAGGCAAATGTGGCTTTTGCCATCTGCTTCTGTGTATCCAGACTAACTCTGATCCTCATTATTTAGGATAGCAGAGCTAATATAATACAAATTGCCTCCTCCAGATCCCTTATTATGTTTCAAATTCCAAATGTTCTTCTCTAAACCTCAAAAAAGCTAGCACTACCTTGACTCAAATGTTATTGAAATCCTTATTTTTCATTTCCTTAACCTAACTCCATGTCCTCTAAATTTCAGGTAACCACAATCCTACATAATCCTCAAACTCCTTATCTCATATATCCTACAAAACATGAAACCACCCTCATCCAGAATCCCACACTCATTTCCAGTTATTGCAAAGAAACGCCTTGCTTTTGCTTCAATACTTCACCCTGTTGATTCACTGCTCCCAGAAACCTGTGTATCTCTTAGAGCCATCAAACCATCCCTTTTTCTCTTTTTTTAAACCCACAATACTAGGTGGTGGGCAGATCATCTTCTCTGTGACAATTTTTAGTAATTTAATATTGTTTCCTCACTTTATCAGGTTCTCCAGCAATCAGAATTGGAGGGGTGAAGGGAAGACAGGGAAAAAGGAAGAAAGAGAAAATAAAAGAATAAAAAGAAATATAGAATATTAATGCAGACATGTAAAGCAAAAATAAGTTATATTTCACTGATTTTCCTCAGTTTTGAAAAATAGGTTTGCATCATCATAAAAATGCAATAAAATAGTTTTAGAGATATATACAGAGAACACAACAGTATGGGCAGGCTAATCTCCACCTCACTAATCTATAGATTTTAGGAACCTCCCAAAAGACTTTTTCTTCCTGCATCAATTATGAAGTCATTTTCTCATTTTATTTCTGCAAACACAACTATAATTACAAATGCCCTTTCAAGAACTGTTACAACTGAGAATCTTGCTTTTAATTGCTAACTAACAATTGTCAAATAAACGAGCATCAGAAATGTGGCAGCTTTTTTTTTTTTTCTTAATTGTGTTTACTTCTATACTTATTAATTTGAGAAAATAAGTAAATTGCAACAATTTGGAAAAACACTGAGGCCTTAATGTGCTTAATTTGCTGAAACTGATCCTGCTCTCAGAGGGCTAATATAGTGTGTGTCTCATTTCAGGTGTGTATAGGACTTCTTTTCAGATTTAAGTAGTGCATACTCCTCTCCTTGGCACCTCACTGTGATCAGTGGTGATTTCCATCTTGCTGAAGTAATTTGGTACCTAGATATTCAGCTAAATACTCTAATTTTCATAAATGACGTATTTTTAGAATACAGTCCCATTGCATGACTCCTTATTTTACTGGTGCTGCAAGTCAATATATTAATTACTGTCAGGGAAGGCAAGAAATTGATTCTAGCAGGGTCTCTTTCAGACTGATGTTAAAAATTGTAATTTCTATTTGGTTCTTATTCACTGCCTTGTCTACAATTAATGGCCACCATCCAGAGTACAACAAATGAAGGAAACAAAATTTAAAACGATGATCACAAATGGAAAGAGCTGCAGTCAAATGAGAAGAAAGAGTCTGTAAATATTTCTGGATTTGTTCCTTTGGTAAGTTATAGGACAGAGAATTTAGGACTCCAGGAAAGCTTCAGTTTAACTTCAGTGAGGATCTATAATTTATATGCAACATCAATGTCACTTAAGATGGGAAGAAGAGAGTAGTTATTTTCTAATTATAATTGACAATAACAATCTTCTTAGATTGTAACTGGTATATAAACATTATGAGTTTAAAGTGTGTAAACAGAAACCCAATCATTTATTTGAGTTGAACAAGAACTGTTTTGAAGCTGATCACATTAAACTGAAAGTGTGACTGATAAACCCAATCTCTGTTTCACTCACAATGTACAATATTAACTATGTATTAGTTTAAGATAAGTATCTTACTTAGTGTTACCTGTGGGGAAAAGACACAAAAATCTGCCAATCTAAATTTCTATAAAATCTGAGTCCTGACACATCAAGATCCACATTCTCAAATATTTCAGGTGCTTCAAAGGTATTTAGGAGCATAACTCCCCTGTTAAGTCAAACAGTGGTGGCTGCATAAATTTTCTTGGCTATTGGACCTTTGTAATAATTTCAGAAAAAAGTTAGTTCCTTAGCTGCCCAGATCACCATGGGATCTTTAAGTTTTAGTTACAGTGAGCAATTGAGCATAAAAAATGAAGTGGGTCCATGCTTTCAGATCTTGAAGTAACCAGTTCACAGAGCATGCCCAGGCAGAGGTGCACAAATGCCGCATGGAGGAAATCGAGTTCCCTGGTTTTGTGATGTAAATGTTAAACCTGATTATTGCAAAGATTCTGCTGCTAGGGGAAAGCTTTGAGTGTTAAAGGAAGATATGAAAGATTGAAGGCCTAATATAAGGCCAGGAAAATCAACAGATGTCTTGCAAAGTTTTTACTTTGGAATGAGTTTCTGGAAGCACCGTCATATGAATGAGATGTTAAAAAAAATCCTAACAAAATGTAAGTGAAAAGCTCAACATTTCTGGTCATTAAAGTGTCAAGGGACTTTTCTGAGTCTAGCCCACTCATACACAGTGTGACACTGCTCCCATCCAGTGAAAAAAGCACAAGTGCAGTACAGATCTGTGTGGGGTACAGGTGAGTTTTTAAATTCACAGGTAATAATTTTCTAGTTCATGCATGTCTGGGTCGAAACACTTTGTTGCTATCCTTCAGAAAGCTATTTATTAAGTCATGTCAAGACAAGAACTGTTGGATAAAATAGCAGCTCTGGACACGCTATTGCCTCCTTCCTGGAAACCTCGGCTCACTTCTCCAGCTCCATGTTCTGCTTAGGGTTTGAGCTATATTGCTTGAGAGATGTTTTGATCCCAGAACATCACGCTGCAGTTCGCTGACATCTACACCCAAAACAATTTTGCCGCTGGTCCCCCTGAGAGGGCAGGACCGTGATCCCACTAAACAGCCAGCTTCACCTTCCTTTGTCTAATAGTTCTTCACTGTTTTTCTTGGACTGGCAGCAGCCACTCCTGTTTGTCTTCCACAGAAACACCCTTTTCTTCAGCCAGGTACCACCTGAGGGTATGTTTTGATGTTACACCAGTTCAAGCCCGTTCAAGAGTGCCAGGACAACTTCAACCACCATAAGCATGGCTCAGCACAAGACAAGTAGTATGCCAGGAATTATCTGAAGTTAGCAGGAAGGTGTGGCGAAGGGACAGCACAAAGCTCAGTATCTCCCCAAAGCAGACAACAAAATAAAAGACTGACAAATGGAAGAGGATTAGTAGCTAAGTCTTTCATCTCAGTGATGTACGGTAGGACTCGATGATCTTGGAGGTCTTTTCCTACCTTAATGATTTAGTGATTCTGTGATTCCCCGAGCAATGTGCAGGAAGAAGTGCTTGGGCGCAAGCTGCTCTTTGTGCAGCTTGATGATTCAGTCTGGACAGCGAGTTATTTGCTGTTTGTTGACTGAAGGAATTGCATGACAGATTGTGCTGCAGATGTTGTTGTCTAAGGGATTTTTTTCCCGTCAGCTTTGCTTTTGGGGAAGAAAAATGAAATGGCAAACAACATTTATTGTTGGTAGTTACGAGTGTTATTCCTGGAAGAAAAAAGTGTTAGGAAGTTATGAGCTGGATAACAGGACTGCGTACATTTTTAATGAAGTGCTATTTTGTTTCATGGTGTAATAGATCTGCAAATGGGAATAAGAGAGTATTGTAGTCAGAAGCTTTAAAACACATTTAATTGGGAAATGTTGAAATTATATATTGGTTATGTGACCTTTTCTCAGGGAAAACAGCTATTATTATTATTACTAACTTTTCCAAATGCAGAAAAATTTAGAGAATAAATAAAAATCATAGTAATGTCATAAATATGCAAAACACGCACACTGGAATGCAACTTTTTCACATTTTAATATACACAGACACACCTGTAAAAAACCATATGTTTATTGGAATTTAAATCAAAACCACACTGTATAAAGTAGATACAGATTTTCAGCAATGAAGGACTTCATTCCACTCTCACCCAGGTCAGTTACAGAGCTGCTGTTAACTTTTCTAGAAGTAGAATCAACCATTTTTCTTGAAGTTGGATCTGCAATTCTGAGAAAACAGAACAAAATCTATAATACTTTTTGGATGAAAATATTAATGGCAGGTAACCCAGTGAAGAACAGAATCAGCCAAATATAGAAAAAGAGTGAGTGGGAATTTCTCAGAGGTGCTTGAAGTAAGAAATGTGATTAAAACTGTTTCCTTCCACTCCTCTCCTCTCCTCAGCAGACCTGCATAGCCAGCACATCAAGTGAGCTGATTCTGTCCCTCTACTCCACTCTGGAGAAATCCCACCTGGAGTGCTGCACCCAGCTCTGGGCTCCCCAGCATAAGAAGGGTAGGAACTGTTCTAGCAGGTCCAGAGAAGGCCATGAAGTTGATCAGTGGGCTGGAGCACCTCTGCCATGGGGCCAGGCTGAGAGAGTTGGAGTTGCTGAGCCTGGAAAAGAGAAGGCTTTGGGGATACTTTAGAGCCCTTTCCAGTACTTAAAGGGGCTAAAAGAGAGCTGGAGAGGGCCTTTTCACAAGGATGTGTAGTGATATGACAAGACATTGCTGGTTTTAAACTGAAAGAGGGAAGGTTTATTAAGATATTTGGAAGATGTTCTTTCCTGTGAGGATTGTGAAGCACTACAACAGGCTTGCCCAGAGGACTTGTGGCTACCCAGTCTCTGGAAGTGTTCAAGGCCATGTTGTATGGGGCTTTGAGCAACCTGGTCTAGTGAAAAGTGTCCCTGCCTGTGGCAGAAAGTTTGGAACAAGATGATCTTTACTGACCCTCAACCATTCTATAATTATGTAATTCTACAGTTCTGTAGTTATTGAAAGTGCATATGGTGTTTTCATCATTTAAAACAAAGTACTTCATGTGCTTTATAAAACTTTTCACAGGGTACATATCTCCGTGACTATTCTAAGAATTAGCTTTATAAATTACATGCCACAGTTTCCTATTTAAAACTGTTTGTCTTTGAGTAACAATCACTCTTTGAGTCAAAACAGAGCACAACTGCAAATTACTAACACAGGAAAGTATCTTATAAAACCTGAATTTCAGTACTAATACGTTTCCTCTAAACATCTTTAATTAAATTGAAACTTGAGATTTAATTACAGAGAACTATAATGTTTTAAAATTCACATTCCTTTGAGAAATCATATTTTCAGTTTCCCAAGAAATTCATTGAAATAACCAAGGCAGACCACTCCATCAATATTAAATTATTACAGCTTTCCCTACCATATAATTGGATCTTCACTTGGTTTACAAATTTCAAGAATAAATCCATACATTTTCATATCTTTAGGTTAAGGAAGGGACATCATGGGGCATAGTACCCTAAAGATCCATGTGACATATATTTGAGCCAAACAGTATGTTCTTGGATACAATGATATGATTGGACTCCACCCTTACAGTGATTGCATCCTGAGCAACAATCTTTCCTGAATTCATGAATGTCTCTTCTCCTGCCAGAGGAATATCAGTCAATTCTTGCATACTAGTCAAGCCTGGAACTGGCTAATACTGGTTCTTTGTTAATCCCACTCTGGGCACATCTGGGCTGAGTCACAGCCTCTTTCTGCTGAAAGTTGTCTGTTGCACATGTGGTACTAACAAAATACCTTGTTTTCTGTCTTTTCCACTCAGTCTTAGAGAAAATCTGCACCTGTATAGCTTGTCTCACCTGAGAGCATCAGAGAATATTTAACTAAAATATACATCAGTGGTCTTAACCCATTCTTTCCTCTTTATTACTAAGGTCTCTGCTATCTTTCACATCACACCATCACCAAGCCTTTGCTCTGCATTTCCTCAGACATGATCCTGGGCAGCCTGTGCTATCTGACTGCCTGAACAGGGGTTTGGACCAGATGATCTGAAACAGGTCAATTCCAGCCTTGATGATTCTGTGACTCTTGACAAACAGAGTTAATACTGAAAACACTTCAGTTTCTCAGTGGTGTCCCATTCCACAAGTCCACCATGATTCAGAGCTTCTCATGCCAGTATCTTCACTGGGTTTACACTGATGAACTTTTAACTTGCTTACTCTTGTCCCTGGCCACACTGGTGTGGTAGGCAGTGATATGCAATACAACCACAGTGGTACAACTGGTTTTGCAGGTCTCATGGTACCTCTCTTCCCAACATCTGTGATTGTCACCATTCAAAGCTTGGACTTGGCTACTTATTCAGAAACTGCAAATATATTTGTGTTATTATTTGTACTGGAGTGTTTGTCACAGAGTCCAGCTTTGGGTTACTTGGGTCAGCAGTGAAAACAAGGTTGCTACTGAGTTCAGCACAAGTCCCAGTAATAAGAATTTTTCTGATGTTTGACATTGTGCTGGAAATAATGATGCAGTCAAGCAACCAACTATATGACTGAACCAAGTACTTGTTTTGAATATTCTAGGCTGAATTCCAGTCTCAGTAACATCTGAGAAAGCAACAGTATAAATATGGAGCACAAAATATGTTGGTTTGTGTATGGGAGAGACTTAATTGACTTCTTACAGCCACAGATGCAATTTTGTCAGCATGGGAAAAGATTTTAGAATATCTCATGAGCCTAGGTATTTTCTGATTATCTAGATGACTTGAATGGTGGTGATTGGAGAAAGATCTGAGCCTAAAGATTGATCCCCTACACAGAAAATAATGCAGTGTTTTACAGAAATGAAATAAGTGAAGAAAGTAGAATCAATACGTGGAGGCACAAGAGATACTTCAGATTTAGTAGCATTGATTAAAGCATGATTGTTCAATATCACACACAGGGGATGCATAACTTTTCAGAAAAAATAAAATATTCTATGTAATATGCAAGAAACAAGACAGGAAAACAAAACTATTAAAACAAATGCTAGGAATTAGACAGAACTTTCTACAACTGAAACATATAAAAGTACAGAAGAAGAAAATGAGAGTCGTTAGAGCTTCTTTCTCAGAACAGCATACAAATTGCAGTAGTAGTCACTGTCATTAGGCTGGGAGTCTTGGTCTTGGATATGAAACACAGACAGACTGTTACACATTGGGTCCTGCTCATGAGTCTCAATAACTTAAGTAACATGTGTTAATTTATCCTAAACACACCAAGAGTTAAAACCAGAGTGGTTTTAGCTCACAGCTGTCTCTTGTGCTCTTCTGACAAAGATTCACAGGCTTACAGCTGGCAACAGCTTTAGTATTGATTAAGAAGTTTCTGAGCTACATGTTTTATAGAAAAATGCATGAAAAACCCTCCAACCCTGTTCTCTTTAATATTCTGGGCTACATTCTGCAGCATTTCCTCAGTCAGTTCAGGAGATGTTCAGGTCTCATCTATCTTAGAAAGGATGGACAGACTTGGAGGTATCCTTCTTAGACACATTACAGAAATCTATCATTTTTTGTTTCCTCTATTAAGTGAATCTATGAGGTAAGATGAATCCCCATCTCCTCCACAGATTTATGCATGGCACAGGCATTTCTTACAGATCTTTCTCTAAGAGGAAGACTGTGTATTTCTAGGCCCTCCAGCCCCTGTGTACATCTGTCCTAGGACAAAACTTGGCCCTTGGGCATGTGGTTGCACAGCAGGGTCCAGAGCTCTGGAAGAGATTTGAAATCTTGGGAAGAGTGATGGGTTCAAAATGTCCATTTCAGGCCCCTAACTGACATCAGACTTTCGTAAGTGCTTCCTTTTTTCTATCAACTACACAAAATCATAGAATCATAGGATTGTCAAGGTTAGAAGAGATCTTTAATATCATCAAGTCCAACTCTCAACCCAATACAACCACTGTAACCCCTGAACCTCTAAACTACATCACCCAGCACCAGTTTCAGATACCTCTTAAACACCTCCAGGCAGGGTGACTCCACCACCTCCCTGGGCAACCTATTCCAATGCCCGACCAGCCTAATAGTGAAAAAAAATTTTCTAGTATCTAATTTGATTCTCCCCTATTTCAGCTTAAGGTCATTTCCTCTGGTCCTCTCACTGCAGGTATGGTGAAAGAGACCATCCCTCACCTCACTACAACCTCCCTTCAGACAGCTGTAGAGAGTGATAAAGTCCTGCCTGAACCTCCTCTTCCTGAGACTAAACAAACCCAGCTCCCTCAGACCTCCCTCATAAAAGTTATTAAAAAGTCCACAAAAGTTTTCTATTCCTTTCATGAACCTTGTTCCTCTTTGCTGGATGCACTCCAGCACCTCAATGTCCTTTTTAGGGAGGACAGCTCCATACGGAGCTTTGTCATGCTTCTGTGTCCTGTGAACACAGACAAGGTCATGAAGCTGATGGGAGGAATAGCTACCTCCCTCACTTTACACATACACCAGCCTTCTTCATATGAGAAAGGGGAAGGGCAACTGCTGCAGAGCAGCAAAGCAAACACACTAGCAAAGAGCCTGGCCAAGCCGTGCTGTGTTGTGGATGGATAGCCGATATTTTCTTCCCTCTCTCCGGTCTTCCCTGTCTGACCCCCGTGTCATTAACCCCAGTCAGCAAGTAAGTACTGCACAGACACTTGCTCACTTCCCCCACACAGATGGGAAGGGAAGGAGAACCAGGAAAAAATGGTAAAACCTGTGGGTTGAGATAAGAACAGTTTAATAATAGAGAGCTATTAAAATAATAGTAATAATAATGCTGCTACTAGTAATTGCAATGAAAATGGAGATAAAAAAGGAGAAATAAAAATCAACACAAGTGATGCAAAGTACAATTGCTTATCACCCAATGTCTATCCTATCACTTGAGCAGTGATCAGCCCTTCCCAGCCAACTCCCCCTGGATTATCCACTGGGTATGATGTTTTATGGCATGGACTATCCCTTTGGCCATTTTGGGTCAGCTGTTCTGGCCATACTCCATCCTGGCAGAGCACAGGAATCATAGACTCATAGAACATCCTGAACTGAAAGGGATCTGCAAGGATCATCAAAATTCAGCTCCTGACCCTGCACAGGACAGTCCCAAGAGTCACACCATGTGCCTTAGGGTGTTGTCCAACTGCCTCTTGAGATCTGTCAGGCTTGGTGCTGTGATCACTGCCCTGGGGAGCCTGTTCCAGTGCCCAACCACCCTCTGGGGGAAGAACCCTTTTCTAATATCCAACCTAAACCTTCCCTGGCACAACTTCAGGCCATTCCCTCAGATCCTGTCCCTGGTCCCTACAGAGCAGAAATCAGTGCCTGCCCCTCCTCTTCCCCTCAAGAGGAAGTTGTAACTGCAGTGAGGTGTCCGCTCAGTCTCCTCTTCTCCAGGATGAACAGACCAAGTGCCCTCAGTCACTGTTCATACAGCTTCCCCTCAAGGCCTTTCACCAGCTTGGAAGCCCTCTAGAAACTGAAAAGTCCTTATTCAAATATTAAATCCAAAACTCAGCACTGCACCCACTACTAGGAAGGAAATTAACTCTATCCCAGCCAAAATCAAGACATCTTGAAGTTACATCCCTCTGTACAGCCTTTTTGTACAAGAGGAAATAAAAAACAAAGAGGGGTTACACTTTAAAAGTGATCTGCTGAAAATGCTCAATTTGCTGAAATCTCATTTGGTGACAGTAGTTTGTTACCTTATCAAAAATAAGCAATCTCAGGTAATGCTGTCTTAATGGTCTCCTAAATGTCATGTGTAGTATTACAAAATCAAAGATGGACATTTCCTAGTATTTATGTTTTAAAATTTAGTGGTGAACCTGTCAGATTTTTCTGAACTATTTTTGCAAGAAAAAATAACAATACTTAACATTTATATAACACAGCACTGTTCATTCTTATAGTGCTTTCAGGTTATTACCTAATCAATCATCTTAGTATCCCTGTCCAGCAAAGATGTATTTGACAAATTGTTTAAACTATAAGGAAATATGCACCCTTTAGACACAAAAAGTTTGGATAAACGCCAAATGTGAAATTCTTTGCTTAAACCAGTGAGAGTTTTGGGATAGACATCTGCAGTGTCAGGCCTTCACTCCCATATCCTCTGTTGTTCACATGAGAAGAGCCAACAGGAGCTGCACTTCTTAAAGATTCCTGTTATTACAAACTACACCTACATAGCTAATTGAAATAGGGTGTATAGCCTGTGTAGTAGGATTAGAGGAGTGTTTAGGATGCAGGGAGGAAAATCTTGTCAGTGCTTCTGATTAGGGTGGGTCTCTGAAATGTAACACTGCCCACGACAGCACTTGTTAAGCGCAGCAAGACCGCACTAGGAATTATGCTGAAAAGGAGGCAGTAACAACATCAGGTGTGTGGAACTGTTTTATCTAGGGGGATGAAAGCAGGTTGGGATACAGACTTTTTCCATTTTTGGTTAAAAGCAAAGATGGACCAAACAGTAGAATCATAGAATGGTTTATGTTGGAAAGGACATTAAAGATAATCTAGTTCCAACATCCCTCTCATGGGCAGGGACACCTTCCATTAGATCAGGTTGCTCAGAGCCGCATCTGACCTGGCCTTGAACACTTCCAGGGATGAGGTATCCTCAGCTTCTCTGGGCAACCTCTTCCTGTGCCCCACCACCCTCACAGTAAAGGATTTCTTCCCAATAATCAGTCTAAAGTTGACATCCTTCAGTTTAAAACCATTCCCCTTGTCCTATCACCACACGGCCTTGTAAAACAAGTCCCTCTCAGGCTATATTGTAGCTCCTTTAGTCCCTGGAAGACTGCTAGAAAGTCTACCCAGAGTGTTCTCTTCTGAAGAGTGAGTCGAGTCCCAGGGTAAACATCCCTGAACTTTCGAATAAAAGGCATGTTTGGAACCCATTAAACTAGTCAAATTTTCTTTTTTTTTTTTTTTTAACAGACTTCTGCTAGTGCTCCAGACACCAGAAGTCTGAACTTACATGTCTGATTTTATTCACTGAAGTAGAACTAGAATATAGGTTTTCAGGGAAATAAAATGTGTTAGAGGATTTGGGTATAAAGGAGATATTTGGTATCTTGCCTCTTCATATTCCTGGTAAAAGACTTGCAATGACAGCTTCTGGTTGTAAAAAATTATAGTGGCTCTTAATGGAAGTTGCAGTAAGGAAATGCCCAAATTACAGGCAAATGCCTTCTTTAGTTAAGTTGTATATACTTGAGTTGTCAAAACTGGCTAAGAGCAGGAGAGTGGAAGAGGACTCGGACCATGTTACCTGAGACCATGAGGCAGTGATAACTTTCCTCCATTCTCATTTTCCGTACAGCATTTAGCTACCCTGCCAGAGAATTGTTAAGGAAAGTTGGTAGCTATTTAGTTGTTACAGATTTACAGAGTGGTTGATGTTGGAAGGAACCTCTGGGGGTCATTGATCGAACCACCCTGCTCAAACCTGGAACCAGTTGCCCAGTGCCTTGTCCATATGCTGTTGGAATTTCTTCTAGGATGGAGACTGCACCTGACCTCTGGGCCAGTGCCAGCGCTCAATCACCCTGTTCTGTTGGAACATCCTGTATTTGTTCCCACTGCCTCCTGTGCTGTCACCAGGCCCCACTGAACCGAGTTTATATCCTGAACGTGTCATGGCTATTATAGCTATGATGGGCCAAGGACATGGGCAAAACAACTATTATAGGCAGTTATAATGTGTTTTATTAGACCAGCTGGCATAGTTGGAATACAAGAGAAAACTTTTTGGCAAACAAATCTTCCCAAAGGATTGAAATAGATCTTCACAGGCAAATACAAAGTTGGCTGTCTGTAATTTACCCTGAGAGCACTGGAGCTTTTACTCTCCATGGACTGTCTTGGAGCCTGACTGAATAAAAGGAATTTTACAAAGACTGACTTATATGTACAAATCTTGCACAGTCCTCTTTGAGCAGAAGCACATACGACTGCTGCAAATGCAGAGCAGAAAAATCAGGGTGGAAAAGTGCCAAGTGTTTGACCCTTTTTTTTGCATAGAGCTATTCCTCATAATGGAAAAGTTTGAAATATTTTCTTGTGCAGAGACAATGAGGCAAATGAACAGCCTTCAAATAAAACTCAGTTTGTGAGCATCAGGTCTGTATATCTCTGCTTAACAAAAGTCTTTTGAGTATTCAACTGAAAGATAAAATTAATGTTATGAACAGAAATCTGTGAAATTATTCCTGCTGTTGTCTTTGTAAGATGGCAAAGTTTAGATTCTAGATTTCTCGGTCAGATTAGAATTGATTCAGCACAATACCACTGATTTCAATTGAGTTATATTGAATTATATCAGTGTCACTGAAAGAATGATGTGCCCAAGGACTACAAGGGTATGTTAACATGAAAGCCACAACTTGATTAGAAATAATCTTTTAGGAAGAAAGGAAGATAATTCAGATAAATTTGAGAAATTAAATTGTGTTTGGTTTAATAAAGGATTTAATTTTTCAATTGTTCTTAAAAGATGCATTTAGAAAAGAATCTTTATCATAACTTGTGCAAGATACATTGGGGCTTTTTTTGTTTGCTTTCTCTATCAGTTCAACTGATGATCAAATCCTGCTATTATTGCCCTGAATACCATTGATTCAGTTGGGCTTCAGTGAGGGTCTTGCTAAGAGAGGAATTTTGTGTCTGTAAATCACTAATTTTGTACTGCTGAGCAGTGCTAGTGGGTATTGTTAGACGGGGATAATTTGTTGTTTTTTTTTTTTCCAAAGAGACAATAGCATCTTAATAGATAAATACACTTTCTTGTTCCAGAAGGTCGGATTTTTCTCTAGGACAATTTGATCTGTGGTGGGACTAAAAAAAATTAAAAGTAACCCAGTGATTAATTGCTAAATTTACCGGACGTGCAAAAAGCTGAGCAAATTTTTAAAAAACCCAATACTTGAAGAGGTTTTTTTTTCAATTTTACACTATTAATAATTTTACAAAAGGTTGTAGTGTTATTCAAACTTTCCAATTCACTCTGGAAAATTAAATGTCATATTTAACTGAGACAGGATTCTGCTATAGATGACAAGGTTAAAAATCCTTGAAATGAAGAAGACCTGCTTATTTTAAGACCCCCAGATCTGTTTGGCTTTTGTGTTTGTTTTTTTTTTCTCCTGTGGAAGGTGATAAACTTTTACCCTTCCTCTTTTTCTTCATTTCTTTAACATATCTCTGGAAGGTATTATAAATGATGTAAATAATTCTGGTCGTATATTTTTTCTTAGTATTTGTAGACTTTGCATAATTGTTTGATAGACCTTATTTAGAAGTATATATGTACATTCTAGTTTATACTTTCTTTGTAATTATGATTTTTTGTAATGATCTAATCAATTTTATTTAGAAATGTGCCAACTTAATATAAGGACGTTTTCCTTTATAAATGGGTAAAAATCATGGAATCAATATTTATTAATTCATTTCCCAGGAGTCCAATAAGAATGAAATATCTTTTTTGAAAACTTCCTATTTCTTTACCCAAATGTGAATGCCAGCCCCAACAATATAGATGTCTAAGAGAGATGGAAGTCTCTACAGGTTGAGAGGAAACAGCAAATGTCTAAGGCAAATTTTCTGTGTAAAATGGGATGGGAATAAAGTTACAGAGCACAGAGTAATGTAAGAGTCTAATACTAAGACATCTGACATAGAGGCCACCTAGAAACTTCCATTGAGGAGGGATAAAAGTACTCTGCTTTTCCTGTCCTGTGGCCTTGGCTGTAAGAATTTCCTGCAGGTTAGATCTAGAAAAGTTTATTCAATCATTTCAGTCGTTGATTTGACTTCTGGTACACCATGAGTCTTTTGGGGATCCATTCACCTGAAGTCTGAGGAAGATGCTTAAATAATGCAAGTGCTTAAGAAACTGCACCCCATACTTAGCTTTATAAGTAACTTAAAACTGCCTTTTCTATTTATTAAGGAAAATGGTAGGATTAATGTCTTCTAACATTAGCCACTGGTGTCTAGTCTAAGCAGAACATGCAGTGCTCTCTCCAGTCAGAGGAGAGAGAGGGGTTTCTACAGAAAATAGTTAATTCATCTTTTATTAAGTACCTCTGACTTAGGGACAGGAATAACCCACTCTCCCCATGTGCCTATGAGTCACCAGTGATACAAATGACTGTCTTTAGTAGTGTAATCAATTGCAGATGTACCATCCTGCAGTGATTTTTCCCACATTGCCCCCAACTTCTTTACACAATGCATATGATGTGCAAGACCACAAATAGATCTGTTAAAACTTCTTTTGTGGCTTTTCAGTAATTTCTTCAAGCACTCCAGGTCAGATAGTAATAGCAACACATTCTCTTATAATTTTCTACTTCACCAATCTTTTCTCAGCTGCAAATTTTACTGGCAAAATTAATTAGTTGATCCCCATCATCACTGTTCTCTTTCCTCCCCTCCCTGCCCCCTGCTCCCATAGATTAGCTCCTAGGATACCCAGAGAGAAAAATCCTGAATATTTTCCTTTTGAAACCTGGATTTTTAACTTTCTGTGCTCTGTGTTTAATATCTAATATATCCCATTTCTGTTCTCATTAAATAAATTATTTTTAACAAAATACTATGTGGCATTCATCCAAATGGTACAGACAAGGCTAGTCACACGAGCTACCTTTATGAATCATACCAATAATTTATTTCTAAACAGGAAAAAAGAGGAGATTTGTTTCATCAACCCTGTTTTACAAGAAGTGGTAGTAACTGAGACGAATACTACCATTAAAGACAGAGAAGGAAACAATATCACTGTTGATTACTTCTGGCATTATTTCAGTAGGGATTTACATCTGACAGCTTGCTCTCTGGCTTTCTGAAATACTAATATTACACATATAATCTCCCAGAATGTGGGAATTTCCCCATTTCTAAGAATTGGTTCAGAAAAATTCAGTTACAAGGTTTATTAACTGATTCTTTGAAAAAATTATGGGTGCAGGTTACCTGAGTCTGCTTTTTGGAAAATCCTTAATTTGAAGAGCCTATGCTTTGTTTCATTACTGAGGAAGAAAGCATTCTGTTTCATCCTTATTATTCTAGCTCATGGATACTGCTTTACTATGTGTAGCTTCATCTATAATTCATTTGCAATTCTAATTCCCGTTAGTTCATTTTTCCCAGGATGGGCATTTTTTAATATCTTCCTATTTTCTTTAACTCTGTTATCATTGACTCATTTGCCTCTCCTATCACCCACTGACAGATTTTAAGTTGCAGCCCCTTATGTTCTCATTTTCAGCCTCATCTATATTTTTAAGCACTTTAACAGCATTGCAACACTAGATGGATTTCATCCAGGAGAACTTGCTTTGCTCACTTGTGGGAAGTGTCTCTTTAGGTCCTTTGTGGGATGGCTACTAAGTTTTCATTAAGGCCTTACACTTAAATAATCTCAGTGAGTTGCACCAATAATTGCACGAATCCTTTGGAATCTGTTTCTTTTTCAAGATCTGATTTTATGAGTGTTGGTTAGGTGCCATAATCTGTTTGCACAAGAGGAGTGCAACTGGCTTTGGCACTTGTTGCTGCTTGAAAACCTCCATTGTGACCATCATAGGGAGATCTTGTGTGTCTAGAGAAAGTGCCTGATAGTCTACCAAACATCTCCTTTCACCATTAAATTGTGCTCTAAGCAGCTTCTGAAGAGATTTCCTCTTTTCATAACTCTTTGGGAACATAAATTTCCAAGAAAGCCTGTGTTAGTATTACCTCTTCTGTTTGGTAGACCTTTGCCAAAGGCAGATCTTTTTGATGACCCCAGCATTTTGCTTACTGTTGTTCACAAAATGGGAGACTCTTTGCACATACCCACGTGAACTACAAAATAATCTTTGATGAGTGAGAGGTTTGTCAGTCTGTATGGTATCAATACTGGGCTGGCTCAGACTGAGCATCACCTCATCCTGAAGTGAAAGCATGTCTATGTCCTTGCTGAATTCTGTTTGAAGAGTCTGAAAGAAGTGAGTGGGTGTGACGGAGAGGGAACACTTGATGAAGCAAGAGACAATGGCCTCAAGTTGTGCCAGGGGTATTTCAGTTTGGTTGTTAGGAAAAACTTATTAATTGAAAGGTTTGTCAGTTTCAGGAACAGGCTGCTCAGGGAAGTGGTTTAATTAACATCCCTGGTGGTATTTAAAAGATGGATGGATGTGTCACTTAGAGTCATGATCTAGAGATGGACTTGTCAGTGCTGGGTTAATGGTTGAACTCAATGACCTTAGAGGTCTTTTTCAACCTAAATGATTCCTTGATTCTATGACTTGGAGAGGTGGAATGACCAGCACACAGAAGACTTGCTTGGAACAAGAGTCACTCCTGAGAGATCTCCTGAATGACCTTTGATGGTACTTAATTTATACTTCTGGACTAAGGTGAGGATGAAAGATTAAGGATCATGAGGATTTCAGAAAAGCTCGCCACTAAGTCCCTATGAATCTCCATGTGTAGACTTTAGTGGGAAGCTCAGGACTGAGATGTGAGAAAACAATTTGCACCTGTATAGCTGTTAAACTCTCTTAACCTCCAAATCCTGATGTTTTCAATTAATCCACCTGTCAGAAAACAGTTTCTGGCCCACTCTTACCTCCTTCCTGTGCCTGGGAATTGCTTGGGAGAGAGTGAGTGAGCCTGGATTGTGACCAAAGATACGTTTAAGAGTTTATGTTACAAACAGTATGTTTAAAAAGTATTTGAGGTCCATTGCCTGGAATTGTTTCCTGGAACTATTTATCTATGAAGATAGAGCCTATGAGGCATCATAATTTACTCAGGTAGACCGACACAGAAAAGAGAAAAAAAACCCAGCTTTTTTAATTACTTGTAACAGAATATTTAATAGACAATATCAATTAGACAAATGAATTTATGTTATAAGAAATTGGCAGTAAATTTATAACTTCAACTGAAACTAGTTTCAACTGAAAACTATTATCTGCCATTAAAAACTCCCCAATTTAGTAGACATGATATTTTTAATCAAAAAGTTAGTTTCGTACAACTTTCCTATAGAAATATTTTATCAAATAACTGTGTTTACTCCCCAGCCTACATTGGGATTTTTTACTGTGGTGTTTTCACAAGGCACAGGCCCATGCCACATCTCTCTAGAGTCTCAGAACTTGATGTGGTGTAAGGGACCTCTTTTGCAAGATTCTCTGACAGTGGATTGGCATCATAGACACTTGTCCACTGTGCAGTTTCAGCCAGGACATTGTACAAACCTCTTATCACTTTTAAAGATGATAATAATTCGCCCTTTCACCATCTCAGATTTCTCAGACTACCCTTCCTTCTGTACTGTAAATACCAATGCCTGCTAAATGAACTTCTTCATTATGCATGGAAATAAAGATTGCTGGTGCTTTGTGGAAAAAGTTCTAAATTGTCAAAGACTGCACATGAAGACAGCAGGAGCTGCTTCAGTAAACCTCCATCTGGGAAGGCAATACATGCATATGGAGGAGAGATCATAACCTGAAGATTAACATGATAAAACACTGCTGCAAATTTTCGACTGGAAAGGCAGAATTGCTTTCAGCTCAGACAAGAAGTTAGATGATGATTCACATGCAGGGTTAATGGTAATATCTATGGTGTCAGAAGCATGCAGTAATTACAGCTGTGAAGATGAGCTTTGTCGCTGTAGCTGGTACAACAGATAATTATTTAGTGCTGCTGGAAATTCCTTCCAAAACACTGAAGTAAAGGCCTTAAATGAGAAATGCTGAAACCATCTTCTGTCTTCCTGTTTAATACTTGTTAACCTCTTTAACTTCTGTGTCAGCAGGCACCTTATTTCCTAAAGCAAACAAAGAAGTAAAAAAGAAAGAAACAATCAAAATATCTAAAAGCAGGATGTCACTTTTCTGTCACTATGGGTGGTCACTTTGCTGCCATACATCTAGTCCCTATATCCCAGGCCGATTCTTTTCTTGGGAATAGCGAGGATTGTGATTGAGAAAGCCTTTAATCTGAACAGACCAGATTAGTGAAATGTCATCAGAAAGTGTTTGCAGGATCATGAGGGTACCCAAATATCCCCCTTATAGATTACCATTCACTCCTTTTTTACTGGCAATTCCTTTACATTCTTTTATTTATTTCCCTTTGGCTTTGGAGGACCATTAAAGAGGGACACAGATGCTGTTCCCTGATGTTAAAACTACCAATGACAGAAAAACCAAGGTAAGATTGTACATAGAAGAGAAATGACTTCTTATTTCATGTGCAGTCATAGGCTCATATAATGCTTTGGGTTGGAAGGGACCTCAAACATCATCTAGTTCCAGTGACCCACCAAGAGCAGGGATGGCACCCACAAGTAAGAGCATATAATCTTCTATAAGATACAAAAAATCAGTATCTCTGCCTTGTGCACCTTCTTTTCCATCTTCCATTCACATGGTTAAATACTGCAGGTCTGTTTGCCTGCACTAAGATCAATAGGCATTTGGACAGAAAATCACAGAACTCCAGAGGAGGTGAAGGTCATCAGGAGACCCACTGCAACAGCTAATGCATATAATTTAGGTAGTCCTCAGTCCACAAAGCTCAGGAAGGGAGGGTTAGCTCCTTTTTAGAGTGAAACTCAAGTGTCAGGATGAGAAATCCTGCCAAACACGGCTGGCAAGGGCTTCATTCTCTCCCCGTAGATGCTTTTATTTCAGAACTGAATTGTCTGTCACATCTGTGCCATCATAGGTAGGCAGCTGTACCTCAGAGGGGTTCCTGCCAGAGCAAAGAGACAGGGACACTTCTGAGGGATCACAGCCTGTGAGTGACCCTCCCCAGTGCAGTGACACAAAGTACAGCAGTGGAAAACCAGTAAGATGCAGGGATCAGTGGGGGAAAACCAGTAGGAAGCAAGGTTTGGCAGAAAGAAACCAGGCAGAAGTAAAAGGTGGCAAACAGAAACTCATAAAGACAGAAAGACAGACAGAATTCTTTATGGACAATACTCCAATCTCCTGTGTTGCTTTATCTTACCAAAGACATTAGGACAGACCAAGTGTAACCTGTGAAGAAAATAAGGAGGTTTAGACTGAGAATAGGCCAAATACGCTGTTTTTGGCTTAAAATGAGCCTGGAGAAAGAGGAGGAATGTTGTTTGCTGAAGAGTTTTGTTGGGTTGGGTTTTTTTAATATTTATCTCCTTTTACTTCATACAGGAATGAGTGATCAGAAATTGCTATTAATTTGCAAGTAATTAAATTATCTGAGTTATGACTGTTCTGTTGCAACAAAGTCATTCTATGGTAATTTTTATAATCTTCTTAGTGTTTTGTCTTCCAAGAAACATTGAATAATTGCCCAGAAGGTCCTAACACTACATGGGAAGCACAAGGACATCTACTACCGTACTTAGTCCACTCAGTGCAGCATGGGACTATTGCTGCTGTCACCAAAGCTATGTCCTGTTTAGCCAAGGGAGCAATGTGGTCACAGAGACCCATTAACTGACACTGGAAAGAGGAGGTGGGGCAGAATAAGAATTTCCTTTCGTATCAGTTTGCTTTTTGAACTAAAACTACATTTTGCAAATACAAAGTCAGTAATTACTACCTGCAGAATCATTTGACTCCTGAGCACTGAACTCTGCAACAAACAGGGGCAGTAATATTGAGATAAACATGCATTTACATTTATACTCTAGCATATCAACATACCTCTGACACAGGAGGTGTTTCAGGGCAGCTGAAATGCTCGTGAGAACTTTTCTGTGACCCACCCTTTAGATACTGCCTGGAATATTATTTACTGAGGTACAGTCTACCAGGACACAGTCCCTCATTGTCTCCCCTCTTGGTCAGGATAGCAGTATTTTGGTTATTCTTTACCTTTGCTGTTCACTTCTTGTGGCCTCCTTATATACAGAAAGGTTTTGTAGCCTTTGATGAGAACAGAGGAGACATGGTGTGCTTACTCTGTGGTTTTTTCTGCCTTTGATTTCAGAGTCCTGGGCTGTTCCCATCCCACATTCTGATGCGGAATGAGCTCCATAGCCAGGGGACCTGGGAAGAGGCAGAGCCTCAAACAGAAGGTGTGTAGTGAAGGCACCCCTCCACAACCAAAGGAAGCAGCTGGCCAGAGTCAGTCCTGACCCTACTTCTGCTCCTTAGGAATCCCTCTCCCTGGCGGTAAGTCTCCAGTAATGAACTGTCTTTCCATCAGCAAACTTTTTTGGTGCAACAAGCTCTAAACCTCCAGACCTCTTTGCAATCTGATAGAACTCTTCTTGTAGGTCCAATATTGGCCTACAAGTCTGATTTTGACAATAATCTCAAGGTGACCTCTGAGGACAAATTCAGATATAGCCCCTGTGGCCTTTCCTATGCAAAACTAGGACAGGACTTCTGATAGCATTCTAACCATTAATTTGTATTTCTGTTCCTTAACCCACTTTCCAAAGCATTATCTTTCCTGTTTGTTCTATGCCATTCCGCCTTTGTGAACTTGTAATGTACGAATAACAATATCAACAGGAGCTGAATTTAGGCAGGGTGAGACTTGGGTTTCTCTGAATGAAAGTAAATTAATTTCTGGATTCAAAGCCAGACTCGGCACACACAACAGAAAAATCACCCCCAAAACTCACAACAGAAAAATTTTCTTTATAAAATTGTCAACACTGAGTCAAGATGTCCAAACCTCTCCTCTGGGTGCTCCCTTCCAGCAATGGGGAAAGCATCCAGATCCCTCCTGTGTGCACAAGTCAGATACAATCATGGTTGGAGCAATACCACGTTTACAGTCTTGCTTCATGCTGTGTTGATCAGGCTCAGTGCTGCTTCACAGGGAGTTGTGAACACACAGTTTGCTCACAATATTCCCTTTTTCCCATGCAAGAACTCCCCCTTTACCACTCTTACCCCCTTCCAAACAAACAGCTCATTTCTGTGTACCATTTCCTCATCAGCACTGGTTTTACTGGAATTATAGCCTTATTTGGTGTTTATGCTATAGTTTCCCCTATAACTTCTGACTTTGACAGTGATCTTGTCAAGCTGTTACCTATTCTGCTACCTAAAAGGTCCTGACGTTTCTCATTTTGCTGTCTTGTTAGTGGCACCACAGGTCAGTGTGGACCATCTGCATGCACATCACTTCCCACTGTAATCTGTAGCACCCTGCAGTTCCTCATGTCTTTATCTTGTCAGAGGCACTGCAAGACAGAGTAGGCCATCTGTACATACATCTTAACATGTACCTGCCTGCACCATCTGCCTCTGTATTAATAGGCTGAGGTAAATAAAATAGATAGCTGGCAAAAAATAGGCATTTCTTTTTTATAAACCAGATAAACCGGAAAAAAATCACAGCAATCTTTGAAACCCATTAAATGAGACATCATCAAATAAAGCACTTCACAGAATCACAGAATTGTCCAAGCCCCCTGCCAAGGCAAGGTCACCTAGAGCAGTCTACAAAAGCATGCATTCAGATGGGGTTTGAATGTCTCCAGAGAGGGAGACTCCACAGCCTCCATGGGCAGGCTGTTCCAGTGCTCTGCCACCCTCAATATAAAGAAGCTCTTTCTCATGATGAGGTGGACTTTCTTGTGTTTTAGTTTATGGCCATTGCTCCTCGTCGTGTCCCTGGGCACCACAGAAAAGAGTCTGGCACCATCCTCTTGGCACCTGCCTTTGAGAGATTTATGTGCATTAATGAGATCCCCTCTTAGTCTTCTCTCTTCTCTAGACTAAAACAGGCCCAGCTACCACAGTCTGTCCTCATAAGAGAGATGCTCCAGACCCCAAATCATCTTTGTGGCCTCCACTGGACCCTCTCCAGTAGCTCCTCGTCTTTTTTGTGTTGAGGAGACCAGAACTGGACAGAGTATTTCAGACGTGGCCTCAGTAGAGTCCAAGTAGAGGGGAAGGATCAGCTCCCTTGACCTGCTGGCCACAGTATTCCCGATACACCCAAGGATACCATTGTCCCTCCTGGCCCTCAGGGCACATTGTCAGTTCATGGTCAGTTTGTCACCCATCAATATTCCCAGGTCCTTCTCAGCAGAGCCAGTCTCCAGTAGGTCAGCCCCCAACCTGTACTGGCACTTGGGGTTGTTCCCTCCTGGGTTCAGTACCCTACACTTGTCCTTGCTGAACTTCATTAGGTTTATCTCTGCCAGTTCTCCTGCCTGTCAAGGTGAATGAATCCCACTTGTCACAGCTGTGCTCTACCAGATCTCGATTTACCTTTGGGGTCATGTTTGGGCATTTTGTAAGGGTGTCCTGCTGAAGTCAAGTTACAGTGTACCTTGTGTTTCCTATTCAGTTCCAATCCCATCTCCCACAACACACTGAAAACAGAGGAACCCCAAAAGAGCCAAAAGATCAAGTTCTACCCAAGAGGGTGTGTTTGGCTCTGTGGAACGATACACACCATAACTGGCCTTTCCCATGCAGAAGGACAGAGTGGTAAGTTCTTCATAAAAGCTGACCACCACCACTCCTACACAGAGGTGCTGCACTAGCACACTGCAGACAGTGCTCTCTTGAAATAACGCTTCCACCACTCCTGGGCTTGGCTTTCCAAGTTCTTTCAAAGCATCTGATTTATACAGGCTTTATTTAACATGTACCACTAGCAAAACAGTGATCTGTTTGTTTTCACTCAGTACATTTTAGTTATAGTTAACTTCCCAGAGACAAATTTAATTAGTGATCAATTCTCTCTCAGTGCTGTAGACTTCTAAAAGCTTTTCTCCCTGCTGAAGCTGCACAGTAAAGTGCATTATAATTAGAAGCAAATGTGAGATCCCTGCCTTCTCTTATTTAGAAGGTGTTAAAGAAAGGATTAAAGTGCTTCCTCCAAGAGAAGTATGAACTAAAAGCAACAGTAAATGAGTCTCAAGACTTGCTTAACATTAATGCTAATATGTTTGTAGTCATAACTTTCAGTCAAAAGACCTATATTGTTTTAACAGCCAGTCAAGGGGTCAGTTCAGGAGTCAGGCAGGAATAAGCTGATGAGGCAGAAGCAGAGCACTTGCTTCAGCTCCATGGACAAAGTCATTATTTGTCTCTCACCTCGATTTTCATCTTGCTGAAGTGTCTTTGGGGACTCTCTTTTTCAGTGTGCACATTTATTTTACCTAAAACTATAGCTCTTTGGTCTTGCAGGTTCTTTCTTGATAGGCAAAACAAACCTCTCCAGACACCAGCTCTGAGGAGACAAACACTCCTGGTTCCTCTGTCCTCTTTGTTCTGCACCAGGAGATGCCCCCTAAACAGGGATATGATCCAGGATAATGTCAGGGAATATCTCACTATACAGGTTATTATAGCCTCCATCTGAGGTGGTTGTGCCTCTCTTTCTGGCCCAAAAAGGGGCACACTTCCTAGAGAAATGATCCTTCTGTGTCCTTGGGGCAGCACAGTAACTCATTGTCCTTTACACTGAGCACACACTGAAGTTGTGAACTACTGTAAAGCCCATGACATGTATTTTTTTTTTCCCAGTAGGTCCATAGCTGTGAGTGTTAATGCTCTGATCCTGCAAGGCAGACTGTATGCACAAGACTTATTTCCCTGATCTTGGTCAAACTGTCTGAGAATGGCTGCCAAGCTGTGCTCTGCAAGCGAAAACTCTGCGCTGCTTACAACCTCGCCTAGGGAAATGCCATAAACCCTGAGCAAGAAATATTTCACTTGTGTGGAGATTGTATGTCAGAGATAATGGGCCTAGTTTGAAGATGGCCTTTTACAGAAAGTTTAATATCATGCACAGGGCTCCTGTGATGGGTCTTTTGCCTTTTACACTTGCAAACAGTATCCCCCAGGCTATGCCATCAACTAAGCTGCAGAGAATTGTTTGAAGTTGTCTCTGTCTGACAAAGTCATGATTTAATCTCCATCCATTACCTGGATATAAAGCCTGAAAATAAACTGCAGACACTCTAGAAGGTTCTGGGATGCTTCTGATGTGTGTAGTGCCAAGCCTTTCTCTTCTTAATAAAGGTGGTGTAAATGTTGCCTCTCTCAGACTGGATTTTTATTCAATATATTAGAACTAAACAGCCTATAGAACTCTTAATTCTGTTAGTGGCTCGTTAAAATAAGAAGAAATACCATTACTGGTAGTTTTAAGTGATGCATTTATCAAGAAAATAATATCTGGGGATTCTTATCAAACTATTCAAACAGTATTTGAATCCTTAAACTTCCAACTTTCATTAGTCTGTGATTTTCCAAGTACTTTAAAGCAAATTTCTTCTTTCCTACAGTTTATTATCTGTTTAAATAAAGATCTCTCTTGGAAGGCTCTTTTGATGGTCTTTTTAGTCATGTCAATATTATATATAGGTGTATAACTTTTTCATCTGAGGTCTCAAAACATGAAACAAATATGAAACACACCCAAAGCTAATCTCAGATCATCACCAAGTTAAAGGAAAATTACCCAAGACAGGGAAATGCTAAAGAAAAAAGAAGACACCACCAAAACCAAATGAAACAATTATGTCCAAAATAAGACAGCAAGGAGAATTTATTTGTAGTGCAAGACAGACAGTGACTTACCCTGCCTATTGCAGCAAGCCTTGAAAATGTTTTTACTTTTAATGGGAAGCAATTTGTTAGGAATCAGAGCTGGGTGCTAGGAGACTGTTTTTCCTCTGTGCCGTTTATTCTGAAACAATGTGAAAACAATTCTGAATCAGAGGAAACAGGGCTGGGAGGGACTGCGAAAGGCCATGCAGCCCATGCTCATTGTAGTTTTAGCTACACCAAACCAGATGGCAGCATGTGTTGGACTCTCCATCCCTCACTCAGACTATGTCAAGGCTTAGCTCTCCTACTCATCAGGTAGGTTTTCTTAATGTCTAGTGGATTCCTTTTCTGTTTCAATTTTAGATAAACTTTGTTCAACTCATTGGGCATACAGAATATATATATGCAGTTATTTATCAAAATTTCTCTTTAAATTTAAAGGTTTCCAGAAAGAAAACAGCTCCAATTCCTTTGGTTTTGTACTGATTTTGGCACTATGGCTAGCATGGGTCTGTGTTTTGATCTGTTCTAAAAGTAGTGTTGCTTACATACTGATGCTTTAGCTATTGCTGAGCAGCTCTTACACAGCATCAGGGACTTTTCTGCTCCTAACACTGCCCCAACAGTGAGCTGGAGATGCACAAGAAGATGGGATGGGACACATGCTCAGCAATAAAACCAGGAAGGAGGTTTGTTGTGAGGGAGGTGTGGTACTGCTTGGGGCCTGGCTGAGCATTGGTTGGCTCAGCAATTGGTGGGGAGAAATTGTTTTCATTTGCATCACTTGTCTTTCTTGGTTTTTGTTTTCCTCTCTTTTTTTTTATTTTTTAAACTCTCTTTCCTTACATTTTTAAAACTATTATTTCCTTTTTAATTATTAAACTACTTTTAGCTCAAGCCATGAGTTTGCTTCTCACTTTTATCTTTCCTACTTTTTCCCCCATCCTGAGTTGGAGTGGAAGGGGGACTACTGAGTACTTGTGTGGTGCTTAGTTGCCAGCTGGTGTCAAACCACAACAGTTCATTTCTAGATCACTTATTTTGCAGGTGTATCTTACTAGCACACAGCACTGGTGTCCTGCCTCACAGAATAGTTGGGGAAATGCTCAGAAAGTCCATCCTCCTAAAGGACATTAACTGTCATTCTCAAGCGAGGGTGGAGCTGTGGGGTTTGCTCTGGCTTCAACAATGTGGTCACCAGCAATGAAGTTCAGTTGACTAAATTAAGTAATCTACATCTGCGTTAGAATGGGGTAAATCTGACCTTTCTCCCTTGGGGCAAGATTAGTTGTGCTTCATGGACTAGACTGAGATGAGTACTTAGGACAAGGAGACTGCAGTCAAGGGTCCTGCACCAATATCACAGAGATTTCCAAATTAGCTAGCTCACTTGTGCTCTTTACAGTGCCTGTAAATAGAGCTTCACTCCTCTGATACAGGAACTTGGTTGAGCATGTCACTATTTGTCCTGCTGAGTTTCCCTACCCTGGGAATAAGTGCCTTTTTTTTCCAATTCAAGTACATCTCACTCAGGGGGCTCTACTGTTAATCATCTGCATGACTTTCCAAGCAAGTTATTGAGACATTAATACACATAAACTTGAGGATTAAAAAAGCTTTGAATGATTTGACAGTACTCTTGGAAAACCTCCATTTCTTTGTATTAATTTGGACCTGCTTTGGTCTCACTCTGGCGTAACTCATGGCAGCATTTGATCCTGTGTAAATAGTGTTTATTGAAAGACAGGAAGCAGCACATGGAACTAATGTACTGTATGCACTATGATTTGTTAATCACCTATTTGAATTACAGCTGTATTAAGATCAACATATCCCAGTAAAAACAACATGAGAGTAACTAGATAGAAATCGACCTTTTATTTGTTTGCCTGTAAATTCTCTACACTACATCCCCAAGGAGGCTTTCAAAGTACTTAATAAACATTTCCTGAGCCTTAGTGACAGACTGCAGGAGAGATAAGAGCTTGTACAGGTGAAGATCAAATATTTTTGCAAAAGTAATTCTGTATTTTACACATAGGTTGAGGTCCAGTGCAGGGAATACTGAGTTAGACTTTATACTCATGCCAGTTATGGAGACGAACAAGACATTGATGATAGTCTTTGTTGGTATAAAATTTATGACTCATCATCTCCTTGTGGAGTTCCAGGAGCACAAACATATTGACATTTTAAAATGGTAGGACCTTTGGGTATATTTCAGAGTTCTGGTCTGCTGCTTTAGGAAGATCTATTTTAGAAAAGAAACATTTTGGCTTTTTACTTTTGACTGGAAAGGGAGGTGTCTAACTGACTAGCTTTAGTCATTAATGTAGGCTTTTGGTTAAGAACTACACTCCCAGCAGTGTCAGTAGAGAAACTCTTGTAGGAGGTACTTTCAGCTGGCTTTTTGACTCTGCAGAGACAAATGGTAGATGTTGTGACTCTGTCTTTGAGTTTCACATGTTTGTACACAGCTTTTCTGAAAAAAAAAACCAAAACCAAACCATCACAAAATGTTCCTTCTGTTGTGGAAAAAATTATAATTAGATTATACTTAATGTGATGTTTCCTATTACTTAACTTGATCTCACATAAACTGGTGTTTCCTTGCACTCATTATAATGACAAGGTTGTTATTCATGGAAAATTACTTTTGGAACAAAAAGGTTAGGGAGCAGGCTAATGGGGAAAAAGGCAAGCCATTCTAAAGTAATTAGGAGCATTGATGTTTATCACTGTTTTCTATGCACTATGTTTTTGTTTCCTATTCTAGAACAATTCCGCCCAGTGAATCATGGATGGCATTTCTGTGACATCATAAATAAAAGCTCTCCCTTGATGTGTTGTCCTGTTCCCTGCTCTAGCTGTTGTGTCATTGGGCACAGCTCATAATGAAGTGATAGATTAAATAACCTTAAATTCTCTACACTGTTGTGAGAGAAGCAGGATGTTGCTTATTATAGAGACAGCCCATAGGATAAACATTGCTGATAACTTAAGCAAAATTGTGAGCAGCAGAAAGAGAGAAATCTTTTGACCAGAAGTCTTTGCTGGTGCAAGGATGACTGGGAAGAAATTAGCCTTGTATAATGGAAACTAGAATAAACTTTCTAACAAATTAGTGGAGCAGGGAAGCCTTTGTATTGCTGAGACAAAAATAGGCAGCTGTTATTCAGGAGGGAGATTGATCAGGTTTATAATTCTCTGCAACACCAGAGAATTGGATTTGGTAACTTTGAAAGTCCTTTCCAGTCCAGAGTGCTCAGCATGCAGTCATTCCTGCTCCTGGGATACAATATGTGACACTCAAGCCCAGGTAGGACAGCGTGCCATGTGCCACCAGACCCAGGGTCACATAAAATGCAGCACTGTCCCCTGGCACAGAAGTGTAGTCTCAGAGCACTGCAAGAGTGAAAGACATTGTGCTTTTTCTCGGAAGGAGAGGTGACAGCATTGTTGATATGGAGTGAATGGTTTCCACATCTGAGCTAGGAGTGAAAGGAAATAAACATAGAACCTTTAGGGCACAGAACAAATATTTGGTTCAATTACAGTTCAGAGAGCTACATGGAGGAAGAATTTAATTGCGCTTGGAGTCTTGAAAGTTGTGATCATATACAGGAAACTTGTCTTTCAGTAAAATCAAGATATGGACATTAGACTGGTCACAGAATGTTGTTGCATGACTACAGCCTGGCAGAAATGCAGTGGAGAAAATCCTTTTGACACAGAAACTGCTTTGCTTGTTCTGCTGAGATTCCCAGGGAGCTGTAGTGACTCAGGTGGAATAGGCTTGTGACTCATGTAGCCCTTAAATGTTATTTTTCAGGAGAGGATGCTCCACAGAAGACAAGCAATTACAGATTCAGTCCTCACATTGTTTAGCTTCCAAAGGGCAACACAATACATGGACTAGTTTAAGGATAAAGACACAAATAATATGAAAGGGGGATATTTGCTTATATCCCTTCTACTCTTCATGTAGTGTCTGTGTGACTCTCCAAAGCTGCCCACAGTTTACTGACCCCTTGTAGTAGCCGAAGAAATGGTACAGAAACTGTGAATTCAATCCAGTAAGGACACAAATCCCACCACCTTCAGAAGGACCTTTCATGTATTTGAGGTTAAACACATGTAAATTTCTTCTTCAAGTATCTACTTGTTCCAACAGGGCCCTGTGCAGTTCCAGCAATGAGTTCCACAGAGCAAACTAAAGAACACAGAGATATTAAATTAAAACCAGCTACTGTTGTTACTGCCAGGTTATCCTTCCTGTTGTTTTATTAATAATGACCCTAGTTTGAGAATCCCTGACTTACAAGCAAACACCTCAGTGTTGGTATCCACTAAATTTATCCAAGTAATATTGCCTTTTCCCATCTCATCATTCCAGGAGATTTAAAACACCAGTGCACTCAAATAAAAATTGAGTGGGTTTACCAGAAAACTGCTGTTTTGGGGTCTGGGAAGTGGACTTTGGAGATTTTGTTCCCTTTGTTCTAGTGGATAACAATGCCTTAATCTGTCCAGTCTTCCTGTCCAGAATTATATTTAGTTAATATAGGAATCCAAAGTAGGATCTGCCATTCAGACTTGCTCATATACTCACCCAAGGTGACACTGCATCTCTCTCCATCCCCAAATCTTCAGCAGTAATCTTTGTGTTCTGTGTGAAAGTCATTCTGAAGGATTTATAAAGCAAGCAGGGGAAAAAGTTGTTGGATAGGAGGACTTGCCTGGAAAAAGGGAAGAGAGGAGGGTGAAAAACTGTGGTACATGGTGGAAGAATAGATGATAAATAAAGATCTTAAGTGAATTACACTGAGGCCCTGGGTATGGGAAAACAGGCAACAGAGGACACACAGCTCCCACTAATGCTGGAGAGAAAATAAGGAAATTATTATTCCAGGGAACAAATATGCAGCAAGTTTGGTCATTGAAGATTCACATGGACCATAGACCTCTCTGAATAAATTATCCATAAAACCTGCTTCAAAAAAGTTGGGAGTGGGGTGTGTGGGTGTGTATGTGTGTGTGTAGGGGTTTTGCATATGTGTTGTTTTTTGTTTTATTTTGTTTTGTTGTTTTTGTTTTCCAAGAGTCATTTTGGTTTGTAAATGGCAGAGCAACCTTGTGGCTCACATGTCACAACTGGTGACAGGACTTCCCTTTCAGGGATCTAAAGTTGACTGTACCCATCCTTAGGTAGCTGCTTTATCCCAGTTTCCTTCATAGCTTTGTGAGCAGGTAACCTCCTTGTGCCTCCTATGCAGTCACAACAGTGCTGGAACACAGTTTGTCAGCTTGCCTGGATCTTAGAGTCTAGTATTTTCCTGTTTCTTGACTTATTCCACATTGCTTGAAATTTGCATGAGGTCTTCCATCTGAGTACCAGACATGCTTGGAAACTCAATCCTGGAGCACTTGTGGGAATCCTCTCACAGGCACAGTCAAGCAGATAACAGGAAAATGTCAAGGCTTTGGGCCACTGCTTAAATAGTGCATCTTTGCTTAGTTCTCAGGCCTTCTGTTATCTTGTTATTCATCTGCATTGGAACAAATGTGGTAAAAATAAGAAGTAATCATCTATTATTCCCTGCTCTAATGAAAAATTGTTCAATTGCCAAGTACAACTTAATTCTACAGAGTAAATATCCATTCCCTCTGTTCATTTGATACTCATCACAGATACCTACTTTTTTTTTTTTTTTTTTTTAATATGAATCCAGGTGCTTTTGTTTTGAGGCAAATGAGAGCTGACAATTTGTGAGCTTTCCTCTTCCTTCCCAACCTTCCAACTTCCAGCCTGAGTGGTACATCACGTAAACCACTATCCCTTTCAGCCTGTCAAGGGGAGTCTCAGACAGAAATGGGGTCCAGGCTTAAATGAAGGAAGGAATGCTGTGGTGTGTAATGAATCCCACGCAGTGCAGTGTTCTGTATCCAAGCAGAACTGATGGTACAGATAGGATTTATTCTCCTGTGAAATTCTTGGTAAGGTGTAGCTCAGGCCTGTTTCCCCCCACCTGCCAAGAAAACATCTATTTTAGTTGGGAAAATTATTGCAGAATATTATTATGATATGCCTGTTCTGGTCAGCTCCCGCTGTTTCCTATATTGCAAGAATGTGGGACAACTTTGATTGTTTCCTGTATATCTACAAACAAAGGGATTGGGAAAGTAGCAGGCACATACCAGATCAAATAGGCAGCCTAAGGGGATCAGCATTATACTGCTCCTGAGCAGACATTCAGTCCAAGGCACAAGCTGTCCCTTAAATAAATAAAAAGCATTGTGACTACAAGTTTATTTAACCCCCCAGGGAGCCAAGAATATGGCATTGCCCCAAGTGGTTTCTTCTTTAGGGTATAAAACTTGGAATAATATTAACTTTTCCAAATTAAAAATTAAAGTGTTACCATCTGGGAATTGCTTCCTTCCTCTTGCTTCTGCCTTCATCTGCTATTTCTTCCAGTAGGAACTTCCAAAGCTTGGTCCTACCATTGACTGGACTACAGTTTGTTGGATGGTAGAAGGTATTTAATGTCCTTTAACCTCTAGTATAATCATCAGTTTCTTCAAGTTGATGAATAAGGTTCTTGTCATGATATATATTTTCCTTCTAGTGAAGGGAAGTAGTGCTATTTGCTTCATGCACACTCCTTGACATGACATTTTTGAAATTTCCGCAAGCTCAATTCTATCTATAATAATATAATATTAATTAAAAAAAAAAAAAAGGAAAAAAAAAAAGAACATTTCTTCTCCTCTGCTGCCTGTAGGACACAGATTGAGCTTCCTGGATTTTGCTGCTGCTTGAAAGTGTGTAGTTTGCATTAGATTTCAGGCATGTCACAGTTTATGCAGCATGTTTGCATCTTGACTTGCTGTAGCAGTAAGGAGAGGAACATCTGTAAGTATATGTTCTTCTAGAGCACCTTTTATCCATCCAAGCATCTGCTCTCCAGATGCTTGAATCCCAGCTTAATTTCCCTACATCACTGGAGGGCAGCAGGCAGAGATTTAATAGGAAGGAGAGGGGACAACCAAGGCGGTTTGTTACCTCCTTCCCCTGGATTCCATCTCCAGCTGGGCAGGAGTTCAACCAGCACTGACTGGGGTTGCTCAGTGGGGATGAGGCTGGTTCAGCAATACCTGTCACAGTGGCTGGAGGGGGAGGCTGTACCCTGCCAGCACGGCTGGGGATGAGTCACCAGAGCTGCCAAACAGCATCTTCCTCAGCAGTCAGTGTAGGCTCAGAGCAGGGCCCCACACAAGTACCAAACCTCACAATTCTTTGTGTGAGATGGGAAAGGTTCCCCAGGGGCAGGAAACTGAGAGCACCACCGAAGAGCAGACAAAAGGAAGTATCTAGACAAAAGAAGAAAATTTCACAAATAAAACGCAAAGCTTTCCTTTCAAAAATTTCTTGAAGTAATGATATTTCAGGAAGTCAAATTTCCTCCTTCAGTGAAGTGCAATGAATTAAAAAAAAAAAAAAAAAGAACGTATTGAAAGCATTTTGCCTTTTTTAAAAATTCATTTTATTTCCTGGCATTTTGCTCCCTATTCCTATTATTTTGTTCCCTCTCCCCTGTTTTCTCATTGCCCTGATATATATATACATATATACATACATGTATATACATATGTATATGTATGCATATGTATAGGCATATAAGCTTCATATGCGCAAAGACATCAAGCTTTACCCTTTCAGAATATTGAGACAGCAAGCTAATTCAACAGAAGATACTGTTAATTATTAAAAATGTCATTGCTTTTGAAAGCATTTCACCTTATTCAAAGGCAACCCATGAAAGTGGACTAAGCAATTAATTCAGCAGCTATGCTAGCAAAGTAAGTCTCTGCTAGAAATCACCTTTCTTTTCCACAGATCTCTTTATTCTGAGTGATGCCAATGAACTCTGGCACTTTTCTTTGGATGGCTTACCACCTTTTCTCTTTTCACAGCAGCACTCAGAGGTGCAATTGAGAGCATAGCAGCACTGCTGGGTCTCATACAGGCACACAGCAAGAAATCTTGCATAAACACAGGAAGGATTTTGCATCATTAGTTTCTTAGCAGAAAAGAAAAGACTGGTAATAAACAGGCAAGAAAGTTAAAATCCTTCCTAAAGTCCCAGAGTAGGTCATTGGCAGAGCTGAGACTGACTTTTTGGCCACTGGATTATCCTTTCAGACACATCTATGTGCACCTCATTGTCTCACCTGGGATTGCAAAGAACCCCTTATTTAATAGCACAGAGCAATATTTACAAAAGCTTTAGCTTTTGTTCATCCCTGCATTGGTCAGGCTGTTGGACTAGATGATCATTGGAGGTCTCCACCAACTGAAAATACTCTGTTCTATTCTATCCATTTCTATTCTATTAATAAACAAACTTAATAATTATCCTGACATTAAGTACAGAAAAGCCAGCATTTTTGTAAGGGAGAGTAATATCACATCCAAGAACATTAATTCAAACATTTTTCCCTGTTTCAGCAATGCTTCAGTTTAATAAAGAAACTAGGGAACATTTCACCTTATTTCATTTGATCAAAGTGGCTTTCTGATATTTGCTAATTTGTCTCAAACATCTGCTATTAGAAGGCATGTGTCTTCTTTGTCAGATCTCTCTCTCTCTGGCTTTCATGAAAGGGTTTATATTGCTTGAAACTTGCTGGGGCTGTGCTAGTCTGACAGGCTGCTGCCTTGTATTTGTCCAAATGTGTCTAGTAAGAGCTGTTAAGGCCATAGAGAGTTTAAATGAACAGTCTGGTAATTTTATGGGAAGCATTCAAGAGTCTTTGCTTATTAGATAATATGTTGTATTGAGTTTGCATGGCCAGATTTTGATAGCAGGAGGGCTACATGGAGCTTCCAGCTACCAGAAACTTCCCCCATATCTGACAGAGCCAATGTCAGCCAACTCTAAGATAGACCTGCTGCTGGCCAAGGCTGAGCCCATTAGTGATGGCAGTAGCACCTCTGGAACAATGTGTCTAAGAAGGTGGAAAAACACTTGCAGACCTGTTGCTGGAGAGAGGGAGAATTAGTGAGAGGAACCTCTGTGCAGACACCAAGGTCAGTGAGGAAGGAGGGGGTGGCGGTGCCCCAGACTCCAGAGCAGAGATTTCCCTGCAGCTCATGGTGCAGACTGTGGTGGGGCAGCTGTGTCCCTGCAGCCCAAGGAGGGCCATGGGAAGGCAGAGATCCACCTGCAGCCCGTAGAGGACCCCACAATGGAACAAGTGGATACCTGAAGGAGGTTATGACCCCATGGGAAGCCTGTGACTAGCAGACTCCTGGCAAGACCTGTGGACCTGTGAAGAGAGGATCCCAGAGTGGAGCAAGTTTGTTTCCAGAACTTGTGACCTTGTGGGGGTTCCACACTGGATCAACCTGCTCCTGAAGGACTAGAAAACACAGGAGTGAAATTGAGCCCAGGAAGAAGTGAGGGTCATGGGGAAGGTGTTTTAAGATTTGATTATATTTCTTATTACCCTACTCTGATTTGATTGGTAATAAATAAAACTAATTTCAGTGAGTCTGTTTTGCCCATAATGTTAACTGGTGAGTGGTATCTCCCTGACCTTATCTTGACACATAAGCTTTATGTTTTCTCTTCCCTATCCAGATGAAGAGGGAAGTGACAGAGTGGCTTTGGTGGGCACCTGGTGTCCAGCCAAGGTCAACCCTCCACACATGTTAAGGTATTTCAGCACACCTCAGTCTGGTATAGGATTCACCAGGACAGACTTGATAAAGCAGAGGAGATACAGGTTTAGAAACATGGTAAATCAAACCATTATGCAGTAAATTGCAAAGAGGTTGGCACTAGCAGTTAGTCAGCTGCCAGAAATTCATGCAGTCTCTGACGGGTAGTCAGATCTGTGACAGAAATGTGTGATTGGGCAGCACAGGGTACACCTGCATATATTTCTGTGAATAGAAGCATCTACAAAGGGTGCAATAAAAATTCTCTTTGAATACATATTTAACCCTGCCCAGTCCCTGCTGTCAGTCAGTGTGATCACTCCACTGATGGTGTTATTAAAGGACTATCTTGGTTAATCTACACTTTATGTTTGTACACTCTGTCAAACAGTGCTGCGGGATCTGTCAGCTCCCTGAATTCAGGCAGCTGACAAGTGCCTGAAAACAGCACCTGTACATATGCAAAAAGAGAAAGCAGAAGCCTGTATGCTCTTCATTTGGCTCCAGTTTGGAGCTTTAGGTCTATTAATCATGTTCAGAGCTTTGAAGGCTTTTCCAGCTAGTTCATTGCCTGACCCAGAGGAGTAATGGTTCAGTGCTCGGCACTGAAAAGACAGAGTTTCTGCATTTTATTCCTAGCTCTGCAATCAATTCACAGCACAGTGAGTTAATCTCTTAGGATTAGGCCCAAAGGGATGAAAACTATAAAACTGAATCAGAGATATTCCTCTTTCCAGGATTTTTTACTGCATTGCAATCCAGAGCCTGGGGACAGGTGCCTGGTTCCTCCATGTTGCATCCTGGAAGGAGCAACTATTATGTTGATTCATCTCTATGGAGAATAAAACACTGAAGAAAAGGGCACACACTAATTCTTGCCTCTCCTCCGGATGTGAATGCTTATCCAAGCTCTATTCATTCTCTGCTAAGTGACTCCAACCTTCCTTCATCCAATCAATATCTCTTCTGACTTTCTAATAGGAAGTTATGACTTACCAATGGAAAGTCTCTAATGCAGTTTCAGTGACCTCCCTTTATATACGGAGCACTGATATGGGAGAGCTGATCCCAGTCTCACAGCTGCACAGAGTGATTCAAAGTCACCTTCAAGAATTTAATCTACCTATTTGCTAGTGGGGAGGAAGGAAGTTTCCATTCCTTCTGCTAAAGCTGTTCTCTCTTGCAGAAAATAATCCAAAGAAGTCATGGTAATTTTTTATTTGGAGATACTGCAACCTCAACTGGACAATGGACTCAGCAACCTGAACTAACTGTGAAGCTGACACTGCTTTGAGCAGAGGATGAACTACATGACATCCCAATGTCCCTTCCAGACGTGTGTAAGTCTATGATTTGAGAATGACATGGAAAAAACTTTAGAGAAAGGAATATGTGAGAGTTTCCTTAAATCCTAGAGTTTAGGGCTTTCACTGAGAAAAACGTCCCTGTCTCCTAAGAACATATTTTCCCCCATATCCATAACTTATGGAGTTACCTCTTTTCCTTCTTTTCCCAATTGCTAGGCAGCAGATCCACATGTCTACCTGAGAAACAAGGTGCAGCAGCTAAATCCATGTTAAATCAGAAGTCAGACACTTCAGGGCAGATAGAGAAGGTGATGTGTAGTCTGTGGTTATGGTCAGTCCTGCACAGAATGAAACACAGAAATACAGCAAAGGTATCTGAGTGGTGAAAGTGAAGAGCGAGGCAGTCTTGAGTAGGAGAGGTTTAGATTTATGCACATAAGTTTTACCTACTCCCCACTGACTGTGCTTATAGTTTCCTTAGATATTACCTCAAAATCAAGTTTCAAATATCACTACTTACACTACAAAGCAAGTTGCCTGAATTTCATCTGGACTTAGCAGACACATCTGATTTATTTCAACACTAACAGGATCATGACTGAAATAAAATCATACACAGATGAGTGTCTCAATTGCTACTGTTATTAATCCTGCTGTTTCGGTTCATGTTTAACAGGAGGCATATGCAAGGCTCATTTGATAACAAAACAGTGAAGAAGCTTCTAATCTGTCACTGTCACAGACATCTGTGAGGAGCCACCTGCAGCACTTTTTAGTGCAGAAAGCAAGTGAAGAGTGTGAAAAGCCACTGTGACAAGCAGAGGGACTAAGATACTGATTGTACAATGTGTTTTCCTTGTCAGAGTGGAATGAACCTGTTTCAGAGAATCCAATTTCTTCACATCTCACAGACACATAGTGAGAGCCACAGGATGCCACGGTGCATTGGAGGGACGTGGCAGAGAATGATGTCTGTTATGGAATAAATGTGCCTCCTGCCCTTGGCAGGTCAGTGCTGGGCAGCAGAGTGATTCTTTCTTGTCCTTGGTGGAGCATGGAGAGCTCACACTGAGGCCTTTTCAGCCAATGTTGGCCTCAGATGCTTTCCAGGGCGAAGAAGCACAGATTCTGTCCAGCTTTTAAAGTGGACTCACCAGCGTACTCATTCTCCCAGATAATTTTTGGACCAAACATGAGCCAAGGACCATTTCCAGTAGGAAGTCTGCATGTTTTTCCAATAAGCCAGTCTGCTCCAGGGGAATAAGAGAGTGTCAGATGTGCACCTTTCCTCATAACTCTGCTTCATTTCCAGAGAACTGTCCTGATCATGTTTAATTTAAAACAGCAAATGAAGCCACAGTGTTTTATTGGTTTATTGGTAGGAATAAGTCCCAATTATTTCACTCTGGAGGGGAAGTCAGTGGACAATTTACTAGGGATACCTGTGAAACAATGTCCCAAGTATATCTCACAGCAATTTGAGATTGGCAAAGATTTCAGCAAAGACATAGAAAAGCCCTCCTTGGCTTCACTCCATGTCCACTGAACCATTTCATGGTTAGCTGGCTCCTCTCAGAGTCATTTCATTCATTTTCCCTATTTCTGGTGTGGGGCAGGGGAAATACAATCCTGGCTCTGGACCCTGGCCATGTACTCTCATTACTTGTTATTGACACAAGCCTTTAGAGCAAGATAAAGCAAATGGCAGGTTCTTTAGGTGGAGCTATTTCCATCTCTGGATGCCTCATTGTAAACTCAAGAACTGCTGAAAAAAATTCTGATTTTCATTCCTAGGACTCTCGGAAAGTTGAGCAAGGTGACCATGGGGAACCATTCCTTCCTACCCAGAAATTATCATTGTGGAGCTGTTATAACAATCAAGGAAACCTCTACTTCAATCTCACACTCAATTTAATCATCCTTTTCTTTCAAAGCTGAACAGCTTTCTAAGGGATGGTGTTTCTTGAATATTTAAAACATTTACACACATGAGCCTGTATTGCATGAAGAAAATATCAGCCTCATAGCATCTCTAAAGCAAATTTTTAATAGATATCTGATTTATTTTCTCTCTAATCTCCAAAGTCTATCTACTTCCTCTCAAAACCACGCGAACATCTGGTACAGCTGAAAAGACCCTATAACTTACATTATACTTCAGATTTCTCTTTCCAAGGAAACAAACACTGATATTGGTATTTCAGCCTCAAAATTATCAGTCATAAAATTCTGATATTGCTACTTTTGTCAAAAGAGTGCTAAACTTCTTAGGACTATGGTGCTATCACTTATAGCAGTCTCCAGGAGGTTGGATTTTCCACCTACCTTCTGGACAGATCTCTTCCCTTCTCCAGTTCCTTTCCTGTCTTTCTCTTCAGGACAGTGAACATCTATTTTGATATGTTTGTCACAGTTCTAGTACAAAGAAGGTATGTAATACTGCTGTAATATGATCAATACCTTATTGTCACTGTCGTGGGCTTTAGAGCAGAACCATATTTAACTGCTGTTGTAGCATTTCGTCAGTTGTTTATAAAGCCATAATCTTCGTTTAGTAGAGAAAGTTTGAGACCAGATGACATTGATCATTCTGTGTAAACTATGTTTTGTTTTATCTGTATTTTGTTTTTACTCAATTGCTTTGGTTAGTCAAGTGCTAGAAGTTCACTGGTCTATGTCATTTCCTGAGAGAGGTTTCTGCAAAGTAAAATACCAGTTTCACAGGGCAGTTTCACAAGTAGAGTACAACACAGAGGAAAACACACAGAAATAGTTCATAAATAAATTTGTTAAAAACAAATAGCTTTTTCAAGTTGAAGACGAGTGATTTTATTTTAAATGGGTATTAAAGCAAACAAGATGGCTCCAATATAATTCTGATGTATGAGAAGTGATGCTGAATATAATGTACCCCTCTCTTTCTTGAGCTTTTAAGCTCAAGCAAAGACTATGATTTATCTTCTGTCCCCTTAGTTTTGACATGGAGTCCATGTTTCTCCTTAGCTATCTGGGAGAAAAGGATGTATCTGCATTGCAGAGAGTGGGTTTCAAATGGCTACAGCATTTGCAACAAATTTAGAAATAAAACCACAATGTTGAAAAGCTTTTGGTTGCGCAGTGGAAAGACTTGCAGCTGATGGAAGGGCAAATTTCAGACTGGAATGTCAGCTGTGTTGAGAATATTACTCCCTAGCAATCAGTGAAAAGACAGTCAAACCACATATACTCAGGAACATTTGCATCAGTCAAAAGCATTTCTGAATATGCAAGCAATGGACATTTAGGCCCTTAGATCATAAAGAAGGATCTTTACCTCACTCTGATGTTGTGCAGAGTGCTTTAATAAATAGTACCCTTGCATGAAGAGAAGTCTTGTGCAATGGCCATCAAAAAGCCAGTACTGTGCCTGAGAAAAAGCCATTGAAGCAGGATTGTGTCTCTTAATGAATAATATACTTTACATGCTGTGCACTTGAGAAATTTTTGCCTTCAAGGCAGTCTTTTATTTTTTAATTTGTTGAAAAATGTCATACACTGAGGAACAAATGCTGCAAGTGTCACTTGTGGGACTCCAGCTGCAGCTTTCCTCTAGGAAAGGATGAAGTCCCTTTCATGATATCCAAGCTCAGGAATCCACTGTGGAAATGCCTCCAGTTTTAAGGAAGAAAGCAAAGTAATGTTAACCAGACAACTGATCAAACAAAGCAATGTTAAAGTACAGGCTAGAAGAGGGAAGAGTCTTTATGATCAAGAATACACCATTCATGCTACATGGGTTGTTGCTAGCCTGGGGAGTACCATGGATCTAATTCTGGTCTTATTTTCTTCAAAGTTAGAAGTATCTGTACTGAAGTCAAAGCAATAGTCATATAAGGCTTGGTATAAAAGATTAGAAGGGCTCCCACCTGGTGAAGTCTTGGGCAAACGGATCCAGGCTACTTTGTCATGTTGAAAAGACCTATTTTCATCTCAATTTTTCTTTGAGTTTCAATGATATAAATCCCAAAATAACTAAATTGAAATCAAAATCATTCGCTGGCACTTTGTAATAGTAACTCACTGAAGACCATTAGCCACATTTTACATCTTCCTCAGTTTGAATTTTCCCATATATATTATTAGATCTACATTTATAGGTAAAACCATAGCACTTAAAAACACAAGGCAGTATTTGCACTAAGGGCATAGAACCTGTTGGATAATATTCATGTCTGTAAACATAGAGAGCCTCCTCATATCTTTTTTTTAATTTTTGGGAGCTACAACTGTGTGATCTGAATATGAATCTCACCTGCAAAAGTTGCAAAATTTCTGTGGAAGTAAATATAACACTTCAGAGCCTTTTGTGGGCTTGTGAATGTGAAATCCTTTAAAACTCCTTCAGGCTTGCATTCCATGTGAAGATTTCATAAATTCACTCTCATCATCCACAAACAGAGACAACTTCTCTCTTTTTGCTAACAAATATTGACTCTGGCCTTCCTTTTTCAGTTAGCCTTACCCTGGGGTGGACTTTCCATATTTTCTAATTTAAAGATCCTGAGCTGGTCACTTTCTCAACTGATTTTACAGGGTAACACCTGTCAGAACGAGTGCTGAGGCTTGATTTTCTTCTACAAAACACCTATTTGAATACACACCCTTGCAGCTAAGCAGTCCAATGACAGCTGGAATCCAGTATTCTATTAATGTTATATCGAGGATGCATTTAAATCCAGAGTCCTAGTTACATCCCTAAGTCAAATGCACTCCAAACACCCCCTCCGGCCCGAGTTTTTATACACAGAACTTGGGTACCTGGCATCAGGCAAAGATCTGAAATTCAGGACCTGAGCTGAGGGATCTGAAAGCCCAAGAAAGAGCAACTTAACTTCTAGATGAAGCTGCTTCCACTTTCCTTTGGGTCTGAACACCCTTGTCCTACACACTCCTGGGACAGGGTGATGCCTGTAGTTGGAATGTGACTGGAAGACTACCTGGCAGCATTTGTGGCTTTGTTATCTGTAGATAACTCTTTGCTTCCAGAATGTGTAGGGAAGTATCTACTGTGGAGGGGCAGGGACAGGGCCCTTCTGTAGTGGCATCTGATGCCTAAAAGCCAGAAAATTACTCTCTAATGCTCCTTTTTGAGTATTAGAGTGGTACTTTTGAGTAGACATGGCTCAGCAGCCACCCAAAACTAAATAGAGATAAATAAATATCCTGATCACCTTGCAGCATTGTGAAACAGCCTATATCTTTAATTGAATAAAAACGCTAAAATGAAGACCACTGCATGGACTGTACTGGGACAGTGCAGAGCAAGGTCTCAAATGTCTGTGTTTGTTTTCAGGCATGTAAAACTTCAGGCTGAACTGAAGGGGAGCTGGCTGCCCTAAGCATATCACAGAGTAAGGGTTTTAAGCAAAGCTTTAACATAAACTGCAAAAAGCCATTGGAGTTTTATCATGCGAAGAAATAGACACCAAGAAAGTGTAGACACGTTCTCATTCCAATCTGAGCTGTTTCTAACAGTGCTTCAGCTACCTTTACTTCATCTTCTGTGCCCATCTACCACTTGCAACAAATGCAACTAGAAACAACAAAGTTTACCTTCCCCCTTATTTTAAATATCAGTTTAGTTTGCTGACTCTTGTCTCTGTTGGCAGAAATGTTTCTGATCTGCAGTGCTAAAATGAAGTGAAGTTTTGGGTACTTACCAGTGCTCTGGTGAACTAGATATTGTCTGAAGGGGATTCAGAGGTTGCCTAAATTTTCTTCAGAGCTAAGTTCAAGACTCATATATGACCCATATGACTGTTTGACACTCTATCTTCATAGTTTTGACATCCCACTGATTTTGAAGGTGTAACTGGAAGCTCCGTGGAATTTCTGCCACTGTGGTCTTTCAGGTAGTTTCTGGTGACAGGACACTGTAAGCCAGGATTCCTCCCCATGTGTATTCAGGTGCTTGAACACCTCCTCCCACCTCTGGCTGTGGTCTGTTTCCTCTGATGAGTGGCTGCTAAATCATAGTGAGTGCATCCAGCTCATGACAAAACTGGTAGCTCAGTGCTTCTGCCTGTGTGAGCTGGTATTTTATTGAAATGTTCACATGAGCTGCAATACACAATAGAGATCCACAGACAAAAGAGTAACAACAGCAATATAATGAGGGTAGCTCATCTGAGATCTCCAGAGAGCCAGACTTTACAATATCCTAAGTGGAAATACCCAAGGCACCACAGCAAACACAAGGTTCATCAGTAGTGCAGTTTTCTCCCTCCTAAATGTGTGTGTAAACATAGCCCAGGGGAAGGCAAAATCATAAATGAATGCATCTCTTTTAAGGAGATTTCAGAGACAGATGAGTCTTAAGATAACCCTGTAAGGAGTTTGACAAGCAGCCTTTGGAGCCAGGCCCAGTCCATCTCCCTCACATCCAAATAGTGAGACATGGCCCTGCTGCTCCCTCTCTCTATGGCAGACCAGACTTGTCCCCATAAAGGGACAGCTTTTTCCCTCATTAGGGTTGGTCTTCCCTTCTTAGTGAGGAGGTCTTCTTGCCCAAATGAGAAACCCATTGTCTCAGTCTACAGGCATGGCTTTTCTGCTCTGCCTTTCAGAGGACGACAGCAGGACTGCTATCCAATTACCATATCAGGTATTTCAGAGCATCCCACCCAGCAGCGTTTCCTGTCAAAATAACAGATTACTGACATACACCTTGAAGGGTTTGTGTTCCTGGAGACTGCAGAATCCTGCAGATAATCTTCTACTTAATTATAAAAGTCCCCAGCAATGGCTGTCATCTTACCAAGAGACAAGAGATGAGTCTGTGCTCTTTCCCCCTCCCTTCATATCAAATCTAGAGCTGATCCATATCCTAATTTTAGAAACAGACATGTCTGATCTGACCAAAGAAATTGCTGGGCCTCTTTCCTCTTTTCAAAGAAAGATTGGTTACTTTTCTGTCAAGAAATAGGGCTACAAACACGATAGCTCTGATATTCTTCTGGAAAGACAAACATTCAACATGAAAATTACAGAGTAGGACAGTAACCTGCAGGATGTGACTGTCCCTACCCTAAAACTAAATCCAAATAAAAGAAGGTCATCAAGACTAAATGAGATACATAGAGGGGAAATGCATGAAACAATGGATAATTATGAATAAGATCAGGAACAGCAGTGCTCTCCCGAGAAGAGTAGACTATAGCAAAGTAAAAAACCAAGAAGTTAGGTCACTTGTTTGAATTTGTGTGGGAGGTCTTGCATGTGATGACTTGCAATATCCAGTCTTAAAAGAAGGATGATAGTTCCTCCTGAAATATTGTCCTTGCAAAATGAGGCTTTGTCACACAGTTATCTAAGCCACAAAATTTTATTATTTCTTTTCTGTTTTAACCCTGGAAGGCCTGCAATGGATTACCACCTACAAGCAGCTATGCACAAGTATGAGTGACTGTCACCCAGAGCTGCAGGACTAGTCTGACCTTCAAAGAGATCATGCTCTAATTTCCAGCCTTGCTGTGCAGCACTGAATGGTAGTTACTGTGTACCAGCTTCTGCTCTGCCTTTCTTTGCCATTAGACAGCTCTGACAAACTTTGCAGCAGACTCTTACTCTTCCTGGGAACACGGGGGTTAAATTTGCTCTTCCTTGGGTTAAGTTTGGCAGACATGCCGATTCTGTTTTCAATTGTGCCATTTCTCTCCCAGTGCATGAACAGTCACAGCTGTGAACTGTTGCAGGCTTAAATTTTTAATGCTGAAGGCTATTCCTAGCTACCTCCTCAACATTACCACCTCCACTGCAACCTATAATGTACCCACAGAGACATCCTGGGTTCCACTTAATTGGAACAACATTTACATTTGTCTTTCTGGTTTGTTGGTATCATTGAGTTCTTAAATGGAGTCTTGCTGAGGTATGGTAACAATTTTTTTCTTTCTTTGCCTATCCATTTTGGAAAAAAACATTCCAATTACATTATCTGCAAACTGTTGCAAGGGAAGGATGAAGAAAAGAGTTCTTAGATCGGAATGAAAGACATCCAGTTAATATAGAGGAAAAATAATGCTGTGTATTAATGGCTGGATGGAAAATTGGTTGCTGTGATTTATTTAGTAGGATGAGCTGAGCTCAGGATATTGTTTTCTAGGATATTGTATAAACACAGAGGTAGAAGAGCATTTACACTGAAAACTTGAATAGAAAAAATAAAGGCAGTGAAATCATCCTGATTTTACAGGATTGAGGCAGAGAGAGGGTAAGGTCATACAGAAAGTCTTGGAAAATATGGGAACTGATAATGTCTTGTCAATTTAAGTCCTGTGCTTTAAACTGATTAAGATCTACTAGTTTCTTCAAAATTTCCATGCATCTGTATCTTACACAATTTTGAAGCTAACTCAAATCTATGGGAACTTTAGGTAAAAAAGACATCTTTATGAAAAAGAAGCATCACAATCCTCTCTGTAAGGAATTTGCAAGTGTAAAAATATTTCTTTCTTTTTTTTTTTTAATGTGCTTTGATTGCTGATAAATTAATCAACTTCTGCAGTGAGATAGAGTGTGCTTCCTTCAGCTTGGAATAGGACCACTCCACAAAGGGCACCAGAGAAATAGTGTTGAATAGAAGCAGTAACACACTTTCTTCTGATGCCACATTATGAAAAGTCATTAGGATCTCAGCTGTAGAAGAATCCAACTCTTGTTTTAGCCCTAGGAAGTGTCATCTTCTGAGTCTCATAATAATTAAGAAGTCCTAGTTTGATGACAGTATTAAAAATAACATTTGTATCATATTGTCCACTTAAAATGAGTTAGAAATTCGTTGTGAAATCCCCTGGCAATTCTCCCTCTACTAGGGAACACACTTATGAGACATTGCATTACTATATTGTAATTTGAAAGAGTGACAAAGAAATACAGTTTTCCGATATAAAATTAGTTTTAATTTCAAGACACCCCACATACTAATGTTAACAAAGCACAGTCTGAAGAACAGAAGAAAACCTAGCTTCTACTACCTGCTATTTTAGTTAAGAGTTATGAATCTAAGTCCACTGAAGAATCAGTCAGGCCAGAATATAACCACTTCTGACGTCCTTTTCGTGGCCAGTATTACCCTCTAGGAGGTATAGCATGGCCCAGCACCCCCAAACTGATGGATCCCAAATCAAAACAGCAGATACCTGGTCCTCTCCAACACAAATTGTCCTGACTGTTAAATAAAGACGAAGCCTTCCCACATCCAGTGCTGGCCATCACACAAAGACACATGATAGGAAACTTCTGAGGGAAGGGTCTGGTTCTAAATTATTGATAGTTGAACAGAGGTCCATATTAACAGGGATAATGCTCTCTCAGTGAAAAGGTGCCTGAATCAGAGTGGTTGTGGCAACAAATGCCTTGTCAGCTCCTGGAATACATATCTGATGGTTCAGGGGTGAGTTCTTGCCCTGGATATTATACAACTCCACTCTGTCTCTCTTAGCTAATTGATGCTGAATCAGCTCCAGCCCTGGCATCTCTGTCTTGTGGCTCTTCATACACCATTGCTGAGGATGGCACCACAGCCAGCAGGTAGAGTAGTTTACCCTGAACTGCAGTATCCGAGAGCTACTGTCTGTTATTCCTGGGAGGAATGGAAAGCATGCTGCTGGCTCTTCCCCTGTCCTAGGCATATATTCTCCTGTCATATTCTCTTTCTTTCTGTCACTGAATAATTCCCAGGGTCTCTCATGTGTCCAGATTTGCTAAAGCCTGTGTGGAATGAGTAAACAGGATGCATCAGCATCTTCAGAATAACCTATGAGAAAGCTGATGCCTGGACAGTTAGTCATGAACTGAAGCTGGAATTTGAGTTTTGAAGCATTTTTGAAAATTGTGGATGAGCTCTCTGACCCCTTTGCTAGACCTGATATAGCACTGAGCCCTCAGGGAGTTCAGACAGTCCTGATGAAAACAATGAGATTTTATTGTTTATGTGAGATTGAGAGAGGTCATTAGCAACAGGGAAGTGGTGGAGAATATTGTCCTAATTCTTGTTTTGTCTCTGTCTGCCATAACACTGGAGTAGTGACACAAGATTATAAATCAGCTCTCATTGAATTCATTGAGATATATCTTATAATTTGGTGGCATCTTGTTTCTCAGTTAAATCTTCTCATTGAAAGATTCTTGATAAAGATTAACGTACTGACCCTCTGTGCTCAGAGACCATGTTAAAGAACAGAGGTAAAGTGAATTCTGTTTTGGGATCTCAGTATGGAAGAGAGTCTGACAAACATAGGACAGTCTAGCAGAGAGAAGCCAGGTTGGTTTAGGGAACACAACACATGACGTAGAAAAGATATATCCTGGAGAAAAGGCTAAGCAGTGGACTTGTGTCCTCTGCCAATGGATGACTCTAGGCAGACAGAGAGAGAGCTTCTCAGAAGTGAACAAAAAAGATAACTGGGTAACTGGTGTACCATAAACACCAGAACAGGGGCAAAGAGAGGTTGTAGGATCTTCATCCTTGGAGTTACTTGAAACTCAGATGGTCAAAGCCCTCAGAAACCTTTTGTAACGTTTGGAGTTGCCCTGGATTTGAGCAGAAGCAGGTAGATGATCTAAAGAAGTCCTTTCCAATATTTTCTTCTATGATTATATATATGACATGAAGATGGGAACAGCATTTTCTTATCTTCCCACTGCTTCTCTTCCAAGTTTCACTAGAACTGCTTGAGCTATTTGTTAATTCTGAGAAAGATGCTCTGTCATATATTTAGAATTTGATAGGTATTTAAGGCACCGATCTGTTACAGTGTTTTTCACATATATGCATTAATGCAGCACATACAGGTGTCAGCTCATATTAGCATCATGTGGTTTTGGTCTTTTAAAATGGTCACAGCTGGAGCTGAACTCAGAGAAACAAACATTTTAAATAGAATTTAAAGAGAGTTTTGCTGAAATACTTTGTGACTTCATCTCACTTTTCTCTGCATATATCAGTCTGCAGTCCAGTTATCCATCATCTACTTTCTTGTCAGACTTCTTTAAGGGCTTTGCTGTGCCTTGATGTCTCCTTCCCCTTCAAGAGAGAACACAAAGCCTCTTCTAAGAAATTTAGGAGACAGTGCATCTGCAGCAAATGTCACCTCAACAACTATTGTCTCACAAATAACAGTGCCAGAAACACTATGGAACTTGGAGGAAGAAAGCTGCAATGTGTATCTTTAAAAAAAACAGCAACACTTTGGGAAATGTATTCTCACATATGAAATCATCCTCTTTTGCTTCCATTCATGTTGAATATATTGCAGTGAACTCTGCTTAATTGAAGTGCCTGGTCAATCCGCCCTCCGTGAGGTCAGCTGAACCTCATGATAGTGAATGGTAAATGACCATCACTTAATTAGGTCAAAATCAACACAAATTCCAGATAATGGGGGAAAATATCTGTGGTTAATAAAAAGAGAAAAATGTTGTTGTCAAAGAACCAGATGACATGCAACTTTGCCTTAATTGGGAATTTTGTTAATGTGTCAAGCTCATAAGAGCTGATCCAGGATAACAAGATGTTTGAGCAAACGTGGTTTGGGTTTCACATCACAATCAAGCAATAGCCTTGGCCATAACCTCACACGGTGAGATGTGTTAGGAGGTGAAGTGTGGAAAGTAGAAGAACTTCACATGGAAATTTTCTGGGTTTGTTTCAACATAGAACATATTGGGAAGGTACAAACATTATCAAAACTAAGAGGAAAAAGGAAAACAATCACAGAATGACAGTGGGTGAGGTTGGAAGGGACCATAGTGGGATCATCTGGCCCAACCTCCCTGCTCAAGCAGGGTCGTCCTAAAGCACATGACACAGGATTGCATTCTGATGGTTCTTGAATATCTCCAGTGTAGAGTCAGTGTAGAGGTAGAGTCTTGGCCACTTCTCTTGTTCAGCGATATCCAAAGCCAGCTGAACAGCATTAAGCTCTGCAACCTGACTTGATCCACATTATCCTTTGGTTGCTTCTGCAACTTGCCATGTGGGACTCCATACAGCTGCTTTCCACTTCTGGTTTGTCCCTACAATGCCATAGCAACCATCAGTGAAGACAGCATATTGTTTTTCATCTTCTGGTAGCTGGTTGTATGGTGGAGCCTCCTCAGCCCATGTCACCTGCTCCTCTTCCTGTTCAGATGAGTCCAAAACTCTCACCTTCTGGCCAGTTTGTGATAATTTTCAGCTCTGTTTCTTCTCTTGGGTGTGAAGGTCCTGCCTCTTCTTCATTATCCACTATGCAAACTGATTTAGTCTTGAATTTTCTTTTCTGGACTGCTATCTGTTTAGGTTGTCCTTCTGGCTGCTCAACAGTTTGCATGGACACAGTGCTGCTTGATTTGTTTCCTTTTCCCTCTGGCTTATCCATGGCTTGGGTGGACACGGTGCCTGTGGATTTGCTTCTTTTGTCCTCCACCTGACGGTGCTGTACCATATCCAGCAGTGTCTGGTAAGCAGTGGCCAGGTCCCAGCAGGTTGCCTTAAGCTGCCCATATCTGGAGCTGCCAGAGCATCTTCCTTTCACATATCTTATTATTCTAACAGGGTGTTCAGGGGTGAATTTCCAGACCATTGGAGGAGAGAAGTTATCCAAATACTTGCCCATGTCTTCCCACTTCCCATGCCGCTTGACATTATCCATTCCCAGGTCAGGCCTCCAGACAACCCCCCTAGAAGGCCCTGTTCTGCCTCTAAGCATGGTGTAGACAGTACAGAGGAAACATAGCAAAACTAGCAACAATATTAGGCTGTCCTTAACATCAAGAGGAAACTCAGTATTTTCAGACTGTTGTAGCAGGTCTGAAGGGGGAGAAGGAGGTGAAAGGCTGGAAACAACCATTCCCTCCTGTTCCCCCTACACATCAGGTGTGATTTTTAATGAGGCCCCCAAACCAGGACAAGCAAACAAGACTGAATATACATTCCAAATGAAACTCAATAACTCTGATGTTATCATGACAAACACAGGACATCAACATAGCAATTTTGATTCCTCTCCCTGGTATTAAAAAGAGCATCATGATAGGCAAATAGTTCCCCATATGCATAAATATATATGGGGTTTGGTACAAAGTCCATGTAAATACATCTAGCAACATGATAGTCAGGGAGTTTCTGTACCCCAAGACACAAATGCTTAGTATGAAATTGTAATTCTGACTTCTGTCTCCCACCACACATTGGGCATCAAAAGATGCGTTGGTTTAAAGGTAAACCAGCAGGAGAAATGAACCCAACTCAAGAGAGATTACAAGTAAGAGTTACAATTTACTAAAAAGTTTACAATAGATACAATGATCCAGAGAAAAACTGGGTTTAACCCACAAAAACAGACATATAACCCAGCATCCTGGGGCATGAACAGAATGGTATTTGTTAACCCCTCTGCTGAATGCCATGTGGTCCCCCAGTGCGCAAAGTAAAAGGAAAGAAAACCTGTTGATGAGGATGATGGTTGCAGTCTGGTCGAGAGTGGCAGTCATGGTCCCGTTGAGGTTCAGGTCCTCCTCTGGATCTGACCAGCAGTACCCAAAGTTGCAAAATCTGAAGATTATATATGCTCAGGTTCAGGTGGGAATGCCCAGTACTTCCCCCAAGGTGGGGAGTTTCATGCTGGATGATTTAACTCTATGAGTTAAATAAGTAATGGGAATATTTTTGGAATCTTTGATGGTCTAGGTCGTTGCAGCTGCCTATTATGTCAATCCATTATGGCCCATTAGCAGGGATGATCCTTAGGCTGGGTATGAAGGTGCTAATGCCTCCCCAGAGGAGAGCTATCACAGCCGAGTCACTGGTGTGAAGACAAAGAAACACTCCCCTATCCCACAGAGTTCTTTAACACCCAGCTTGTAGCCTAAAGTGTCAGGAGTGCCTGGGCAGCTGCTGCAGACAATCCATTATTAACAGTACACCAGAAATTACACAAAGGGCGTAGAATACACAGTTTTGGTTACATTCACATAGTGATAAACTGGTCCACCCCCCTGTAACTAGGACAGTGTTACAACTGATATTGTACATGCTATCAACCATGATGAAAGAACTTGGAGATACAGTTTTGTAGATATAGTGGTGCAAAACAGAGTTTAATATTTCTGAGTTATTGCACTATGTCAGATTTTAGAGTCTGGTACATGGGCAAACACAGGTATACTTATTTATATGTTCAGTGTATGCACTGACTATTCATGAGCCCTGTAGCCAAGGTCACCTTTACTAATAGAAACAATTAGAGTTAACCTAAAAAGGATCTTTTACTAATAAACCATGGTGCAAAAAATATTTATTAGTAAGAATTAACGAACCTTGCAGTCAAGCAGGTTATGTGTTTTAAGGAGGAGGTAGTAGGATTCCAAACAGCACCTCACATTGACAAAGCTACCCAACTTACTTAAATACTGGGGAGGGAGTGAAGAGGGTGCATTGGATTCTCCACAAAGCCAAAAATGATTGCAAACCAGTTAGTGCAAAAGTAGCATATTGAAGACATTCAACTGTACTGAGAGCTATAATACATTACAATTGTCACTGAAATGTTCAGCATAGCTATCCTGCTTCCAGCAATCTTTAGAGTTATTTATATATTACCCATATTGCTTTATTATTTTTCCTTTAAGAAGAGCAGTTTAATGCTTGAGTGTTTTTCAATTTTGCCATTCAGACCACAGATTAAGTTTATAATGACTAGCTTAATTTTTACAGGCTGTAACATGTATTTGGTCTGAAAGATACCCCTGGCGATATGAGGCTTTAGATGACTTTGGTGTTTCAATAACAGTTAGATGCAGTCCAATGCCTTCTTACAGTCCTATTGTGGCTGATTATATGACTGCATGTTCTTTCTGGCCATTGCAGTATGTAATTTACAACCTATTTCTTTTTTGGTGTTTGAAAAGGCAGACATCTCTGAACTACAGGGTTTGGAACAATTTGCCCTCTATTTCTTCTGTAACAGACAGATTACAAGTGGATGAGGAGTCTGCATGTGTAGCACTACAGGAAAAGAGAGCTCAAACTGAAAAAAAAGAAGACACAGATATGCTTGAAAGTCTGTTAGTGGAGATTGCTATTCAGGGTCTAGAATTGACTGGATTTGAAATGGTCATGCAGAGACAGGGGATCCATGGGACAAATCCCTTCATCTCCCTTCGGGAACATTTGGACTTTAGTCTTGAATAGGATTTATTTTATGTAACTCTGGGAGATTTTACCTCCACTGAAGTTGGCCCCCATTAGTTGCATTGCTCATGATACTCCTCTGAATGTACTGAAGATCACAGAACCATAGAGTCATAGAATGGTTTGTATTGAAAGGGACCTTCAGCATCATCCAGTTCCAACAGCCCTGTCATGGGCATGGACATCTTCCATTAGATCAGGTTGCCCCATCCAGCCTGGCCTTGGACACTTCCAGGGTGGGGCATCCACAGCTTCTCTGGGTAACTTGTTCCAGTTCATCACCACCCTCACAGTAAAAAAAAATTTCCCAATATCTAATCAAAACCCACCCTTTTTTCCTTTAAAGCCATTACTTCTGGTCCTATCACTGCATGCCTTTGTTAAAAGTCCCTCTCCAGCTCTCTTGTGGCTCCCTTCTGGTACTGGAAGGTGTTATAAGGTCTGCCCAGAGCTTTCTCTTCTCCAGGCAAGACAATTACAGCTGCTTCAGCCTGTCTACATAGAAGAGGTGCTCTAGCTCCCTGATGATCTTTGAGGCCTCATATGGACTCTCTCCAACAGTCCATGTTCTTCTGCTGGGGCCCCGAGAGCTAGACACAGCACTTCAGGTGGGGTCTCATTAAGAGAAGAGCAGAGGGGCAGAATCACCTCCCTTGACCTGCTGCCCACAATGTTTTGGATGCAGCCCAGGACACAACTGTTTTCTGGACTGCCAGAGCACTTTTCTGGGACATGATGAGCTTCTCATCAACCAACACCCCCAAGTTCTTCTAAGGGCTGCTCTCACTCCATTCTCCTCCCAGTCTGTGTTTGTGCTTGGGATTGTCCCAACCCAGGTGCAGGATCATGCACTTAGCCTTGCTGAACTTCACGAGGTCCACACAACCCCACCTCCCAAGTCTGTCCAAGTCACTCTGGATGACACCCCTTCCCTCCAGCTTGTCGACCGCACCACACCCCAAATCCAAACAAAACACTAAAGAAACTAAAGATTATTTGATGGAGCCTTGTTGCTTGGACTTGAGTATTCACACTGTCTGTGAGGTAAGCCTGGTTTTAAGGTTATTCCCAGATCTGTGCAAAGTTGACAGCAGAAGCAGAACTCATTTCCTTTTGAAGAGTGAAGGAGGGAGGTCCTGATTTGCCACGTTAGTGGTGTCTGAGAATGGAGGCATAGGGTGCGTTCATTTCTGAGTGAGTTTTGGCTTGGAGGAAATTCAAACCGAAGTAGTTCATTCCCCACACAGGTTAGAAACGTATCCCAGCCTTTAAAGAAAGATACAAACTCTGCAGTGTCAAAAATCCATTTTGGTTTATGTTCAATCCCTTTTAAGCTACTTTCTAGATGAAAAAGTATTGCCAATTGCCAAGTACTTACACACTGTGAGTCTTTACTTCCTTTTATTTCTTTAATATAAAGGGGGGAAAATCACGTAGGTAGAACAGTGAAAACCTCAATATATTTTTGTTGGATAGACTTAAGTGGTTAAGATAAAAAAGAAGTAATCCGATGTCAGAACTAGTATTGGAAAGTACAAAAAAGTTCTGTTCAAGATTTCATAGAAGACTGAAAGAAAGAGAATATCTCTTTTTTTTTTTCTCTCTGTATATAAAAGGAACATTTACCATAGTCTCTTTGTTTCTCAAACACTCAGCTTTTAGTAAAACCCACTGAAAATTATATAACCTTTCCTTCCCAATGATTAGGCTTTCACTAGCTGACATCCATTTTTAGTAATAGATGCAATAAAACCACCTGTGCCAAGAAAGTCAGATCCTTATGTTTATAGCAATAGAGTGGAAAGATTTACAATTTGCTGTAAAAAGTTTTTATGGTTCATGATAAATCCTAAATTCAAAGTGTTTCTTAACTTTGAAACAGCAACACTACTTTTCCTCAGTATATTTCAAAGAACATTGCAAAGGTGGTTTCAATTAGAGGTGGTCAATAATTATATTTCAGAAAGATTTTTAAATGGAAAAAGACCTTTTGTGAAATCAGTTTTTCTATCCTCTGTGAGGAAGACAGAAGTGATACATCTCAACAGTGTCACCAAAAAACATCTGTAATTTTAGTATTCACACAGAACATGGAATTATGGGAGAGCCTTCCAAGCAGTCAGCTGGAAGGTTACAGGAATACCCAGATCTCTGCTCAATGTTTAGGCAAAATTCATCTCAGAAAGGGCTTGGATCCACACAGTAAATTTTATTTCTACCACTATTTTGTTTTATTTATTTATATAAATATATATATATAAACTATTCCAAGTCTCTATTGTTAGCTCAATTTATTTCTGCAGAAAACTCTTCTGAGACAGTTTAATTTTTGCATATTTAAAAACAGTACACATCATACCAATCTAAAATTTAAAATTTAAATTTAAAATTTAAAGGAGTTAAGGCACCACCATGATATGTTCTTTATAGAAACCTAGCCTGAAAGAAAACATAGATCTCTTTACTATTTAGGGGATGTTCTGTTTACTTTTTAAAGATCTATTTTAGACCCTATTTTAGGAAACTGTGAAAAGATTTGCGTGTACAAGCACCATACAAAAAACCACGTTGATTCTCCTGGCCAAAAGCCATCAGCTCAGAGAAGTCAGCTCTCACAAGACAAAACTGAAGGTCTGAAGCTGTGTGGTTTATTCCTGGAGAGAAGAAAGTGTTACTCATGGATGTGGTGTTTGCTGTGTGGAGAATGGCAGAATTTTTGGTTTTCTCAAATATTACTCCAGGCCTGATGGATTGCATAATTCCAAAATGTCACTCTGAGCAGTGGAAGTCCACTGTCAAAGGGAAAATATGAGTGCAGGGTCCATTTCATATTCACAGAAAATATTAGA
>JAWWEW010000078.1:143747094-143799784 GCA_035583185.1 Anabacerthia variegaticeps | reverse complement strand
CCCCCCCCCCCCCCCCCCCCCCCCCCCCCTTGCCAGGTCTTTTTATTGTTTCTTGCAAGCTGCAGTATTGGACAAGGGCTTAGCCCGAGTATGATCTCTAAACTAAAGCCAGAAAATAGACTGAGATCAAGTTGCACTTATTTACTTTAGTAAATAAGTATATCTCCTCCTGCTGCTTGAGTCATGTCTTTTATGCTGTTGACAACACTACAGGTTTCTGACAATGAGTTTTCTCTAAAAGCAACCTGGCAGCAGCTAGTCTATTCTTCCCCATGTGCACATCAGCAGCCCAGTCCTGAGAGCTGGCTTTTACTGAGGAAAGGAAGGATCCCTTTTCATCTCAGCCTGACTGGAAACCTGCTTAATTTCATGTATAAAGAAAGCACCACTTCAGACTGGGATGTCACCGAGAGTGGTCAGGCTGGGAAAATATATCAGGGACATTGTCTGACTTGAGCTGCAACTTTAGAATCTTCTCAAAAGAAAGGTATTTTGCAGCTGAAAGCAAGTGTATTGTTGCTCCTTTAGTTTCTCTTCCACATCCAAAGGGGACAGGATGACTTTCCTGCTTCTCTTTTTCTTCTAGATGTGCAATTTAACAGGACATGTTTCAGCAGCATTTCTTTGACATTGTCATCATGTCCCTGGCTGGCCCCAGGAGTCCGGAGGTTATATAGGGCTATGGGATAAATTTGGGATAAGCTCCAAATTGGGCTTTATTTCAAGTGGTCATAGCACTAGTGCTGGAATATACTGGCTAAAAGCTACCTTGGGTGTATCCCTACTGGTACCACCTGTGCTGGGAGACGATGAGCTTGGCTGTCAGATCTTCATGGAAGACTTGATTGTTGTTCATCACAAGATATCTCACAACAAAATAACATTGTGGAGAAGATTGCAGAAGATAACATGGGACTGTCCAAAACCACGGAAATTTGAATTTTGGATAACAAGGGAATGAGAGAATATGTGTGAATGTGAGAAGTTCTGGGGAAGAGATGTTAAACTTGATTTAATGGACTTGCCAGGTAAAATCCCAGTGTAGTTTAGGACTCCTGGGACTCCTGGATCCCCAGGCTAGTGGACCATCACACAAGTGTTAGTCAGATTCTTTTGGGAAGTAATGCTGCAGTCATTCTGAAAGCAGTGTCGTATCAGCAGAAAATCAGGACTTTGTGCTGTGGTCACAATTAATGTGTTCTCTGCTGCGATCAATTTACACTTAATGATGCATTTAGTGGTAATAAAATTGGGAAGCTACAAAATATTTTTACCATTGTTTTAATTTGCTGCACTTTCGGTGTCAAGGAAAGGTGGGTTCATAATATATATTTTTTAGGGGAAAGAAAAATCCAAATGGCTGAAGCAGAAAGTCATGAGAAAAGAAAAATAACCAGGTTACTGGCAATTACAAGTCCATTTTCTCTGTACCAATCATAGGAGTGCTGAGTTAGGAAAATGGCATTTAGGAAGTTGTTCTTATAATTAGAAATGCCCTCCTTGCCTCTGTACAGTAGTATTCTCTATGAAATTTCTCTGCCACCAGGCAAGGTTTTTAGGAAGTCATTATGACATACAAATAGACCACAAAAAATTAAATTGATTAACACATCATATGAATATTTTCAGCTTCTTAGTTTTGGCCAGTGGTAAATTCTAATGGACATCTAATCAGCAAAGAAAGTCCAAACATCTGAGAACTCTGAATCATTGGGAAAGTTATGACATAAAGCTTATCTTCAAGTGAAGGAAATGTGACACACCAGTTTCTGTGGATTGGAGATTTTGTTCAATATATTCCTCACTGCAGCAAGGGGGCAAACCAGACCCAGTCCAACCTATGAATTTCCCTGCTGGGGAGATTTCAGGCAGGAAACTTTGGGCATGAGAATTCATTTTTTCCCCCATGTATTAGTCTGTTCAGTTCAGGACTGTTGGACTTTGATTCAGTGGCCCTTGGATGGGCATGAAAAACATTTCTGTCATCCTATATTTTCTTAGGCAGGCAATGTAGATGAGCACAGCTGAAAAAGAAATGTGGTCATCAAATAATGTGAACATGCAGAGTTGACTCACTTTTCTCTTCCTGTCCTGGAACACCAAAAGACATTATCTCACCTTTTGGCATTGGGAAAAGTGAAGTGGAGGACTGAGACAGACTGAAAAGATTAGCTTGAGCAGGTGCAGAGAGGTAGGTGGGAATATCTTTCAGCTGTTGAATATTGGTTCACATAGTTTGCAGTGCATTTTTGCATTTTCCATAAAATCTTGGAGTTCAGAGGGACAGACTGTTTTCAAGGGTCATCAAATTTCAATCAATAAGGAACAGAAAAAGAACAGAATCTCAAGCCTGTCCCAAGTCTCTTCCACAACTTAACACCATCTCATTTAAATTGTTGAGGTTGGAAAGTTTCTGTTAATTAGCTTTCTTTTACTATTTTCCCTTTTTGGACCTCTTTAAGACTTCAAGATTTCTGCATTACCATTAAGGATTTTCCACTGTTTGAAGAAATATAAAGTGCTGAATTGTTAAAGGAAGGTAAGATAGGGAAGACCATCTGCCTTAATCCTTTGCTCCCAGCTAGAAGCTGAGGATGCAGAGAACAGATCTGTAACTAGCATGTTTTTATACAATAGGAGAGAGACTGAGATGTGTTTACAGACACCTCTGTTGTAAAATAGCCAAAAGACAGAAAAATTCACCTCAGGAAAGCCAAAATGAATCAGGGCTAATTTTATTTCTGCATGAATTCAATGCAAGAGTGAGATGGCAGTGTGGTGAGTGAGATGAAAACATTATGTGCAGAGCCTTTCCTGGGTCTCACTGGGATGTGTTTGGGGAAGTTGATGTTCCTCCTGCGCAGGAGAAATTCCATTTGCATTTATAATTATCTTGGCATTTTCTAATACCTTTTTCACAAGGACATGCAGTGATAGGATGAGAGAAATGGCTTTAAACTGAAAGAGGGCAGGTTTAGATTAAATATCTGGCAGAAATTCTTTACTGTCAGGGTAGTGAGACATTGGATCAGGTTGCCCAGAGAAGTTGTGGATGCCCCATCCCTGGAAGGTGCCCCTGCCCATGGCAGGGGAAATAGAGATAAATGATGTTTAAGATCTCTCCCAACCTAAACCTTTCTATGATCCTGTGATAATCTAAACAAATATGTTTTCCATTGAATCTGGAGCACCATAGGCTCTAGCACTGCTCTCCCAATTACTGGCCTTTGCTAAAGGAATAAAGAAAGGAGGACACAGGAGCTAGTTCATCAAGGCCTTTGTTACTAATGTCAAGTTCAACTCTTAAATTAAAAAAAACAAACAAACAACAAAATATACTCCCTAATTTTGAGATTTCTCTCATGGACACTGCACAAAGGAGTGGTAGGAAAATATAGAAGTAAGCAAAAGAGCTCTATTTGGTGTTACCTCACATCTTCCCATGGTTTTTGTAATGAGAGTGCCTTGTTGCCTTTCTTCCCTGCCTCTGGCAGGTAAGCAAGGGTTTTAATTTCAAGCCATCAGGAGACTGTATGGAGATATGGGCTATATCTGTTCAGACTCAGTTGTGGGCTAATTATGTTTACACACTTCTGGATGACTTGAAACACATAAATGGAACATTCATACCTATTTACATGAGACTATTAAGAGACCTCCTCCTTGCTCCTAACATCTACCTCCTGCTTATTTGTTCTTGAAAAGCAGAACATTGTACCTTCACACAAAAAGAGGCACATTTCCTAGAAATACTCACCTAGTTTTTACTAGATCACAGGTGAGTTTCTTTCTTCTCTGAGAATGCCTCCACAATCTACTATCCAACATCATATACTGGGCATCCCAATAAGGGAGAATGATGACATATTTATAAAGTCCCTTTTTTTAATGTGAGAAATTGCTGGCATCAAGAAGCCCAGATACCAAGTGGAGTAATAGGATTCCACTAAAGAAACATATGCTTCAGATGCTCCACATGAACCTAAGACATTTCTCCAGGTAACCTCAACAGAACATATTTGCCCTGGTGATGTCCCAAAGTAGAAGAGCACTTAGGTGGGACTGACTCTGGCTGGGGAAGAAAGGTGCCCTCTAAGGAGACATCCTGTGGTCCTTTGGCAGCGCCTGTGCTGTTGTATCTTTTTGGAGTAATGCTCTCTCTGTTCCACTGCTGCCTTCTCTCTCATCTCCCAGCACCTTGCTGGCAGTGGCTCTTGCCCAGGACACAGAGACAGGTGTACTGCAAGATCAGAATCTCTGGGCTTTTCTCTCTCCTGAAGTAGTTAAAGTTCTTTGATACTGAATAAAGATATCTTGTCACCTATTTATCCAGGCCAGCTTCATTTTGCAGTCTCACTTTGAGGAGTTCAATTCATTGCAAAATGGAAGGTAAAGGCTGAAAATCAAGATCTTTTATTCATTTTTTCCCCATGCCAGAATCCTTGTCCTATGCAATCCAGTGACACAAGAGGTAATTTTCTGATTCTTATAAGTGTTGTGAACGTAATAAAAGTCTCTTTTCCTTTATTCCTATACTTGAAGGAGTTGTGAGCAAAACTTCAGAAGTGTCCATCCCATCATGAAAACTATCTGTGAGAATTAACTATGTCTCTTCCCCAGTTCATCAGCAGATGGTGGCAAAGAGTTCTTCCTCATCTGAATTTCAGACCCCAAGGGCTACACAAACATGACAATAACAACTGATGGGTAATATTTTGCCATCTGCTGCACTCCTTAGCTTCAGCTGCTCTATTAGTGTCTGAATGAACCTGTTGCAACTTCTAGTTGCCTTCCCACATGCAAAGCTTTGTGAGATCATAGAATCATTTTTGGCATCATGTCCTTTTTCCAGGTAGCCCTTACCTTCTGAAGCCCTTCAGACCTTATTACTCTGATTAAATCCAGAGAGTTCACCTGTTTTCAACTGGTGAACTCCCTGGTTATTCTCTTCTTTCCACCAATTTGCCTTTGTTATTATTTACTCTGTACCTGGATTATTTAACTATGAGGGCATATAGGAGTATGATGCATATGAACTATGTGGCAAACCACAACTATATTGCAAGTTGCATTACTCGATAAATAGAAAATGAAATGAAAACTATTTGTCTGTACACAAAACAAATAAAAAAAAGCCATACAAGGTCTCTTACATGAAAGATCTCACCATATCTAATAATTATCTCCTGAAATTGCCAACACTGCGCTTGAATTCTCAACAGCATCTTGTAGCATGGACTGATGTTTCATTATTACAATTTCAAGGCAGTCTAAAATCAGTAATCCTAAAACTTTTATTTGGGATTAGAATACAGATTGCCTTTTATCATTTCCATTTTGCATTGCAATTTTGTCTCAGCAATGTGCTAATAACTAGTCCAAATTAGCATTTTAAGCTTTATTTGTGGCAGATCACAGCATGTGTCTACAGTCTATCCCTTAGCAACACAGCTTGGGAGATACACAGACTTATGGGTGTCTCTAGCATTGGCAAGAATATTGAGAAAATCTGGTGAAAAACTATGGGGTAAACAATAGTGTTGCTCCTAAAACTAAATCTGTTTCCTAGTTCTACCTTGATTCTGAACTGTAAGATGACACCTGTGATGAGAAATAGCAAATGCCAGTATTATTTTCAATGTGGTGTTATTTTCACCTTTTCCCCCCACCACTTTATAGTCATAAAAACATCCTTTCAGTGCAGCAGGGAAGCACAGCTTCCTCAATCAGTCGAAACCAGTATGGGGAGTGGAAGTCAAGGTCATTTTCTCTCACAATGAAATGCAAACAGTGAGAGCTGTTCTATATTGAAATACCCATCTCCATTAATGGCTCTTAAATGCTATTCTTAATTAAAACACTTAAATTCATTTAAAATACTTAAAAGGAAGTGAGGAATGTCACGGTGTACAGACGGTAACTGCAGAAAGCTAGATTCCAGAGACAAAAGCAAAGATGGTGTTTAACTCTATGGAAAACGGGGCAGGAAGCAACACAGAAGATCCGGTAAAAGAGAGTGATCCAGGCAAGAAGTCAAACATCTGCCGCAGTGAAAAACCTCAAAGTAGAGATTCCAGATGGAGATCTGAAAGGCTCAGCTCACTTAGTGTGGATGGGAGGCAGACAGTGGGGGACTTTTATAAAACAATGAATACTAAAAAGGTCAGTGAGACAACAAGGGGTCTTTCAATTAAGTTAAAAGGCAATGATTAAAAGCTTAGAAAAGAAAATAACTGACCTATTGTCACATCATCTCATCAGTACCCAGCAGTTTAGAGGAATCGGCAAAGAAGTCCCAATATTAGGCAATACAAATGTTACCTTGATGTCTGACATGGTCTACATAATATGTTTAGTCTTTAATTATATATCTACAGTCTACTTTTTGCATAGGTTCCCTGGCTTTAGCATAGAGAAGATGGATCCAGGCAGGAGCAGGACTGTGTTTATACAGGTAGTTCAAAACTTACCTGTTTAGTGCTTGTGGGTTTGGCTTTGAGACCAAAAGGGTCTTCTTTAGTTTATAATTGTCATAGTGCAGCAACACTCATGAAACATTTCATGTTCAAAGTCCTCAATTTTATACTCTGGAGCAGCATTGAGTCATTGACACCAACACTGTGACCACCAGTGTTGATCAGATGGCAGCTCTTTTACTGGATTTGCCCATAAAGACCCTTCTGTTTTCTGCAGAAAGTGACACAGGGTCTGGGCAGGCAATAAATTGAACATGAAGGGGTAATGAGTCTTTACAGCAATAAAAACAAATCAAGGGCCACATCCTAGGCCACATTTGCAAGCCTGTAGCCAGAACAACAAGAGAAGAGACCATCCCACTCTGCTCGGCTTGTGTTAGCCAAATTTGGTATTTTCAGTTCAAGAGAAGCCTTGAAGAACTGGAGATGGTCCAATGAAGGGTGACCAAGATGATTAGATGGTTGGAGAGCTTGATGCACTAAAAAAGGCTGAAAATTAGCTTTGTTTATTGCTACACCTAGAGCAGGAAAGGCTCAGGGAGATCTAATCACCATGTCCCAATGCCAAGGATGCAGTTTTAAAGACACACGGGGATACATGGTGGCAGGACCAGAGGCAGTGGGCACAAGTTGATTTGGGGGAAATTTTGTCTGCATATAAGAAAAAAATGGTTCACTGCAAGAGCAGTTAAGCATTAGAATATATTGTCCAGAGAAGTGGGGGAAATATTAAAGACCTGGCACGACAAGATCCTGCATAACATAACCTAAGGTGCTGCCTGGAAGGTTCATCCATATAACCTCCCTTTTTAAATGAAAGTTTTCTATTATTTGTTTTCTCTCACTGTCCTGTCTTAGAGGAGAAAGAGTGGCTTCATGCTCAGCTTCTACTGTGCGTCATCCATGAGGGAAGAACCATACTGCCTGAGAATGTTTCTGGAAAGAGTTAGAGAGGAAATACACACAAGGAAAGTGTCCTTTACAGCCTCCAGCCTCCCACCTAAAACAATGGACAAGCCCGTTCTAAGGGATTTGTCCTGTCTCTGCTGCCTAAATGTCCTGAAAACTATTCCCTGTCCCCTGCTGTGACCTTCACTATGGCAGTGGCTGTCAAGTGATAAGCATAGTTGTCCCTCCAAATAGAAGAATATGTTGAACCGTGTAAAATAAACATAATTCCAAACCCATATCTTCCAGCAGCAGTGCAGTACATTGTCTCTTAACATAATGGATTTGTTAGCATCGCCTCAGTTTGAGGAGTGCAGCAGGCACTGCTAAGGTGAATTATGAGAGGTTAACAATGAAAAGTAAGCATTGTGTGCTGAACTGATGACTCACACAGAGTTTTTCAAGAGATGCACATATTAAAAACAGCTGGAAAATATCAGACAACATAAAAAAATACACCATCGCTTAAGTTCTGATGTCGTAAATAGACATGGAAATTTAGTGCTGATTATATTCAGCTTTAGAGGCTGTAGTGGAATATATGGCATCACAACAGTTACAGTGTGGCTTTTGATTTATCTCACTGACAACCATCAGACCCTTCAATGCCTCAATGACAAATAAGCACAGAAGAGCACAGACACGCAAACTGCAATAGAACTGATTTATATGAAGTGAGAAAGAACTCCGTATGCATGTGTAGTCATACCCCCATGCTGGCTGATACACACTTCTCTCAAACTATTTCTGTGACAGATTTATAAGGCATCCAGTAGGTTTTTGATCTGTCAGCACCTGCAGTGCTAGCTTAGCTTTAAAAACACACCCATGTCCCTGGAAGTTCACCGATGAAGCACGTAGGATAATTGGAGATGAACAGAATGTACTTTCCTCATGCTCTGTTGCGTTATGTGTCTCCTCTCTACATATTACACCATGAATTGGAAAATGAGAAGTTTAATAAGCATACAATTGATTTGAAAGATAAAGTGTCAATATATTCCTGCTTCAAATATGTTTCTAAAATGAGAGTTCAAACCCGTGAAGGCAGGTTCTGGAAAAGAGATTCCAATTAATCTTTATTGAAACAGCAATTACTGACATATGAAATTACATGTAATAAAAAATTAATGAAAATCAGCTTTAAGAGCAAATAATTTTTATTGATCAGGATTGTGCTGTAATCACAGCTATTTAATTCTTATATACAATGCCACAACTAATGTGTAAGGCCCAGTCACTAGTTCTGTACTCAGACACCAACTACAAACCAGCAGGGCAAGAATAATTTCCCCATATACAGGCAGGAACGTAAGGAGTTTTTGTGACTCATCCAAAGCCATGGAGGGAATCATCTGAAGAGCTTGAGCACCCCTGGACCACATGCAGAATTCTTTTGCATGAAGTTTGAGGGCTCTTGTGGACTTTGTCAGGTTATAAAGTCACAGAGGTACATCTCTGAGGTTTCCATTTACATTCAGCAGAAACAAGGCTTGCATCCCTGAATTAAGGAAAAAGAGGGTGAAAATATGGAATATATATTGCCCAGAGTGATTAATAAGGTAGGTGTTTGTTCCTACAAGTATCACTGGGTACAGATGTAGGTCCATGGCATGAGTGAACTGCATCAGGTTGCTAAAAAAACCACAAGCAAGCAAATAACAATTGCTTCACCCCTTCAAGAGCCCTGAAATCCCAGGCCATGAAATGCATATTCATACACTCAACAGCTATTTTCTTTTCCTGGGTATTTGTTGTTTCTTGTGATTCAATGCACACATGTACCACTGTAAATCTTTCCTTTTTAAATCATAGTGGCTTTCCTCTGGGGATCTTTCTCCTAGTGTGCCTTTCTTTATTATTTTCTGGTCTCAAGCAACTTTTTAACCTAGAAGTATTCCTCTACACTTGTTTATTTTTCTCCCTTGTTAGCTTGTTCCAAATGGCTGCAAATTTACTCAAAGCCCTCCCAAATCCAGATCCACATTTTCACATTCAGAGGAGAATAACACACACAATGACTATTCCTATGCCAAGAAGTAAAAATCAGATGGATATAAAGTAGTGTCCTTGAAACCAAAAGGACCACTATGTTTCACTTCTACAAAGTTACATCCTCCATTATCTCCCTCCAAACAGCAGAAGAAATTCAATAGAAAAAGCTTGGATGAGGAAACATTATTCAGACTTCTTCTCTCACAGTTATCACAACTTTTCCCCCTGCCACAATCTTACTCACTCGCCATCATCCTGTGTTGCCATCTATCCTGCATTTGGTGGGTGGGGACTTCCACTATAGAAGAGGGAAAATATATTTACTGTAAGATAATGAAGTATTTCCATACTGTAGTGTTCACTAGCTATGAACAAGGAAGCGCTTTCCAACATTGCAAACGAGGGATAAACTTCAATCATATGAAAAATTCCAATGAAACCAATCCATGAGGCTGCTGACCTGCTGATGTGACATGAAGGACACTCCAGAACTTCACTATTATAATCTAAACCCAGTCTCTTTTTACTGGTAGATATGCTGTCCCAGCTCCTTTCCTCTCTGTTATTCTCAGTCAATATAAAGCAGGTATTAGGGCTTTGGATATCACTTATCTTTCATTTCAGATCTGTTTTTCTCCTCCTCAACCCATGAAAAATTGCCTGCAACTAGCATTCAAGGAAAATATTACTTTTTTTTTTTTTATGTGTGCAAATATTCATGCCACATAAAGTCAGTCAAATGAAATTATGGAAGGATGAAATTAGCCAAATTGGCAACCAGGAAACATGAGAATTAAAGAAGAAAGTGCATGAGCAAACTTGCCCATTTGACCAAACCAGCATGGAACAGGTACAGAATATGTGGAGGTGCCAGGGCCTCCTTGCTTAGTGCTTACCCCTAAGCTCTTACATAGGGGGATGATTGCTCTCAGCCTCCCAGGATGTGAATTGCTCACCCCTATGCAAGACAACTTGACATTATTTGGATTACAGCTTTGCTGGAGGTCCCAATTAAGTCTGGAAACCTTTACGTTAGTTATGCATGATGAGACTCAGTCTGGCACAGCAGTGAAGAGTTTATTGTGTAAACAGGATGAGTGAAACAGTATTATCACTTTTATTGATAGATAGGGATAACAGGCATAGAGTTTTGATTTACTGACAAATTTGTACAGTTCCTGCCTGTTATCACATATGCAGAGTCATGCCCTGAAACTCAATCGTCCATCTTAATCTGCTACCTTAATTGCCCATCTGCTCAGAGCAGGGTGAGGGACACTCCATTTCACTTTGCACAGATGTAAATGTGTCTGTGTGCTGTGTTTGGCTTCGGTTTGACTCATGCACTTGAACAAAACCTTCACTTTGACTCATGCACTTTGAAGAAAACCATTACTCCATTTTAGTCTCACTTCAGGACCAATGACCTAGACTTCCCAGGGTTGGGTGTAAATTCTCATTCTCATCTGAAGCCTCATTTCAAAAGAAATTTAAAAAAAAAATCTAGGCATCTTCAAATGTTTTAAGATTTTTTAAACTGCACTTATGAAAATAGTAACTCAGCATGACTCAGCATCACTATTCACTTTGAAAAAATGCAAGCCTGTGGCTCAGCAGCTGGTGCACAACAGAGTCTGTTAATGAAGCTGGTCAGCACCCATCAAGACTTCATTTAATTTTACATAAGCAGTCCCTAATGTAACCTCTGCCATTTCATACTAAATGAGGAACTATAAGCGCATAACTATGTGGAAGTCTGAAGATAACAATTCAGGCTCCAGTTCAGCAGCATCCAACGGGGGTCAGTGCTAGGGATTGGCCTTAATGGGACCCATTCACGGGCTTCAGTGTGGACATAGGTCTGGATTTTCACCACTTTAGCACTTTACCAGTTCTGTCGAGTTCCAGACACATTGGGATGAGACCTGGGCATGCACTGTCTCTTCCACAGAGAGCAGTGCTGTCATGAGCAGTGGGAACAAATCATCCCTATTATTACTCAACATGATGAAAGATATAGGCAGATTGACAAAAAGCGGTGCCTGACAAGCTGGAAAAGCAAAGATAAATCCCACTAAACTTGCACTTAATTTTTTTTTTTGTACTTGCAATTCATAGGTGGAGCAAGAATTCCTGTAACCTGGGATATTTCAATGCGAACAGAAGCAGAATCTGCCTGTTCATGTTGACTGGGTGGTTCTGCTTTCTTTGCACCACAAAATGACTGCATAAATCTACTTTTGCTCTAAAAGCTGAGAGACGAAGTTCAGCTGCTACACACTTGCTTGCCAAAGAACAGGCAGCCTCCTGCTAAGTAATCTTTCCCAGGTAGCAAAATTTTTATGGTTCTGTAATGCTTCATCAGGTGTTAATCATAACATTTTACTGTCTGAATAACAAGCTTATCTCCCTTAAGAAAGCTTTGGTTCACATCCAAAATTCTGTTCTCAGAGTAGACAATATACTTTGATAGCAGTGACCACATTTCACCCTGTGCCCAATGAATTTTTAGACTCATGGATTGAATAAGTGTATTTGTTAATTGCTGCCTTTGATATTACAGAAGCACCTATGATTTATTTCCCAGGATACTGCTGTTGAAGAAATCAGTAATTCCAGAGAGGAATAGTTTTTTCTCCCACTCATTGCTGTGTAAAAATGTAGCCTGATTAAGGTTAAAAGATAACAGTGAAAATTAACACCTCACTCATGATCAAGAGCCAGACCAGTGCAGAAAGCTTTGTATTCACATTATCATGGGCAAATTTGTCTTTTCCCTGTTCTATAGAAAAAGGAACAGAGTTTGTTCTCTCCCACCACTTGATGGAATCTGAACTTATTCAAGCTCAGACTCTTTGTCAATATTTTCAAGAGATCTCTTAAGTGATGTAGAACCCAAAACCTCCATTGCAGAGCAGTTTCCTGAACACCTGTCTTCTAAGTACTTGCTCTTTTGGAAAAAGGGACTTATTCTCATAAACCATGGGGTTAGTTCTAAAAACTTGGCTCCCTCTCCATTATGCTTGTACAATGTTCAGCTGATAAAGCACCATTCCCTGAAATGTTCCACTCCCAGGTTTTGAGTGGTCCCTGAAAGAGCTGTTGTTTTGCATTGTATAAGGCCATAATGAGTTATTCTGTCCAAAATTCTATGAGGTTATTGTTGTCTGTGTTTTTTGCCTGTGAAATAAATATGATCTTATAATGGTATGTTTTAGTCAATGCTCTTCAAACAAGAAACAATCATCCCTTTCATCCTTCCAATGGCAATTTTTAGCCTTTATTTTTTCTGTTTGATCTCAGAATGTTTTGTGAAGGAAATAACATAGAGTGAGTGCCTAGCCCCAAAATAAATGCAACATCATCTTTATGGACTAGAGTTCAAAGCCTCACTGTTAATATGCCCTTTTCACACATGGGTCATTCTGCAGCAGACAAGTGCGGACGCCAAGATGTTCATCTGGTGTCTGTAGGTCCACTGTCTGGGAATGTGCTCCAAGGAGATGTCATGGTAGGATTTGGAAGATATTGCAGCCAAGTATATGGGGTGGCTGCTCCAAGACTCAACCTCCTGGGTCCACAGAGACAGGCTCCTGGTTAAAGGTCTCTGAGCCACAAAAGTTACTTTAAGGTTTCTGAAAGTAATCCCACACATGGGTTGCTGCCTTATCCGTGTTATGAACATGGCCACTCCCTGGGACACAGCCTGAGTCATTGCTATTAACCATTGCCTGCTGTATTCTTCCATACACATCTGTAGAAGAAAATCCTTCACCTTGAGGAAGGTGGGTGAGAAAGGTGGTGAGAGTCAAGTGAACTCATTCTGACCTTGTGCACCTGCTGTGTTGACAGACCCTTATGGAAAAGTCATATTGAACACAAGGCTGGTGTCATGGCACTGCAGGTGGAGGGATGTGGGGTGCTGTGCCACTGCCAGACTCAGAAGGTAAGTTGGAGGACTCTGAGGCTCAGAAAAACAGTCTCCAGCAGTCTTGACATTGTGGAGCTACAACACACTTAAGTCCTTTAACCAGTACACTGGACACAACAAGTTTCAATGCAGCATTTCCAGGACATGCTGTTCTGGGACAGGTGACATGCTGTGATCACACTGTGGTTCTACATGGAGATTTAGCAGAAAAGCCCAGAGAAGCTGAAGTTTTCTAGTTTAACCTCAGTTGAATGTAATTCACACCAGTTCTTCAGCAACATTAGCTGCTGGCCCCAGGGTGAGCCGGATTTTTACATGAAGTGCTAAGCTCACTGCCGTCCTTCAGATATTTTTCAAGTGACTTGCCAAATATCTGATCTCATCAAATCCATTTGTACAAGGTACACCCTGAAACTGAGCTTGCATCCAAGGCCTTCAGCCAGAGGGTGTTGTGGGCTTTCAGAGCTTGAAGTGAATCTGATCCTGTCACTCAGGCAGAGGTATGAAGATGAGCCAATCTAGAGGGGACCTAAGAGTCTGCTTATATTTTAACCTTAGTTTTTCTTGTCAGAGTGAATTTTTTTTTCTTTCTGCTTATACTGTTCTGACAGAAACTGGAGAGACACAGCCCATCAACTCTTATAGATTTTTTTCTTTAAGCCATGGTCACGTATTAAGAAATGCCTCCCCCGTTGTTATGCTGACTACCTTCCCGTCTGTTTGAAATCTCAAATCATTGCAGAGGCAGAAAAGTCATGGGAACAGCTGCCTTTTGCAAGCCATGAAGTCCTACCATTAGTCTGCACTTAGTCTTGGCTAAAGAGCTTACCTGACTGTGCTACAGGTTAACTCCAAGGGCAAAGCTTTTCAATATCCACAGCAAGTAAAAAAAAAAAAAAAAAATTGTTTTCTCTTCTTATCAATCTCACCTTACCTGGCTGCTTTCTCTTCAATTTCTATTACTTCTCATTTCTGCCACCCTGTATGACTGCTTGCTTGGCTGTGCAAGTGCAGTAGTGCAGCTATGTGGTTCAGTGTTCTAGGTGTGATGGTAAGGGAAGCCAACAAAGAAATATTAAAAAATATATTTTTTTTAATTATTTTTCTAGATGTTTATTGGAGAGTTTCTGCTATTTTTTTTATTCAACATATTTTCTAACACTTTATGAATGCTCAGTAGCTTTGCCCTTCATTAAGTTGTGTAGTACTTTGTCTTACCTATGGAAACCTTGTCATCTGCTATATCCTGCAGAAGGAGGTCCACAGATTAACTACATGCAATATGATGAAAAAATGCCTTTTTTTTCTTTTCAGACTCCTTTCCTTCAGCTTAATTTGATGTCCATAATTCTTTTACTGACAGAGGTTGTAAACAATCTATCCCAATAAATCTTTCCATGCCAACAACAACTTTTACAGACTGTATCTCCCCTTCTTTTCCTTAACTCTGCCCTTACCCTAAGTTGTCTCTTGTTCAGAATGAAGACTTTCAGCTCAGGCACTCCTGGTACAGAAGCAGTTTCTCACATCAATTGTACCTGAAGTGCTTCTCTCAATCTTTTCAAGCCTCGTATAAATCCTGCAGGATGGGAATACCAGAACCGTAAACAGCATGTGAAGCATGGGCAAGATATGGATTTACCCCGTAACACAGTAATGCTCTTTCCTTCCTTCTCTAGCCCTTTTCTAATAATTGCTAACATTTCACTTGCTTTCTTGACAGCTGAGGTGCAGCAAGCTGATGTTTTCATCGTACTGTCACAGCCACAAGATCTCACACATGAATGGTAATGGTCAGTTCAGAATCTGTCATGTTACACAGGCAAGAGGCAATGATTTCTATCTCATGGTGTCACTTTATATTTACCTTCGGTGAGTTTCACCTGCCAGTCACTGAGTTCTGTGAGAGGTACACAGGGGACATAGCACAGGACTTTAATACCCCAAATATCTTAGTATTATCAGTAAATTTTGTTAGTTCATTGCTTTTCCTAAACTGTTTAAGAATAAGGTCTAATATGGATAGAGGTGAGTGACCATGAAGCACACGGAATACAAGAAGAATGTTACAGAAAAGCCTTCACACCCCTTCCATTCAAACCAGAAGTCCTCAGCACTTCTTTCATGGTGGTCTTGGAGCTGCCTGTCCTGTGTTATGTTGAAAGGCAAAAAACCCCACAAACAAACAAACAAAACAGCAACAACAACAAAAGTGATTACAAATGCCTAAAACTCTCAGGAATTGGAAAATTGGCTCCAGGAAAAAAAGATCTCACAGGCAGTGTGCCACCGGCCCATTCATGTGTTCAGGGAAGAGGGAGGGAGAAGAGGTGGAAGAGGACACCACAAAGACTTCAGTCTTTCCCACCTGCTGAAAGAGATTGGCCACTTCCAGTGTGGTTTTCCAGCATTATCCAAGAAGAGCTGTCAATTATACCCCTATTCACATATTTGGTTTTCCTCAGAGAAAGACCTACTCGTGGTGTTTTCAGATCAAAAGGAGATTTTTGCAAGTTGCCTAGAGCAGATTTAATTGCTCAGGCTGCCTTCTCTCAACTATACTGATGCCCAAAGCACATTTTTTCCCTACAGCATTGGCGTAATGCCTTTACCTCCCCACATGCCTGCAAGGTGAGGAAGTACTGTCACTCCAGCTTACAGACTGCAGATGGGACAGGAGAAGTTCAAAGGCAATGTCAGCTTTCAGGTCCTCACATCATTGTCCCCAAACCCCTTCACTACTAACACATTATTTGGCCATTTTCTCTCTATGGTGATGACTTCCTTCCCCTAACTTTGTGGAAACTCTGGAAGAAAACAGTCTCCAGGGTAAATGATTCAATATCTCTGATGTCTAATGAATAGGAGGCACACTGGACTTCAGATACTTTGTCTGGTACAAAGAGTCCAAGGTGAGAGAGGAGTTTATGAACCAGTCCCATCCTGATCCTGTTCTTTATTCACTTCTGTTCCCACAACCAACCTTTCACTCAATCTCCTGACAAACCTATAGTGTTGTACTCTGGTAAACCTCAATTCCTGCTGATAGATAGAACTACAGGAATAACACAAAAAGAAAATATTGCTAGGGCATTGCTTCTTTACCCAAACCCCTATTTAGAAAACAATCTTATTTCCCAGCAATGCTTTGCATGGACACGTGCAAATAATGGCCCTGCCCAAAAAGCACTTTGAAAGTTGCTAAGTCAAGCATCTAAAAGTTAATAACGTATAGTTCAGATTGTCTTACTCTGGCTTCATTTTGTAAATATAATCTGTAACTACAAAGATACATACATATATGGTTTAGTGGAGAACTTGACAGCATTGGCTTAATAGTTGGAGTCAATGAGGTCTTTTTCAACCTTAATCATTCTATGATTTTGTATACTTCTATATACTATGCTATAATTTTTCATTGCAGGAGAGATGTCTGGAAGTCTCTGCATGAGGAACTTGACATGTCTGTGAAAAGGAATGTGCAAACTGAAACAGCCATAACATTGTTAGCCACATGAACAACAGAAACAGAAAAGTCCTGTCCTTAATATTGGATATGCACCTAACTAAAGATTTGTGTTTGGGGCTTTTTTGGGAATGGGACCAAAGACTTGCTGTAAAAATCCTTGCTCTACCCATCATGACATGGACCATAACAGGATAATTAAGCTTAATATAGTAGCCAATATATAACAAACATGACAAATGTTTTAGCACCGGGTCTGCTGCATTTTTTTACACAGCTTCTTCAAAGTACTCTCCCAGGGCTGAATTAAGGCTGTTGAGATAACTAAACCACACAATACTGTTCCTAAAATGTGTTTATTTTAGGTTTAATTATGCCTCTGCGTTCTCTTGGTTTTCAAAACTTGTTTATTAGGTAATAATAATTCTACTATTCTCCCAGAATATCTGCAGTTATTAAAGTGTTCTCCCAAAATGTAATTCTAATTTAACGTAATTTTTCAATGTAGAAACCTCCTTTGTTTTTTGTAGTTAAACCCTTGTACATGAACAATATAAAAAGACACTTTAGAAAAAGAAACTTCCGGGCAAATTTTCCCTTCAGTGCCAAAAAAAAAAAAAGCCATACAAGTCATCCAAAGACTCAAAGGTATGGAGTACTGCTTTTTAATTTGTGTGAGTTTAATCTTAACTTTTGAGATTTCAGGTTTGCAGATTTCTCCTGGCTGAGTCACTGTACTCTGGAAAAGCTGACGCAGATCTGTTTTCTTCTTAGAACCAGTTCCTAACAATTTTCTCTGACTCCTGCTCTTTGTGAAGCTTGTCAAAACAGCAGGCACAAATACAGACTCCTCTCTTTTCCTTCCTCCACTTCACATTGACCTTTCCATCCTACTCTTATTAGTCTCTTCCTCCTTCCCACCATAGTACCTTTGTCCTCACAGCATCTCTGGAGATTCCCCTTTCTTGGTTTCTTTCCTGAACAGGCTTGTTGAGAACAGGACTTGGTGAGAAATATGTTTTGCTTTTCTGATGGGATTAATGGCCAATTTTTTTTTTTTTATTTTTATTTTTTTTTGCATTTGAACATTTCTTTCCTAGAAGAAATTTAGTTTCTCCTGCAGGATGCACTCATATAAAGTGATGTTTTTTCAAAATGTCAGTCTCTTCTCCTCTCACAAAGAGCCAGACCACCTCTGCCCTTAGCAAAAATGTTATTTGCCAAAAATGCTCCTGGCTCTCGTTCACAGAGAAAACATCATATGGTTGAATAAACTGTTATTATGATCATCATGTCTCTTTTTATTACACACATTTAGAAAGAGAATTAATTTCCCCAGGAAGTTTAGTTTAGTTTTCACTTTGTAAAAGATTGTGTTTTGAAGATAAAATGCCACAGTTGTCTCTTATACCAATAACTTTTAAAGTCTAGCTTCATGTGTATATATCTATATATATCATGGAATCATAGAATGGTTGGAGTTGGAAGGGATCTTAAAGATCATGTAGTTCCAAACACTCTGCTGGGGGCAGGAACACCTTCCACTAGACCAGCTTTCTCAAGGCCCATCCACCCGTGGAAATACATTTCTGCACTCTTTGAGACCTTTGTGTGAATTGTTGTGAAAGCCTTGAACTTGTCATTTAAGAATGCTATTACAGCTTATTGAAGGAATGTGTAATCTTTGTGTATTTGCAGGGATTTCCACTTTATCTGGTACAGTTTGGATGAATTCGTTTCCTTCTGGGCAACTGGAAAGCAATATCCGGACCTTCAAAATGTTTTCAGCTAATAGGACTATGGTGAGACAAAGGAAAATCCTGTTTTTCAAGACATTTAACAGGCAGTCTACCATAAACTAAACATTCTTTCCCTATCACATGCTGCTTTGCTCAGATTTCAAGTTAAATTCCTTTTTACTGAATTATATTACTATATCCAGCAGGGGTAGTCAAGAATTTTTCTTTGGCCATGTCTAGTCCACAAGTCTCTAGAGGAACAGACATTTATAAAGGCAAATAATTTCCCTGGACTGCAGCATCTTAATACGTAGATTCTGACGTTTGTGCATCCCTGTTGCAAATGATCTGCTTTCCTTACACACAGGTAATTAGCTTTCATCCTCCCTGCTGGGGAATCCACACAGAATTTTATTGTAATTTCTCTCAAGGAGATCTGGGACTTCAGTAAAAGTCACCTTTCCTTCTTCTTGTGGTGGCATAGCAGTGCAAAAAGGAGAAACATGACTGTCTTATTGCATTGACTGTAAGAGCCAGTACACTTCTGAGAGCCCTTGTGGTAACATCTCAGCATCTTCTTCATGACCCAGGGTAAAATTTACGTTGACTATTTTTCAGTGAACATATCAAGGTTGTCCATCTCATTATTTCCTCCCTGATAAATTAAGTTGGGGATCCTGTTGCCTAATTTTGTCTGTCTAAAAGCAAATTTTGTAATCTAGATAATCTAATCTTGTCCAGACTCACTTTTAAGTCAATAGCTAACAAAACCAGTTGACAGCATAAATTCACTGCTCCTCAAGGCTGGTGTCAGGTTAGAGGGAAATTACATCTCTCTCTGTTCTCTCTTATTTGTCATTAACTATGACAGGAGGGAACCTGGATAACTAACTGCCACTTTTTTAAATTCTAAAGAATCAGTCATGATGTCTATGTCACTACAAGCAAAATCTGCATTTGCAGTGTTTGATTTGGAAACAGCCACAACTCTCTCAATATGTTCAGAAAACCCAAGATTTTGTTTGTCCTTCCATGAAGTTCTACCATATTAGTAATATCAGAAAGCTTTCAACATAAGAACATGTATTTATATCACACTCTTGAAGATTCTACACTCCTCTCTTTCTCAGGAGAATTTGGTCTAAAACTCTAAGTCTGCAAATGCAAGCATGCTCACTTAGCTTTACAGACCAGATTTCTGAGTCACCCTGAATAAGTGGCAAAAAGTAAAACTGACCCTTCTCTTTCTCTCCTGCAGTTCAGAGGGATCAATAGATCAGGCAGATGAATGAGGTTAGAGCACTTGAACAAGTGTTCTGCAAGACTGGATATAAGCAAAGGGAAAAAATCATGATGCAGGTCCCAGTGAGACAGCAGAAGGCATGAGAGCATTAAGTCAGGAGAAACAATGATTGAGTTTTGCTCTGCCCCTCAGATGTTTGGGGGCACAGGACAGCCCACTTGGGAGCTCCTGCTCTGGATGGATGCTGGTCAGTCATAGCTGCTCTGTCACATCTGTCAGCACCATGAAGCTGTCTCAAAAATCCAAGACATTTTCCCCAGAGGCACTAAAGGCTAAAGCAACTATACGTGTCCTGTGTGCCATGGTTCAGAGCTCTTTGCAGGATTATGAAACTACTATGCTGACATACCTGGCTTGCCAGAAAAGGTAGATCAGATGACTGAGTTTGGGGAATGAAAGAGGTGATTGTTTCTGTGGAGAGATCTGGAGGGCTAGGCAAGAAGTACTCTGGAAAGAAAGTGAAGAGACAGTTTTGTTCCTTGATGGATTTGCTCCTCCTTTTCTCTTCCCTTCCAGCTGAGACTTCTACTGCATAAAACTGCATAAGACTCAGGAAAGAAAAAGTTGGATCTCAAGGCTGTGCTTGTGTGAGGCTGAGCTATCTCCCTGCTGCCAATATACCCCAGGGCTGATTTTAACTCAGATGCTGGCTTGGGAGTACCCAGGGATGCCACAGACCAGGACGTGACTCATGTTTGTGAGCCCAGACACACCATTCCAAATGCTATGTGTGCATCAGCTGCATCAACAGCAGGCAAGGTGATATCTCACATGTCGGCCTGACTTAAGACAACAGACAAAGCTGACTTAAGCAGCTCTAAAAGAGGGCTCTCTGACCACATAAAAATGTATTGCCTGTCCGAGCAAATGGGCCCTAGACAGAAAACGAGGCTTTTTGCACAACCACAGCTGCAAGGTGATGCTCTGCTCAGTCTGCTACAAACAGCACAGATGAACTAATAATATTTTTCCTCGTTAATAATCTTCATTGCTCATTTCATTAAATTTCAGAGATGTCTGTTGCTGCTAGGTAATTTAAGATTGCGAAAGACACTCTATCTGATTAAAAAATGAAAAAGATACACTTTCCCCACCATCCTGCTTCCAGCAGCTGCTAACAGTAGATATCTATAGAGAATATAAGGAAAGGTCATAGGAGCACAGTAAAAATAGAGTGACTCTTTCCCATAATACTCTCCCAAACTCATTTCATCCCAGTGAGCATTAATAGAGATCAGAAATTTGGTAACTGCTCTAACAGATGATACATAGTTCATTGGACTACATTTTGACAAAAGTATTCTAAAAATTCTAAGTAGAATGTCTTAATTGTCAGGTTTTAAATACAATTAATTTCAAATGTTGCATTTAGCTTATTTTTAAATTTTTTTCTTCTATTTTACTTTGTCATTTCAGTATCTCAACTGCATTGGTTGTTATTGATTTAGAAACTGGCAATCCATTACAGTCTGAGTACTAATGATAGAACAGTACAAATATGTTACACTTTAATTATTTGAAAATATAATTTAACACATTTACTATAAGATTTAAAAATAATATGGAGCTATTTAAAAATTAAAATAAAGTTGAAATGTAATCTAAATGCAATGCTGAAGGAGTTTTAAAATTAGTTTTAGAGAAATTCTTTCCGTGAAGGGGAAAAAAAAAGAAAAGGGTTAAATTCCTATATTTGTCACAAAGAGTAAAAAGCGTTTCTCCTCACATTAAAATATGGTCACATTACACAAACAATTCAAATTGAAAGATTGCTTTGATTTTTCCAGAAAATATATTAAAATTAAGTGTTCTGAAGTTGCTTTGACCTGAACGGGGCTGAAATGAGAGCTTTTCCTACTTTCTCTTTTGAAGCAAATAGAAAAAAATCCTGAGTACCAGCAACAGTGAGAGCACAGTGGCAATTTGCCATATCTGATATCAGAATACATAAATTCATTCTGAATCAGGTCAATTAATGAAGGAATCACATCTTTGAGAATTGCATAATATGTTGGCAAAATACTTTCTCTAGTTGTAAAAATATTTTTTTTTAAATTCCAAGCAGTTTTTCAAAGACCATTTTGCAGGCAGATTCTAAGGTGAGCAAGTGTTTTGTCTTGTTGAGCTTGTTGACTTCAGGTGCCCTCTACAAGGAAATACATCATTAAAATTCATATTTTTTTCCTTGGTAGTTCTGGCTGGCATTTAACACATCATTGAACCTGATGGTTCACTCTGAAGTGCTTTGCTGCTCTTATGAAGGCTGTTGTTTATGAATACTTAGCATTTTTGGACTAAAAACTTCTGCACCTCCCGAGAGTGTGACCTGTCTACAGAAGTATTGTTATAGCAACCACTACAGGTAATTGGAACCAGAATGCCTTGGGCCTGTGAGTGCTGCATATTTGATGGTTCTTCTGTGTTGGTAAAGGCTTAGGGCTTATGAACTTGCTTGTTTTTTGTTTTTTTTTTTTATGCAGCAGTAGAATTTCAGTGTTTCAAATCACCACATCCATAGGTTTGGGGGAGGAAGGGCAGAGATGAGGACACAAACACTACAATAATGATATTGATGGAGAAAATGAGGTCAAGAACAGAGACACAGAGGGAAAAAATGGGTTTGGGATACTGTGCACTTTCAGTATTGGTATTCAGATGAGGATGACATGGTTGAAGAATATGATTGTAGTAAAGTATGTTGTTCTGGGAGAGAACAAAAGGAGAACTTCATAGGCTAATACTTCAGTAGTGTTCTTACAATACAGAAAATTAATCTGTGGCAAGTAATATACCCATTTCAGATGGGAAGGTTTGCTTGTTTACTACATTATGGTTTTGTAATTATGTTTGCATTTAGCTGCTCCTCAGCCATTGGAAACAGATCATTCTGCCCTGCAATTACAAATATTGATTTACAATGACATTTGTCTCTTGTAAAGTGTTTCAGTAACATCTGCAAAAACAGATGATGCAGAAACATTAATCTCTCCATCTCTCTGATTTAAAAAAATGATTGGTTTTGCCCTGTATGGCATGAAGGAACATAACTGTGATGAGTATTTCAAAGAAAGGATTATATTTCTAAATTTCCTATGCAGTGGCTGTAGGCACATAGATAAAGATTATGGAATACTACAAACACAACAGCATCTGATTTTGGTATGTTAGGCAAATAGAAATAATAACATGCAAGCTGAATATCCTGCTTTTTGGTTCAAAATGTACCCAAAGTATAACTGAAGTAAAACTAGTGGAAGCTACAAATGAGACTGGTTTTGATACGGTACATAAACTGGGTGAGGCTTGTTACCAAATTTATCAGTGCTCATGGCCTGCATTCAAGTCTGCAGCCAAAACTGAAGTCAGCTGTACTTTGCATTCTTTATTCTTTCATTGTGAATGTCTCATATATTTTCCTCTATTTTTCCTATAAAAAACCCTTCTCCAAATGGCATCAAAACAACATCCAAAAATAAAATATCTGACTTCCATAACAATACTGAAAGCACCAAACAACAATCTAAAACTGGCAAACCGGGAAAAGAATGGAACATGAGACTGCCTCCCTTTCTAACTTACTATTCAACATCTCTTTTTTTTGCTGGAGGTGAAATATTCTCCTGTACTTTTGAGCATTTCTTACCTCTTTTAAAAGCAATTGACATGTGCTGTTTAATATATTTTCAAAATCCAGAAGAGCTTCTCAACAACAGTAAATAATGATAATTCCATAGAAGAGTGTAGAAGAAAAATCTGCTATGCAAAATAACCATGTAATAAACTGCAATCCTTCCTACTCCATTGCTTTAACTCACATTAGAATTCAGACATAAAGTAAGTTACTAAGAAATATTAACTACTTAGATCCTACTGACCTTTTCAAAAAGGAAGGATAATTAATTATATCCCAGAAACATCTCCATTTGGGATGCCCCAAATACCCAAGACATCCACACTGGGCTGCCAGATAATAAACAGTACTACATATGGAATGTGCTTTTCTGAAGATGGAGCTCAGTAGGAATACTTAGAGCATATCATAAGATCTTGAGTGTCAATACACAGCACATGATTGAGCTCATCACTCACAGGCATCTGTCCTTATCTGGATGGACTAAATCTCCATGGACTGTGCTGTTAATGGAAGCTTAGACACTCAGATAAACATTTAAATTTAAATTTCTTAATTTGAAATTGACTCTTACTTTAGGTTTGGCCATACGAATGCCATTTTGAGTTATTAACTTTAATACCTTAGCTCAAGTCACCTAGGTGGGCTTCACATGGGCTTAATGCCACCCATAAAGTATCCTTATGAGATGCCATGAAAATAAATACTTTTAATATTGTGAGCTTTAATGGTAATGGAGCCTTTAAACTTAAATATTTATTGACTGCAATTTTAGAAAACACAAAGCAGCACTTTTCTTTCTGCACAGCAAAGCCCTCAGTAGCCACAGGACTGGGCAGCTCTGTCATTCAGAAGTCAAAATCTTTCCCGCGCCATGTCAGAATATTTGTGCACCTTTATGGTCTTGAGCTAGCCTTAGAGATCAAGTGGTAAAAATCTTATGTATCTGCAATTTTTGCAAAGTTTATATGCCCTTTCTTTTTTTTTTTTTTTTTTTTTTTTGTGTTCTTCATTATATTATCATCATATTATGCACTACCTGAGCTTGCAGTCTCTGTGTGGTGGAAATCATATCGTCTTTTTTATGCTTTTTCTGAACTGAGCATGAAGCAAGGCCTGCAACAGAAACCTGTATTGCCATTGCAGCTGAAATATCTGCAATCAAACTAATATTGTGATGGACACATATGACTATTTAGCCACTTGTGAAATAAAGCATAAAACCCCCTTTAAAGGCAGTAACTGCAGAGGGGTGAAAGTTCTTGTGTATTCAAATATTATATTTACATATAGGAAATTAATAAGAATTCCTTTACTGTGAGGCTGGTGAAACACTGAAGCAGTTTGCCCAGAAAAGCTGTAGCTGCCCCATCACTGGAAATGTTCAAGGCCAAGTTGGAAGAGGCTTTGAGCAACCTGGTCTAATAGGAAGTGTCCCCACCAGATGATTTTTGGAACTAGATGGTCTTTCAGGTCCCTTCCAACTCAAAGCATTCTATGATTCTGTGATATGTGCTCAGGCTGGTACATCCCAAACTCTGAATGGACAAGATCAACCACTGGCAGAAGTTCTACCAAAAAGAGCCACCCAGCTGGGCTGAAAAGTTGTTTGAAATTGCCCTTTTTTGAGACCACCAACTGCCTGCTTCCACTGTGACTGCTGTGATCAAATATGCCAAGACTTCCATCGCACTTGTAACATCAGTAAGTGGGACAGATGGATGCCAAAGTAATCTCTGTCTCTGTGGCAGCTTATCTAATTAAACATTTAGACAGAGAAAGGTATAATTGCAGAATAATCTATCTGCTTTTATTGTGTGCTTTCCCTTAAGACACTCCTGTCTTTCTGACAGAGAAAATAAACTTTGACAGATGTTTACTTTCAAAGTAAAAAAGATAGTGGAGTTCTATTAACACAGACCGTATTCAATAGCAAAGCTATTTTTTCACTGCACCCGATGCCAGCATTCTTTGTAGAACAAAGATTTTGGTACTGAGTAAAATTTGATTTACATGCCTGAGGGAATAATAAAAGAAACCTATTATGGAATGAAATGGGCTGTAATCACATTGAGAGGATAGAGATTGTTCCTTGGGTGAAGAGGGGGCAAGGCTACCGCCTGGTAAATGGCCTATTGAAGAAGAAAAAACAGTGTTATCCGAAACACAACATACGCCAAAGTTTGAGGAATGACGTGTGTAATTGCTCCACAACACAGACTTCCACAGCCTGCAGTTGGAGATGATGTGCACTGAGTGTTTATCAGAGGGCCACAGGCAGGAAGGCTCTGCTGGACGTGGAACACAAGGAGAGAGCAACAAAGCCATCCTGCCATTCCCTCTGGATTACACCTTACCTAATGGCAACTCCCATGTCATAGAGAAGGTCAGCACTCAAGTCTAAGGATGGGGGTATTCTCCCCACAGCACACAGAGTTTGTGGAGCAGGGTTCTGCTTCTGCTCCCCTGGCCAGGAGCCAGCCTCAGCTGCTGCAGGACTCAGCACAAGCCAGAGAGGGAATGATTTCAATTATGGAAGGAACAGCTGCTGCTCCAGAAGACATGGCGGAAGACAATCACTTCTCCAAGAGCTACTTGAAGTGAGCCAGGAGCTAAGCCTGCAGGCTCACGGCACAGCTGTACCGTGTTACTCTGCTTTCCGAGCACAGGATGCTCAGCAGCAGCTCCTTGGTGTGCACAGACCTGAGCAGGGACTCATCTCCCCCACATCCTCCATCTGTCTCCACTAGCACTACTTCCAGTAAGCAACATTGTGCTGAATTTTCGGGATGCTTGCTGCAATTTTAAGGATGTGCAGCACCCCGTGCCCTGTAAGCTCACTGCCACACACATTGTTCCCGTTAATGGAATTTCTCCATGGGTTTATAGACTGAAATGCTGGGCTCCCACAGGCTTCTGCTCTCCTGATTACTCTCATGACAGGCATGATGTTTGCCCTTCTACCAGTTTAATCTGCTGTGATTTTGCAAGGAATCTTCCCCTATTATTATTCCCCCATGTAGATGCAATTTTAATTATATAGAAATTATTATTATAGCTATATGATTATATATATTATATTTCAAGGCAAAATCTGAAACTTACAGAGGGATATTAGAAAAGCTAGTAATAAAAGCAGTTCAGTGGTAAACACCAGAGAAGAAAAAAGCAATACAGAAGCAGATGCTTTGTGGTTTGAAGATTTGAATTGTCCTTGTTTCCAAAATGCTACAGAAGCAATTGCAGTTGACAGCCACACTTCTTGTGATAGGCATAATGTCATTCATTGCTTTATACTTGAACGACTTGGATACTACACAGTCTGTCAAGTCTAAATCTATTTAAGTCATGACAATTTATGTTATCCCACAGTACATTACTTGTTTTGATCATAAGACTAAAACCATTCTTGCATGAAATGAACTGAAACTTTGAAAAAGAATCAAGCAAGGGCTCTTTTCAAAGCAATTGAAATTTTCCTGACTGTGAGATGGACCAACAAACTACAAATCCAGAGGAGCAATGCAGAAAACTAAACCTTCCTCCCTCTGTATTCTGAAATGCTCAGACAGATGTGGCCAAGGCCCAGAAGCATTAACTAAATATCTCATCCTAGATAAATACACTCTGGAGCGAGATCTGTTCTGCAGACAGAAGGTTGGTTACCTTTTAAGTGCAGTGTTTGGATTATGGCCTTTTGCCAGGACAAGATCATTGCAATATTTGGTTTTCTGTTTTAAAAGGTTGAAAATTACTGAAAGATGCATAGAGCAAACATCTGGGATAGTTCTTTGACCTGCCAGCTGTGTGAGAAACAGAGTTCATGGAAAGGAAATGGAGGAAGGGGAAGTCTTTTTGATTCTCAGTTGTGTGGACGGGTGAGGTAGATGTTTCTTCAACCTTGGGCTGATATTTTAATCTGCAAGATAAGATTTTATACACAACCTTTTTATTGGGACCTCCTGTTACCCAGTTATCTTCAGATGTATTTAAAGAAGTTTTAAGAAGAATATAAGAAAAAAAAACCCACCCTTCAGTTTTTTATGTATAATCCCCCTGTTGCTTTATTTTTTTTTTAAATTTTCCCAACCAACTTTTTTATCTTGGATTATTTAAATTAAAAAAAAAAAAAGCCACGAAAAACAAACCCAAAAACTCTTCACCAATTGTGTTCGCAAGTTTACAGGTCTTCCTTCTTTGTTTATTTTCCTTCTTGATGTCTTATTATTTTTGTCTAGAGTGAATAAAATAAAAATAGGAGAAAAAATTTGCTGAGGGGATGAAAGGTCACCAAGTACTAGAACTCACATGCGAGAAGTAAGCTTTTCACTTTGCACGGAACTAAATTACACTACATTGTAGGACCAAATTACTTTAACCTCCAAATACATATTTAAGCACTATTTCTCACTTTAAATATTCTAACTAATCAGGATCTGAGGATCCATCTCTTTCTCAATAGCAAATATATTAATTAATAAAATAACATTTTTTTATTGTGTTTGAGAGACATTCCTGGATTTGTATCCTTTCACCTTTACTGTCTTTTATCCCTTTCTGTGATACAGTATTCCAAGAAGAAATAATTCCTTGAAAAATCTGGTTATATGCTTAGTTTACAATAAAAATTAAAAGACAAAGATTGGAAATAGAAGGCTTTAATCAGGGTTTGCAATAAGAGGATGAATTTGGGAAAACTAATATATCCATGAAATTTCATTGTTCAAACATAAACCCGGATACCTTGGCATGCCAGGGAGATCAGCAGCAAATCCTATTAGCAAGATAGTGGAAGGAGAGGGGCTGTGCTCTGTGATTGCTTTTAACAGCTGCAGTGAAATGGAAGTGTGAGCAAACAGCTGCAAAGTGATAAAATATGCAGGCAATGCTGTATTGAGGAGTGTCATGAATACCCAGGAAAACAGCAAATTAAGATGGACACACCCAAAAAGTTCAGCATGAGGTCTCAGAAAAAGAAAAAAAATAAGGGGGCTGGGGGGAAATAGAGAATACTGTTCTCAAATGCATATATATACATCCAAAAATATTTTAAAAAGTGTTTAAGCAGAGGGCAAAACTTGGTGATGCAACCCTTTGCAAAGGGATTTTAGATGATTTAGAGAGCAGTGAGATCAACATGAGTTTGTAATGAGATGGGGTTGTTAAACACAAAAATCAAGAAGCCTGTATTCTTTTCTTCCATGCAGGGGTCTTATCACTTAAGGATATTGTTGTCTATCTAATTATGTATTTGGACATGTTAAAAATCCTTTTCTCTGCAATACTACAGTGAAAGGATGTGCCATCTGCCTTTCTCTTTAGTGGAAAATGTACTGAAAAATTACAGTAAGTCGAGAATAAAGGGCCGACAGTGATTAAAGATGGAGAGGAGTGACTTATGAGAATGCTTACATGCTCCTAGGGATGCCCTTACACAACCTTGGTTTTCTTTGATGGCAAAGCTGCTTAAGACATTCATACCATCCTCACAGCCTTTGACTGCACATTTGCTTTCCCCATGCAGGTTCCTGCTCCCTCAGGTCTGCCAGTGTCGTTGATAAGGCCCTACGGGGAACTGGGTCGCTGAAACCCTGAATTTACAAAAAACAATTTCAGCCTCTCTTCATTTAATAGAAAAGTCTTTTCACTCAAGTCTACTTTCTTGTCCAAATCTTCAGGATTGGCCCCACAAGTGATTTCACCCATACATCCAAAGGAGGAAATTTATGGGACCATATATTGGGATGGTCTAGAGCAGAAGGAAATAAAGACTTTTCTGAGAAAGATTTCACTGGTCAAGGAAATTTAGATGTTTTTTTTAGGTGTAGTGATCTCTGAACTGATGGAGTCATACATGACAGCAAAACTTGGAGGAGACAAAGTGCTTGGCAAAAACTGAAAAGCCAGGAATGTGTGTAGTATATAAAAAATGTCATCACAGCATGATATAAACAGAAATTTTGGCATTAAAATTATGATGAAAATGGCAGGTTGGATATTATGAAGTACAGTCTGAAGGTTTTTTGGATTTTCTTGTATGAAAAATCATTATGAAAGAAAAGTCTCAAAAGCAATCCTCCATAGAAAAGGAATATGTTACCGAATTAAGGATATTCTTTCTAAGCTGGCCAGTGTAGTAGTATTTCCAGATTAAATTTTTATTGTATTAAAGGATTTCTTTCATATTACAGATATTTCGTTTAAGATGCAACAGCTGCTTTAAAAGTACACAAGTGGTTTGAATGCCATTCTACTGAAAGCAAAGGAAAGTTGAACTATAAAATTACATGCTTTTCTGCAGTTATAAAAGCTGAAATTAAAGTTCTTTAGGAAAGTATGAATATGCTTTCCCAGTCTTTAGTGTTTTCTTTCTTTTATTTGTTTATTTTTCAAAATTTGAACAATGCAAAATGTTTTCTGAAACTGAAAGATGAAAGCCCCAAACAATCTATGGAGCAGTCAGTCTGAAGAAGAAAACGCAGACAGAGGGAAGGAAAGCACTAAAAAATATTTGGATTTTTAAAAAATGAAATGTCCTCTACTTGAAAGGTCCCTTAAAAATTGCTGGGAAGGCTTAGTAAAGAATTAAGATGTGATCAACATCCATCACACTAAATAGAATTCCAAGTGTATAGAAAATAATTGTTTGGTGTTTACTTTCAAGCTATTTCCTACTAAATTTGTCTCAGAGCACTAGTTGCTTGAAAATGGCAGGTTTTATAAGTTTTGGGGGTCAACACGAGCAGCACTGCTGATGCCAATTCTGCTGCATAGCCTGGGAAACACTGTAGATGGTATGTAATGAAAGCCCCCATAAACATGGAAGAGGAGATTATATGAGGCTGGAGTGTTTATAATGAAGGGATAGAGTGAATTCCCCAGTCAGCACAGACAACACTCAGGCATCACATTTGCAGAGACTGCTCTGCACTGCCTTACAAACAGCCTGTGTTTTACGAGGCTGTTTAGAGCAGCAGCTTAGAGCCACACTATTTATAGGTTCCTTCCTGCACAAAAAAACCCTGCATGTGAGAACACGATGGACAATTTCATATGCATAGCTGAGTTAACATAATCAGCCTTTCTTTGGTGTGAAAAAAAAGAGAGGAGGATGGGGAAGGTAGGAACTAACACAGTCTGCCAGGTTGTTTTCACTGTCATTAACCAACAGTTTCTTTTCTCCTGCTTATCTCCCATACAAGACCACGTAAAAGCTTGGGAAAACCAGGGCACTGGGAATGGATATCTGGGCCGTATATCAGTGGTTGTATTGCATACAGAACAAGGCTGTTTCCTCTTGATATGTAGCAGAAAATCATTTAACCCCTGGCATGGGATTCCCTTAATTCTAAAATCTGGAGGATTGGGTCCTCTAAGCCCAAAGCTTAAGATGCAGCAGTTCCCAACTTTCTGCCTCACACCACACCAGTATGCAAAATCGCCCTTTTGGCAAAAGTGGCACAAAGATAGTGAAGGGCCCGAAGAGGAAGCCATACAAGGAGTGGCTGAAGTAAGTTGGATTATTCAGAGCAGGGGAGACTGTGAGGAGACCTCATCATAGTCTGCAGCTTCCTCACAAGGGGAAGCAGAGGGACAGACACCAGTCTCTCCTCTCTGGTGACCAGTGACCGGATGAGAGGCAACAGCATGAAGCTGTGCCTGGGGAGGTTTAGGATATTAGGAAAAGGTTTTTCAACTAGAAGGTGGTTGTGCACTGGAACAGGGTCCCCGGGGAAGTAGTCATGACACCAAGCCTGCCAGAGTTCAAGGAGCATTTAGATAATACATTCATGATATGATTCTTAGGATGATTCTGTGCTGGGCCAGGACTTGGACTTTGATGACTTTTGTGGGTCCCTCAGAATATTCTAATGTTTTAAGTGGGTATTTCTGTAGCTCTCACACCATCTGACTGCCCTTTCCCTTCTCCAGCCTTGCCAGGTTGCTGAGCTGTTCCTGTGGGAACAGCTTGGCTTGAGTGACTGCCTAAGTCCAAGACCCTCCTGGATCTGTTTGATCTCAGGATAGAAAATAAGGCTGGACTAAGCAGCAAGCTTTGGGTCAGAACTGATGGCTACAATACTTACGAGATGACAACTTTGTGTAAAAAGCAACTAGTGTTACATTACTGTAAAGGCAGAAATATGACTGGAAGGACTGTTGAGGGGTGGGTAAAGCATTCTTCAGCTTCTCCATTAACAGTGACAAGAAGCATAAAGGACATTGCATTGTATGAGGAAACAAAACAGAATTACCTTTCATAGTTAAAAAAAAAGGGGAAATAAAAAAAAACCGATATATATTGATGTTTGCTCATTATAATGCTGTGAGTTGTCTTGTTTACACAGCCATACTGAGTTTATGCATGTTTAGCTTCTGTTATGAGTGCAACAGAAATTTTACTGTTGTTGCCTTTGGAGGCAGATAAAAGACAGAAGGACAGGAACATTGTTCCATTGTCATCAGCATCTTACAATAGTCTAGCTTGGTTTAGTTTTCTTTGGAAAATAAATATAATTAAGACATAGAAGGACCTGCAAAACTTTACTAATGCAACTCGGATTTTAAATGTATCACACTTAAGAGTGGAATTTTTTCTTTGCTTACTTTAAGATATTTAAAAATTTAGGGTCTAGTTTACAAGTCATCCCATTTGCCTCTGTCACCTGTGGAAAAAGAGGTGCTTCCAGTTGAGTCTCAGCATCATCCTTCAGCTGTCTCTAAATAAGACAAACTGTAGAGGAGATAATCTCTCTCTAGTGCCTACCAGAAAATGTTACTGACTAGCTCAGTTGACTGAGATTTGAGAGATATAAACTGTGCCCCATGGTGCCTGATATACTAAAGAAATAAAAGCATTCTCCTTTGGATGGTTTTCAACAACACTTTAAGCATTTACTTTATTAAAATTGAAAAAAAAAGAAATACTTCTCATAAACTACTAGTTTCCTGCTGAAAATAGAATGTTTTTGAGAAAAACAGACAATCTCTGCAGATATTTTTATTCAGCCTCAAATCAAAGCATCCATGGATGCAATACATAATATTTTATGGAAATATTTGAAAGTATTAGAATCTAATCCTTTCATTAATTTGAGAGAGTTCTGTAATATGAAATTTAAACCTGATGAAACAGCAGGTTTTTAAATGAGGAACTTGATTTACTTCAGGTTCTGTAAATTTGACTGTGTATCTTCTGCTGAGTGAAAAGCTATTCTGCAAATGTAGCTGCTTCTGACTGAATGACATATTTGTCTGCTGTCCACGACCATGTAGAATTACACTGAAAAAGGAATATTGAGGAATTAGGGGATCTGATGGAAACTTCTTGTGTTGCCCACAGATGTAAACAGACTGTCGGTCAAAACAGACCATTGATCTGATTTAAAATTAGGCAGTCAGAGGAATTCAAAACTATCCTAGCAGGAAATGCAATAGAAGGGCAATAATTGCCCTTCTGGGAAACTGAGGATGAACAGTTGGAGCTTGGGAAAATGGGGCAGTGAATAGATGTAATCTCAGCACTGGTTATGGAATACATTAAATTGCTATTTGCCTGAGCCTCTGAGGACAGAGTCTAGAGAAAAATGTGGACAAAAGCCCAGGGATAAGGAAACTAAACTTTGTACATCTGTGAATAATAAATTTCATCCACCTTTCCAGGACTGGAAGTGTCTGGGATCATTTCCATTTGGTTTGATTCACCCAAGTACCTGGCTGAAGAGCCTGCTTTCAGATCAAGTGGTGCTACAGATTTCTAAGAACAACGGGTCACATCCACACAGGCAGTCTTTTCTGCTTGCTGTAAAAGAAAACACCTCCAGATCTGTACAGCAGGGAGAAGGGCACTTTGTGCTGGAGTCAGGTTGACAGTGCTGGGCACCTCTGACATTGAAACTCTGCATGTGTCACCTGCTTCAGCACAGTGCAATAGGTGTCCTTTGATCTAAATGTCCTTGACCCTTCAGACATTCAGATCTCATAAATTAGCACAGTGGCTTAAGTTGTGCTAATTTAAGGAAAGAACCTCCAGAGCCTTGTCCAGCCAGTCTACTCAAGCAGGGCCACCCAGAGCAAATTGCCCAGGGCCACATTTAGACAACTTATGAATCTCTACAGGGATGGAGAGTCTGCAACATCCCTGAGCAGCCTACGTCTCACTCCCAGTAAAAGTGTGTCCTGATGTCCAGAAGCAATCTCTGGATTCCAGTTTGTGCCCATTGCTTCTGGTCCAATCACTGGGCACCACTGAAAAGAGTCTGGCCCTTCTTTGTACCCTCCCTTCAGGTGTTTATATTGATAAGATCCATTCTGAGCATTCTTCTGGCTGAACAGTCCCAGATTTCTCTGTCTTTTCTCATAGGAAAGATACTCCAGTCTCTTCAACCCCATTGTGGCCCTTTGCAGGATTTTCTTCAATATGTCCAAGTCTCTCTGGTATTGAGGAGCCCAGGACTGGACACAGCACTCCAGGTGTGGCCTCTCCAGGGGTGAATAGAAGCAAGGATCATTCCCCTCAACCTGTGAGCAATGCAGCCAACAATACAACTAACATCTACAACAAAGGCACACTGCTGACTCATGGTCAACTTGGTGTCCATCTCTTTTGGTCAAGCTGCTTTCCCGCTCAGTGACTCCCAGCATATATTGGGTCATGGGGTTGTTCTTCCTCAGGTGAAAGACACTGCAGTTCTCCTTGTTGAACCTGAAGTTCCTTTTGGGTCATTTATTTGGCCTGTTGAGGTCCCTCTGGATGGCAGCAGAACCTTCTGGCATTATCAGCCACTGCTTCCTGGTTGCGACATCTGCAAATTTGCTGAGGTTGCAGTCTGTCCACCACCTAGATCAATGAAGATAATAATCTCCTATTTCCTGTGGAAAAGGTTAGTTCTGACTGGGCATCCCAAACTGCAGCTGCTCAGCTGCTCAGCTATTTTCAGACAAAATACTTTTATAGCAAAAAAATACCTCTTGGGAACTGGACTGATATAAACAAAACTTTTTTTGAAAAACGAATTTCTCTAACCCAGAACATGACTTGTGGTCATATTAGAAATTAATCAGATAATAGAAATGATTCTTATGCTTACAATGTTGTTCTAAAAAACTCCTATCAGAAGAAATTCCTTTTTCTATGCTGAATCAGGAAGACCACACTTCAGAGCAGTCCCCCCTACTGTCAGCCAAATATCTTGTCTTTATGACAGCTTCTGAAGACCTCCCCTTTCTTCAGAGGACTTCAAAAGGTTGAAGATCTGTACTACAAAACATTTTCTTTCTCAACATGGAAACAATAGTCCATGGGACAGGCAGGTGCAACCACCTGTAATCTCCAGACCATGCTAGCTACTGAGTAAATTCATATTCACCCAAGGGCAGCTCTCATGCTCATTTATAGATGGTGTGGACTCAACTAGCTGACTTCGGCAAGAATTTGTCCCTAACTTTCAAATAAATATCCTCACAGAAAGCATCTGTCCTTTTGTTACTCATGAGCCAATTCCCATTAAAATGCTACACTGATCTTTATAAAAAACTTACAAAATAGAAATAAGTTTGGGGAAAGATGGCATGACACCAAGTTTGACAGAGCTATGAATCACACTGCTCAGATGAATGGTTATCCAAAGCCATTAAAAGTAGTTCCACACTTCACACAAAGCATTGTTTAAGAGGAGCCATTCTGGGCTAGAATCTGCTCTCTGTTTCACCAATCTCATAATGAGCTTTAGCAAGAATTGCTTTTGATTTATGTTGGATCAAAGTCAGACTGGGAACTTGTCTATCTCTCTGCAGTGTTAGCATTATCTCATAAACAACTTCAACACTCAAAACTACAGCAGAGAGAGATCCAAGAACAGTTACGGCAGTGTAACTCTAAAATACAAGTCTACACACATTACACTGACACTTATTTTTAAAAATATACTTTTGAAATAATCAAAACCCATGATTTTTTCCCCCTATAAAAAGGAGCCTGAGAAAAACCAAACTGGAGCTTAAAATAGTTGCTTGAGGTTTTTTTTTTATGATCAGAAATCACTCATAAAACCTCAGGATTCAGTGAGATATAACAGCATCTGTCATAAACCTGTAGGCAAGTGAACTTCAAATTGACAGGGAAAATGTTAGTTACATGTCCTTGGGACTTTATTATTCACAGCAGAAAAACCTGATTTGAAACAGAAATCCAGTACTTGAAATGCAATACTTTACCATGTGTTTGATTTCTAAGTGGGAATTTGGTAAACCTTATTTCTTTGAAGTAGAAAACATTTAAAGAAGTGTTTAAATATGTGTATACAGCAGCTTTGGAAATCACAATAAAATTAGAGGGAACAGTTGCCATGAGGAGGTAATTTACTTGACCAGGTTCTTCATTTGTCCTGTTGACTAACGTTGTATAACAGGATTTGGGCTCTTTCTAAATCCAGCAACATCATATATTCCATCCATAAACAAAGAAACTTTCTAAGGAGCACTGACACATATAATGATGCTTTAAATTGCTCCTGAAATAACTTAAGTTTAGAATGACTTGGAAGGAAGCAACTGAATAACAGACTTAAAGCACAGTTGCTTTCCTCTGGCTTTGTGCTAGGACTGGGGGACCATTTTCCTTATACTTTAAAGTGCTGTGATATAATACAATTGCTACATTAGTAGAAGTGATAGTCTTAACTGATAGGGGAATCAAGGACATTACTGAGAGTCAAAATGGGACCTTAGAGATGCTGGGAATAAAGCAATCACTGTGTAACATGAGGAAACCTATTTTTATCCTGTTTCACAGCTGTTGTAAAGGCTATTGTGCATTCTTAAGGCATACTGATACCTACAGGTCTATTTTGATCACTGTAATCTATAAAGAAAATATAAATCATGGGAACAGATCTTTTCTTAGAGGATAGAGAGTGCTACGTACACAGAAGTGAGTTCAGGCTCAGGAGCTGACAGTACTTATTTAAATATTTCTTATTTTGAAATTTTTTTCATCCACTTGTACAAAAGTGAGTGAAATATAGGAAACAGGTAAAGCCATGTCAATGAAAACAAAACTGGATGTTCAGTTGTGAACTGGGCAGGTCTATGGAATGTCTGGGTCTAAAGACCAACTTTGGAATATGAAAAGAGTGGGGCTGAAGCAGTAAAGGCTTCTGGTAGTGCAGAAGATTTCAAGAATCTAGCAGGCAGAGATAATTAGACATGCTTTTTCTTCTTAAGCAGACAGCTTTATTGGTCTTTTTTAGCTAAATTAGCAAGTTGCAGTGCTACCTCCTCTTAAATATGTTGAATGCCCATAGGGAAGGATTATAACCAGATTTGGTTAATTGAGGTTTAGTTTATCTGCACTTCTGGATACAAATAGTCTTATGATGAAGACACCCTGCAGCACAGGATATAGTGTTGATTTTCTATTCATTATTTGAATAAAAATGAGAGACAGAATTGAGTATAAATTTTATACTCTTGCCCTGAAATTTGGGCAAGGGTGCCATGCTGTGAGATGTTCTTTGCAAAAGAGCCTGCCTCTCTATTCAGACTGATAGATAAAGCTGTACTCATAAAGCAAAAAAAAAAAAAAAAATTAAAAATAATAATAGTAATAAAAAAAATCTCTTCTCCTAAACTTGGACTATGTTGAAAATAATGGAATAATATTTTTGTTCTCTTAGAAGAAATTTTCAGAAACTAGGATGAACTGTGATTCTCTGAAAAAGCCTTAATCAGAAATCGGAAGATGCTTGATATGTAAAAATGTCTATATCATCACCATTTTTCACATGGTGAACAGAATTGATAGGAATAACTGGAGTTGAGAAAGGATTGGAAAACTTACTGAACTGCCTTGGAAGTTGACAGTAGTTTAGAGTCTTACATGGTGTAATTTAGTCAAACCATGTTCTTCTGAGCTGTGCTCTTGGCTTTTCAGCTTCTGCATTACTCATTGATTTCTTCTGGGCTTCTTGTACAATAAGGATGGTGAATTAATCAAGTTTCTTCGTTAGCCAAATATGAGTTTCTCAACTTCCCTCCTGACAGAAAAGAGTTCCTAGGCTTTAGGAGTCTAAGAGCTTAGTGAATTACAGAGAGATGTGCTAATTTCTAAGTGTTGTCTTCATTATCATCAACACCCATCATCATTATTCTTTACTGTCTCCTATCAAAGTTTGCTTCTGTACAATGAGAAGTGACCTTGAAGTCCTTTTGTCCTTCACATAATTTCTCAAAAATGTGAATTGTGGGTGGAGGCAGCTGTATCACCCAGGGATGCTCTTCTCCACACATTAGGGGAGACTGAGCCCCCTCCAATAATGCCCAAAGACAGAACAAGCCTGTGACTTCATTTGGAAAAGGGACTCAAGGTATGCATACTCATGTGGGTTCTCATTCTCTCTGCACTTGTGAATTGCAGGGACTAGAAATGTGTCTGAATGATACCTGAAAATCATTTAGCCCCTGTGGTTTATCTGATAAAGTTAAAATACTACTGTGCAACATTTCTGTCCTTTTTTTTTCTCCTCTTAGCTGTTTTCTTCTGGTTCTGTATCCCTTGATTTTCATGCTTTTATGCCAAACTCTGAAATTAAGAGAATTAGAAAGTTTTAGACAGTGGGCTTTGTAAACTAACAGCATATCACACTAATCACAGCAATCAATGAAACAATGGCTTTCTTACTGAACAAGGAGAAAGGTGACTGTGCGACATCACCAGTAAGGTCAATATCTTAGAAAACATTAGGGATGATTTGCCATTTTCCCAAGAAAACACATCTTATCCTAAAAGAGTATTTGGCCAAATACAATTTTTCCATGACTCTTACTTGGGCTTTTTATAAAATCTATGTAAGAAATCTTTGAGTTTTCAAAAGTGTTTGAGTCTCCAGTTACAGATTTCTTTTGAATGTCTATAAAAACTCCCACTAAAGGCACAACTCCCAAGGGATGAAGCTGAACACAAGAGCAAGGAGACATGAGAACACTCAGTGAGCAGCCAACACCGTCATCCTGGCCAAACCCAACATGTTCTGTACTGTTCCCAACACCGGACACATTCCTCCTGAGCCTCAGAGGACACTCTCAGAACTAAATATTCCAGAGAAAAATTAGCCTCATTAACAGTGAGTCAAATGTGTGTGTGGGTTTAAGTCAATGGAGTAATACAGGGATAAGTCTGGCCTGGTACTAAGAGAGATGGCTGCATCTTTTAAAAACTCCTGTAGCCGTAAATTCAGCTACGCTTTCTGAATTCTTGTTATACCACAGCCTGGTACCTCCTTATTGATGTAATATTCCCCTTTGCAAAACAGACCTAAGAACACGTTTGAGGTTCTGTAGCAATGCTGCAAACTGAGACTGCACTGAAACAACCAGATCATTTACTATCTGCAGTAACAGTATAAATCCTGCCTTCATTTGACCTCCATCTATGGAATTGAACCTTTACCTCACGGAAGTCAAAACAGATGGACTTGCCCTCAAATTCTAGTTCATCACCGAAAGGCAGCAGATCTTGACAAATTGTTTGGTTTCACACCTCTTTGGAGCTCTAAAATATTTTTCCCCTGGTCAGAATTGATTACGTTCCCTCATATCAGTGTTGATGCCACTGATGGGTGTGTTACATTTTTTCCTCCCTAAAACTAAGCTACGACATATCTGTGTTACACCTTCTGTTTGCTGCATGCATCAAGCAATTATGAGATCACAGTATTCTGTTTTCCCTCTTCTGTTTATCGTGTGGAATCATCCCATTATAACAGGAGAGAAATGGCTACAATAAGACGGCAGAATAAATCAACCTGCTTCTGCTTAATCATTTGCTCTGTTCACTGGCAAATAGCTCATTCAACTCTTCCCGTTTAAGTCAAGCCACGAGTGTGCACTGAGAATGCCTGCAGTGATCTAGTAACCTATGACAGCCTTCATGGCAGTTCTTATTTTCCTACTGCATGTGACTACAGAGCCAGAAAAGGTAAGGCTGGAAAGAAAGGTGGAACCAGCCAGATGATTTGTATTTAAAAATGTGTTATAAGATATATGAAAGTACTTGGTGAAGCCCAGTGTGAAGTAATATAACACACAGGTACTCCTGAAATGCCAAGCAGTGGAAGGATTTCAGGAAAATTTATTCCAAAGCTGAGAACCCTAGACTTACAAGAATAGTACACCTAACAGTGCTGCAAAAACCCCGGGCTTGAGAAGGACACACCCCTCTGTTCTTCCTTGGCTTTTATCAGTGCTTCCTCCCCCAGCCCTTCCTGAACTCAGAGTCCCACAATGTTAGTGAGGGTTTATCTCTCCTCATACCAAACAGAGAGCTTGAAAGCCTCTTCTGGAATGCAAGAGGAAAAAGCATCCAACTATCTTTGAGAAAAGTGCTTCTTCTTAGGCAGTAAAGCCTTCTTAAGGGAAACAAGCTCTAATCTCCTCGCTATTAATCTTCTAGAAAGAGTATCTACGCTGACACCCAAAATCAATTCTTTCTTCTTGCAAAGCGATCACAAACTATGTTCGTGGAAAGCACTGGACTGGCATCCCTGGACAAGATGCCCTTCTTTATTCATGGGCAAGGAACAGTTTTGGTAATATGATTCTTTAGAATATCTCAGCAACGAGGAGAGAACACAGCCTTCAAATCCATTCAATCAACTAACTCTTGCTCACAGTGGTCCCAGCCCTGGAACAACCTTGTACTCTTACCTGGTTCAGCTGCTCACTTGTCCCATAGGCTGTATGATAATTTCACTCTTTTGCTCCCTGTGTTATTGAGAATAACATAAAGATAATAACTCCCCTGAGTCTTTTATTGTTTCATGTCTGCAATGAAAAAATTTCAGTGAAGAAGTTTCTTTGGATTGATTAATCTCTCAGGGACTTAACTCAGTTACATCACAAAAAACCCCAACTAATCATCCTATTATAATGTGGTCTGACTTGTTAGGTCGTTGCAGTCTCAGTGTAACAACAACGACAACAAAAAAAAGTAAAAATGCATCGTTTGAAGACTGAGTAACTTTCACGCTTGTGATGTTTGGTTGCTTGTTTCATCAACTGTTGAGATATTCTAGAAATTTTCAACTAACTATCTCACAGGAACAATCCAAATGCCTAGAAGAGTCATAATATAATATTTATTACAGAAATTTTATTTATTATATTTATTATATGACCCTAGAAGAGTCATAAAATAGTATTTATTGCTGAAAAGTGTGTTAAGGAAAGACTCTAAAAAGCAGTTTTTATGGAATCCAACTGTGCTCTAACTCTCTTTACTATTTTTTTCATTATATATTTTGAAAAATGTATGTAAACATTTTTATGTTTTGTAGTTTATGCAAAATCTGTAATAGAAACTGTTAGTTTCAAGGTTGCAAATAAACTGCAAGTGGCAGCCCATAAATCCTGATACATTTGGTCAGGATGCAAACTAACCAATTGTTGCTTGGTTTTATCAAAGAGTAAGACAAGTTTCATTGCATAGACAGAAGATATCACTGATATGATCTTATTTTTTTTGGGTAAAAATTGTTTTGGAAATCTGCTACCAAAGAAAAATTAAAATATTTATGGACACTTCAAGTCAGGATGCTTCATAGGGGCTTCTAGGTAATGAATATTAGGAGTAACCATGAAAACAAGTCATAAAACTTCTCTTTTGCCCTTATTTCTTATTACCTGGAGAGCAGCTTACATTACAATGGGCATCTGGGTCAGGACAAATGAGTTTGAGTGCTGGAAGCAGCCAAGTGGAAGCTGAGATCCCAGTGCAAGCTCATTTCAGTGTAAACACCTAAAAGACTTGTTAAAAATACTTATTTTTAAAGAGTTTACACCCAGAGAGTCATGAGAAAGGATTCTTTTAGACTGGTTAATTCTGTCATGTTATCTGTCCTTGCAGAGGCAGGAAGTTTATTGATCTTTAAGAACTTAGACCTTGTTTTCTGAGTTGTTCCCTCAAAAGTGCTATATAACTTTATTTCCTGTTATCAAAGTAAATGTTCAATAATTTATGTACATACAGCACAGCCATAAAATGCTATAAAGAGTTATTTATGTAACTGCTTTAGGAATAAACATGGATATTAATTTGGTAACTTTTCTTGGTTCCAGATGCAACTTCAGAAAGAAAGTCTCTGACAAAAAGTCATATCATCCTCAGGGGCTGCTTACATAGAATTGTACAAAAACAAGCTTAAAAGTAGTTATAGAGAGACTAAAGATATTTGGCCTATTTGAAACAGTTTCACCTCTAAGCCCCTGAAAATACTGAAGAAAACCATTTGGATAAATTCTTGCCACAAAGGCAAAAGCTGGGTTCCAGCTCTAGTGTGTGTTTGTTATTAATTCACATAAAGCTGTTAATAAGATGAGCTGGGAAAGAGCTGTACAAGTGAACAGATAAAAAATGTGGCAAAGCCTTAAAAGTCAAGTTTTTCTCTTCCCACAATGGTGTAGGAAAGGGTTTAAAAAAGCCTCTAAGTGGAAAAAGCCCCCTGTTTCCTCATGAATTTTATCTCACCATCACAGCCCCAGCTATCTGCTCAGCCCAACTATAAGAAATAATATGTGAGAAAACAACCACACATCAAAATTGGGAGAAATAAACCTCACATTTAGGACACAGTATTTGCACTGCATTCCTGGAAAGTAAATACTAGATGTAATACTAGATGGAAATTTTATTTGTGTTTTTTTCCAGTAATCAGGTAACATACTGTCTTGATTGAAGATAATGATGTCTCTGGTTGAAAACCACAGACTGTTTAGATTATGTTTTCCTGTACAGAGAAATAATGTAATTCTGATAATCAGAGAAAAATAATATTTAATACAAGTTTTTAACCCATTGTAGTCCTAAGACACTTTCTTTTGGATGCATGTGAATTTAATATTACAGTAATTATTTAATTATCATAGTAATTGCTTACTTTTGTAATTTTTTAATATTTAAATTATCCATGGTAAACATGAGATGCCTAATATGTTCTTTATTACAATAATTTTGGTATCTTACAATCCTTTCAGTTTACAATACATGGTGGCATAAAATATGGACTAATTTTTAATAGGACAATTTCCTTTGGAAGCTCTCCCCACAAGGACAGATACAATGAGAAGCCAAAGTTCAGAGTGTCTTGTTCATTCACCATTTTTCTCTTTTCTCTCTCACTCTCTTCTGTCTTTGATGACCACAGAGTTAAGGCTAATAATCTGGGACATTTTTGTCTGTCTTTAATTGCAATTTCCTTATATATCTGGCAGTGAATCCTATGTGACATAAATAGATTCATTGAACCTACAAAGACTGTCCAGTGTCATTTAGAAGAGAGAATTATATGTGATTTTTCCTGTGCTTTTGGGATCTCCAGCCCTCTGGGCAGTTTTCCTTAGTAAATGCCATGGGATAAGGTTGTCTATCCAATATGGAGTTTTGTTGGAGAAGAAGATTTCCTTCTTTTAATGGTGTATGGAAAATGAAGTGGGTTTGTTTATTGTATTGTTTTCAATTTGAACACAGAAGTAAAGCCGATTTTTATTTCCCAAGCATTTATTATTACCTCTTTGACACAATGGGCTAAGGGGCAAGTGAAGTTAAATCATCTCGGCTAAGCGAAGGTGACATTAACCAGTTTTAGTGTGAACGGCTTGTCAGACATTATTAAGCTTTGCCTGGGTCCATCAGGGCTTTGAGCCTGGTAATAAACATTGTCACTAAAAGAAGGGAGCAAAAATTACTACAAAACAATTTTCCTAATTCAGAGAGCATAAAGGCAAAGATTTTGTCCTTCTCTCTATTAAGCTTGTAAGTTGCAAAACAAAAAAACACTGGCTTTAGGAAGAAGTGTGCCCCCTCAAATTATTTTTCATATTTTTTTCAAGAAATTTGAGCAGTAAATATGACAAAATGGCTGGAAGACTAAATTAGCATTGCCTTCAGGATGCCTAAATCTCAGTTCACCTATTAAAACCATTCATGACAACACATTTTGCTTTTTATGCTCCCTGAGCACATCACTTTCTGAAATATCTCTCATTCCCAAGATGGAGTTATCTGAAACACTCCTCCTAATGTGTTTGAACAGTTAAACTAGCCTAAAGCGCTATAACTTTAATGCATTATAAATGAATCACTATGGATACAGGGTGTCTTGATGATCCCAAGTATTTGCCTTTGTATTCCATTTTGATATCTGTGATGTTTGCCTACCCAGCAGAAAAACAAGCTTCATAAAATTTGATTATTTTATTAGAGCAGCCAAATTAAAAAGTTAAGGGGATAATGAAATATAAGACAAATTGAAATAGTAAAATTTGCCATCTGCCCAGTTCTCTCAGGTGATGCATTCACAAATGCATCATTTAACCAGCTAAGAGGGGACTGACAGGTCAAACCCTGCAGCCTGTACCCTGGATTGCACCACCTGCTCTTGGCACAGGATTCAGCCACAGCTGCATTGCAAACACATCTGTCTCCCACGCATGAGGGACCAAGGAAGACAGGAACACGTCCTGCAAGCTTCCAGCTGTCTTTCCTGCTGTGTGCTGACACGAGTGCCAAAAGCCATCTGTCACACAAGCAGAGTGTGGAGTCGATTTCAATAAGAAAAAGTGGTTAAAAGGCAATTGGCTCTTCACCCTGACTTCACAGTTTCTTATCTCAAGCTTCCTCCGATTTGTGGGAGAGGTCTGTCTGAATGCTAACTAGGCAAGGACTGCAGGACTTGGCCCAAGATATGAAAATCAGGCTGGAAAGCCTTATCTGTAATTACAGTTGGCATGGCAAGAGGGGTGGTAGTCCCCTCTTCTTGCCACCTACAGCCATCTTTCCACCATGGATTGATGCTGTACACAGACTGCTGGTTGTATGACAAAATGGCTCTCACCCACCTGGACAGCTTCTTTCCCATGCAAATCAGCATTGCATCTTTTATAGCTTAGGAAATTAGTCCCTCAGGAGCTAATGCAACACCCACTAAAATTCCTCTGTGAGGAACTGCAGCAGATTAAGGTAAGAGATTTTAAGGATCATTCAATCAACTGTATTTCCAGGGCCAGAAAACGAATGGTGCTTGAAGCATGAAGTATCTATAGAATATACTGAAATTTTTATGGATTCCTACTCCTTTAGGAGTAGGAACTTTTGCTGTAGGAAGGAAACTAGATAGTTTGTGGATGGATGAGCTGTTTCACAAATTTCAAACCCACATGAAGGTCATGGAGTCCAGATTAATAATTAGATTTTCTTCACATCCAAGATCAAGTGAATGTCATGAAGAGCAGCTTCAAATTCACAAATTCTCCTGCTATTCTTCAGATGAACTTGGAATCATAGCAGCCAATATTATCTTACTGGCAAAGTTTTTGTTTGGTTAGAAATATGCAGTATGACAGGACTGTTTTTGCCTCTGCTGTGTAACAGATTTCATCTGACAGAGAAGTCAATACTAAGTGTGTAACGACTTGCGTCACAACCAGTTTTCCACTCCTACTTGTCTTATCCCCAATCCCTTTGAGCCCATCTTTCAACGAAGCATCTTAAAATCCTCTGATGTTACAATTCCATACATACTTGAATACGGTTGCTACTTGCACTAATTAACACCAACCAACACAGTTTCTTAACAGGAAATGTGGATGTAATAATTGTTCTGATTCTGCTCTTTTGTTCATGACATGAAGAAAGTTTTTCTGCATTTTACATTTTTCCTCCATTATCTCTCTTGGCTCTGCTGCAGGAAGTCAAATTGAACTTAAGCTTGAGTCTTACTCACATGTCTTGGTTTGATCTCCAATATTTTCTTGGACTTTCACCTTTCTGGAACATTTTGTCTCCAGAATAAACATCTGTGAAACTACAAAGTAAAGAGAACTGTCTCATGATCTAAAAAGAGAATCTCATGGAATGCAGCCCCTCCTTCTGAAGTACATTGTTGTCAGGTGTGCCTGGGTGAGGAGCACGACCACAAAACTGAGCTCCTTTGTTTGTGTTGTTCTCATCCTGCATTGCAGTAGCATGGCAGGTACATAAATGAACATTTGACTGCAGAAAGAAATATATTCCCTTCTGCACCAAAGGATCATGTTCATGTTTTGCTCAGAGTTAACCTGTTTGCCATGTAAAACACCCTTTTTTAGGGAGTTTCTCCCTAGGAGAAACAAGGGCTGATGACATAAGTAAAACGTGATGGAGGGAACAATACATGACTCCAGACAAAAAGATGGGATAGAGGGAGTATAATCATTGTAATTTCTTAAATAGCTAATTGAAGCCTATGAAAATTCCACTATATGTCCATGTCAAGCTTTAATGTGGTACGGTCCCTTGGTGGTATCTTTATTTCCCTGTGGCAGGAGGGAGATGTTCTTCAGACTCTATAGTATTTTATATAAGGTCTACTCATCTTCATTCTGGTTATTGAAACCTGCTATACACTCTTCCTGCTACATGTCTTCCAAATCAACCAAATCTTCATGGAGATGACACCTCCTCTTGCTTTGCTCTGCCCAGCATCCCTTGTTTCACTGTGTGGTTTTTTTGAGTGTCAACTTCATCCGAGTTGTGCCACCAGAAGTCCAGAGAAAATACTGATACTAAATGAGGACTACCACTCAGTTGCTTTAAGCCTGTTCTTCGAGGGGGTTGTACTTGTCTTCTCTCTTTTTCTTTTTTTCTTTTTTTTTTTTTTTTAGTTGAAAAAAACCCCTAGCTATCTACAAAAGATTCTTCTTGTTTTATTTATCTGAATAGTTTTGCCCCTCCATTATATTTTCTGAGCTTCCTTCTCCCTGAAAAAAAGAACAGAAGTATGATGCCCTTCATAACAGTTAGTAGGAGATATGCAGAGACTGTCCATTAAAGACATCCCTTGGAGAAATTAAACTGTCAGGAGCAGTTTACAGTCAGTTTGGTTTGTGGAGAGTGATGGCTCCCCAGGTGATGAGTGGGTGATCATGGCTACACTCTGAAGAGGGCTCATGTTCCTGCTTTGGTGCAGGCTCACATACCCTCTGGTCTCACATCTGCCCTTCATGCACCCACAGGAAGGAGCAGGGAGGCCGTGCTAGTGCATGTCAGAAGACAGAGATAGCAAGAACTTAAAAATTAAGTTAGTGCAGAATACATGTCATGAAACAAATACCAGCAGCACATGCAGCTCTGCTTTCCCAGGACACCTGCAGTGCTACAAATACTGTAAATGCCTCTTTTGGGAGGCTTCAAAGAGGCAGATCTCTTGGTTCAGATAAGGTATTCAGGACAATTCAGTTGGCCTGATGATGCTTAGATGATTCTTACTGTAGGAGACCCATGTTCCCAAAGGGTTTGTAAATCCCTTTTCAGAAGGTTAATTTCTTTGGCATGATGGGCAGTGGGCATTTTAGGTAAGAGGGGTGTTAAGAGCATTGATCTCAGGGGTTGTAGAGATAGGCCAAGAAGGGATGTGGGCCACTGCTTAGGAATGTACAAGAGCTGCTGTTGAACAGTCCTGGATCTTCCCAGAACCTCAGCAGAGTCCAGTGAAAGCGTTGAGAGATTTAATCACTGAAAAGCAAACATATTACAGCTAAAGCAGTGTGATGAAAATAGGAATCAGTGCAGGTACTAGAGGCTTTACAAAACTTTTAGAAAAATAATTATTTGGTTTAGTTATATTTTGCCCACAGTCTAGTGATCACAAACTGGTTTCTATTTCTCTGCAGTGTTCTCTGAAGAAAATATTTTCTTATTTTCTTTAAAGATATTTTAAGTTCCGAACTTCCCTTTAAAACACTCTGTACAAGGAATGGCACCTTCAGCTGCCAGAAGGCTGTTGTGTACAAGGGATAAACTTTGCCTGTAGAGCATCCTGCTGTGAGCAGGGAATGTGGGCATGGAGACCTCAATGAAGTCTTGCACAGGACCCAGCTATCCTTATTGAAGGTGAATGAAGTGCACAGAGGTCACCAGGAAAGTCCAATCAGCACCACAACCTTGTCCTGGCCTGTCAAAGTGCTGAGACACATGGTGAGCTACTATTCACTGGAAATGGATGTACTAGCTGGAATGGTTTTGGTGACTGTATCTGTGCATCACCTTTCATCTCATCTCTTTCTCTACATTTCATCCTTATGTTTATCAATAGCATGATCTGATTAAATAGTAGAAACAACCACATATAGACAACATCATAAGTGGCTCTTTGTTGTGAGTGATGGCTGATTTCCTTCTGACTCCCAGTTAACACTCCTGCTTAGGAAAAATTTTGTACGTCTGAAAGAGTCAGGGATTTTCTCACTGTATTCTGAGGAAAAAGTTGCTATTAGAGGGCCAAAGAGGATTTGAAATAGGAAGAAGCTGATGTTAACAATAGGGAAGTATGATGTCTAGTTAACTGCCTGGCCTGCTATATGTTAGAAGTACTAATAAGCAATTGCGTTGCAAAGCCAAGAACAGCTCCTTTGTCTTTTACTCCTTTTAAAAGGAATAGCTGTCTGAGAGCCATGCTGTTATTCTTGGCAGACCACTGCAGCTCAGTTCTCAGTGAACTTCAAGAAATGGAAGTACAAGGATAAGGGGCAGCTAAACAGGAAACTGGCCTTCCCCTCCTTGCATTGCCTTATGGACAGACATGTCCACAGGAGTTAGCTCCTCATATTCATTCCTTTGAAGGGCTTACAGACTCTGCATTGTTATATGACCTTCTAACCACACATGCACAACAAAGGATTGCTCAATGCTTTACAGATGCATTTCCTGTCAAAGACAATAGTTCAGCTCAGAAGGAAAAGTGTTAAAAACCAGTGTAGTTTTCCTTGTCTACATTTTTTTTAAAAGCAGTAAGAGACTTCTCTCACTTTATATTAACATTCTCTGTAGGTCATTAGCCACTTTTAATTGGAAACAAAACATGATAAAAACATAATTCTGATCTTAACATCAATATGATCACATTGTAAAGGCATTCCTTCAGTCCAGTATCATCTTGCATTAGCAGCCAAAGTTCTGTGCCTGCCATGAGGATATGCTCTTTAGCCTATTTTATCCCACCTCCTACTAGATATAGAGCAAGAAACAATCCTTTCCTTAGCTCTCATTAATTACCCTAAAAGCTATTTGTTAACCACTGATCATTTAAAAGCCAGATTTCATCTGGTACACATGAAGTTGCAGCCCACACTGGGTGCACATTAATAATTCAAATAAGAAATTCATTAGAGGTTGAAATCATTCCTAGCATAGCAAATATCTTTTCCTGGAAAACAGAACTACCTAGTGATAGATGTGGTCTCCTGTAGAATTCAAATAACAGGAGTTTTGAATGCTCACTATTTCACTGGGTAACTGTTTACAGCAGACCTGTAACTGAACTCTGACTGGTAAGCCTTCATGTTGGGATTTGTGCAGAACTCAGTTACAGATTGGAAAGGTTTAAATTTCTTGATTAAGTTATTTGTAGCTTATAGTTTAGACACCAGGAATCATTGCACATTTCTATCGGTGCTAATTGGATTCTAGATTGCACTATTTTGCTGTGTTTAGGAAAGAGAGAACCGATCCTGCTTCTCTGCACACTGTTCAGTAGGCATGGGATCATTAATGTGAAATACTGCACAGTTGGTTTGCAATTCATCTTAAAGATGAACTGCAGTTCCTTAATGGTCTTGAACTTTTAGTTTAAGAAAATAAATAATATAAATCCTTCAGTGTAGGACAGAGGGGTGGAACCAAAAGTGCCCATTCCTGGCAGTAGGGTTATAAAAAACCCTGCTCGAAAATGTCTTTCTTCTTATTAGACATTACTTATTTCCTGACATCATTTCTTGGAGTAGATTTGTTATCACCAGCCAAATATTTTGCAAAACACAGACGGTGCCAAGGAATTATCTGAGCATATATGTTTGTATCCCTGAAAGTGTCCAGAATAACTTAGAAATGCCACCCAAAGTTCTCCAACTAAAATGACACCACAATACCACATTAAATTTATTTTTTACTTTTCTTTTCCTTGAGTATGAAATTCACACTTCTTTATAGCCAGGTTCTTGTTTGCTGTATATTAGGGTCATATTTCAGAGCAGTAGGCAATAAACTGTTTGAAAGTTTAATTATTTTCCTTCTATTAGAACATTTTGGGCCAGTGCCCTAAAAAATCCTGACTCATGACCAACACTTCAGTGAGGAGTGTCACCTAAATTTCTGCACAGGCCATAAAAACGCCAGGAATTTGCTGTCTGCACAAAAATCTTTCTATACATTGCTTCCTATTATTGGTGTCTCATTGCACTATCATTGATGATGACAAAAAATCTCACACTTGTTACTGAAAATAATTTGTCTGATGTCTTGCAAGTCTCAAGAAAAGCCATTTCCAGGTTCACTGTGAAGTTACACCACCAGTATTTTCATATTCCTGGTGGAATCTGACAGCCTGTGACTGGAATGTCAGTAAGAGTTGCAGGTTCTCCTAGGAGACAGGTTTGCAATGTATCCCCTAATATGAGAACAGGGTCAGTCAATTAAATGAAAAGAATGACAAGTTTAAAAGACATGAAAATCTCTCTTTTTGAATAGGTTAGCACAGACTGTCAAATCCATTTGCACAGAGTCAGCAGGTCAAATATTATGGCTGGATATTCAAAGAGTTTGGAACATATCCTGCCAATTTTCTTGCAGCGCAATGATAATTAGACAGTGTCTTGATGATCTTCAGGTTCCAAGAAAAAGGTCTTTGAACTTCACCGTGTACTGGGTGAGTTTCAATAGAGCAGCAAGAACCAAGAGAGAAGAAAAAATTCTCAAAGATCAAACCTGTAGTAAAAACGTGCAGTAACATTCCTGTTCCTACTGATTCCTCATGGGAACTGGGTACCAAACCTTCAGTAGTGACCCTGAAATTCTCCTGCATTGTGTTTTGATTATGACTAAAGAACATGAAATTGAAACTCCTGTGGGAAATCTTGAGCTCTGTGGTAAAAATTATCAAAGGAAGAAAGAACAAAATTTAAGGAGCATAGAGAGAGGAGCCAGTATAGCCCAAGTAGGAATGCAAAGACCCTTTGGAGGGCAAGAATGCAGTTGAAGGGCAGAGTCCCTTCTAACCTGAAACACATTTGAGCTGGATTCTGGAAGTCAGTGGTTGAAGAGGACATCTATGCGCTCCCAGCATAATTCCTATGCCCTATAGGATACCTGTCAGACTCCTAGCATGCAGTTCAGTGGAGGCATTCCTTACGGTCTTTGATGTGCAGATGTTATGTTACTGGGCATATTCCCATAAATCTTTTATTGTTACACTTTTTTTTGGTTTCACCTACAACGCTGTTTCTCTTTTGAAAAGGCTTTGTTTCTTATTAATATAAGTAAATCACAAAGTAGAGGCTGCTTCGTGATACAAGTTGTGTAACAGAAATCATAGCAGAAGTGGGAAAAAAGCATTACTGAGGAAGAAAATTACATAGAATAAGGTGGAAAGGCACCATGAAACACATCACCAATTCAAGAAAAGAAATGTCTACTTGGTACAAAACCTGACTACTGAAGAGAAAAGAGTGAAACTGATGATGCTGTCTGGGCAATAACCCGAGGTGTGATTGTGGCTTCATTAGAGGTTTTTGTTATAGAGAGTTATTTATTAAGTCTGGGGAGTTTTCATTATTAATAACCCATATCACAGACAATGGGGTCAGGTGGGACTACACGCAGGAGATTATTTAGGCAATTTCCCTGATGTGTTACACAGTGACCCACACCTCATTATTCATGCCAGATTTTTGACTGCACTGTTTATAAACTCCTACATGAAGGACATTCCCTCTTATGTCAGTTTTTGTGAGTGTTTATGTCCTTTTCTTCAAAAGTGATTCCCAGTTACCTGCCACAGTTTCTATCACTGCATGTGGAACACACTGTAACTTCCTGTACAAACCATGGATATGGAGAGATGATTGTTCCAACCCTCTTTGTGTAAGGATGGCAAAGTGTGCTTTGGCTTTTTACGTCAGGCCAAGCTTTCAGCCTTTCAAGTACAAAATCATGCATTTCATTTACAAATATATCAAGTCCAATTCACCATTGTTGAGTCACATGGAATTTATTGTATCATTTTAAAATATCTCCTTTCAGATTGCAACGGTACCTGAAACATGTGGCTTCTCTGTAACCAAACAGTAAAAAGCCCAAACAAACAAGATGTGAGAGGCTGTGCTAAGACTTGTAACACAGGGGAATGCTGTGGTTTGGAGTTCACTGCAGCAGAAAACAAGCTGTAAGACGTGCTGTGATTGAGTCATTTTCTCTCCTGAACTTTCAAATTGCTGTGACAAGGCATTCAAACTTGTGAAGGAAAGGTTGTAGATCTCTCAAGGTGTCAGTGCAAAGAAATGTTTATATACACACCTTGTGGGTATTTGAAAAAGGAAATCATTCTGCAAAAGTAAAATGTGCACAGAAAGTTCTCCTCTCCTTTTGTTACTGCTGTTTTGTGTTCCACCCACCTATAAAGTTTCTGTATCACTGTAGCATGCAGAGCTCTTTCTTTCCATTCATTCAGCTGTAATCTATTCAAACATCTAGATGAAGGGATCTTTCAGAGGAGAATTCTTGTTTTTGTAATGAGAAACCTTACCAGTAAATTCCTATGGGACGCAGACTAACCTCTTTCTCAGAGTAAAATCCAAACCATTCGGTGATATATTGGGTTTGTGTGGCCAGATTTTGGTAGAGGGGGGGGCTACAGGGGTGAATTCTGTGAAAATCTGCCAGAAGCTTCCCCCTTGTCCAACAGAGCCAATGCCAGGCAGCTGCTGGCCAAGGCTGAGCCCATCGGTGACAGTGGTAACACCTCTGGGTTAATGTATTTTAAAAGGGGAAAAAAACTGTGCAGCTGCAGCTGGAGAGAGGAGGGAGAATGTATATGAGAAACAACTCAGTGGTGAAGAAGGAAGGGAAGGAGGTGCTTCATGCACCAGAGCTGAGATTCCCCTGCAGCCTGTAGTGCAGATCATGGTGAAGCAGCTGTGCTCCTGCAGCCCACGGAGGACCACAGAGGTGCAGAGACCCACCTGCAGCCCCTGGACATCCTTGCTGGAGCAGAGATCCAGATCCAGCCTGTGGAGGACCCCATGCTGGAGCACATGGATGCTCAAAGGAGGTTGTGACCCTGTGGAATGCCAATGGCTGAAATTGCTCTCCCTGTCCTTATCTCAACCCATGAGCCTTT
>JAWWEW010000078.1:143550729-143743282 GCA_035583185.1 Anabacerthia variegaticeps | reverse complement strand
AACTACTGTACAAATACAAAGCTCTATTGTCTGTCTAATACAATTATATTCTATCTATTAAAACATGGGAACTAATCGGTGATCTTCTTCCCAGCACTATTATGCTGACAGCTTCATCCATTCTAGGAAGATCTCTTCTCCGTCGTCCTGCTGTTCTCCTACACCGGTCAAAATTTCTGAACAGAACCATGAAGTCTCCATTTTTGGAGGTTTTCAAGACAAAAGTGCATAAATCCATGAACAATCCTGTCTGGCCCATAACTGATCCCGCTTTGAGCAGCAGGTTGAGCTAGAGAAGCCCTTCCAAGACAATCCTGAATTATCTTGTGATCCTATGAATCTATGGAGATAGGTTGCCTTACTGTGTTACCAAAACCAGAGTATGGACAGGTTCATTTAGCCCAGATTTTATTATCTGTCAACTACCTCTTGAAAGGCCTATAGATTTTTTCACTTAAAAAAAAAGGATATTGCTAATGTTTAATATTTATAATGTGCTAATATCCAGAGATGCTAGCTAAGGTCAGAGACTAAAAAAAATTGAAGGTAATTTAGTGGCTAAATCATTAACCTACAGCAGAGGAAATCAGAGTTCATTAGAGTCTTCCTATATGAATTTATACAAGTAGCAGTGAGTGGGAGTCATCTCATGTAATTTTAGCCCTTCAGAAATTAGGTAGCTAATTTAATGTGGCTTTTTAGATGCCCTCATGGGTCAACAAAAAGACAAAGGGCTCAAAGTTGGTTTCTGCAACATATTCTGGTGGGATTGGCACTCTCTTTCCATTGGGGGGGAAAGGAGAGATAACAGCACTATGTGGTTTCACAGAGGGTTGTGCAGATAAACACATTCCAGATTTTAAGATACTCAGACTCTGTCTAAGCACCTTTGATAAGTAATTGCCCTGTTTGCAGGTGTGTCTGTACATGTGTGTGACTGCAGTGAATATGACAGAAGAATGGGAAAGTTTCTTACACAATTTTATGTCTAGATCAGTAAACACAATACCTAAACACACAATGGTAACTTGTCTTTAAAGATAAATTTTGCTAAAAGGGATTCCATTCAGCTCTAAAGTCTTTTATTCCTCCTGGCACACCCATTCAGCCTCACCCTCTAGGCATCCGGAAATAAGTAAATGAATACAAGACAAACAGAAAATTGATCTATTTTGATGAATTAAAATGAAAAAAAACAGCATCCTCTCTCAACTGGTTTCATCTGGGACAGTAAATTTTCTTCCTAGGAGCTTGTATAGTGCTGTCTTTTAGATTTAGAATGAGAATAATGTTGGTAACACACTGATGTTGTAGTTGCAAGCAGAGCTAACATTAAGTCAAGGCCTTTTCAGCTTCTCATGCTGCCCTGGCAATGAAGAGGTTGGGAGTGTCCAAGAGGCTGGGAGGACACACAGTCAGGACAGCTGACCACAACCTGCCAAAGAGATATTCCACACCATGTGGCATCACGCCAACAGTAAAACTGGCTGAAGTTGGCCAGGAGGGGCCGATCACTGCTCAGTGACTGTCTGGACATTGGTCAACAGGTGTCAATTGCACTGTGCATCTCTTGTTTTGTATATTCTTTTACCATCTGTTAAATTGCTTTCCCTTCCTTTTCTCTCCTATTACGCTGCCTTTATCTCAACCCAGGAGTTTTACCTTTTTTTCTGACTCCCCCATCCCATTGAGGGGAAGTGAACAAGCTGTGTGGTGCAAAACTATCTTCTGGGTGAAACTATGACAGTGGTTTTTGGTGCACAAAGGGGAGCAAGGGCTAAGGTAATGACAGATCTGATCACACCATGTTAAAAGAAATCTGTTATAAGCATCTATTTTATTAGTTTAATAGTTGCTGGTCACGCTGTTGCTTTATTTGCTGTCAAAGTTTTTGTCAGGGTTTTCTCAGGCTTGTGCTATCTAACACCTTCCTAGCAGCATAAGTTCCCTGTTGTGCTGTTTATCGTCTCTGGGGACTGGATTAAAGTTATCATTTTCCCATACTGTGTAACACTGACTTATGATAAAATTATTGGTCATGAGACTAATCTGGTATTTGTAGTTAGCATTGCAGTCATCTCCCTGCTTTGGAAACTGTCTCTCAGGAGCTATTAATAACTACATTCTTTACTCCTCGGAGAGCCAATCTATGGGGGGAAAAAGAAGGGACACTTTCCTCTGCTCCTTCACCTTTCCCCAGTTCTCCAGGATGGTTAAAATAGCTTTTGAACATTTTGAATATTCTTGGGATGTCCAAACCAACATGTACATATTGCTGTGTCTCACTTCTTGTTTAAGTTTTAAAAACTGTTTAAGTATACAACACAAAGATCCTCCCCAAGGCTGAAGAGTTATGTGTGGGGTATTATGCGTGCCTAGGACACTGGACGCATCCAATGCTTTGGAACTTCACCACTGAGCAATGAAGATGTTACGTGTCACCCAGGCAAGTGGAATACCTTGGAGAGAGGTATCCAGTACCTGAAGGAATTAACCACACTGAAGGTGATTTATGATGACTTGGAACATAAGCAGTTATCTAAAGGTCCAGATGAAATCAGGTGTCACAACCCATGTGGCAGAAGATTGTACAGAGCTCACCATGGTCACACATGAGCTCGTTGGTAGAAATTACTTGGGAAGACAGAGAGGGACAAACAGTGGCTGAATTGGCTGGTCAGCTTCAGCAATAAGAAGTCTCCCTGACTCACTACTTGCCTTTACCTCATCTGGGAAGAAACTGTCTTGGGTGGTGCAGCAATTCAAAGAGCATATGTCCTACTCCCCACCTGTATGGAACTATATCTCCACTATTAGGAGTAAATGTTCCTCTGCTCAAGAGAGAAGATATAGCGGGTACACACCACAAGCTAACCTCTGGTTTTACCTGCATGGTCATGGAGAGGACATAAGGAAGTAGGATGGGAAATGGGTATCCTAGAGGCATGGATACATCAGTTGCAAGGTAAAAAAAAAGTCACCAAAGTGGGTTCTTTGATGAAAATCTCTGTTTCAGTTTCCAGTGGACAGTTCCCTAGACATAGTAGAAGGGTTATCTTAGTAGTAGAAGGGTTATCTTACTTGCAATCCTAATAAAGGGACTTCTGATTCATATTTACAAGAAGTGAGTAATGAAGACTATGAGCAGGACTCGAGGGACCCTGCTTCCAGCCTGGTCAAGGAAGGGAGAAGGTGGATTTATTGGACTGTGTGAATTCAGTGGACTGGTACAGCAGACACACAGAAGTGAAAGGCTTTTATGGATACAGGTGCACAGTGTACCCTAATGCCATCTGTCTATAAAGGGGCGGATACCATCCATGTATCTGGAATGATGGGGGATCTCAGCATTTGACTGTTGGAGGCTGAAATCTGTCTGAGGGGGAATGAGTGTCAAAAGCACCTCATTGTCACTGGCCCAGAGGCTCTGTGCACCCTTGGCATAGTCTGTCTTAGGAGAGGGTATTTCAAGGACCCTAGAGGGTATCAGTAGCCTTTTGGTATAGCTGCCCTGGTGACGGAGAAAATTAAACAGATGTCTGCCTTGCATGGTCTCTCAGAGGACCCTTCTGTTGTGGGATTGCTGAGAGTCAAAGAATAACAGGTGCCAATTACTACCACAGCAGGGCACTGGCAACAATACTGCACCAAGCTGATTCCCATCCATAAGCTGATTCATCAACTGGAGGGCCAAGGAAGGATCAGCAGGACTCACTCACCCTTTGACAGTCCCATATGTCCAGTGTGAAAGTCTAATGGTGAATGGAGGCTGACAGCAGTCTGTCATGGCCTGAATGTTGTCACATCACTGCAACTTCAGTGTGAACTGAGCAAAAGGCAGCCAAGGGGGCCACAGTCATTTCTTACGCATTTTTTCTCTATCCCTTTGGCAGCAGATTATAGGCCACTTTCATTTGAAGGAGTGTCCAATACACCTGGAATCAACTTCCTAAGGGGTGGAAATACAGTCCTGCCTTTTGCCATGAACTGATCCAGACTGTACTTGAACAGAGCAAAGCTCCAGAACACCTGCAATACATGGATGAAATCAATCTATGAGGCAACACAGCAGAAGAGGTATTTGAGAAAGGGGAGAATATAGTACATATCTTTCTGAAAGCCAATTTTGCTATTAAACAAAGTAAGGTCAAGGAACCTGCAGAGAAGATCCAGTCTTTAGGAATAAAATGGCAAAATGGACATCATCAGATCCCCTTCCTCATAAGTGAAGTGCTCCTATCCCCTAATTGTCTTTGTAGCCTTACACAGGACTGCAGGAGTTCCATGTCCCTGTTGTACTGATGAGTCCAGAACTGAGCTATCTCTGGTCTAAATTATGCACATGAGTTATAAGAAATTTTGATGAGAATTTCTAAAGCAGTCCCTGGTTTTCATTCACTTTCTCCATTGAGTCCTAGCTTAAAAAACCTAAGTTATACCAACCTTCACCACATTCCCAAGAAGGCACTTGTTTTTGAACTATTTTCATTACTAGAAAATCAGATGCCATAAAATAAGAGTTAAATACTTTTATTTAATTCAATTCTTGTGAGAAGAACCAAAGTCCTCTTTAAAGTGCTGAGGCTTAGCAATAGTAAACCTCAATCTAGTTCAATAGGTGCTAATTTTCTAATAGGCAGATGAGCACTTGACAGAAAAAAACCAAGGATTTCTTCAGAGATGTGTCTCCCGCAGTAGCTTATAGGTGCACATGCAGTCAGTGTCATGGTTTAACCTCGGCTGGCAACTCAGCTCCACACAGCCACTTACTCCCCCCATGGGGGGATGGAATAGACAACCAGAAAAATAAAAGTGAAAAAGCCTGTGAGTTGATATAAAGGGAGTTTAACGGGTAAAGCAAAAGCTGTGCACACAAATAAAGCAAAACAAGGAATTCATTCACCATCTCCCATGGGCAGGCAGGTGTTTAGCCACCTCCAGGGAAGCTGAACTTCATTACACATAATATTGACTTGGGAAGACAAACACCATTGCTCTGAATGTCCTCCTCCTTCCCCAGCTTTATATGATGAGCATGACACCTTATGGGATGGGATATCCCTTGGATCAGTTAGAATCAGCTGTCCCAGCTGTGTCCTCTCCCAGTTTCTTGTTCCACCCCAAGTCTCCTCACTGGTGGGGTTGGGTGAGGAGCAGAAAAATCCTTAGCTCTGTGTAAGCACTGCTCAGCAGTAACTAAAACAGTGTATTAGCAAATCTCTTTCCAGCACAAATCCAGAACATAGCTACTATGAAGAAAATATCTATCCCAGCACATTCTCCACCACAGTCACAGTCTCATCAAATCTAACTTACAGTAAGCAAGCAAGCCCCATGGCAGGCACAGGAGCCTGTCTAGGACAGCAGTAAAACAAGTAGAAAAAGCAAAATTCACTCACTAATGAGCACAATGAGCATTCAGAAAAGCCATGATTTCACACAGGCGTATATTGATAGGACAAGGCAGAATGGCTTCAAACTGAAAAAGCATAAGTTTAATTCAATAACTAGATATTAATTATCAAATTAAATTCTTCACTGTGAAGGCAGTGAGGCACTGGAAGAGGTTGCCCAGAGAAGTCGTGGATGCCCATCCCTGGAAGTGTTGGAGGCCGGGTTGGATGGAGCCCTGAGGAAACTGATCTAATGGGTGGCAACCTTGTCCATGACAGGGGTTGGAACTAGGTGATCTTTAAGGCCCCTTCCAACCCAGACTCTTCTATGATTCCATGATTCCATCATTTGGTGATAAAGTGATTGTCCTTCAGATCTTAGAGAAGGAAGAGAGAGAATTGCCAAAAAAACTCACCAGACTAAGGTAGTACACAAAACCATTAGCCCATTTTCTTTCTATTTGGTGTTCAGGTGGCCTTACCCCAGGAGACTTCTGCCAAAGTAGTTAGGGCTTTCCTACAGGTAGTTGTAGTGCTGGGTTTAGGTTGTCCTGTTTCATCTGAATTGTTTGCAATTTTCAGGAGTCTTAAATATTGTTTTTTCCCTGTGAGAAAACAAGTAAACTATACAAATTCAGCTTGTTGTCAGTGTAACCTAATCATTCACAGAAAAATCTTTAAAGTCTTGTTTTTCTGAATATAATAGAAACACAACGCAATTTCCTCACTCACAAATGTTGTGGATAGACAGAGTGAGCCAGGTGAGGAGCCTGCATTCTACACAATCACAGCCAGAGATATCATTCTGCCAGAATTGAGAACACGGGGACAGAAAATTGGCAAATGTAAGGATGTTGAAGAGAAAATCCAGAGAAATTATTCAAGACTAAAGAAGATGATGTATTCATATTTTGGTTTTATGGGTAGCGCCTGAGAGTCCCAGTCCTGAGCAGTGCAGACCAGCACATGTATGGGCTGCACAGAGCTCTGTTGATGTCATCTCTACATCACGTGTGACCCCTTTTGCCTTAAGGCATAGTTATGATTCATTTCTGTGCTTTTTTTCACTTTGAAGTTCAAGAAATAATGGGCTGATGCCTTACATGATTTCACAGCTTGACACTGAGGCTGCATGTTAGACCCAATAATGCAAAACATATTTGTATTGCTTGGAGCTCATCCAGAATCTCAGAAACATAGAATTGCTAAGGTTGGAAAAGACCTCTAAGATAATCGAGTCCAACCATTAACCAAACCATGTCCCTGTACCTGTACTTGGGATTACCTCGACCCAGTTGCAGGACCTTGCACTTGCCTTGTTGAAATTAATGAGTTAAGGCTGTAAATGTGATATATCAGTGGATACATGAGTACTTAGGATGTTTTGTTCAAGCCTTCTGTAAGCACTGTGAGCTCTGAAAGTTGTGCCTTAGATTCTCAAGGCCAGCACTATTATGTGTATGTAAGATGAAACTCAGTTTAGGCAGCTTTGTGCAAACTTAACAGGTTTCTTGGATTTTATTAGCAGTTCAGAGACCAAGCTGAACTTGGAAAAATCAAATTAGTGAAGACTTTTTTGTCATTGTTAAATACATCTAATTTACAACATAAACTAAAAGGGTAATGAATTAAATAATCTGGTCAAGAGAGATAAACTTAAAATATTTTTCTTCCATGCTCTTCCCCATGTGAAAAGAACTCTTCAGGTATATGAAAATCAGTCTGATTCTCCTTCAAAACTTATGTAGTACTCTGTTACCTTGATGACTATGTAAGTCATGATTTGCTTAGACTCCTGGGAGTGCAGATATGTTTACAACAATTGCCCATAATTTTGATGAGCCATTAAAAATACTGTAATGTTTTGTAATTTCTAAGTCAGAAATTAACGATACCCAAAAGCTGGTGCAACAACAGATGTTCAGATGCAGTAATAATGGCCTTGGCGTGTTCCCATGCTTTCAGTTACATTTGATATTAGTTAACCATTAAAAAGTAGTACAGTTGTTCACAGACAACATTGTTTAATCAAACTCTTAAAGAAGGCAGGGTGCTTTGAAATTTAGAATTTTAAAAATTAATACTTGTATATATGCAGGTGCATGTATATTTATTTCTGCATACAAACACACATATTTTTGTTATCTGTCTAAAGTACAGAGATTCTCTCTCTTTTTCTCTCTCTGTGTCACTCTGATTTTTCACCATAAAATCCCAGATACAGAGGGTTGGATACAGTGATGATGGGATATAGGATCAATGGGGAGTTAGGCTTGAGCATGTGACTATCATAAGTTATTAATAATAAATCAATGAACTAATTATTAGAGGAAAATATTCCAAAGAGAAGGAAGGATATACATCTTGGTTGTCTGGCTGCAGTGTTAAATAACTATAACTAGTCTGTTCTCAGATTTTCTGGAGGTGCAATACATGCCTCTGAGATTAATTATCACTAAGTGATGAGGAAAGATCTCTGCAGCTCCATGGCTGTTCTTGTTTAAATGGTAGAGTTAATTGCATTGCGTGATGCTAAAGTAAGGGAAGAGCTTTTATTAAACCAGGTAAACCCAACCCTGAGGTACACTATGAAGGGGCATAAGAAAGATTCACCTAGCCAGTTAAGATTTTGTAGTATAAAAAAATATTTTAGCATTGGAAGTTAGACTCTGAAAAAAAAAATAAAAATTAGTTGTTAAAGGGAATTATAGAACTCTGATTAATTCCTGCACAGTATGACTGAAACAAAATGGATATTCAACTACACCCTGACTGAAGAAATCTGCCCTCTCTGTCAATAAACATTTTACTCTTTTAGCTTAGAATTCTTACTGAAAAGAAATATCTGTCTTTATGGCAAGGTGTCTTCTTTTGTGAACAAACAGGTGAAGCTGTAATTCAGTAGGACAAAGTGCCCAACTATGCATGGCTTAAGTGATATTCTGAAACAGATTTTTTCTTTCATTAAAAAGGTACATTAATTCCTATGGCTGCTGTGAAGATAATAAATTTTCCTCCAGGGAAAATTCACTAAGGAATTGCTCTACTGAAATTTGTGCTTGTTTACAAATCCTTAGATAATCCATCCTTGCAGGTGGGTGGGAGAGTTGTGAAACTTCTTAGACAATAATTTTTAAATCTGTAGATTAACTGGGTTCTACAAGAAGGCAGCATCAATCACTAGGATTAGATGTCAGGTCAAAATTAGTTCTCTAAATTACCTTCCTACTCAATGAGTATCAACTGGCACCTTCGTGTTTTGAGTCAACAACCTATGAGAGAGACTAAATCTTTATGCTGCTTAAATGAACTCAGTGTAGACCAGAGCTAGAAGAAGCCCAAGTCCTGGTTTACACGATTTTTCAATGTTTTCCAATGATTTTACATTGGCTTGATGAAAACAAAATTGAAGAAAATGCACACATTGATAAGAACTAGGGTTTCATCAAAAACTTGGTAGAAAACCCAATTGCTAACTCATTTAGTTTTAACCATGAGCAGATCTTGTCACCAGGCTGTGGGGCTCTGGCACAGCCCTATGGTGCCAGCCAGCCTTTTTGCAGTGAATTTTTTTTTTTTTTTAAAATATAAGCCTGATTGAATTCTTCAGGCTGGCAAATATGATTCATGGTATTCAACTGAATTTGCCATTTCCTTCATGGATGAAGGGCCTCTGTGTATATGATGTGCACCAGAACAGAATAACAAAAATGGCAAAGAATTACCATTGTACTTGGTTAAAAGGATCCTTTTAGGACAAATTTTTGAAGCTCCCTTAAATAGTTGGACCCAACTGTGTAGACTAAGTAGTCTGGGCTTCCTATGGGAACATGGATTCAAGAACTGGGATTATAATAATGCATGCCCTTCCTGGTAGGTCCATCTAGACTCAAACAGCCAGGTATTTACATGTTTCTCTTCCTTCTTAAAAATTACAGAGTCTCTCCAGTTTTTCAGAGATCCATCCTACTGATGTTATACAGACAATTACTCTAAAACAAAGTCCACCTTTCCTGGACGAGTTTCAGGGGAAGTTTGCCAAAGGCCATCTATGAATGCAGCTGCTTGAAATCACATCCAGTCTGGTCTGTGCTTAGGCTATGATGTGCTACTGAGGGTCAGAATTACCCTCTGGGCAAGTACAAGTATATATTGAACTTAGATTTCTTTGTTCATTCCTGACCACAAATTGCTGCTCTTTATTCCAAAGAAGCACATCAGTTATTTGAGATAAATTAATATAAAGGGTTAAAACTTTGAGGAATGCACATGCCTGTAGTTGTTCTGTATGTTTGAAATCATAGAAGGTTCATTACATTCCTCAATCCCTTTCCAACATTGATTTTTCAACCATTAATGGAGAAATGACTCACAGACTAAGCAAAGACGTGCAGACTAGTACTACACAGATGACAAATTATTCTCCCCTCATTACCATCACAAAATAACCCAGTGTTTGAAAGAGAATGGTTTCTTTAAACCACACCTAAACAAGATCATTAGTTATGAAAAAAAGGTTTTAAATATTTTTAGGTCATCAAGAAAAGGTCCTGGGTAAGGAATACTGATTAGGGACACACCAGAGCAGCATGAAAATCTTAGAAGCACAATTGAACTATCAATTGGCAGACATTAACTTCCCAATATATATGTTTGCAGATGCAATTAAAATAATTTAGCCAAACTACACTGTGAGGACTATTTGTGCTCTTTTCTACTGATGCATATTTATTGGATAGAGTGCACACACAGTGATTCCAGGTGGTAATTAGGATACTCCTCAAGTAGGCATGACTTTTTAATAGACCTATGAGACTGGGTTCATCTCATCTAATTTAGTACATGAAAGGTCTCCTTAGTGGTCTAGGCTTGTCTGTGAGGAGTGATCTGGCAGAAATTAGCATGCAGGTAAGGATTCCATTGGCAGTCACCTTGAAGCCAGCACAGAGGTAATTATTTCTATTTTGATCCCTATTCTGTAATACTTCCAGAATGGGAATCTTTCACAACAGCAGGAATTAATTTTCTCCTATTTTAGCCTTCTAAAAGCTAGAGACCATCAAGTGATGTGACTCAGTTCTGAATTAAGATATTTAAAACTGAAAGGCAAATTAATTTGCTTAAATGTATCCATCCAGTACCATGGTAGGAATGTGTGGAGGCCACTCAGACTTTACTGGCTATTTTAGATGCTAAAGAGGAAGGTCTCTAGATACAGCCTCGTGTGGACCTGTTGGAGAACTATGCCTTTCTGTAGTAACAGATGGATGGAAACAGCATTGCAGTCAACTAAGAGATGACAAGGATGTAATAATTAACCAGCTGAGTCCTATCACTTGTGATCCAGATGTAGCTCCTCTTCCACTCAACACTGTATTTTCTTAAAGGTAAGGGCCTGGTGCTGTTTTCAGACCATTAGGGTATTCCACCTAACCTGATGTTTCAAAGGTTCTCTGAGGCAGCTTCATGTGGTTGACAGTACATGGGATGCGTTGAATTTGTAGGAGGAAGCCAGGTAGGACATCTGTCATGGAATGAGATGCCTCAGTCTCAGGAGTGGAATCTAGGTGAGACCTCCATCAGCTATAAAATGAACTTACAAACCTGCCTCTCAAGTAGCTATTTGTGTGTCAACAGCTTTATATAGAAATTCTATTGTCTCAGACATATATTGACCCCAGTCTAATCAGAAGTCTGTGAAAAAGAAAACAAACACATCAGCTCTTTACACTCAGAGGAAGAGATCAAATTTTCCAAAGAGAAGATTCATCCCAGGTCCTAGTTTTAAAGAAAGAAGTCCTCTGGAGTTACCATTTTTTTAAGGTTATCTATTTTTCTTTTTTTTTTTTTTTTTGGGCATTCAGTGTAATAGACAGTTTGTAGTATCTTAAAGTAAAGAAGGGATTTGTCCTCTGAATGTGTCACAGTTATGTGAAAGAGAACAGTAAGAAGAGATGTTGATGAATGTGTTTTATCATAGTTGATAAAACACATACAGATCACATCAATACAATACATACCATTGTATCTGCCCATAGGTTTTATAAGTCTCAGAAATAATGCAAGGTACCATCTTCTTTGTCTCTTTGCTAGGAGTGTCATTAGATTGATGAGCTTTCAAGAAGATTATAAGGTTCTAACTCAATCTCTGCTGAACTTTCCATTGACTTACTGAGTTCTGAATCCTATCTTAAACAGAGGAGTAAGGATATCAGCCTTCCAAACTGCACAAAGAAAAAAAAATTAAAAGGCATGAAACCTAATTTGGAACAAGACAAGCAATTTTTAAAATCACAGTAAAGCATGGTGTTAGAAAATTGGTTGGTTACGAAAACAAGGATATTAAGTTGTAAGCTTACTTTCTACAAAAATTAGGTATTTAGGTGTACTAATATCTGAAGTAGATCCCTCAGACAGGGCAGCAGGTATTTGAGATACTCTAGTTTTGTAGAAAGACTTGCTGGAGATATAACGAAAGCAAATTAAGTGGTATTCAGTATGACTCTGGGATTCAGCGTTTTGCAAAAGGGCCTTTTCTGGAGAAAGCTTTCAGGCTGACATATGTCCTTTTCAAGGATTGAACACTCAAATTTGAAATTAATAAAGTGAACATCAACTCTGCTTATTTAATGGATGACCCAGAAAGACTGACAGTTCTGGGTAATGTGAGGCAGACCTATAAAATGCATCTTGTTAATGCATGACTGCAAAATGCAAAACAGCTCCCAGATGCTGGAGCACTGTCTGTCACCAAAGGATTTCTTCAGGCTTTCGAATATTTCTTTCAAGGCTGAGTTGCAAAAGTTAGGTTCCTGTCTTGAGGACACTGTCTGCATTGATTCCACCTGGCTGTGCTTACCCACAGGACTTGCACCACAGGGACCGCCTGATGCATTCCTCGCACAACAGAAAGCACTGTGTGTCCTCACCGCAAAACTGACGCACGTAGGACTGGGAATCTCAAACAGGACAAAACTCCCCTTTGTGAGAATACAAACACAATCTTTTCTGTATCTGTAATAGGAGGAGTGCAGACTGGGTCCCATTTCACTAGCTATTCATCACCTCTCCTCTAATCCCTCCCATTAGTTTCCTCTTTCCTCTTCAGCACAGAATCAGCAGCCAGAGACAGGCACCATCCTCAAGAGCATTTCAGGAGTGATAATCAGCTTTCCTGCAAAGGGATCAGTGCCAATGTGACACACAGGGGTCCTTGTGCTCGTCACTTACACACCTATTATTTCGACTGAGCAGCCAGGGTGTTCAAAAAGCTGTCTGCTCCACTGGGAGGGGGAGTACGGAGCTGGCACGCAGCAGGAGCACACACAATGCCTTGTGAATACATCATGCTGCCATCTATTTTGTGACGATGGTCTTTCATAATGAACAGGACAAGGGGATTCACAAGTGCCTCTTCCAATTAAAAATAACACTTCTGCAAAGGCAAATGACTGAGGTAATGACCGTAATTCTAATCAAGCTGGAGCAGCTGCCTCATTAGTATATACTTCTGGAAGAAAGTGCCTTTATGGCCTGTGCTAATACCCTTAACCTCTTCCTTCTGGAGCAAAGAAAACCCCATCCCTACAAGAAGTCCTGCTGGTTCTTTGGGGATGTGACGTTAACTCATAGTGAGATTAAGCACATGTTTTGCTTGTGAGACACAATTTTACAGCATAATGTAGTGCAGTAGTTTTAAAGGAAGATTTGATCGTGGTAATAGGCATTGAGTCCAACATTTTTTGAAAATACACTTTTTCCTTCAAATTTCCTAATTTGGGATGAAAAATGCTAAACCACTTTTTTTTCCCTTGTGTTTCAGAAAGCAAGGAAGTTGTTTCTTAAGAGAAAAAATTAGAAATTAAGGGGATCTTTAATCAATTTCAACCTTTCCACACGAATGTTATTTTGATAATAAACAATCCTTCAGGGCTGGACTTCAACAATGTTAATGTCTCTTTCTTAATGTCAGACAAAATGCAGTTGCTGAACTTACATTCAGATGTGACTTTCATGACAGAAACAGAGACATTCAATCGTTTTCATTCTCATTTCTTCCCAGGCACATATTTGAGACTCTCACCTCCAGGTGACAGCTAAGGGTCTGCTTTCCTAAAGTAATTGAAGGGTTTGCCTTTGACTTGGTAGAAGATGAGGTTCTTCAAATTCATAAAAGAACATTTCAACAGTGAGTCCACATATCAGGGCAAATCAGGGGTGACATTAAGAAAGGGGGAGGGAGGGGAAGTAACTCAGCAAGTGAAGAATGACCAGAATTCCTTTAATAATTGTTTTAAATGACTGAGATTTTCTTAAGCCGCAAAGCTCCTGAAATTTTATTTAACAGATAAAACACAAATTGGTGATATCTGAATGTTTAATAAACCCCTAAGCTCCTGGCTTTTGCTCAAGCTGACAAGTTTTTGATAACCCAAATCAAACACTCAGTTGCCAACATTTTCAGTGATATGGTATGCAACCAACAGGCTACCAGCCAGAATATTTCTTCCTTTAAGTTTTCCAACTTGTCTCATTTTTCTTTACCCTGCCGCAGTACATGTGTATAACTCAGAAGAAAACAACTGATCTTAGATCAGTTTTGAAAAGCAACAATAAATCAGCCAGGTGATTTAACCCACTTTTAATTTCTCCTCTTATGTTTCCATCCTTCATGGATCCACCACTTCTGTGTCACATGCAAAATACTGCCGTCTCATCTCTCAGACACAGCCAAGCAATCACATTTTGCAAGAAAGACCATTTCCAGTAGTTACAAAGGGGCAGTTTGCACCCTGCTAGACTTGAGACTGCCTTGAGGCAGCTTCTCTGAGTGCCCATATACTTTTCTGGCCATACACTTTTGCTATGACTCCTTCATATTTAAACAGTTGAACTCAAGCAGTGAGCGAAGTACAGAATGCCTGCTCTCCCATGATGGACAGACATCTATAAAGAACAGAATTAGCTTAATGATCTCCCACTTCTTAGCAGACTATGAACCATACCTAGCATCTTTTAGCATACTGATCAAGAGAGTAAACAATATAACTTAACCCTCTTTGAAGATTTAAGATTTGTTTTTCTTGCTGGTTGCTAGTTTTACATTAGGAGATTATTCACTGGGCAGGTAGAATAAGTTTCATCAAATCAGTACGTGAAAAGGGATTTTAAACAAATGTTAATATCAAAAGACTGAGTATCAATTACCTCAACCTTGATGATAAATAGGGTCTTGTTGGGTTGTGATAGGATTACCTACCCATATCATTTACATAACTAATTTCTGCTACTGACAAAAAAAGGAGAAGACTTTTCAAGCATTTGAACACATTGGCATCGATTCATTAAGGTTTTTCCATTCCATTCCATTCACAAAATATATTTCACAGTAGAAAATGAAGCCACATTAATTACAAAAGTGACATTTCTACAATGAGATATATAATTGCCAGTACTGAAGTGTCCATTATATTTTAAGATCATGCACAACATACTCCACTGACATGTGAAACAAATTCTTGATCTCCTTTTTCATTATCATTTCATTCCCCCAAAATTTTAGCTACATCTATTTTAAGAAGTTAAATACATCTGGATTGTTCTCTGGCATTGGACCATGGAAAAACCTACACTGATAGAATCATAGAATGCTTTGGGTTGGAAGGGATCTTAAAGATCATCTGCTTCCAATTCTGCTGCCATGAACAATGACATCTTCCACTAGACCAGGTTGGTCAGAGCCTCATTCAGCCTGGCCTTGAAGTCCTTCATGGATGGAGCATCCATAGCTTCTCTGGGCAACCTCTTCCAGTGTCTCACTACTCTCACAGTAAAGAATTTCCTCCTAATATCTAATCTAAAGCTAATTTCTCATGTTTTAAATACAATCACTCTTGTCCTATCTCTACACATCCTTGTCAAAAGTTGCTCTCCAGCCTTCTTGTAGAAGTAGAGACAATGACTTCCATCACCCACAAATGCTCCCTGCCACTATTGAATTTAACAGTACAGACACAGCCTCAGATTCCTAACAAAGGCAAGAAAAAAGAGACCTGACTTTCTGGTGGTTACAGATATTCTCCAAAGGTAGAAGCTCTACTGGTAGCAGGTACTTATTGATACTGTTAAGCACCCGCAGCCCTGCTCCCCAGTATAGTCACCTGTGCAATTCCATTACCATTTCATTTGTCTATTTTCACCTAAGAGATGGTATACAGACACTTCAAATTAATTTACTGCCCAGGGAAGATTTTTATGGCTATCAGTGAGAAGTTTCTAGGGCTCAGTATAGGTTTCAACAGGGTTTTTGGCATTGTTAGTCATATATCCACATGCAAAAACAGGAATGATCTCACAGTAGTACCCACTTTGGTGTGTATGAACACCTTTCCTCCAGTGCATGTACATTTTCAGAGATTCCAGCATGGAAAACCTTTTTGGGTTTCTTCATATGCAGGCAGCCAGCAATCCTTGTAAAGCTGCCAGAAACAGAGTGCATCCCTGCATATCAGAACCCTGTGGAACCACAACTGCCACTGGGACTTTTTCTCTATCCAGGATATCTGATCTTCTATAATTTTCAGTGGTCTGCCCTCTTCCCTGAGTAAAGCTGTATCAAAGTGCATCGTCATGTTAAAACTGGCTGTGGGGAGAGTCAGTAGAAGATGACACTTCACTTTCATCTCAGTTCCCTGGGGCTGGTTTTGGCTAAAACGAGACAGGGAAAGTGTCACCATCCTGATCCTGTCTCCTGCCTCTACCAAGACCATCTTTATTGTTAACTTGAACTTTTGGCTGTCTCTGGATATTTTTCAGAAGGGCCAGAAGAGCTCAGTCTGTTCAATGACTTTCACAGATAAAAGCAATTGCTTCCTTCTAAAAGTGGAGGGAGAATATTGACAATGGCTAGTTTCTGGTGTGAAAGAGTTTGATCCTTTTCTCTGGTATCTGTGAATAACTGATACAACTTCTAAGATCAACAGGGAGATATTGGTCAAACTCATGGTCAGGATATTGAAATTTCTAAGTTTTTACAGACTAGTCTTACTTGAAATATAGCTGAGACATTTCAGAAATTCCTGAACTTGAAGAAAAGAAAAAAAAAAAAAAATGCCAGATGTAGACAGTCTTCCTGCAGTGCTTTCAACTCATTAATACCTGAATTCAGTCAGTCAGCAGGACTGCTGAAATAGGTGTTTTTAATACAGGTGACACAGACATTTTTATTTCTTCTGTCATCACCTTCAGGAATAGTACACTGAAAAACAATAAATTAGAGGGAAAAAAAATCACAGAATCATTAAGGTTGGAAAATACCTTTAAGGTCATTGAGCCCAACCATTAACCCACCACTGCCATGTCCAGCACTGAACTTTGTCTCCAAGTGCTACATCTACCCGTTTTTTGTACACTTCCAGGGATGGTGATTCCACCACTTCCCTGGGCAGCCTGTTCCAAAATGAAAGGCAACATTGGCCATTTACTTGTAGCATAAATTGCTGACAGAAGTATGTGAATGGGGATGCTCGAGAGACTATGACCATGAGCAGAATATAATCTGGGATCTTGCCTTTTCACCATGATGCATCATCTTCCATTGTTTAACTAAAAAAGGCAGATTTCTATGCTTCCTGCTTCACCATCTTATACCATAGTGTCTCAATTTGTCTTCAATGCCAAAAGAGGTACTTACTAATCAAGATCATTAAATTTGAGTTAATAAGTGACAAAACACTTAATTTCAAATTGATTTACCTAATTGCAATAAAGCACAGCTGTGGTGACCTACACTGAAGTAATACTACAAATCTTTTTGTCTTCACTAAGATTTTGCAGCTAGGAAAGTCAGAAGACACTTCTTGTAGCAAAGATTCGAGGCGGTATTTTAAAGACCGGGAGTAGTTCAGAGAGAGAGGTTGGCTCTGGGCATAAGCAAGCAGCACAGTTCAGCTCTCCAGCACATAAAGAACACAGTCAGATATCACAGCCTTTTTGTAGAAGTTTCAATGATCTTTCTCTGCCCTGGTCCCTGAAAAAAACCCCCAAAAGTCAGTATTTGGTGCAGCTGAGTATGCACACACGTGTATGTATGAAGGTTTTCCAAGTGACTCAGGAATCCAGTGCCTTTAAGACCAGCCATACTTTTCTCTGCAAGAGCTCACATAAAAGTCAGGCTTCATTGATGACAGGAGTTGGAGCCAAGAGTCATAATTGTGCTGATGAACCTGAAAATTTTTAGCTGATACAGAAATCTTTAGTGAAGCCCTATGTAAAAGCCTACACCCATGCAAGGAAAGTTTCCCCCTACATGCTAGTGTATACATAAATTTCTATCTCTCTCTCTCTCTCTGACATTCGCTTTCAGAAGGACAAGACAATAATTAATAGGTAATTGCATTACCTAGGAAAGACATTCTACTGTTGGATACGTTTATGGCAATGAGGGACAATTAATTTATCATCAGTTTTATGCTAGTAATAAAAAAATATTTATTTGTCTGGAAGGATTTGTACGAACTTTGATATCTGATTAACAGAGAGCTATTAATATAAAATTGAGAGCAAAATGTTCTGATTAGACCTTACCACTGCATACCTACAACAGATCTGCTGTTACAGATGTGTGCATTCCAGATTTAGAAGAAATATCTGTCTGGCCCAAAAGAAGATTTTAGGAAAGAAAAGGTCACTGTGAACTCTAATTTTATGCCCAGTGTGATGAATTATTGGCGTGGACAACAACCACTTAACCTTCTAGCTTTCATTTCTCTGCACAAACATTAATGGATTTCTCTTAACCCCTGTGTGAGGAAGGTCAGAGTTATCCCAGTTTTAAAGATGAGGAATTGTGCAGAGAAAAGCAATTGCAAGGATTTTTATGCTTCTGAACCTTACTCTGGCTGCTAAGTTATAATTAACTTGGCTTCCATGCCTTAGCCCCATGTTATATGGGTATGATCTACAATCTACTCCTTTGCAGGAGGTCACAGAGACCTGGGACATGGGCTCTATGTAGATGCTGGATCCAACGTGCTGTGAAGTAGGTGCTAAATTCATACAGTGGTGAGAGCACTAAGAAGCTTTAACCATTCCTCAGCTTTCTGTTTGCCTTTACCCCAGCTGGGTTCATCACATTTGTTTGTGGGAATTGCTGTCCCATCGGTGCTGGCTGTGCTGACCTGTGGTCCTTCCTCTGAATTAGCAGCATTGCTGTGTGTGCCAGGGAGCAGCCAAAGGTCTGAGCCACAGAAGGCTGTGGAAGGATGGATGGTCTGAGCCACAGAAGGCTGTGGAAGGATGGATAGCCTTGCACACAATGACAGAGACCTGTGTTCTGTTCTGTTTATCCAGATTTTGGACTAGATCCTTAATTAGCTTTGTTCATCTGGCTAAAATGAAGTAGCAAATCTTGTACTCTTAATTAGGAGTTTCTTTGACAACAAGAATGTATTATACACTCTGTTCAACAAAATCTGGACAATAACAGTAGTGTTTTGGGATTACTTTTGATGCCAGTTTTTCATTCAGCCCATAACACATGTATATAGATGTAAATCCTGATTTGCAATCTGAAGCAATCCTTTGCCTTTGGACATGGGGGTGCTTTAAACTATGCCTGTGTTTGAGCACCAGCTAGCATACAATAGAACATCTGCCCTCCGTTTTGTTAGGTTTAGAGATTGAGTAACAAGAAAGGAAGAAATTAGCTTGCAAGAAAAGATTTTGTGTGCTCCAGTACAATTTCTTGAATTCAAATGTTTATAATCAAGAAATAAATATATTTAGGTCTACAAAAGATTGGTCATGTGACATCACTTAAGTTTTCTTGTATCTTGATCATTCCCATTTGAGGATTGCCATTGTGTGTTGAAAGACCTCTGCTTCTGTCCTGAAGGCTGTGACAAGACGATTGCTATACTAATAGCATCAACAAAGACAGAGCATACAGGTTATATGAGGACAAATGCAGCTTTAATGCTTCCTACACAGCAGAAGCCTTTCCAGATGAGCAGGATCTCACAAAATCCCTGTTATAGATCTAGACAACTGGCTCTGGCATTGGCAATTTTAAAGTCAGTAGGGATCATATTTGAGCTTTTGTGGATTAAAAGTGTGCTCTTGTCCTTGGTGAAGGATTTGGGCATTTTCTGCTTGCCTTCTTACTCCCTGGCCCATAAGTTACAAGACGTCTTTTGATGACTCTTCCTCTTCTGCAGCTGAGTGAGCACATCCTCAAAGCAGGATCTTTAGTCCTACTCCTGTACTGACAACTGGACATTGACCTGAATATTTTGTCACACTACTTTTATTTACAGAAGATAACTCAGAGAAATATGATGCTGGGCTAGTTTCTTCAGGAAAATTTTCTTTGTGGGAAGATGTCAGCACCAAGTCCCAGTGTAGATCTCCAATCCAGATAACCAGATGACCATGAGTAGCCAGGATTGTTTGAAGATATAGGAGCTAATTCAGCTACACCCATAATCCAAGGCCTTTCAGGCTTGATTTCTCTTCTTGCAGATCCTTCCTTGCCACTTGCACTTCGCACCTCCCAGAAGAGCAGCCAGCACAGATATGATCATGCCTCTCTGAATACTCAAAGATGTGTATATAATAGCAAATAAACAGGAATGGGTCTCAGGTTCGAGAACTGGGCCATGGTTATTAGTCCTGTTTAGTTGACAGCATGCTGTCTAGGCTATGTTTTCTCTTGGTCAACCAGCAATGCCTGAAATAATGTGAAAAACAGGATTTGCCAAGGACCATTCCCAGCAGAGAGACTGGTTACATCCACCTCCTTTTTGTGGGAAAGCTTTGCCACAGAAGAAGGTTGTTTGTTTTATTTACTACCGTAAGTGCCTCAACAACCAAGAGATTGGGTAAAGACTGGGACTGCCTTGGAAATATTTTTCAACATCACAACAAATCTGTATATAGTGGAGAAAACATGCTTATAGCTTTACTATTTTATGTGTTTTCCATTTAGTAATGAAGATGCTTTCAGGGCAGTTTGAATCGGTAATTTAGATTACTTCATTCATTTGCAACAGCTAAGGATTCATAACGAAAAAGAATTACGTGAGTTCTTTTCCTTTGTTATTTGATCCATCTAAGCCCAGCTCTGCAGATCTTAGGAAAAGACACCATGACCCTTTTTACCAGTTCTTCATTTCACAGTTTACTAATTTCCATAAATACCAGAAAGAACAAAATTATTAAGTAGTGCTTGGTAACTTCCGAAGTATCCATACTGAAAATGCACAGATGGTGATTACCATCAGCAACTTCTCCTGTAAAAGCTGACACAGAGAGTCTTTAAAATGTTTTGATGGAAGAACCCTTTTCAATAGAAACATGAAACTCACTGATAAATTTTCAAATGTAATTTTCAGTGGAAATTGTCTGGTTCTTTTCAATCAGCATATTGTTTTATTACCTTGCAAATAAGAACATTATTAACTAAGAACAGTCCTGTTATATAAATGAAAATAAAGCCTATTTTACAGTATGACTGGTATGTGCAGTTGATATGGAAAGACCAAGTACACAATGATTAGAAGTAGGGAAAATGGAGCCAGACTCTTTCTCAGGGGTACTCAGTAGAAGATGAGATAGTGGTCACAAATTGCACCAAGAGAAATTCTGAGTGTGTTAAGGAAAAAAACGAGTTAAAATGAACATGGTCAAATACTGAAATAATTATTATCCTGAGAAACACTAGTTGTGGCATATGTCTTATTGGAGATATTCAAAACTTGACTGGAGGAGGTCCAGGGAAATCTAATGTAATTTTGGAGTTGGCACCAGTCTGAAAGAGTATTAGATCAGATAAGCTCCTGAAATCCCTTCCAACAATTTTTTCCTCTGGTTTTGGATCCAAATATCTCAAAATACACTGATTTTAAGCTGTGATTAGAACAAATTTTGTGAAAAGTGAATATGGCAATACTCCGTAAGGCAAAGCACTAGATATTATAGGAGCCTGGGAACTCTACTTTTACCTCCAGTGTGCTACAAACTGTGCAGACACAGCCAAGGGAGAGCTCCAAACTTGCAAGTTTTCACTCACCCTTAATAAATAATACAATCACTTAAACAGTGAGTTTTAATTGAATGTGGGGATATACCATGTGAATGTCTTCATCTGGGCAAGTAACCTTGGACTTAATTTATAGTGAGAGCAGAGATGATTGCTGAAGTTAAAAGAGTTTAGTGGGGACTCTTCTCTTTCTGTGGTGAAAACCTTATTTTTTTCAGGTAATTCTAACCTTCACTGACTGAGTGAGTGTGGCTGACTGTTCTGTAAAGTTTGATGGGGACAAATGTTATAAGTACATACTGTTGAGATGAATCTCGTCCAAAGCATTTTATAAAGGAGTTTAACATCATTGTGAGTAATTTCTATCCTAGAAATAGGGAAAACGGGGCTTCAGATGACAATATGCCTCTCTCAGATCATATGCAAACTATGTGAGAATGCAACTCAAGACTTTCAACACTGAGTTTATCATGCCCTTCTATAGATTGTACAGTTGAATAATACAAGGGCTACAACAAGGGAAGATAAGCCTTTATTAAATGTCATCCATTGCTCATGATGCTAATTTAAGATCTGGAAGACTGTGCAGGACTTGGCTATGATTTAGAAGCAGACTGTGTTCATACATGGCAGGCTGATAACACCATCAGGCAGGAGCAATAGTGGATATATTACTTTCTAGAGAAATCCGTGCTTCTTTCTTTTTTTTTTTAATGAGGTATATAAAAATAAAAACTTCTGGTTAGCATTAAAATTGCATTTTAATATTAAAATTGTAGAAGGAAACATTTGTAGAAAAAATTAAAAATTTTAAATTTACTGTAATAAAATTTAAAATGCAAGAAAGCCCATTCCTGAGATCCTTGATACTCAACATCTCTATTCACTGTGTTTAAATACAGTCCATTTTCTAATCTTTTGTCCTAATGTGTCTTATAGTGTCCATCATAACATCTGTGTGTGATGTATGTATCGAACCACCCAGACTGGAATAGCAGGGAATACCTGAGATAGTCCACTGCCTTGCTGCCTACTTGGACAAAAATGCCTTTTGAGCTCCAGATTCTTCTTGCTTCAAGGACATGTACCTGGTTGTTATCCAACCCCTGACCCTGGCAAATCACAGTGCCTGATTCTATAAGGTTATCATTCACTTCGTTCTCAAGCTCTCCCATAAATGATATTAAAAATAGATGGCTTGGTGTGCTTTCCCTTATTGCTCTGTAGGTGTCAAGGTCTTTGATCAACTGCACTGGCATGAGTAGGATTTACTTGTGTTATAAAACTAATGAGTTTTTACTTACACTGAGGCAGCACAGCAGCAGTACTAAAAATCTCATAGTTTCAACATACATTAACTAATATTGAGGTTTCAAGGCTTCTTAGAGAGCAGATTCAATGCTCGGGATTCAAACTTGACAACCTGCTTAAATCAAACTCTAAGTCTGGCATGCATACAGATAAGATTTCTTTTTGGCCTGCCCTGGAGAGGACATTCTAGTTCTTTATCCATATGAGTAACACCAGCTGAGTTTGGGCCTTAAATCAATGCAAATTCCTTGGCAGGTTCTGTCTAGGTCTACATTTCTCATCCTAACTTCTATCCAGAAATACAAGGAAGGAAAATGAAAACTACATGAATCCAGGTGAAACCAGAAAAAACCTATTGCCTGTTACGCTTCTGTTACAGTTTTTCCTCCTTGTCTCCGCGGTGGATTAACCTTGGCTGAATGACAAGCATCCACCAATCTATCACCCCCCCTCCTCAAGTGGGCAGTGGAGAGAAAATATAACAAAAGGCTCGGCAAGAAAAGGAAGATCACTCACCAATTATTGTCATGGGCAAAACAGACTTTATTGGAGAAACTGAAAGCCTGAGAGACCGACTTTCTCTGGGGACAGAGGAAACATTAAATATTTGTTCTACAGATTGGTACATAGGAACACACAAGGTTATTTTGCTTCTGGCAAGTTTCCAGCAACACAAATCACCTGTCTTCATTGTGGGATCTTCTGCAGGTAGAAGCATTAATTAACTTGAGATCTGCCTACAGAGAGGACCAGGAGTTACTACAGTGACAAGTTGAAGAGGTAAGTAAGAGAAATACGAGTCTGAGAATATATCAAATCCTTGTGTTCTCAGGGTATGAAGCACTGGTGTTGTTACAAAGAGAAACTCTTACATCTCGGGTGTTATGAGACTCCAGGATGGATAAAAGCTGAATATCCAGATCTTGAAGATGTCACACTGGAGCCCAGAAGGTTAACTGTTTATTTTTTTGTTTTGTTGAATAATTCTGTAAGACAGTGATATTGTCATTAATGATCAGGGAAATCACTTTTGTAGGGATATAATCACAGAACTCTAAATCTTTCTTGGGTATATATCAGAGGTAATGGAGATATAGTTCACAAAGATTAGAAACAGATGAAAATGAGGCTTAGAATGGGTTAGAGAATATTCTATCCATCTCATGTCTGCTAATCCCTCCCTCAAAACTGAAAAAATTCCCTTATAAAGCCAAAAAACTTCAGAATTTGCGTGCTTGCACAAAAGTGAATCTTATACAAAACCCAGATGTTTCCCTGGCAAAAAAGTAATTAAGTTTTATTTATTTTTAGTATGGATAACAAAAATATCAAAAGCATGAAATGCTCTATTTTATTCCAAGTGAAGAGTAACACTTCAAGAAACAAAAGAAATGCAAAGATTGGTCAGAAACTAAGGGTATATTATCTGAACTGACATGTTCTGCTCTTTGCTGAGAATTTCTGTATATTGCACTACACAAACTTTCCCAAACTATCATAAGAGTGTGTAAACAGGAGTATTACCATAATGATTTTTGTCCATAATCTGAAGCAAGGATACTGAAGTTTCTTTAGGGGGGAAAATCATTTGAAACCAAAAATGGATGGCAAAACAAATTTAGAAGGAATTAGGAGCTCAATTTTTTGTGTGATCCTGGAGGCAATGAATAATGAGGAACATGACTAGCAATAAGTATGTGTTGTGAAGACAGAGGAATTACACAGAGTGAGGCAAGAAAGGCATATAGGGGATCAATGTGAATCAATTAGAAAAGTTTATGTTGGTTTCAGGGGAATCTTCCTGACAGCCAGACCTATTCATCTATTACTGAGCTCCCAAATAAAGCCCCATTTCTGAAGTCTGTCTCAACTCTGATAAATGTTTCCTAGGAATGTTGACCCCTTGCATGGAAGTGAAGGTGTCTTAAGTAATATTTTTCCCTAGTTTGTTGATGCACACTGGTCAAAACCATTGTGATATTTAAGTCTAAGTCCAGAGGGCAGGACTTTACAATCCTTTTACCATTCTAGAAGGACTGTTTAACCAAAAATTATTTCAACTTAAGACCTCATAACCAACTAGGGCCACCAAGATGGTTCAAGGGTTGAAACACCCCTCCTACAAAAATAGCTAAGAAAATTGGGATTGTTCAGCCTTGAAAGAGAAGGCTTAGAAGTGACCTAATTGTGTTCTCTCAGTTCCTGAATGGAGCCTACAAAAAGGAAAGAGATTTTTTACAAGAGCATGTAGTGACAGGACAAGGGAGAATGGCTTCAAACTGATAGAGGGCAGGTTTAGATTAAATATTAGAAAGAAATCCTTTACTGTGAGGGTGGTTAGGCACTGGCACAAGTTGTCCAGAAAATTGTGGCTGCCCCATCTGTGGAAGTGTTCAAGGCCAGGTTGGATGGGGCTTTGAACAATCTGGTCTAGTGGAAGATGTTGCTGTCCGTGGAAGGGAGGTTGGAACTAGATGATCTTTACTGTCCCTTCCAAACCAAGCCTTTTATAGTTCTATGATTCTGTGAATGTCAGAAGTAGAATAGGTGATTTTTGTATTAAATGGGACAGTTACATTTAACATTAGTGAAGATCATTGAGGAATTTTGTTTTAAAGAGTCAAAATTTAGGAGAGTGAAAAAATAATCCTTAGAGTTCTTTGATTTCAGTTGTTGTCTGTCGCATGACAATAATTAATTTAAACATCTAAAATCCTACAGTAAATGTACTTAAGTCAACTGAAACAGCAAAGAATAGCCTCATAGGCTTCAACTCAGTTCTGCAAGAGACCTATTGCCTTTCAAGGGACCCCAGTCCATGGTCAGCTTGCAGACTGTCTTTATTTTTTCTCCTGGTCCAGAACTGTCTCAGACAGCTCTGCTCCTTTTGTGAGCAAATGCTTAACTGTACTTTCCCTATATATGAAATGAGGATAATTTATCATTGTCTCACTAAGGCTCTGTGCCAAATATTGTCTCTGACTGAAAGCTCATGAATTCAGAAGATTGACATTGGCACAATCATATATCTTCCCTTTTAAGTCAAATATTTTCCCATAAACATTTTGGAAAGTGTCAAGCCTAACTAGATTTTAGAAATTAAACTAAAGGGTGAATCATTTAGAATATGCCTATTTTAACTATTTTGATTGCCATATTTTAGTTTTGACATTTCAAACTTTCTGAAATGAAACTTGTTAAATTTTGCTATATATATTTCATACAAGATTGGAGAGAAATACTGAATAACTGCACTGATGTATTCCATAATTATGGGGAAGAGAAAAATCCCAAACCCAAAAAACCAACAACAAAACTTGTATTTCATTTAGAAAGATATATTATTTGGTTTTCACTTCATAGGAATCCTTGGAGATCCCAATTCCTTCACAGGCTTAAAATCAAGACATATTAGTTTCACAAACAGAAAGGCTTCCTTATGTAAAATCCTGGAAAGATATCCAAAAAGGCCATGTCTGAGGCTCATCCATTCAATATATTTGCTTTCTCCAATTTACTTTGCAACTGTTACTATCAGAGAACGCCACATGGATTTTCAGAGGTGCAGATACTTTCCCATTGCTTACTAAATCTGAAAGTAGCATTATTCCTTCTTCCAGCTGAGGTTACAGCTTTTACCTTCATAAAAGCTGGATATGAATATTCAGGTATTCCTTGTTTTTCCCAACTCAAAACCACTACCGCCCAACTTTGCTCACAGGGCTTGCATTTATTTTATGGTTTTTGAGTTTTTTTTCCAGGACTAGGAAAGGGAGAAAGTAAATGAGGAAGGATTACACATTGGTAGTGATCAAATCACTAGGACACCTTGAAAAGCACAGTCCATGAGCCTGAAGAGGTCTAGGACAAATCTGGCCAGAAGTCATTCAGAAACCAACAAAGGGGACAGATTGCCTCAAAGGCCATAACTTACCCTGTTGGAACACTCAGCTCTTCATCAATCTCATTGCCTTCTCACCACTCACCACCCTCAAACAGTTTTATATGAAAACATAAAAGAATAAAAACACCTGAGTTCTTCTGGGGGGTACCTATGGACATAGAGGAGCTGCAGCTGTTTTATTCTGTGTCTACACTGTGTGTTGGCCATTGACAGCACAGGGGTCCATAAACCCTAATACAGCACCCTAATAACCTAATAATTGCAGCTGTTTACACCCTTCCAGTCCTGAGATATTGGTAACCAGGAACCACCTTGTGCAGCTTTGGTTTTGGGAAGAAAAGAGCAATTCCCAGGACATAGTAAGTGGCAAATAACCCCATGGGCTACACAAGTCACCATCACATCTCCAGCTCTACAGAGGGCAGAGCTGAAGGAGGGATGATTAATGGGTCTGAGACATGTCTGCCCCAACATACTGGAAGACTGACATGAGTTGGCAGAGTTACAGGGTGTCTCTTGGACAAAATATTCAGAATATTTCTTTCTTGTCAGCAAAACCTCATCGTCTTCACCAAAGAAAAACTCAAGTGAATTACATAAGGAGGTACTGTATGAAAAGTTCGTTAAGTATTGCACAATTGGTCTCTGAAGAACCAGTTGTTGCTCTGCACGAAGAGAAAATGGAGATGACTGTTTCCTTGGTGAGCAGAGGAGGAAGACTAACTCTTCTTGTTCCAGGTGAGAGTTTTCTAGCTTTTTCTTTTAATAAAACCAGCTTGAGTTAAAGCTGGTGTTATTATACTGGCAATTATATAGTCCCACTTTAAATTTAGAAGGGGCCTGTAAATTGCTTTCATGGTGTTTTCAAACCAGCTGGTTTGGCTGTGTTGGCTGACTGTCTAAGTTATTAGTGAATGATTTGGCACACTGTTAATCACTGCGCACTTGCATTGCCAGTTTTGGCAAGAGATTTTGCTTCCTTAAGGAATTTCCTATTCTGCAAATCAGAGTTTAATACCAACCAAACATCATCCATCAAGACTAAAGTCTGCCTTACACAGCATGAATTACATTATTACATTCATTTCCAGTGATAAGTCTCCTGAATGTCTTGGTTGTTTTTACCGTATACTCATTTTAGGAAAGCAAAGCAATTCCTCAGAATGAGTTTTCAATTTATACGCTTGAATAGTTTAAATTCCATTCCAGCAATACATAACACGCTGGTACCATGCTCTGTATCTAATTCAGGCTGCTTGGATATTAAGACAGTAACCACTTGAGTACTGTCACCAGTACTCAGCAGATTGAGGACAATCTTAGAATTAAAATCACTCTCAACAAGTTTTGCATTTAATAAAGTTAAGTTTGGCATCAAGACAAACCCAGAAGCAGTGGAAAATCAAATACTTTGTACTTTTCCTTAGTATGTTCTAGAGAAAATAAAAGCTTTTTTGATGTTTTCAGTCTGACCAGTGTTGACACAGCACACTGCTTATGAGAAATGTCTCGCTGACTGTATTACGGTTACTACCATCACCAGAGGTCTCATTAGAGACTAACTCAGGGTTTGAAGGAAGAGATTAATTTATGTGCAGCCCCAATATATTTTCATAATGATAACTTAACTCCTGACACAAAATTGAATCGCAGGTTTCCAGAACTACAGCGTGCATCACATGCTTTACAAATGGAGTGCCAATGTAAATCAACTCCAAATACAGTAGTCTCCTGCAGAGCTGAGGCTGAAGGGGCCATGCAACATGCACACACTCACAACCTGGAGTTATGGGTCTACTGAAAGTATCATCATTCAGAGAACTGAAAATAAGATTGTTTGCCACTTACAGTAATTTTAAATTTGTCAACAGACAAATTATTGATCCTTGTACTGAGGAAAAATTCAATACAAGTCACCCTGCTACTTAAATTCATATTGATGTGTCAATTCTATGCGCAGTTCATACTCATTTTTTTGCCATAATATTCCTATACATCTGGTAAAATACAATTTAGGGACAGGCTCTTGAGACAAAGGAAGAATTCTTTCAAGTGCAAAATTAATAGTTTTTAGATGAATTTATTTTAAACTGGAGGTTTGGGCCTGATGACAACATTTCACAGTGTTGGCAGGACACAGCTCTGAACCCGCCTATGACGCACAAAATTGTTACTCACTGAACAGTGGAGGTAGATGTAGTGGAGTGGTGGAGGTAGTTCACCTTCTAGTGGAGTCCCCTACTGGTGGAGTAGTAGAGGACATAGATGGTTAGTGCCACTTCCTGGCATTTTTTGAATGATTTCTCTATGTGCATGTACAAGTTTTTTTAAAAATCTGTTTTAGAGATGAATTTATGCCCTTTGGTACTCAAGTCAGAATGTGAGCAGCTTTCAAGGATGTGAGACAAATATTTCAGCTCTTTAATTTTTACTAAGTGGTGCTGTGTCATAGGATACAGTGAAAGAAGAACACTGTTGAAGAAATAGATCTGGATATCCAGATATTGTTATTTTGCCTCTGCCACAGGCTTCACATAAATTTAACCAAACATTATCCTTTCTGTCTGAAAAATTTTTCAAAGACTGGGGAGACTTAATAACGAGATACTTGTACAACTCAAGGTAGTTGTAGAAACTTCTGATGGCTTGGCTTTATGCTGGGAACAGTCTCATTTGAAAAACACACTGTATCCTTTGATATTGGGGTGACTCTTTATGGGTGAGTTTTCATTTTCCGGCCAGCTGGCTGACAGAGAACCCCAGTGGCCTCTCACCAGCCATTTCATCATCTAGCTGCCCAGGCCTCCAAAGCACCCTGTGGACTAAGACCAAGAAATTAGGAATGGGAAGAGGAGAGCACTATTTCAGTTGCCCATAAAAGTGGTCATTACACAAGTCTTATGCCCTGCTTTTTCCTTCCCATTCTCAGGCAAGTTAATGCCTTTCACTAAACCAGCTAATACAGATGGAACACACAAGCAAACAAAAGTCAAATGCCAAAACCAGACCTGGTTTGGGACATGTTTGTTACTACATCTCCTACTAAACTTTTCTCATTCATATTCATAAACCTTCCCAATTGCAGACTCACCACTCCTGTTTCCATGCTTGTGCAGAGTGGAAGCAAAACTAAACGAGCATGTACAATAGTGCATAGCACAGATATCAGGTTCATGAACACCACCTGTTTCATGTCATCAACATGGGGATTTTTTGCAGAAAAGTCGCCTACCTTCTCTAACAATGAATGACAAAATATATAGCCTTATCCAAAAAATCTTGCAAACTGACAATTTCAGCAACTCCAAAGTGTCATCAAGTAACTGAAAGCTCAGTTCAAGAATCCACAAGAGCAGTAACATTTTATATGCACCAACCATTACTACTTGCCAGCTGAAGTTTCAAGGTGAAATGGAATTTGTGATGTAGCCACAAACTTGATTTTCAAGAAGCAACTAAGACAACCATGCATGACCTTGTTAGTGTACTGCATCACAGTGCTAATTAATAGCTATTACTTGGAGATAGTTTTAATGAAAAATAAATCAAATCAAGTGTAGACCGAATTTTTCAAGGGATATATATTCAAGTATCTGTTTTTACCACCATTAAACTTGTCTATGCTGTTTATGCATCTTCATCGTTCACTTTTAATGAAGACTATAAAACAAAGATATAAGCGAGCTAATGGCAGGAAGAAAACTGCCCTTTAACAATTTTAATAGCTTCTCAGCAAATCCAGACAGTGATAACCAGCCACCTGGACACTCCAGGACCTAATAGATAGCTGCAGTAATGGTATTCCAAGAGCAGCACATTGTAGGAAACGCTCCTGAATCCCATGATTATTGCTGAGTAGACATGAGCTTTCAAAGCTCTAGCTTAGCAGAATGCTTGAAAGCATACTTACTCTTAAGCAGTAAATTTAATAAAGCTGTTCAAATGCTTAAAATTACACAAATAATTGCCATGCTAAGTCGTGAATTGATGCACTATTACTTAAATGCAGGTCTGAGCCCTACGCTTTCAGAAAATGTACTCAGACCACAACATGTTGGGGTTTTTTCCTCCATCTATAGTACTAAGGGAGTACTGAGAGTGTTCAGTGTCCTTAGGACACATCACTGTCTGCCCAGGAGTGTCCCAGAAGGGCAATAATTGCTTCCTTGGAGCTCTTTCCTCTTTCTAACATAGCCCAGTATGTGGTTGACCCTCTGTAACTCAAGGATACATTATCCATTTATATTCTACTGGGACCCTGAAGTCCTCTTCTCTTGCTTAGTCAGTCATCCCTCTGTCTGTACTGGTTCACAGGCTTGGTGCAGGACTTTTTCTTTGTCCTCATTGAACTTCTTGAGGTTCCTGTCAGCCCATTTCTTCAGCTTGTCAAGACCCACATGAGTGGCAGTCCTACCCTCCACCATGTCAATCATGTTCCCTAATTTGGTTTTGTCTACACGCATGTGATGGGTACAATCTGTCTGTCATCCAGGCCAATGATGAAAATGCTAATCTGATACTAATTCTGGAACTAACCCTGATCTTATGCAAGCACTAAAATTGTAAACTCTGCTCTTCCCCAGATGGATATAGTGAGGATTTTGTGCAACAGAGCTTGAAGTGTTCTCATGTTACATCCTGGGAGTTGTGCACCTACCAAAGGCAAATACATCAACTCAACTCTGCTAAACTAAGATGTATGCCATCTAACTGCACCTGGTTAAAATCACAGTTGTTATCGTCATATCTAAATTCATCAGCAGAAGTTTATGTTGCAGACATCTGATTTAACAATCTACAATGCTATTGCTGTCAAAGGGAACTAGTCAGTATGCCCAGTGGAGCTCAGGCTGCTAGTCTTGAGACTGGATGTACCCAAGCATACACTGAATGCCAACAACTCTGTTCACTGAGTCTTCTCCAGTGCTAAACAGAAGACCAGGATGTCATGCTTGGGTGCAAGTCATAACTAGCCAGACCATCCCCAGCCCCAGAAGCTAGCTCAGAGTTGCTACTAATGCTCCCTCCATACTTAGTCAAAAGACACAGTGCATTAAATGCCCATTTACACGTTGCCTCTATATCATCACCTTCCCTCTGCTGACTACAATTTTCAATGTGTAGTCAAAAAGGATGAAACCCGCTCAGAGTCTGTCAGTATGAAAAATGGGAAGGACAGTCCTGCTCCCATATCTGTTCTTTATAAAAGTAACCAAGGGGATTTATTTCTGGAAACACCTGCCTGGAGTTAATTTTCACATATACATCTGCATTTCTGAGGTGTTAATAGCTTACCCTTTTTGTAATTTAGCAAGGCTTGGCATGCATCCTCTCTCTTCTGAAGATGTCTTATTCTCTTTATTCAGGGCTGCTTACCTGTAATGACATGCTCTGCTGCTTAATTTAAAAGGTTCAGCTTAATAAATAGAGCCATGTTTATGTTTAGTAGATTGTGAGACAGAAAGCTTTTCCTTCAACAGCAAACATAATTTGCCCAATTCTACCCTCTTGACAGGGAAGCCCAGCAATTTCAGCTAGAAAAATCCTAGGAATAAAAACTACCTCTTGCTAGAGATAATAGCATGGCAAGCAACTATGGTGTTTCAGGATTCTTCATTCCCTGTTGTTTTCGCACTCCTTTGCAATCATTAAGATAACTGCAAGGGTTGCTATGATTTTTATTTTTTTTTTTTTAATTTTCTTTTATTAGGCACTATACAAACATGTTGTGCTAAGCAGAGAGAAAATGCACACAGGAACAGTTGGCCATTTCTTACTATCTGCATGAGCTAGGTGGAAATACAAATAACCAGACTCCCTCACCATGTGTCAGGCACCAGGTTTGGTTTGACTGTAATTGCTCCCCCGATTGCCGTGCATACAGCCTCAGCAGCAATATCAGCTTTGCAAAACTATCATCTTCTCCTGCAGCTCACAGAGGTAAAATAAGGATGCAGAACTATCTCTGTTGCTCCAGATTCCAGACCTTTTTTTGTCCCTCTAGCCAACAAAAATTTAACCTTACCTTGATCTTAGGTGAGACTTACTTTCTTATTCGTAGTAAAAGCAAGGGGACTTAATTGGTTAATTATTACTGTCTATTACACCTTGCCTCTCTGTTCCACTGCCATTTCATTCAGAAAGTGAACATAGCTTTAATATAGGTCTAAAAAGATAAAGATGGAATGTGAATTATTTAACATTGATTTATGATTGAGCAAATAGGCATATTTTAAAGATCTTATCACAAGCTATGTTTCCCGTTGGTCAAAATCTAACTAAGGTCAATTCCATGTATTTATTTTTCCTTTAAAATTAATTGAATTCATTTCTATGTATCTATCCTGCACTACTCACATCTTTTCTATCCATTAAGTTGCCAACAGAAAAGTAATTGCAAACCCAAAACAGTGCTTTATATCTCCCATCTCACCATACTTTTACTCTGAGTCAGCAAAAAGAATTTCAAAATAAATCAAAGGCTTTCCAATTCCTTGTGGCGAGACACATCACATGACATTAAAACCATCTTTCAAACTCTCCTACTAACTGGGATGAGAATATTAAACCCAATTTCAAATTCCAGTCTTGGCAAATGAGAAAAGAGGGTATCTCGGTATTTTTGAATTATATTTAGTCATAGCATTCAAACGCACTTTACTGGGTGTCTTATTTGTAACAAAAGGACAGTTTTTTATGTATAGAAAAATGTTTCCATATCATATTAAAGTATCTGGACTACAATTACTAGTTTGACCTTTGTAACACGTCATCCCTGGAGAACTGTAATGATACTTCCTCAATTCCTGTCATTTTTTGTTGCTCCTCTTCTTTGTGCCCACAATTCTTTTACTCTCACAGCTGAGCGAACAATTTAACAGAACATGAGGGAGGGAGAAAGAAGCTGTGGACCTTGTCTTCTGTGATGAAGAGATGTTCTGCTAATACACAATCCCTCCTCTTCATCACCCCCCTGAAAGGGAAGTGGCAATCTAATGTCATACTTGCCTTTTTTTTTTCTTTTTTTATGCCTCCAAGGCAGGGACTATCAAAATCTTATTGACAGAAGCCACCTGTATGAGCCAACATGAAAAAGCAATGAGAATGTCATACATTTTTACATTGAAATGGGTCCACAAATTTTGCCCAGCTCTGATATGAAGCCAGCGTTTGAATGAAGGCTGCTTTGCATCCTTAACTATAAAAGCTGCAACCTGCACAAGTCTGATAACAGCTCACAGTTAATGTTGAAATACTTTTTCCAGCTTGCAAGCAATTCCTTTAAAGAAGAAAATTGAAGAGCAGCCATTAACACCAATAATATTGCCTTCCTTCTGTCCCGTGGCTTGGTGCACACTGGCACTGCTAGAGAAGAGATCCCACATTTCTGTGTGGAAAATAAGGCTGACTGTGTGAAATCAACAGCATTCCACTGGGATACAAGTCAAATCCTTTATGACAGCACTAGTGACATGGTGATTGTTTTTTTGTTAAACCAAAGCTCACCCTATTTTACTCATTCTCTTTGCTCTTAAAGAAAAAGTTTCCAAGCTCACAGGTGCTGAGGTTCTGGAACACTCTTTTTTGTCCAAATACCAAGCTGACAGGCTGAGCATCTATGGGCTTTCCTCCCACTCCATCTCTCCAGAGACTTGCTAAGACTTTGCAGATGAAATTAAATGAGCTACACTGTAATTTTATATGTAGCTTGTCACCAGCGGTGTAAGTAATGAAGACACCTGCTGGTTGCTCACCACCCAGGCATCAGAGAGATCTCTCCTGGCATCGATTTTAATTAGTTCATTGCAATGCCTTGTGCCTTCTCATACCCCTTTCATCAGGAAACCTTCACCCATACTCCTTTCAGAATCACACTCTGCAGATCTTGAATTGTGCTGAGCTGCAGCTGGCTCAAAATTGGACCCCTTGTGTTCAGAAACTCCAGTACTGAAGGCAGAGTAGTAAAGCAATTGCCCTCTCTTATGCCCTACTGATTTCCATGCAGTATAAATGGTTCACATACTTTGTGAATCGTCTCAATTCTGTAAAATCTACATTAAAAATATCTGACCTCATTGAAAAGGAACTATTTCAGCCTCTGACGCTGAGAAGTCAAAATGCATTACTGGATGAGTGAACTGCAGCTACCCATCACAATAGTTTTCACTGTGTGCCCTATATTTATAACATCCCTTTTCCTAACAGGAGACAAGTTATGGTGCATTTGATCACCTGTAGGCCAGTTCCTTCCAGAAAGAACTTTAGTGGGAAACAAATTTTACAATAATCAAAAAAGTCTATGATCACCACAATCTGGCATGGATAAAAGGAAAACACAAACTGCAGCACAACAATAGCTGCAAGAGGGTACAGTGATGCACAACTCCAGTGCCAGTAGTTAATGCCTGTGAAGCCTTTGTGGCTTGTTAACATCAAAGATATGAACTGTCCAAGGCTGTGCTTTAGAAAGAGTTGGGAAGACCCATCTGCAGCCTGTTGCTTTGCTGTTTAAGGCTCATATGATGCTCCACTAGATGGATCAGGAATGCCTGCACTGCCAATTGAAAAAAAAAAGGGGTTGAGGAGAGATTTCAAGCACTGAGCCCAAGCTATCCACACTTACCATAATAATTTTGGACTAGTACCTCTGCTATGATAAATCTTATTTTTCAAAGGAGGCTGATTCTGGCTTAGACCAGACTGTGCTGTTTAGCACAGTTATTCACCTCCAGGACAAGGTTCCTTCTGTCTTCAGAGACCTGCCCTGAAGTGTTCCCCAAAACGGTCTCTGGCCCTGCCCAGGACAAACAAGGATTATATCCTGAAAGAGTGGCTCCAGGAGGGCTCTCTGGAGATAGGGGTCATTATTTCTTGAACACAGGCTGTCAAATTAAAAAATATATCACCAAGAAGAAAAAGGCAGTTAAAATCCATTTCAGAGACTGAGGATTTGAGGATGCAAAAAACACAAGCAAGGAAAACTTGAACACATATGATGATACACATTGTGTATCTGCAAGCAACCAATGACTGGGAAAGGAAAAGAAGGCACTTAGAAGCTGCTTTATATAGCTGCTTTGGGCATTTAATAGCTTCCAGTTGCCTCAGTTAGAGATGGAGAAATATAAACATGCATTGCATATTTGAGGACTGCAACACTCACTGTAAAAATAAAATTTATGAGTGCAGTGTTTTCTGCAGAGTGAAAAAAAATAGAGGGAGTAGAGGAGGCTTTGTGAGTGATCTGGACCTGAAGAGCCAGTTGTACTGTTTGTTAGTGACTGACAGGACATCAGACCTTCCCTTGGTGTGGGTGCAAAATATTCTGTCAACATCTGCAAGTTGCAGGGATCTGTTGGCCATGCTGGCAATCAGATTTATTTCTTGTCTGCAGAAGTAATTGTATTGGCTCGGTGGATGGGGGAAAACTGCAATATGCTCAGCTGGAGTCAGGGTGCTGGGAAGCATTTTTACCTGGCTTTCTGCCTGTAGCTCCACCTGAGAAATGCAGAGAGATGGAGAGACAGTCTCTCAGTCCCTGGGAGACCTGATGAAAAGCATTTCATATTTGCCACATGAAGGAACTAACTCATTCCCATCCTCCATTTCCATAATAGAGTTGGGAATTGGAGCCTGTTTTACCCAAGTGTCATGCCAGTGACCTGCTTAGAGGAGGAACAGATCTCTCACAGAGAAGAGCAGAACAGCCTGCTTCCAGTGAGACCAGAGCACTGGCAAAGCCACCTTCCCCCAAACCTTCAGTCTTGTAGAATTTGATGCATATTCTTTCCCAACTGTTATTTTTTTTTCCCCCCCGAGAGTCTAAAAATCAAAAATGAGTGCTTAAAAGAGAAAAGAAAAAAAGGCCCAAAAATAGAATAACAGTCAGAAATGTTTATTTTTTTTTCATAAAACTAAAACAAAACAACTCCCTTGTTTAGGAAAGTCTCTAGGAGAGAAAACCTCTTGCAATTTACATCATTGAGGTATTTTTGCTATGATGCTATTTCAGTCAAAGGACTTCAGCTATTTTGTCTTGAGGAACTGAGAGGTAGCTTGAAACCTAGACCAAATTTAATAGAATGAATGGACAGAAATGCACAAAACAAAACTGTTGAGCAAAAACCCAGCAATTTGCTTATAGAAATTCAAACGTTCAGGCGTGATGGTCTGACAGCTGTCAATCTAGAGCTGAGACACCTTTTTCTAGATACTCATCTCATACAGTCATTTAGGTTGGAAAATATGTCTAAGATCATTGAGTCCAATCATTAACCTAAAACTGTCGGGTCCACCACCAAACCATGTCCCTTATCTTCTCCACCCTTGCACTGGAGGTGCATGAAGTAAGACTCTACCTGTAGCCATTTCATTGCCTCTTTCTGTCAAAACCACCAGGATTAAAACAAAAACTAAATCAGAGCCAAACCAACCAAAAAGCCCCATATATATTACATCTAGATATGTTTGTTACGCTACTTCCTATGGGCAGGAGTGGCTGAGGAAAGGTGAGGTGTTCATGCATACCTGTGAGGAGGCTGCAATTTCTCTGGTGAAAAAAGATGGAGCAGCAGAAGCTGGTGACATGTTAACCTCAATCTCATCAGTGTCTATAAACATCTGAAGGGAGACTGCCAAGAGGATGGAGCCAGGTTTCTTGGTGATGCCAGACAATAACACAAGAGGCAGCAGGCAAAAACCGAGGCACAGGAAGTTCCACCTGGCTATAAGGAAGAACTTCTTTACTCTGTGGGTGACCAAGTACTGAAACAGGTTGCCCAGAGAAATTGTGGAATCTCTCCCTCATGGGAGATATTTAAGAACTCTCTGGTCACAATCCTGTGCCCTGTGCTCTGGGATGCCCTGCCTGAAGAGGGGGGTTGGACCAGATGATCCATGGTGGGCCATTCCAACCTGACCCATTCTGGGATTCAAGGATTCTGTGAACCTCCAGTAGCAAGTGGTCCTGCCTCAAGGTGGTACAATGCTCCCTGGGGGTGCGGGGGTTGACCCTGATATTAATACACCCTGTAACAGGGAGCTTCCTCCCTCGTTTGGTCTGTGCTAGAAACAACTCATCCCACTGGGTACAGTCTGATCTTTTCAGTAGACTTTCACATTAATCCACCTGCCTCTGTCAAGGACAGTTTAACCTTCTAAGGACCATAATAAAGCTTCACTATAACAATTCCATCCTTCTTGACACCTTTGAGCAACTGGACCTTTTTCTGAGCCATCCCTCACTACCCAGTTACCTCAAAATTCTCTAAGGCCTTTTAATTTGGGAGAAGAACTTCTAGAATAGTATTAATAATTTCACTATTATTCTAGGCACTAAATCCTCTCAATGTCTACACTGCTTGATAAGAACTATTTCACCATTTACCTTCATCAAGTACCCAGAAGGCCAAATGATGCATTAGGTGCTTTACAGAAATAGAAGCAAATTCCACCTCGTACATCAGCTAACCAAACAAGAGATATCAGATGAATGCAGATGTCAACTGGGAATGCAGAAATAACAAGACATTATTTGTCAGCACAACTGTAAGTAGCAGGCCTCTAATAAAGTACTAAATTAATTGGCAGAAAGGAGTATATTCATGTTCTTTAACCTGTCAGCCATACAAGTCATTCGTCATAATCCAAACCCTGATCTTAACTTGAGAATTATGAATTCTGAATTAACTTATGAATTCCAAGCTGCACTGTGCTGTTCCCTATTAGTCATTGCTCCTAGAATTTCTTATGATACTAATTAAGTTCTGAGATTCTCAAATTCCCTAAATCATGCAATGTGTTTATATTACAGGACATAGGATTTCAATTGAGCAGCCAGATCATTATTGTTCATGCTCAGACTATGAGATAATAAGCTATTACTGCTTGCCTCAGGTGATTCCTGAGCTAGGAGGCAGCAGGAGAAGAGCTGCTGTGTATAGCTGATGGCATTGCCTCACCATGGCAGCATTTAGGAGAGATTGTCATAAGGAGAAGCCCAAAACTCTAGGACATAAAGCAAAAGGAAAATTCAAGGAGAGAGTGCCAGGTACCTCACATTCTTATTTTCTCTTAGTAGTGGAAATAATTAAGCTCACATTTTTGCTAGCAGAGCACTAGATCAGCCATCATTTCTTGCAAGCAAAGGTATTCGACTCATGAAGCAGAAGAAATGTCATCATCTCATGGACAAAAACCAGACAGAAATGTCTTTTCAGTCTTGGATGTACTTGCTGAGCTGTTATGTTCTCATGTCTCCTTCTACAGCCTAGAAACAAGCAAATCCCATCTGCCAACAATTGATTCCACCCTGTCTGTTGGTTTTGGGGTGTTTTTTTGTTTTGTTTTGCATTTATAAACTTATTCTGAGGTTAGAGAGAAGATACCCCTAAGATCTCTGGTTCTTAAGGATCTTCACAATTTTATGCTTTTCTCTCATAATTACTAGGAAATGCTAATTCCAATTCTCCATGAGTTGTTTTGTGACCTATGTGAATATGAGTCAGCAGAAAAAAACATATCCAGGTACTTACGATTACAGTATCAGAACTCCTATTGCTCACACTTTATCCTCCCTCTCAGGAGCGTTTGAAGTGTTATACCTTATTTTAAAGGGGGATAGTGGTTGGGATGGGACACTGGGTTAGAGGATTTAGATTTAGAAGAGAAACATGAGGAAATGAACTCTTGTCTCCCAGATGGGGCCTTACCTCTAAAGTAATATATTGTCCACCTCAAACTTTTTATTCAGAGTATAAAAGACAACCATCTACAGCTCTTCCCACAACCCATTCCACATCTTTTAATAACAACATCATATATTAGTGGCAACAGAGATAAATAAGCATTATTGGTGTGTTCTGACTGACAGTACTTGGAAGTCTGTAGGAGTGGAAGAACACATTCTTCTAGACTAGGAACCAGACTGAGATGATACTAGAGGTCTCAGGGTTTAATGGAACTCAAATGCAGAGGGAGTAAAACCATAAACACTTCTTCATCCTTGAAGAGAATTACCACATCCCTAGGTTTCCCTTCAGGCAGAGCCAGTTGGTTCTCTGCAGAGGGTGGTCAGTAAACCAGTTAGGAAAGTGTATAAACCAGCTAACATGCCACCATTATAAAGGGACCAAGATCTTAGAAAAAACACAGTCAACACATTTGTCTCTACTGATGCCCTTAGATGCTTTACTCCAATAAGCAATACAGAAACAAATTCCAGCACAGAGCTAAGATGATGTGCCCTGGGGGTTAACACAGAATAAAGCCATGATTTCGCTCATGTCTGATATTGATGTAATAAACTTGAATCATGCCCCATAATTCTGGCTTCTAAACTCATTTCCACATTAAAAATCAAGGTAAAATATAATCACTTTTAAACAACATTTTCATCTCTGTTGCTAGGGAAAGCATTGGTTTTCATATCATAAATAATAACATTAACTACACTTATGACGATTCTAAAAGAAAAGCCTGTGAGGAGGCTCTGTGTTATCTGGAAATAATTTGTGTTCATAGGTCATAGGGCTGATAGCCCTGCCTGACCTCTCTTCTGTTTAATTAAATAAGACAGCACCTTCCATTGAAGGTAATATAACACTTCTAGCACTCATTTTTATCTAAATCATATCTGTTGTGAGGTGTGGAGCTCTGAAATTGCCACCAGAGTGACAGTTCAGGAAAAGAGCCATTATGAGAGTTCAACAACTTCAGCACTTGGGTGGTTGAGAGAGACTTCTCAGAGCTAGAATTAGTATCACTAAGAGATTCTTAATTTCTCTTGGATCCTGAAACAACAAAAAAAACTCAGCGTGAATGAGGTTAAGCTGATCTAAGAAAAATAATGTAAGAGCCTAATTCCCACTTCTCCTAGATACTTTAAATCATTTCTCATTTCTAGTACAACTAGACCTACTATTCCAAATCAAACCAAGACTGTACATTATAGTCTAAAATAAATAGCTAACTGTATGAAATAGCTCAGTCTGTAAATGGTGGGCAAAGTAGATGGACAATGAAAAAGAAGCAGAGAGTAAGTGAATGGGCATAAAAATGTGAGCATTCTGGGTGTAGGCACTTCTCAAAGGCAATCAGCAACAGTAATCACAGCTGATAGAGACAAAATTACTCTGGAATCACTGAAATATGGAGGGATGATTGACTGGTGGTATGCACTCTGTCTCTGATTGCTCTGCCTGCTACTAGTAAGAAAACAATTATTAAAAATTAACCATTTATACAAATGACAAACAATCAACAACATTAAAAACACTCACCAACTTGTCATATCCTCAGTCATCTCAATATTCTGTCAAAACAGATGTTATATACAGCATTGCCTAAAGACCCAGCAATATCTGCCTATTTCAAACAAATCTGTGTTATCCAATTTACTGAAATCAATCTGCATGTGCAGATTAATTGGGTGCTGTGGATGTGTGAGTGCATCTCAATTTCCTCAGTAAGAAAAGAAAATGAAATCGTGTCAGGAAGATAGACCACTGTAAGAAAACAGCTAGGTGATAGCTACATAAAGGGCCCTTTAGGACTATCACATTTACCAAATTTAAAAGCCTGGCACTCACAGAAATGTGAGACGATATCTCCTTTTATGAAAGTAAAATCCAGAAATGTCCATCAAGCTTAAAAACAGAAGATAGCTTTTGTCAAGCCTGATATTTTCTTCAGAAAACATCCTGAGGCTTCATAGGCTGGAGCTTGGTGTTTGAAATGACAACTTTCAAAATACTACAACTTTATAATTTAAGAACAAACAAGGAATTTGGCACAAAATAACCCCTGAGTTTAGCACAGTTCCCTATCTTTGGGCCTGCTCTTTGGTTCACTTTTTATAAATGCACAGTAAACAGTTTTTCTGCTTTTCTAGGGTAAGTTTATTTCCCTTACCAAAGCCTCCTTATTCTCAGCCACCACACAAAGGCATATAAACTGATGACTCTCCTTGCTTCCTTTTTTCAGGAACAAGCCCACTTGTCTTCCTCTCCTGCCTGCCAGCAGTGCTGTGTGTTTCTCTCATTCTTTCCATACTGGAGGCTCTGTGAAGAATGATCTATCCCGTTAACCTGTCTTTAAGCAGGTTGAATGTAATTACCTGAACTGGAATATATCCAAGACTCTGGATTTAAGAGCCATTAAAAATCTTGTTAGACATTTGTCATACCTTCTTAAATCGCCACATGCAGTGACAGCTTGGCATCTGAAAGATGGTAGTTCAGAACAGTACTGCTCTTACACTGCTGTATTTGCTCCTCAAACAGAGAAGAAGTGAATGTCCCAGTCATGGGGACAGTGTGATGGATGGTACATCAAGAGACTTTGCATTTCTCATATACTTTGCACCCAAACTTCTAAAGGAGAGCTAAATTAAGCTTTGGCAAACCTTTGAGTTTGGTAACTAGGTGTTAGTTTCAGCACAGGAAGACCAGGAATGTGTCTTGTCAAAATGTCACAGAGCAAATTTTGCAGCAGAGCAAGGAATGGAAACGTCCTGGAGAGCTCACCCCTTCTGCTCCTCATTCTCCTCCCCATGCCAGAGGCTCTGCAAGAGATTTAAACACAGAAATAACCTGGTGAGGAGCCCCATGGTCCAGACCTAAACTAAGATGTGAACACAAGATTTGTGTCTGCAAGACACAACTCCTGAATTGGTTAATTATGTCAAATAACGACAATAACAACAAGGAAGGTTTTAAAGAAATTATTGCAAAAATATCTTATTTCTTACACCATTCTCTACCACATTTGGATGGTTTTGGGTTTTTTTGCAAAATCTCTGACACTTCCAGGGCACTTTGCATGAGTGAGGAATGCAGAATGAGGCTGCTTGTGGGATAAATGGCCCAAGTATGGCAGGGCGTGGTGTGGGTGTGGATTGCTGCATTATAAACTCTGACTGCTTGATATTCTGGCAGTAGAGAGAGTGCAAGATGACCTTTCAATACAGTGTTACATGAGCATATTTGAAGAGGAGGAGCTGTTGGGAAAAAGCTGTTTGTTGTGGAAATGTTGATATATAACTGATTTTGTTTGTAAATTAACATGCAGATGACCCCTCCATCCCATCCAGCACAGCTGGTGCAACATATGTTGTGGAAGGAATTGACCTGTTTTTCTTAAAGTGTAAGCTATTCAGTTAAGGTACTTACAAATGGTTTCATGACTGTAACTCATTACCAGCAGACAGATTCTGCTTTATAGATTCATTTTTAATATGCATTTGTATTGAAATGAGATGTTGCAGCTTGATCCAGTTTTCATTACAAGTTCAGATCTTAAAAGGAAGTCAATAATAAATCCCAAGTTAAACCTCATAGTTGCTTATGCCATGCCCAAGAGCTAATGGGAAAAGCAATGCACTGTAGACAAATAAAAGAAAGTGACTTTATTCTAATAAAGCGATGTACCTCTGGACTTGTATTCTTTACCTTCTGAGACTGTGATAAGCATTGCTAATGTAACACTCACTACTGATTCTTCAAATACTTGGTGCCAGTGATATTTGCTTATACAGCTGTGTTTGTTAATCCACTGAAGTCCCGTGTAAGGGAATTCTCGATTACTCTTAGCCATGAGGAACTTGTGACCTTCATTAAGACTGGCTGTCTTCACCAGCTGGCTGAAAGAAATTAGGTTAAGTGAGAGTCATATTCCCTTCATAGTTTTTCTGGTTACATGTTTAACCTTTAAAAAGTCCGTGTTTCTTTTAAGAAAGAGAGAAACACCAAGTGAGACTGTTGCTTAGAGCATGTTGGACTCTTGATTTACTTTTGAGCCTACTAAAGGTCAAGTGCATGTGTTCATCCTAGTGCACACTCTCAGAAAGGAGCTTTCATAGGTAAGGTACAGCAATCTTTACCTTCCCTGAAAAAAAACTTGACAGTTTGGCAGCTTCTAAGACAAAAACAGTCAGTCAATCAAACCCACAAGCAAATGCAAATGACTTCATCTGAAGAATAGAGTATGGCAAAGAAGTGAAAGAGAAAGATTTTTTTGAGGGAAGTACTAAGCTTTGTCTATCTTAGGTAAACAAAATAACAAGATTTGCAAAAAGTGGAAGTATGAAAAAAAGACAGCCTTAAGATGATCTAGACCAGCCTCAAATACCATCTGCTCTCTCTATAAGCTACAACGAAATCTTTAAAACTCAGTATTTGCTATATTTCTGTCTAATACTCATTTTACTTCACCTTCCCAAACTAGGCATCTAGTTTAAGCTAATTGCGCTCCCTATAATAATTGCTGCTAACATGTGCCAGTTTAAAGGCAGGATCACTTATCCCAAGCTAAAAGAAGAAAGTAAAATCTATCACCTTCTGTAAATCAGTCTCCATTATCTGCTGAGGGAGTCTTGGCAAGTATGTCAGATACATGTCTGCACTGCAAGTAACTAAAGTGAGCTCAGACCAGCCCCACCTCAAGCAGCAGACACGGCCTGACAGCTGGGAGGTACCTTACAAGAAAGGTGCTGTTAGGATGGGACTGAGGCAAACCTCGTGTTCTGGGAGAGCAGGGGCTAATAGGGAGACCAGACTGTGCAAGAGATGGATTCAACCAATTGGTTCTCAGTGGTCTCATCTAAGAACTCCACATTCACCACGATTTGTAGTCAGACATATGAAACGCAATTATCTATAGTCTATCACAGTCATTTTGCATCAGGGAGGCTTAGCTTGCAGAATTTCAAGGCCACAAGGGGTGCAATTTTCAGTTTCACCTTGTTCTAATATCACAAAAGTCAGTATTAAATTAATTTTGATAAAATGCTTGATTACAGTGGGGACAGAAGTGGACGAACACTAAACATTCCTGGTTATCTTTATAAACACCAAGGATGTCTACAGGATTGTTCATAAAATTTGTGGATAATTTAGAGATAAGATTACCAACTGTATTACTTGCCCCGTTTAGTCACGACAAAAATGACTGGGTTCATTTTGGGGAAAACTTTTCACAAGAAGTCACTACTGTTCTAAGAAAGATGTATATAAGCAAAAGTGGTGAGGATGGAGCTGAAAGCAAAGTCTCACAGCACAGCAACATTTCCTACCATGAAGTCTCCAAACATTATAGTTTTAATAATAATTATGTTCCTACAGTGATTGAATCAAGATATCCCATTAACTTAATCGCCTAAAACCAAGATGAATTAGTGTAGATAGAATTACAATAATAGATACAGTGTAAACAAACACAGAGAACCCACAATAATTGAAACATTTTAGTTTAATGCTGTCACTTAATAATGCCTGGAGCTCATTTCAAATGGGATCAAGCAATATAACAGAGTGGGAAACATCTCTTGATGAACTACAGAACTAGAGCCCACTCTGGCATCTGACTTAATACAGACAGATGCATCTAAATTCATCGTATATATCCACACTGCACATGTGCAGGTGTTTTGCTCAGACTCAAACAGTGAAAAAGAAAGGTGATAACAAAACTATTTTAGTATTGCATGTACCCCTGTATGTGTGTATTGCAGAGGGGAAAATTAAATTACAATTACCAGGAGTCAAGGTGAAACTGCTGTAAGAGGAGTCATTGTAGAGTTGCAACAAGCAAAAAATGAGATAGACATTTTAGCTAAAGGGCTCTCTAGCAAATGATTTGAAAGTATCAGGACACCTGTGGTGGGACTGCTCTGAAGACAGGAAGAGGGATTTGGTGTGGATCTTTCTAAAATATTAAAAGTTCATTGGCTCTAATTTTCATTATCAGTTGTTCCTCCAACAGGATATAATTTACTGTCTACATTTGAACTAATTTCCTGTCTTGAAAAAGAAAACTCTTCCCCTGCTCTGTAAACCAAATGAGATCAGGTGTGTGCCACAACAGGAGAAAACATTTGTGATGCTTTTCTACTCACTGTAAATCACTAAGACAGATTCTTCTTATATGGCCCATTTCTGTTTCCTGAAACATTGGAGACCTACTTTGATTTCCTTTACCATCGTGCTCATTGCTCAATTTCCTCCATTGTCTATTTCATACATTAATCACCTTGAGAGATGGGATATTGTTTTCTTTTAGATCACAGACAGCTCCACTGCCTTTCTTTCTCTTTCCCTTGTACTGGCTAATCCCAGGTTTATCTTTACCTGGCTGGCAAATGGCAGCGAGTCTAATTTGCTTCAGAACAAATCCCTTGTAAGCTCTGCAAGGTCCTCTCATAATATTTTAATTTTTTTTGTAAAGAGATTATATATCTTTTTGCCTTTGTGGGCAAGTGAGAGAAGGAATTATTGCTTTGTCTTGCCTTGTATTTCTCAATTGTCTAGGAAATGCAGGTTCCCTTTTCATCATTTTCCATAGCTGTAGTGACTTTATTGGTGGAGAGCAGCTTTTTGCTGCCAAAGTGAATACTCAGGACAACCTCTGCTACAGAGTAGGAAAGCTCAGTGTTGATGGCCACAGTTGTTGCTGTGACACAATGAATAACCTGAGGGATCCCTGCCCTGCCTTCACATCAGTGAGATCAGAATCCATCCTGCTGCAGATGTGGGTGAGCTTTCTATTGCTTTCCAGGAATTACTTGACAGGGTCTTATTTGTTCTTTTAAATACTCAGACACAAATTGCTCCAAGCTGTTGATTTAGAAAAATGTCTGCTTTTGGTACCTCAGCTGTTTTCTCCACAACTGCTGCTGGAGCAGAAGTAAACACTACCTAAATACATCAATTGATTTTCAAGTCAAAGTATAAGTGTCCTGGCAACAGTAGCCTGAGAGAGAAAAAAAATAACAAGGTTCATACATTTGTGCCACGTGAAAAGCTGTGAACGGTTTCTCTTCTTAAAATGACAACTTAAATTAGTTAATGTGTTTTCTGCCAAAAAAATAAATGCATGATTAATAACGTGTGAAACTTACACTACCGGCCACCAGACTTGTGGTGAAGATGCTGCATGCTCAAATATACTGCTCTGTATCAAATTATCATCTCAAAAGATCCACCAGAAATGGGTGCTCTGTAGTGCTACGTGCACAACAAAAATATAGCAAAAACCATGGGTCATAGGAGCAGAAAAAGAAGAAGGGTTAGAAATAGGCAAAATGTGCATAAACATGAAGTGACTTGTTCTGTGTGAGGCTGGGACCCCACATCTCCCAGTGTCCCTTGGAAGACCCTACTTACCAGAGAACACAGCCATCTGCAACAGTGGGCAAATATAAAGGTTTCATTCTAAACTCCTGAGCCTGACATTTCCTCCCCAAAAATTCCCAAGCTGAAAACATTTCTAATGACATAAAATTCATAACAGAGAGCTCTGTTCTGGACTGTCTGTCTGGTGTGCCATTGCAAAGCCCTTTGTCTGTTCTTCATAAAAAGTCAGAAACCTTAATTTTTGTTCACACCAATTAGCACTTGCTTCCTGGAGCCACAGCTCTGACATCAAGTCCCAAGTGAATAATGACAGCCTGTGTCATGCAAGCAGGCACCAAGCACGTCAGCTGAGCCTCAGGCAGCCTGCTAGTTTTGCGTTAATGTTTTTTACACTGTGGTCTTAATGGATGGACTTGATTATCTTACAGGTCTTTTCCAACCTTAATAATTCTATGATTCTGTGATACTGTGCAGCTTCTGTACAGTATCTTCACAAATGAGTCAAGGCTGAAGTAGTTCCTGGGTGTTGGCATCATTACTTCAGAGTCTACTTTAAAGAAATCAAGAGCTCTTAATATCCAGCATGATTGTAACATTTGGCTCACATTGAAGCATAAACAGAGCACGACCTTGGGCAATTTATGTCCCTAGTTTTGTACTGGTCTGTATTTCAGTATCCTTACAGTCCATTTACTTTGTGACTGTGCTAGATGCAGACGAATGTTCTCTGTGGCAGTTCTGGGAGTTGTATTTGGACAACTTAGGCTAGAAGCAGAGTGGCTTCTTTGGAGAGAATTTGAACCCTGTCTTTATTGAAATCTTCTGTCTTATTAAGCAGCTCCATGTAGAGAACAAGGCTAAGTGTTGTTTTGTTGTGTCCTACAACAAGGCAGATTTTCCCCATCCCAGACCTGGTGAGCCAAAACTTTCTCAGGAGAACCCAGGGTGGGAATTAGGCTCAATATATGAACTTCAGTTTGAGCTGAAGAAATTCCCATTGGCTTCAGTCACTCTTTGACTGCTGATTCCATGGCTATGTTTGAGTGCTGCTGGCTTCACTTCTAACTATAGTGTTTTTTCCATGGTTCCTACTTAAATGTGCTGCCTGTGGCTGTATTATTTTTAATTGGAGTGAGTCTGGCACTCCCCCTCAGTCTTGCTATTGCTTTACAAAGAAGCAGAGGCTCACACGATGCTGGGCTGGACTCAACTGAACTGGACTGAAATCAGTCTGTTTGTAACACAGTTTGACATTTTAACAAAACAGTGGCAAATAACTGTAATTTCATTTTTATTGTGCTAAGAATAGGAATACATAGACCAGAAAATGGCATCTTCATTGCACCTGTAGAGGTGAGGCTGTAGGAAGGATGGAATACTTAAGCTGGTTTTGATTTTGCCTGTAAATGCTGGGGTTTTTCCCACTAGGGTAGCTAAATGCCTTTAATTAAAGAAGATTGTTTATAATTTACATCTTGGCTTTCTGGGAAATAACAAGTTAGAGAAATGAGAGGAAAGAAGCATGGTCTAGTGACAGGTCTGAGAAGGCTGTGTGTCTATAGCAATCTCCAAGATAATGTTTTTATTTCTGCAAGATAGACCTCTTCCTTATTTACACCTTCCTTACTTGTGTACAATTATACATAATGACTGCAGTTTTACATAATGACGACACTTACATACAACGACTGCATGGCCATGACAACTTAAGTTCTACTGTATTGATCTTTCAGCTTGCAATTGTATAATATTTAAGGAAAGAGAAGACAATATACACACCAGTAAAGAGCTAGCATTAAAGCATGTCTTTACTCTTGAATAAAAAATAGTGTGAATCTATTGGAAGAGTGAGAATGAAATGTTTCCAAATTACTTCAAAATGCCAGACTTCAAGAACTGGGAGCCACTTGCCAAGCACAGCAGTTGTCCTTGCTGTATGAGAAACACCAGAGCATCACACACAACAGAGCCCAAGGAGTTGTCCACTTTTCATCCAGAAAAAACACCTTAGCTTTATAGTTAAGACATAGATGGATATCTTAGAAAAGCAAGAGTTAAGTTAAAGGCTGTAAGAGTGAAATTCCTGCCTGTCAGGAAAGATGATGGTCCAGACACATGAAAGTCAGGAGGCCTTTTCTGCCCATGATGCTGACAGGTGCTCCTAGACCGAATGGACATTTCCCAAGAGCTTCAGTTTCAGAGGTGAGTGAATGACCTTCCTATATTTGGACAGGGTTAACAGCTCTAAGTGCCAAGGGGTTATAAAGGAAGTAATTAGGCACCTCACCAGTTCTTCAGTACTGCATCTGCTGTGCTTTTTTATATGTGTTGCCCACTTTTTTATTGGAATGATTTTGCAGTTCTTCAGAAAGTTCAGAAAAGACACTGTACATTTAAGAAAGCAGGAGAGGCTGAGAAAATGGGTAGCACTCCTAATATCAAGGAAAGTGGAACCAAGCCTTGGAGGTTCCTGGAAGTCCTGCAAGAGATGGGATGGGTTGCCTATTAAGCCTCTAAAAATCACAGGAAAACAAGTAATGTGTTGCAAAAGTTTAGACCAATTTCTCAAGTATATCTTTACTGGATGCATATACAGCTATTGGATCATGAAAGAGAGCACAACAGACCACATCTGGCCTTGTTAGAGGGGTGTGTGTGACTTAAATCCCATACTATCATGACCCTCTGTGAGGAGCATGTCTTATATCTCTAAGATGAGATATCTCTGAGAATGTGGTAGCTTGATTCCACAGCTTCTGTCCTGCTGTGAGGAAAATACTGCATTTGCTTAACAGGAGGATGTACTTTTTCTCCCTCAATCTTGCCTTCTAATTTGCCAGCACTGCCATTTCCTCAGTCTGGCACCAACAGAAAATCTCTCTTTTGAGTGCAGTGCGTCTGCCCAGCCCACTGCAGACAGAACCCCTGTGTTTGAAGGTGATAAGACATGAGGAAGGATTACCCCAGGGGCTGTCTAACTCCACTAGGCAGGTTGGTGCTCTTTCAGTGGGTACAGCTGCTTCAGAGCAGAGCTGGCTGCAATCCAGCTGCACAGAGCAATGGGAGGATAAGTCCTCATGACTTTTCCTAAGCTTTAATAGTGCTATTCGAGGACCTTCAGGAACTCCATTAAGGTGAGGTAAATTGAGTTAATTATGCACATTAATCACACTTATTAATGTAGTGCTAATGGGAATACAGGGTGCTTCTTTTTACCTGGCATTAGGCAGGCACAAAATTGCTCACTGACTAAATAGCAGATGTGGGAGGGAGGGCATGAAAGCTCTGAAATGTACTGAATGATCTATCTGCAAAAACTGTTCATGTGTTGGCAGGGATCTCCAACTCTCTTCATTCATGTCTGATTCCTATCTGCAAAGTCGAGACTTCCTGTTGTCAACACAAAACTGCCTCTGTGGACAGAGAAGTCCATTGTTGATCACCTGCATGCCAACGTGCAGGTTGCATGATTCATACCACAATACCAGAACCTCTACAGTACTCCTGTTTCCATGGCTAGGCCTAGTCCAGATGGTTAAACAGAGACCTCTCCTGTACAGGCATCACAGGACTGGGACACAGCCTCTCCTTTCTGGATGTCCACTTCCCTGAAAACTGACAATGAGTTTTGAAATTCTCCATTCCCCTGCCATGCCCCTTTGCAAGTCAAGCAAGACAGCAGCCTGCAAGAAATACGGTGGAGAATGGCTCTGGATGAACAATGTCAATTCATTCTCTGACCAGTTCTAGGACTAATTGACTCTGTATTCCTTGTGGGATCCAGATGAGCTTTGGGTCTCCCTGTCCATCCAACATTATTCCAACAAAATTTTAGACAGCTCCATGAGTTCTCAGGGCTTGTAGAATCTGTAATGAATTTCTCATCATAAAAGTTGTATTCTAAGGGGGTTCAAAACAGATATTTGATCTCCAGAAGTCTTCAAATCAATTCTCATTAATGTCAGAGGGTCAGATGAGCATCATACAGGACTCAGAGGAGAGGCAGGGACAACTGCTGTGTGGTGCCACTGTGGCCAAACCACTCTAGCAGTCCTAGTCCTGAGCAGTGTGGACTATTATGCAACATTTGGGGCCAATCTTTGGGTACAAGGATGAGACAAAGAGAGATTAGGAGATATAAAACTCAAATAGAGTCACTTAGAAGATTTGAGGAAAGGCTCAGGAAACTGAATGGAGGCTCTTCAACCTCCAAAATCTTTTCAATATTTAGAAGAACTGGATGAAGAGCAAAATGATGGAGAAAGAGACTTCAGTAAGGAGAAGATTAGGATGGCATTTTCTTTTACAGGGTTTAGCATCTTTGTATTAGCCCTTATCTCTAATTTCTACAGCAACAGTTCATATGTGGTTAAAGAATATAAAAATAAACACACACATACAAAAAGAAAAACAAACATAAAAAGTACCCAAAAAGTTTCCAATAACCTTTCACAAAGAATTTTAATTTGAAAATATCTCCTGCTTGTAAACAATACATCTGAAGGAATTAATCTAGATGTCATCTTCTCTTGGCAGCAGGATAGGTCATTGGCTTGCAGAATGCTAATATCCCCCAAAAAATAGAGTTCATTGCTATGATGAAAAGGAATATAAGGAAGTAGATTCTTGAATATGAATACAAAGGGTGAAGGGAATATAAAATAGTCTTTGAGAGCAACCTACAAACTGGCTGATTTTGCTGAGAAATCTTGGAGAACAGGAGTGTGATGAACACATGGCAAAGTGCAGGTGACAGAGGTTTGTTTCTCAGTCCTGCCCTCCCATGTGACTTACAGGTGATCCATTAGTGCTCTACCTGAGAATCACCATATGAAAGGAACAACTCTTTCCCCATTAATGTCAGCTAATATGGTGTGAACTCCTGTACCACACTATTCAATCCTTTCCTTTGCATTCAGGGTGGAAATGCAATAAATGAGAGCAATGGGAAAGAGCAGGTACTCTGGGATGCAAGAAGAGGAGGCTGGGGGAAGGAAGAAGATACGCAGCTTTGCTTTGGCCTGTGAAATCCCAGAGACATTCCCTTTGGGGCTGCCAGAAACTCTTGTTGCTGGTCATTGATGAATGTCCCTTTCTTCTCTGGTAGGTCTGGTTAGCATCATCTACAGTAAACTTCTGGATGCCTTCCCAGATATTTCGATGATGACAAGGATTTTTTTTCTTTCACTTCCCTTTTGCTCTGATAAACCTTTCCATGCCCCACCAGGATTAACTCTGCTGGCTTAGTCCTGAGAACAGCCAGACAACATACAGGCTAGGCTGATCCCAAAATTTTCTGGGAGTATGCTTTCTCTTTGTCACCCTTGGCAGTGTTGGAGAATCAACATCACTCTGTTCAAGAGTACAAATATTTACACTATTCTGGCTGTCAGACCCCAGCTTACCAAGTATTTCACTATTTCATACAGTATGTAGCATGCAAAGCTGTCACCTCTTGATCTCCATCAGATTATACAGCATCAGTGCTTTAGGCAAATGGGAATTCCTCCACATCTTCATTATGCCAAACTGCCACCAATCCAGCGGCTTTTGGAACAGTGCTGTACTCCCCCTGTGGTGTGAAAAGCCACACTAGCAGAAGTTCTTCCTCATTCAAAGATGAAACTGGTTTCACTGGTAAGGTTACAAAATAGGTGAAAGCTGGAAATGACAGAAGGTAGATTGGGGAATTAGGTTGTTTTTCTTCTCAGGTCTTTCTCTTTCAATGGACTGTGCTGCCCAGTGAACACTATCAACATTCCAAGAAATTACTTCTTTACAGGTGTCTCAGAGACCCTGCATGTCTTCTGACTCCCTCTCCCAGCCCTTCAAGGTACAGTTACCCACATAAGGGCTTCAGGAGGGTCCCATCTCCTCCTGCAGTCAGACTATCTCTACCTTGCCCATCCACACAGCTCCATTTGACACAGGATTGACCACTGGAAATAACGTCAGTAGTGTCAGACAATTTAGCACATGTAAGGAACCTCCTGAAGTCTGAGCCAAAAGGTTATAATCCTGCATTTCTCATTACCTGCACTTAGCAAGTCCCTTGTACTGTGTATTGCAAAACCCTCTTGCTGATACCACATCCAACTGTGTGCCTGTCTAGAGCTCTCCAACTGATTAATTACTTTGTTGACACACTGAACATGGTGGCAAACTCAAATGTTTATCAGGAACGTGTCTTTGGTTCATTCTATGTAACTGGAAATACTATGTTGAAATATTTCCTATTCTCCTCCCTGTATTACCACAAGGGTTTTGTACAGTTGTGATTTAGCCCTTTGATGGCACCAAAAATTCCTGCCAGCTAGTTTAATATCTGCCTGCATTTCTGTCATTGTAGATGCCTATCATCTTCTCTTCCATGAGAATTTGTTCAGGTGCAGAAAACTCACTGCTTTTGTTTCACACACCATTCTCCTGGAAAAGCCTCTGCTGGTCACCTACCTCCCACCTGTCAGCATTTTGGAGGATCCTCTTCCTTCCTGCTACTGACCTCATGCCACTTATTCAGTTTTGTGCTGCTGTTGCCATCAAGGAACTTGCTGTAAGTGCACTTCACTGATACATGTCAGCTTTGATACCCCACTTGTTTCAAATCTGTACCTCCTGAATATTCCCAGAAACCAGCAAGCCATGAGACACCAACACCTGTGGATCGGTCTAACAAAGGGTTATATTCTAAATTCATGCACTATGATTAGCACATGTGGATTATGGTTATGTGGATTCTATTCTTGCTACTTAATATTTATACTGGACTAATGGTGAGGAACTTTGACCAGAACTGGAAAACAGGCTTGAGATGTACAGGGAAAGAGGCAGAATGTCCTCCCAGACACTTAGAGCACCCTAGCTGAACTTGCACTAGAGTTTCACTGTGCTATGGTTAACTATATGAATAACTCTGAAAGGGTCAGGGATCTGACCTGACCATGGTTTTTTTTCTGATTAATTACAGAAAGAGCCTGGCTTGTGAAAAATTCAGTACAGAGTTCACTTTAATAACTCTCATCACTGGCTGCCAGCTATGATGTGTGTGATTTTGTATTGAATTTCCATTTTTCTTCCTCCTTCTTCTGCTTTCATATCTTCATGAAGTGGTGTATTTCCCCTGCCCTCTGGGCTGCCCTGTGACCTGAGAAATGCTCCTTAGGCCTTGGCCTTCATGAACAGCACCTAGGCTAAGCTCTTCTTGAACTTATCAGAAACACTGTCTGCTCCCAGGAACTAGTTGTGCCTAATGAGCGCCTGTTTTTTTAATGAAAAACCTTGGAAACCTATTTTTCTTGCCTGAATACCAGCCCAAGTGGAATGATATTTTTATTATTGAACCTTCAAAGAAAGTTACCAACACAAATTGCAGCCAGGATGGAAAATTACTGGGACTAAAGACAACTCTCTTGTGACCATACAAAAAGTGACACCCTTTGAGCTGTCCTGCACTGCAGCAGGCTGCAAGCAGCAACCTCCCTCTGAGTGGGCACCTCTCAGAGCCAGCAAACTCTCAAGTTTGGTGTACGCAGAGGAATGATGATAACAGATCCCGGGCTGATATTCCCATTCCTTGAGGCTCAACCCTTCAGCCATTTGAGAAGATGGAAAGACATCTGACATGAGAACTTCACTGAAGTTGAGGGGAATTTTTTGCAAGTACCTAGTACATAATCTTTTGGTCTGTATGCATGTGAGTGTGAATAAGCTATAGCAAATGGCCTAGAAATGGAATGTTGCTCTCCTAGATTCTTAAGTACTTCAGATTTGTAAGTAAGTTAGGCTTGTGAGTTGCTGTTGTGTTATAGTGAATTCTGTGTAAATCCTTTGTTAAATTGTTTAACTTAAGCTATCAACTGAGTGCTGTTAAGTTTAAGTGTTGTTAAACATTTAGGCATTACCGGTTGGCCAAGTCTGCGGCTCTGATTAGCAAGGGGGTCTACTCTGAACCTTGTCACTCAACAAGAAGGTCTTCCTTATTCCTTTTTATCCTACCCTTTCCTAACCCTATCCTTTTCACCATCCCTCACCTCCCCCTTCCACACGCCCCCCCACCTTTCTCTTTTTTCACCTGCTTTTGCCAATACTTTTGCTGGTGATTCTTTAAGTGACCTCAAATCACTCATTTGTGACACTTCTTACTCTTCAGCTTGGTATGTACACAAAAGAGAGAAGTCCTGACACAGATCTGAAGAGACCAGACATGACCATGCTGAGCAATACACAGACACAAATTTACATTTGAAGAGTTTTCTACATCCAGCTGGAAGATATGACTTTGTACCTCTGTTGGGAGGATACAGAGGACTTTATTTTTTGAAACATGAATTGGCACACAGACACAAAGACATGACTCCTGTGTTTTGTTTAAGTTGGGTTGTCTGAAATCTTGGTTTACCAGGTTGATTCTCACTCATCACAGAATATTCCTACAATGGGAAAGAACATGTCTGTGGTCTTTTCCATCTGCAAGAAAGCTCCAAAGTCAATAGTTACAGCAGCTGCACCCAAACTTTTATGACATTTTCAGCAATGTGAGTTTGTTCATCTCCATGTTTCAGGGTGCCTAGACTATAATTTTATGTTTTGGAAGGATACTGTCAAACACCTTGCAAAACTCTTCCCAGAAGCAGTGGAAAAAGTAACGAAATAGCAACAGTTAGCCTTCGAACAGCCCAGCAAACCACCAGTAGTGCAACATCTGCTCTACAGACAATAATCAGCAATGACACGGGAAAGGATTTGCATATCGCTACCTTTTTGTGTAGGTTACAGCTGAGTTTCTGCAGTTTACCTCAATTCATACAGTGATATAATCATTCTTTTGATCTCTGAACCCTGGTAAAGGTTTCTTACATTTAATTTGTGGTTTTAACTTTTAAAATTAAATCAATAGCACTTTATTTAACGAGAATTTTTTTTCAAATGCAGACATAGCTGTAAGCTTGGGAATAGTCTAATTGATTCAAAGGAAATTAAAGGTGTTTAAGTACATTGCTGAATTAATAACCAACTGTATTATAACTTCAGGAATAGTTTAACTTACAAGTTCAGTATAGTTTATTCAAACTTCCAATTACAGATGGAATGTTCAGATCTATATGAATAAACACACTGGCATACCTGAAATTGCAAATTAAAACTTGTACGAAGGAAAGAAAAACTAGCTCTAGATATAGAGGAAAAAGCTAGTCTAACACAATTTCAAAAGCTCATCCACGAAATTGATGTTCCTGCCTTTATTCTTGCAAGCTGAAAGATTATAAGGACTGACAGTGTAAAATTACAAAGATAGGAGAAATGAATGAACTACTGGAAAGGAATGAAGGGTCTATTCAAAAGACAGTTCCTTTTGCTTTTCTGCTGAAAAGGTTTCTGTTACTTCTCATATACAGAAAATGCTGTAACTTTTTTTCTTCTGCAATATTATGTGCAGAAGAAACAACAAAAAAGTTTTGATGGTACTTGAACAGATTTCAAGAAGTCTTGCAGTGTGCTATGAATAGAAATACATTTGTTAAGTGAGGAAGAGGAACAAGACATTTTTTCTTTACCAAACCCAGATAAAATGTAACCAAATTACTGGACTGGTGAGATTATATCATGTCCTCCTTTCTTGCTACAAGAACAATGCAGACTTTCTTCTAGTGTAATAGGGTTTGGGTTTTTTTTTTGCTGAAATCTTTATGAAAGATTTTGTTATTTTTAAAATCCATTGAAAAAGGAAAATTTAATAGAAAACTTTAAACTGTGCTGTTGTAATAGGATCATGGTTTTAATTCAGACATGAATATTTAAGGAATTGGCCTGGAATTACCCTTTTAAATAAGTATTTACAGAACCATGTCTTCTGTATGAAAAATAAATCCCCATCAGAATACACTAATACTTCTTGCATACTCATTTTGAGAAACAAACATTTAAAACAAGAGAAGATAATTCAGTTAATTTAAACTGGTGAATGATCACAGGGCAGTAAAGCTTGGGCTAATTCAATCGTTTTGGTGAGCTTACATCCAAGACGAATACAGTTTATGAGAAAGAGTAAAGCTGAGTTTCCAACCACTGTGTTGACTAAAATCCCACACATTATTCATCACTGTTGCAAATACACCACATCTTCCCTGTGTGCAGTCACCTGCTGTCTGAATGCAGCTATAAGAGTCATGTGTTATTATGATATATGGTGTAGTAAACTGGAAGAAGATTTTCCACATAAATCAAAATATCTAGAGATTTTCCAGTTAGCCTAATTTACATCAGGGTCCCAACCTACAAGAAATAAAATTATAAAAATGTCTTTTCACCTTCTTTAGTTATTTCAAATGTTCCCATAAGCAACTAGAGAGAAATGGTTTTCCATTACTGAAGGCAAAACACATGAACAGCCAAGCGTGAGTAGCAGGAGGCATCTAGAGAAGGGGCAAAAGTCTTTTACAACATCACTTTGTTGTGGTCAGAATCTTTCTTAGTATCCAGTAAAGGGCAGATAAAAAAGGCCTATTGGGCATCTCCAGTCTCTAAGGAATCCCTCTGTGAAGTCTCCTTTCTTGTGTAGTAAGTACTTCACCTGCTGCAGTCAACCTTACATATGTTTCTTTTCTGCAAAACAGGATCCCAGCATTTTTGCTCAGATGAGATAGGTCTCTGCCAGCTGAATAAAAGGAAGGACTATTATCCATCTCTGTTGATGGAACTGACATTTTTTGTGCTGTAGTAACTTTTCTTTTCTTCTCAGGGCTAAGTGCATTACAGAGTGAGACTTAACAAGCAAGTGATCTAGTTACAGCATTTATGAGGCTCCCTTTAACCAAGGCTTCTCATGCAAGAACTTGAATCACTACTTTGTGAGGAAAATCCCCAAGCTGCTATGGATGGGGCACTGAGTCTCAGAGAGTGAATCAGCCTGGATGCCTTCAGCTCCCTGAGTCACCCTGGAGCACATAAGCTGTCAGGTGGCATGGAGCATGTCTGGCTGGGGGGCAGGTTCATGCTTTAGCATGCCCCACTACATGCCCTGAGTTCCTGCTATCCTGGCTGGAGGGCTCCATGTCTGCCCTGCTTCCTTCTTGGTACAGCCAGGGCATGAGTTTAAACAAACTCATGGTGGAGCAATGGGGCTGCAAGGACACATCCCCAAATGACTAAATGAGGTTCCTGGGTGGGCAGCAGGCAGGGATTGAAGTCTGAATTAGCAACAAGTGCTTAAGGGTCATTGCAATTTAGAGCCCAAGTACTGCCAGAGGACAGGGGCCCCACTGGTGTGCACAGAGAAGAGGTCTCAGGAAGCGAAGACTGGCAGAGACAAACCTTCTGAATCAGCACCTGTCCTGAGGGAACACCCTTTTTCCTTGACAACAGGGCTTGCATGCAATTCCTGTCAGAACCCAGAGGACCCGGGCAAATGACAAAGGAGCTAGATTAAGGGTGAAGCCCTAATTGTGATATAAAGGATTTACAAAAAGTGGCATGAGGATAAACCTAGGCAGTGTACCCTGAGTCCCCCTGTCTGAGGATATATTTGCAGGGTTTATTAAGAGCTCTGGACTTGAACACTACCCTGCTTGCCCTGAACTTCTTTAGTCTCCTAAATCTTAGACTACAATACCCAGTCTGGGTCCTTCCTGAGCCCCTAGAAATGGTGTGTCACAAGGCTGCATTGAAGGCTTGTCACACAAACAGCACTGGTGATTTTTCTATCATAAAACAAGCTGTTAAGACCTGATCCTGAGGTCTGAACTTGAAAGTTACAGGCTGCTCCAAGAAAGGAATTGGGAATTTTAGCCTCTCTTAAAAGCTGCAGAGAATACCAGGGGATCAGAGATCTTCAGTACACTACAGAATAGGAAGAGAGGCTCAGTACTGAGACCAAACGACAAATAACCTGTTCAGCACTACAACCTGTCCGTCTGGGAGCCCGCTAGCAAACATTAATCTCTCCTTGGGGGAGTTGAATTATTTTTCAGAAATTATTTTGCTTTTTGTTTTTATCTACAAATGGCTTTCATTATATATCTGAAAAATATGTTTGGAACTTCTTTTATTTTCTGAAAATATCTTTCCATGAACTGATTACGTTATTTAGAGAGGAAGAAAAATGTTCTGTAAACATCCTTTTGAAAACAAAGCTGTGCAATATGTTTTATCTATTTCTTCTAAAAAAACCAGAATATAAAGTGTGGATGCACCTTTAGCCTTCTTCAGGACTGTGACACACTGATGAAGCAGTAAGGGAAACCTATTAAATAGCATATCTGTGGATAAATGAAAGAATTCAGTTTCTGAAGCTTCTTATTCTTAACACTAAATTCCACTTCACAAGGCATACATACATGTATCTCTAAAGTAGTATCCAAAAAATCCTCTTAACACTTCTAACAGCTTTCATCTCTCTGCTTTTTGCAAGGACTAATCCATACCTACAGAAACAAAAGCCCTTTTGTTCAGCTCCGTTCTTAGCACAGTGCTTGCTAAATTTTTCCTCTGTAGAAGCGTAACAGAGTAAGGGCTAATATGGACCTAAGGAAGCTAATACAAAGGCAGGCTTAAGTTAAATGTGTGAATCCCAACTCTAAGGAGGATTGAATAGGCATGAGGATATTATCCTTCTGTAGTTAATACAGATCGTTCTATGATAATGCATTTGTGGCTCTGATTATCTGCTTTGGCTGATCCTAAACCCACAATTTTTAATCCAGAGTAATAACGCTCTCTAAGTTACACATATATTAGTAAATTGAATATTTCCAGAACTAACTTTTGGTACCAAAGTGAGCTGGTAAGGTTTGGCCCCAAATTGAACTCTTGGACATATTTTATCTTCAGAGCAAGGTGTATGCAACATCAACGATTCCTGGGACCAGTTTCCAGTCCCATGCACCTGCACCAGGATTTGTGCCAGTATCACTTAACATGGGACAAAACCACCCCAGGGACCACCCTGGGGTCAGGAGAAGAAATGTCAAAATGCAGCATCAGAGGATGTTCCTGGTGTGGTGTCATTTATGTTTATATATGTGCTTATGCTAGACAGTGCACAGGTGCCTGGGAAAGGTGCTAAGGACAAAGTCCTTGTTGTGTGTGCATGACAGAGAGTTATTGTGCCAAATGGGGCAAAGCACTGTTAACTTCTTCGTTCCTTCCCACCAAATTCTGCTGTTTCTTTCAGTGCAGTGTTTATTATCTCACAGGAATCATGGCTCTGGCTGCTGTTAGGGTTAAACATAGTCAGGTAAGCTTGAGGAAAGAGTCTGCATATCATTGCTATCCAGATTAAACTACTTCAAGCCAGGATCCCTATCAAGGATTTTTGGTGCATGTTTCCTGTTCATTTCATTGCCCTTCTAGACAAACGGGGATTTTGAATGGCTCATTTAACAGAATGTATAATTCACTGGTGAGCTACACACAGTCCCATCTGTGCCAGCCCACAGAGCATAAGGGCTGGGATAGCCCCCAGCTACAAAGCCAAGCTCACAGTACAACCTCATTCATCTCATTTCCAAGCTCCTGGTTCACATGCCTCTCCTGCCAGCTGACTCAGAGGTTTGCATACATGTGCCTAGTAAACCCAGAATAAACTGGTCACCTCCAGCTTATTATAACAATGTTTCATATGTTTGGCTTTTTCTTCTTATGACTGATTTCTGTTTTAGATCCAGAATCTGCCTGGAGTCAGTGGTGGGTGTTGACAGAGCAGCTACCACCTTCCCCAGAAGACTTATGTGTGGAAATTGGGGACTGTATTTTTATTCAGGTCCAAAAACTCCATGGAATACTTCTCTTCTCGCTTCTACCTGTCCTTTTCCTTCCTCTCTGAAATTCAGCTTTAATCCTCCCTGCTTGGGCATCACTCTTTTTACATGCTACCTCACACAGTGATGCCTTGAGCCCAATCATGTTTCTTGCTGCAACTGCAAGATAAATAATACTTATATTTTACTCTTTCAGGCTTGAGAGTTTTGTTATTTGTGATGGATTTTATACTCAACCATGGCTTTAATATGTCAACATTTTACAATTAATAAAACTTTGGCGATGGAATGACTTTATGCATATCCTGTGTGTCACAGTCACCCAGATCAAAGTAAATTATTTTTATTAAAACTTAACCTTGAATTAAGTATATCTGTGAAAAAGGTTGTCTCAGAAGTATGCATTCATTCCAAGCAGCAATAGCAGGAGAGAGAAAGCTGCTAGCTATTTTTCCACATACAAAACAAATGATGCCATAAGACTCTACTCCCTTCCAAAGGACCACTGGTCATTCTTCCCTTCAAGTCACTCCCCAGTGCCTTTGACCTTCTTTAGTGTCCCCTCTACTGCTTTTTTCCCCTTTTTTCTCCAGCTGGAGAAATGCTGGGGTGAAGTCTGACCTCAGTGATTCCTCCAAGGCCACACGTGAAGACTCTTTATGAAGAACCAAAGAGGAGGAAACTGCTCCATGTCTCTGTCCCAGTCAGATGGCTGTGGTCCTTCTGCTCACTCTGTGGCTGACTTCAGTAGCAAACCTTGGTCTAGTGCATACTCACATTCATGTCTCCAAAATCCCACATGCATACGTGTGTGTTCACATATATATACACAATTATTCCTCTGCTTACTGTCACTTTCTTCAGGCTAATATTGATGTCAAACCAAAAAATGTAAACTAAAGGCAGCAGAAAATTTTCCTTTTGTGTAAGTACTGGCAAATGCTCACAGAAAAACTTCTTTATTGCGTATGTGACCATTCATTGGGACAGATTCCCCAGAGAGGTTGTGGAGTCTCCCTCACTGGAGATATCCAAGAACCATCTGGACACAATTCTGTGCCATGTGCTCTGGGATGACCTTCTGGAGCAGAGAGATTGGACCAGATGACCCACAGTGGTCCCTTGCAACCTTACCCATTCTGTGATTCTGTGAAATGGTGGGTGAACCTGAGTGCAGTCATTAAGGCTTGGGGCAAGCTAAGGCTGGAAAAGTTGCTGAATGCTGTTTCAATAGTAACTCTTTCCTCCTCTGTTGCAAGCTAATGAACAAAGAAGATTGAAAGCCATGCCATCCCTCTCCTATTTCATACAAGATTCCTGTTCAAAGTCCTGATTCATTAAAACAATATTTAATTTTAGTGATACATACATTATATTTTCCCAAACATGATAAAATAAATGAGCTGAGTTATCAAAAATACAATTTGATGCTAACACTAAGAATAGAGAAATGGAGGACACACTGGATTAAAAAAAAATCTCAACAAAGACTGATACCGTGTCAGGCTGCAGCCCTCTTCAAGGTTCTGCCCTCTTTGGGCAGAAGTTACAGATCCCTAAGACATTAAGGAATGAGCACATCCTGGCTTCAAAAGGAAATTTGAAACACACCAAAACCTATTTCTCCGTGCATTAGAGACAATACTTACAAAGCCATTAGCTTTTGGCCAAGACACCCAATAACTTACAGATCTGGAGGAAGTGGAACAGTAAAGTAGAACCACAGTGGGTGGCTGATTATATCCATGAATTTATAGCCCTTGCAGTTTGGATGCCTTTTCCTTCAACCATCATAGCAAAATGTGATTAATCACCAGGAATTAGATTGACAGTTGAGTCTGAGAAATTCTGAAAAGGGAGATTTGAAAAGCTACATTAAAGAAATTACAGAGATGGGAGGGTGCGGAGGTTCCTAAGAAAACTTTGTAAGATATTTTGGGTTCTAATATAAGTCTCTATCAAGGTAAATGAGCATGAGCTTTGCACAGAAATGAGGTATTATGTCCCATGAGATTTTATCTACCTGTCAGTACTGTCAATGAAAGAACTTCTATTAATCAAAAAAGAGAAATATTTTCATCTAATCGCTGAAGGAACCTGAGGATCCATCATCTTTTCCACATTTGGTTTAATTCATATGCTTTTCTTTTCATCAGTCTTTCCATTACCTGTACGTCTCATTAATGCAAAGGAAACCATTTCTGTAAAAGAGCTGGCAAAAATTAAAGGTTTCCAGCATGCTGAAAATATTAGGTTTCAAAATTAAACTCCAATGCTATCCTCAGAATTGTGTTTTTCTCATCCTCTGCATACCTAACTCAGGCACTGAGGATCTACTTGTCAGAAATACTCAGCACGTGCAGTCATATATCAACAGTAAGCTGTGCTCCAGGCAGAGGAAGTGTAGCACCGGTATGTTCAGAAAAGCAAAGGTGTAGTACTTCATAAGGGATGTCCAGAGCGAATGTATATGCCAGATTTTAGTATCAGACCTCTACAAAGGAAAGCAGGAGTTGAAAAAACAGAATGCTTTGTGTCTGTGTGTTTGTGCAAGGGTAGTGATAAATGCCATAGAAGGGCAAAAGGAATATCGACCATATTCCCCAAAAACACTGGGGAAAGAACTTTTTATCAATTTATTCAATACTTTATAAAGTCATTGAAGGGATTTGCTCCAAGTTAAAAACATCATGTTAATTTGTAATTGAGGACTGAGTTCACATGTGTGCAAGTGAAGAGGATGAATGAAAAGTGAACAAGAAAATTGGCCTGAACACTCTCTAAATTTGCAGTCATAATGTTCATTTAGTGTGCAATTTTCCATGTAAAAGCTCTTGAGCATTACACCAATGACATCAAATGTATCTTTACATCTAGACTACAAGTAATTTGTCGGTCTCTTTTCCCCAAAAAACTTAAACAAAATTTTGACTCACAGGAAATTGCATAAGCTGTATAGAAAATATATTGTTAATAAAACATTTCATTTTCTCAGACTTTAGCAAGTCACTTAGATCTTCACTGAGCTATGTGTATGGGTCATGAAAAATGTGCTGGGAATGTTCAGGAGATCTCCAGTATTAACACTTTTCAAACAGTGGAAGAACAGACCAATATCTCAAATGCTGCTATAACATGCAAAATTAAAGTCCTATTGTATGGTATCTTGAACAATGAAGCCTCAGTCTTGTAAATATAATAAAAAGAAAAAATAGTTTGAGTCCAACTGGAGAGCTTTTCCAAGAAAAGGTGAGGGAGCAGACTTAAACTTTACCATCCTTTGCTGAAGGTGCTTGGACTCCCCCAGAAACAGGCCTGGGTTGGCAGTTTCAAAGACAAGTTGTCTCTTGTCACTGTCACTGTTGCATCTACAGGCTTTTCAATGGGAACGTAGTGATGTTTGGCTTTTTTTTTTTTTTTTTAACTCTCCTGTTCTGAAGCTATTCCAAACCTATTCCATGCAGTTACTCTGTGCTATTTTGAATCAGAAATGCTCAGCTCAACAGCTGGGAGCATGTTTGGCACTTGTGCAGATTTATGTCATGTATTTCTTTCAAGTAAAACCACAGGAATGTAGGCATGAAGATGATAGGAGACAAGAAGCTGACCAGGAGCTGTTATTAGACTGTAAGTTGCCATGCTGCTGTAGAAGAAATACAACACATTGACTCTTTGGGGATATCACCTTTCAACCTCTCGTCCTCTCCTGAAGCACTTGTACTAATGGATATTAAATTGTGGGGATGAGTGAAACAGCAAACACCCCCCTGCGCCTTGTCTGAGCTTTCTGACACACTCCAAAGTGCCACTGGAAAAACAATTTAAGTTTCCTTTTTGTACTAGGTTTTTAAATGGAACTTAAATATGAGATTTGAGGAGATGTAAGATGAAGACAGAGATCTATAAATGATTATCTTCTTTTTTTGACTCTCACACTCCTACCTTTGTGGTATGAGGAATTTGCAGCTGGAGCCCTAGCCAGTGTATATGTGGGATGACCGATGGATCCAGAGCCAGTTCAGATCTCCTTTGCACTGGTGAAATGTGACAAGCAAGGACCTTTGAGAAGCTTCAAGGAACAAATTCACTCAAAGAAAATCGAACAACTTTTTTTAACTAACAGAGCTTCCAAGAAAGCCACAAAAATTGCTATGGTAATGGATTAGAATGACCTCAAAACAAGAAGATACTGATGTCTTTGAATCTTCTTTCCTATTCCAGCATGAATTTCTGGGTGAAGTTCTAAACAGACCCAGTGGACCTCAGTTTTGTCTCCAAAACTAGAGAATGTCAAAAGTTGACCTTATATAAATATTTCCAGTGAGTTTAGTTTGCAGTCATACAGCACCATGGAGTAACCTCATAAGAGCACAGACATCCTCCTAAGGATCAACCTGCTCCCATATCTACCGATATCTCTGGCAAACAGTGTAAATGAAAAAAGAAAAGATGCCCAGGGGGAAAACAGGGCAAGCATATATAAGTTCCTGTAAATATTTTTCCAGTCTTTGACTGTTTCAGGGAGTTTAAGCCTAATGTGCTTCATGTACCCATAGTCTCCAAAGGATATTGTCCTTGTCCTGTCTCCCCTTAAAGCCAGCTAAGTGATATACCAGCCATTTCCAACAGAGCCTACCTACTTGTTTTGAACAGCTCCTAATGTCATTTAATGGCCTTAATTCTTTAAAAGGAAACATATGAATGTGCCATATCAACAAGAGGCATTTTCATCAGGTTCCCCGCTCTCATTATAAGCAGAAAGTATTTATTAATGCCATAATGTGACTGCATCCTGGCATCTCAGTCTATGTTTGAGCTGTTTTTCCCACTGTGCTGCTTTTTCACATCTTATTTTAGAGCAGGAGGGGGAGGAGAGGAACTGTGTCCTCCTGTGACTGAGATCATGTGCTTTACTCAATGAAAATGTGGAGAACTGGGAGAATTATCTCCCCGTCTTTTTTACTGTTCTGTTTACAATCAGCCTACTTTAGTCAGTAGGAGAAATCTGAAAGAGGCAGTTTCTTACCATGAAAATGAAACCCAAGCAGTCTGGGTTGTGGTTAAGCTGCCTCCCGCACACTAACAAGTAGCAAATCAAACCAAAAAGCCAAAGTTTTCCCTGAAAATGTAGCATCTCAACAAACTAGCTATAATGCCACCAGACACAGGGCTGTGGAGCTGGGTCAAACTGGAGGTACCATTAGATGAGCTATGGAGAGTCTCACATTCCTGAGAGAAAACCAGCAGTCAGATGTGGGATTATCTGCTCTCCTCCACCACATTAGAGTTTTCATTCTAGTCCCAGTTTGTTAGGAAGTGACTCCATCCCTGCCACTTGCACTGTGATATCCACTGAAAACTGCTGTTTAACTGAACTGCTCTGCTCAAGCACAAGAAAACCAGAAAGCAGGAGACCATTGCGAAGGGAAATATGGAGAAATGTCTTTTGCCTGCTTTGAAAGGGTCACTGGGGGTGGGAGCTGAAGAGGAGAGAGGGTTTTGTGCCTACCTCCCTCCTCCTGAGTGACTCTTCAGCCAGGGGTTGTAGAGACAACTCAGCAATTTGGCAGGTGTCAATTCACATGAGCAACTTGACAGGCTGGAGAGGTGTGTCTCTAAAACTGACAGCTTCTGAGAGTGCAAGGTGTTGAAGGAAATGAAACTGAGTGGGAAGCAGGTGGAAGGCAGCCCCAGGCTCTCCAACTATGTGACAACACCTAGACCCTCCCAGTCCTGGGGCTGGCTGTGATTTCCATCACAACTTGGCTTTATTGCAGGAGAAATGGCAGTTTCCAGTTCACCTCTGAGGTGTGGGCATGTGTTTATTGTGGGAAGGTTTCTCTGCCCGTGGCAGGAGAGTTGCAACTAGATGATCCCTAAGGTTCCTTCCAACTCAAACTGTTCTATAATTCTATATCCAGAAATACCCTCACACTGTCAACCTATGAAAGGTCTAGTCCAGACCCATAAGAAGGTCTGAGCACAATCTTTAAGGGCTGCCTTTATCTATGATGGTAACTGGTGACTGAGCTCCCTGTCTCTATCTTAAGCCATGAGGTTTATCCTCCTATTTTCTCCCCTGTCCTACTGAGGCAGAGTCAGTAAGTATCTGAGTGGGAGTTTGGCCCTTCACCAAGATTAACCGAGCACAAGTCTGTAGGTTTGAATGAGGTTTTCTAAAGCCTTTGGAAGATGATAGCATCACAGAAGGTCCCCTCCATCTGAGGGACTTGCGCAGTCCAGAAATGTCAATATTATGCTACTGATGCCAGCAGAGTTACATTCAATTGACGCCAATATGAATTGAAAACCACTCTCCAAGATTTTGTCTTGTGTCAGGCAGCACACAAATATGAAATGAAAATAAAATTACCAGATTGCTAACAGACTGAAACTATGGCAGGAACAGCTTAGAATAGATGTACTGAGAAGTGTTTTCACCATGAAGATAATTGGGTGATGGGTCAGATCAGTGATTTCTAAAGAAATGACAAATGAAAGGCTGAGAAAATAGAATATTTGGGAGTATAATTGCTGAGAAATAAACATGGAGAAGCTAGTTTTCCCTAGGTAGGTCTTTCCTTCTAATTTGTTTCTGTTTTCCTTACCCATCCTTGTTTTATGGTTAAATATATCCAGCACAGGCATCTTGCAATGCCAGAAGAATTCCTGCCACCCTTTTTGACTCAGTTAGTTAAAACAGTGTGGTCTTCTGTATTTTTTGAGTTAGGGAAAACTGCTGACAGAGGTAAATACTGATTAATGGAACCTCTTTGATTTACAAAAACATGGCACAGTTTCAGTGATTGTAGTAATTCCTTTTATCAAATTCTCCTCAGCAATTCCACCCCTCCCTGTCCTACCCAAGTTGTCTCTGAGTCACAGTTTTTCTTCACATATCTGATACTTCCCTTCTGTTTTTTTTTCTGCACTTGTATCATCTTGGCTTCTCAGAGACCCCAAAACCTTACTGGAAAATACAGGATTGATCCTCACTGTTCATGCATGTTTTACAAGTGCCTTTGGGCCAATGCTTTATGCCAGTGCTTGAAGTAAAACTGCTGTCACTGCTGCTAACTAGCTCCATAAAGAAGACTTATGAAATCTTAAAATTCTTGAAAGAAGGGCAGTGTTTATACCTAATCTGTGGTATTATTCTTCCTTGTCTTTTCTTTTTTTACATAGTCTTAAGGTGCACACATTATGCATCACAATATACTTAAACTGCTCTTCCTCTTAGCACTTAGAGTATAGGTATTGCAAGTGGCTGGCCTAGCTCCAAGTGCTTCAGTGATATTATTTGTCTGCCCAGGAGCGTCTTGAAAGTTTGACTGCAATTAGTGATTTCATAGATATGGTTCTTACCTTGTTAATGAAGCGATTGTCTTGTTCACCATTCACATAGATCCCAGGAACCGGCCCACAGCCCATGTGACTCATACGTGACTGCTGACTGTTATACTCAGTACAGATATGTTTTCTTACCCATGGGGGAAAAAAAAAAAAAAGAAAATAATTTGACAATCAACAGCAATATAACAAGAAATATCGAACTCACTCAAAATCAATAGTTTACTAACTGCACAAGTTCATGAATAAACTGTGGTTCTTGTGGATACTGAAACCACCCTAGGTTCAACAGGAAATTAGACAAAGTTTATCAGACACAAGGCCATGCTCCTAGACGACCCTGCCCAGCAGGTTAATAAAATATTAGGCATTAGCTCTTGTATCTGCCTTACTCTTTACTCTGCACTTCCCATCATTGCCATGAGGGACTATTAGGACAGATGGACCTTTCTTTTGGATGCAGTGTGGTTACCATTTAGGTAACATGAACTAACATGTCTGACCCTAAAGCTACAACAGTCCACTAAAGAGGGACACCACCAAGCTCAGGAATTATTATGTGGTTATGTATTTGATGGACAGTAGAAGGTCAGCTGAGAAGAAACAGACAGGAAGGAAAGACCACACACATGGAGTGAGACTTTCCATGAAGTCATCACAGGAATGAAAAGGTTAAGGATTCTGGCATTAGAGAGTGTCTGTAAGTGAAATCTCTCCCAGGTTTTCAGTTTGCAAATGACAACAAATGTAGCTGTGAAACTATGTCTGTATTTGCCAGGAGATATTTTCCAGACCCCTTTTGTCAATGGCAAGAGAAAGACTGGTTTCTGTTCAATTGCAGCCAACACTGCTATCTTGGAAATAAATGAAACTTTTTATATCCTTCTCCATTGCAGCTGTATTGACATTGTTTTTGTTGGCACTTCCAGCACATATGACTGAGGTGTTGTAAGGATGCCCTGTCAGTACATCCTGAGACGTGTGTCTGTATGAGTTTAGTTTGTGCTTGCCATCAGGGATCTCCAAATGAGAGCCTCTGACTAACTCTATAATGTTCTCATGCGTCAGCAGGATTTTCACTCGGTGTCTTTTGGACATCTTTGCAGTCGCACTTTCATACTAGTAGTTCACTTACTAACTTTCCTATGAAATTTTAACTCCTTAAAACTTAATTTTAATCTTTGATCCCGTCCTCCTTCAGGGAAGCAGGTATATTAGCCAGGGCTTCATCTTTTCTGTGATTTACCTATAAGCTTGCAGTGTTATTTGCAATCTTAGGTAAGTCACATTTGACATGAGGAACCTGCAGTAGCCACCCATGGGTCTGGAGCTCTCCTGATCTCCTCAGATGCTTTACCAATACTGCCCACTATTTTTCCACACGTCAAACTTTTATCCAGAAAATCTCAGAACCTGTTTTGGACTCATGAATATGTTGTATGTTCTTGTGAAACAGTCTAGGTGCATAGCACAGTCCAACTCACAGTGTCTCCCAAAAGGCCTACATAGTGTTCTCAAATGTATGGTCTGTTTTTCTCAGGGAACCTGCCAGAACTCTGCTGACTCATCAAGTGTAGAAAAATATTTGACTTCAGCCTTGTCTCCTGGAATTTCTCCCCAGGCAGAGAGGAAAAAATGACTCCTCATTATAAGCATATATGGTTCTTTGGGGTCTGTACTGATTGGATGTTTTGCATATTTTTGTTTGGAAAGGCTTTCAAATGATCAGTGAGTTCACCAGCTTTGCTAATTTTACTTTTTTCAACTGTTGTATGCTCTACAGCAATAAACCAACTAAGCTCCTCTGTCAGCCTCTGCCTTAGAACAAGAAATGTGATAATGAGTTTAACAGGTAGGGTGGCTGAGGTCTTTCAGTTGAGCTCTGTACTCTGCCAACAGTTTGCTTATCCCAAGGATGCTTCTTCAGTACATCCATTGGTCCCTTGACCTTCCAGAGGATGAAATCAAGGACTTTTTTGTATGTTTCTTGCCTCTGTGATTTCTATACGAAGTCCCTAAATGGGAAATGAGTTTACTATTGTATAATCTAAGCTTAACCCATTTACTTGCTAGAGTTTTTGTCCATCCTATTAGTAGTCCTGCTAGCATTACTGTTGCTTGACCTCACTGTAGGTTGTGCATTCAACTTAGAATTAATAACTGTCACTTACTTTCTGATGTGAAATGCCTCACTCCCCACACTCCTTCTGTACAGCCTCATAGTGGATTGTGGCCAAGTTACATAAAAACTATCAAAACCATCAATCTGCTCCAATCATCTACGCTGAGAGACAAGTCTAATCTTGTAACATCTGAGGGAAATCACAAAAGGTTCATGCATATGAGGACAAAGTAGGACAATCCCAGCATATTTCCGGATTCTTTCCCTTTATCTATCAATGCAAGAACTAACTAAACAGATTATGTTCATGACAATTATGTGTCAACATTTGCTGCCATACTGAATGAAGGATGAGACCATATAAGAAGTATCTAGGGAGAGGTGAACCTGCCCTCATTAAAGTAGTACTAACAGTAAGAAAACTGGAACTGGATATGACAAAGGATACAAACAAACAAAACCAAAACAAAACCAAAACAAAACAAAAAAAGGGGTCATGACTGTGCTCCTTTACAGAAATTCTGTTTGCATCCTATATACCATATATCCTCCTTCAAACAATAATACAAAGAGGCAGCTTTGAAGGGAAAAGAAAGTGACAGGTAGCTAAGAGGGATCAAAGGTGACTTTTAAGTGATGAGAAAAGCTGAGACGTTGTGTAGAGACCACTTTAAGACATCAAGCAATGCAGTCAGATTTGAAGCGGAAAAGAAACCTGAAACACATGTAGATTGTTTTCAAATGGCACGCAAAAGTGAGAAAGAGAACAGGCAAGCTCAGGGCTTTCAGCAGATCTGAAAGAGGTTAGTCTGGAGGAAAACAGTAGCTTTGTTGGGCAATTCCTGTGAAGGCGTCTCACTATCCCACGTAAGAACAGTGTCCATTCATCTGGACTAATTAGAAGGTATCCAGGGAACGGCGTATCCCTTTTGCCAGCAGATGGACCTCCTACAGAAGTTGAACTCATATGACCCTGGATAAAGAAATGTGAATTGCAGAATAACAAGATAAAAATATCATCTATTTAAATATTACACTTAGACATTGCAATTCTGTTTAAATATGTGTTTCCTCCTGAGCCACTGACAACTTGAGGGATGGGGTGGAGTCACACCTTTGTTGAGACATCCTGTAAGGGGTTTCTTATGCATGCCTTTCCAACCTCATTTTATTTGGACCCCTAAAGCAAAGTGATTGCTGTTTTAAGTGTCTGGGTTGGTTGCCTATTTCTACCTTCAGGTTTTAGAAAGAAGCTTGTGTGACTGCATTTTTTCTCTTTTTCCTTCAAAGAAACCCAACAGTTTTTTGGTCAAGAGCACGTGACTACTGGACACATTCAGATCATGTCCCATTTGACTGGACCATATTGCTCAGGCAGACAAAATGACTACCTGCTCACATTTTCTTCAGATGTTCTTTACATTTTCAGAGAGTTTTATGTTTTAGGAGGCATTTGGTTGCTCTATTCTTTCCACTGTAAATATTTTCTTACTTGTACTTGTTCTATTTTAAATCACTTAGAGCCAAAAAGGGCTGCTGTTATTGATGTGTGCTTTGTGCCTTTTCTAATCAATCAGTTGTCCCAGTGCAGAACTGATCTCAGCTAACTAGTTCCAGGGTACCTATAATGTCAAGTGGACAGATTAATGTATTTTAATCTGGAGGATCTTCCTAGAAAATAGTTCTTGGGGTCCCATGCTGTGAAACTGCCCAGCTTTTGAGGTGGTACCTAATTTCTTCTACAGTCAGGCCAAGAGGAATGTAGTTTGAACACATTAGGAGCATTCAGTTGTACCTGCATCTGTCTTCTTGTAGAACCTCCTGTTAATGCTTCTTTTTCTTCCTATGCCTGCACGGTTTCTTCAAAGGAAATGAAGTCAGTTAATGTGTTTGGGTGTTAACTTGGTGTGTTTTCAGTCGTGATGAAATTTGTAGAAGCATACAGGATAGTTGAAAGCCGATGTGCATAAAGAAAATGCACTGCTAAGTTTCTGTGGTAGCTAAGCTGGGTGAGCTGCACCCATTTTTTTCCATCATCTTTCCCCTCTGTATTATTTCAGGAAACCAAGTAATGTCACTGCTATGAAAAAGCTTTGGGATTGAAACTGAAAAATGGGACAGCAGTCATTGAAAATTTATTCTGGTATGTGAAATACCTTGAAAGGCACTGACCAGTAGTTGTCCACCACCTTTTTATCTGTGGTCAATGCCCATGTGAGAGAGGGATTGAGTTTCCCACAGTTTTCTCCCTCTAATTTATGAAAAGTGAAGGCTTTTAATGCCATTCATCTTAATGGGTTGAACACCTCCATTATAAGGATGAACAAAACCACCACAGCCCAAAGCTGAGTCCAACACTGTAAATTTCTGAGTTGGATCTGATCTTCCAAGGCTAAAAGACAATGGAAACAATGTCACCTCCCAAAGAAGAGGAAGTTATGAGAACCTGTTTATGAAAATGCCTTTAGGAAATAGTGTTTGTGCCAAAGTGTTCAGAGTCACTGAGTTCACTTATTAACAGTGGAATGGGTGTGAAGGCATCCATTGATTACCTTGTAGAAAAACAACTGAGTAAAGGTATCCAAAGAGAAGGAGATTATAAGGACCATAGTCTGTCTGAAAAATATTAGCAGAGAGGTGGAGAGTGTTGAACTAAACAACTCCTTAGGTAAGCTATTTGAAACTGGTTGGTTTGGGTTCCAAAGGCCAAGGATGAAACCATTGCTAAATAGCAAGCTTTTGCTAAAGGTGTCTCTTACTGCTTTTGCAAACAGCAGATAGGCAGCTGAAACCAGTAAATCCAAAGTGTCAGTACTAGGAGCTGCTACAAGTAGCAGATGTGATTTATAAGCAGCTCTGTGGTGATTGCCACAATCAGGGAATCCTGGGAATAGCATATTCTTGAAGGGCCTGAAGGAATGCTTGTAAAATTCTGGACACGTTAACCCATTTTAAAGCTAAGTGGAAGACTCGTGTTTCTGTCCAGCCCTGGTGTGACTTGTTTCTCACCAGTCCTGTACTGCTTCTTATCTCTTCTCACACAAACTTCCTTTATTTACTGTTTCTACAGATCAGTGTTTCCATCTATACAATGAGAGAGAGAAGTAGAGATCAAACAAAGTTCACAAGATCTTTAACATCTCAGTGATTCCAGTGTGCAATTAGGAACATAGAGAGGTCCCATAGCTAGGCTACTGTGCCAGGGCACAACCCTAACTGGTCACCATGAACTACAGTCTCCTTTGCATTCACACAAGTATCCACAGAGCTGACTCAGTCGTTGTGTTTCTGATGGAGGGAAGTGTCTCCAGTACCATGTGGGATAGAAATCCTGTTTTCAAGTTGGTGAAATTATAAAATACATAATGCAATTCCAGTTTTTGCAAGTTTTGAAGGCAGCACATTGGACTGGTTGTGGTATGTCTGAAAACTTCAGCTATACTTACGTTATTAAACTAAACAGGTCACATACCTTAAAGCCTGGCCTGGACTGTTTAATTACTAAGTTGTTCCTTGGCATAGCTTCTACTCCACTTCTAAGCAAGGCCTAGATATAGCTTGTAGGACAACAGGAGTTGGGACAGTTTCCAAAAAGGCAGGTTGAATGCAGCCACTCTGTTTTGTGAAGCTGTTCTGACAGGAGATTTATGATGTCTCTTGCTTCAATCTCTTTTGCACTCTTTATTAGCAAAAATGAAATCCTGGGGTGCAGTAGGAACCTGGGGAGAAATCTGAGCTTCTAAGGTGTGTTCTGATTTTGTTCTCAGTGCTGCTGCTCATATGAGAAAGAACCCTGGAGAACAGATGTTTCCATCTGCTTGAGATCATAAAACTATGAAATCATAGAGTGGCCTGTGTTGAAAGAGACCTTAAAAATCATCTGGGTCCAACTCCCTTGCCATGGACAGGGGCACCTTCTACTAGACCAGGTTGTTCAGAGCTCTATCCAAAGTACAGTTCAGAAAGCTGCTCCAAGAAGGTCATTGTTTTTAATGATCTTTTAGGGAAATCTCTATTTATTTGGGATGACCTCTTCCTTCAGTGTGTTTTTTTTTTTACTGAGTGCCTTGTTTTTAAAGTAAAGTGAGAATTAAGCTGTTTTGGTGTCTGTTCCAAAGTCCTGAAAAAAGTGCTTAAATGTGAAAGCACTATGGCAATGAATGAGATGTGAAAACACTGCTTGGATTAAGTCCAGAAATCCTCTTACATCTGCACAACATTATTTCTTTATTGGAAATAAAGGATGTAAAGGAGCTACATAAGGGAGAAGAAGGTAGTAGGAAGACAGTTCTAGACAATGTGCAAAAATATTTTTCTTTAACACGATAAAAGGCAAAGTTTGCCTAAAAACTGAGTCACCTTTGAGAGAAAGGGTGGGAATGTACTACATAAGGGAAAGTAAACAGGGTTAGTGAATTCATAAATGCCTTTGAGACCCAGTGGTACTGCCTGACATAATTTCTCTCCCTGAGGATCACAGTGGTTTAGTTCCTTCCACCATGCATGGAAAAAGTCCCGGACTTCTAGACTTCCACATTGTTGGCATCGACGGTATGTCTTACTAAACACTTTTGTCAAAACTACATCTTGATTACATCCTCTCATTTCCTGCTGTAGTGATGTTGCTATTCTACTTCAAAGAGTATTGGCATGTACTATTGCAGGACTTTACAGTGAAAGTATAGAGTTAGCACCTAGTTTTATCCTCTCAAAGACAATTTCACCTTTCCCATTACTAGGACAGGACTGAACAAGCTGCCTGACATTTCAGTGCTCCAAAATCTACTTTGCCATTGCCACGTTTATCTGCGGTGCTACAAGAAGCACGTCATCATAAAATTGGTTTTATTAGCAATAGAGAAACCTTGATAGAAGTCAGTGTCTGGATTTCAGACTCTTTAGTATCTTGAAAGGTAAGTTTCTGAGATGTTGTGAAATTAGCAGGTTAGTTCAACTCCACACCCTCCTCTCTGGGGTAATTAGATTCTGGAAACTGCAACAAGACTTGTGTTCCATATGCTGCCTCTACAATATTCTAAAGTGCAATTTTAGTAATCCTTATTTAAAAATCCCCACTTTTCTGTAAAAGAGATCTGTACAAGCTCACTGAAACTGCAATGAGGAAATTTCATTCAGTCATAGCATTCAGATACAGATCTAGCAAACAGCCCTGACAGCTATGTACAGAAGGGATTGGCAGCCACTCCCAATGCTTTTTGCAGTCACATCAGTAGGAAGAACCATTATTGTCCTCTTACAGATCAGGCAGAGAGGGTTTTGATGTTTTATAAAAAGACAGTCAGGGGAGGAGCAAGATGAACTATTGAGCCTAATTTTACTGTGATAAACACAAGGTAAACAGAATATCAAGAAAAGCAACCTTCTTAGATTTTTCCCACAGCACCTTCTCTTCCACTGAAGGTGTTGGTGAATATCTTTGCTTGACTACATGGAATAAAGATATCAAGTAACAGTTTGGTAAGTTTCTACTTTGTTGTTCCAGATCCATAAATCTGTAGCTTCAAAATGACAGGATCAGCAACCTTTTCACCTCTTCTTTTGTGCTCATTTAAGCAGTTTTTAAAAAATCTCATCCTGAAAGATCAGTTGAAAATTTTATTTACACTTACCTGTTTGATTAATCCTCCTAAATGCAGGAATGTTTTAACTAAATAGAATATAATTCTGCCTTCCACCCATTTACTGAGCTTACTTTTCAGTTCTTCCTAAATTAAATCTTTCTGCTTTTCTGAAAAGTGGTTTTTGCCAACTAGCTTCTAAATCTATAATAATTATTATCCAATATATTCAGGTGGAGTTTCTACCCAAACCCATTAGCTTGTCTACTGTGACACATTTTTGAATATGGAAATGAGGGCAAGATTGGAGCTGATCAGTCTATGCCTTCAAAACAGACATTTGCAAGCTGCTGAAAGCACCAGTGCTGATTTTTCATCAATTTATAGACTGAAGGTGAAGACATATTCAAAAGCAGCATCAGGCAAAAATAGTAACAACTTTTTTAAACTCGTAGCCGCATACCCACCTTTCTGAATGCAACTTCACACACCATCCCTTACTGAAACATGGAAGGAGGGCAAAGCTCTCCTCTGGGGAGAAGGGGGAATGCTGGGCAGAGCCCAAGAACTGTCTCTGAAAAACGCCTCCAGGTTTTCATTCTGAATAGTCTTCTCCTGCCTAATGGCCTGGAGTGAGCCGTGTTTGTTAGTGCAGTTCACCTTGAACATCCAGTGGTGATTCAGGCATTGTAAAACTGGGATTTTCCCTGCAGTGCAGCAGCATGGCTTTCTGCTGGCTTCAGAAGTGGCAGCACAGTCTGCAAATGAGATCTTATTTCAAGGCCTTCTGCTGAACACAAAAGAGAACACTGATTTTTTTTTTTTTTTTTTTTTTTTTTCTGGAGCAGTTTCTTTCTTTCTCTAGGTTTATACAGTAAGTTTGAAAGAAACAGGAAATCTTGGGTGTACAGGTGTGGAATATACAGGCTACCAAGGATCACTTCATTAGTGACATAACAGTGTGTAAAGGTGTGTTAATGCATCACTATTTTTACTCAGAGACTAATTCTGTAATGCTAATCATGCAATTATTTTCAATTATATTTATTTAGACCTCTGATCAAAATATGGTCTCATCCTCCACTTCCTTCATAGAAGCAGTTCTAACAATAGCTTAGATCAAACCATGAAAAGTTTGCTTTCCATCTTTTTGTCAGATTTGTATTGTCACTGATGCCAGGAGGTGGTGCCACAGAGCAGGAAACAGTTTGGGTATGGTCCGCCATGCACATCTGGCATGATTAAGAGGTTAGGACATGGTTTTGCCTTCTTCCAAAGTGTGTTCAAGGATCTTAGCTGAAGCCTGACACAAATATTCCAGCACAGAAATCAAGTATTTTTTCCCCCTTCTATTTGAATTCCCTCCACACTAATGTCTCCTTTTTAGTCAGATATTTTATCAGAGAATTCACGGCTTTCTTACTCATCATGAAATCTCCCCCATCCCTCCATCATAAACAGACTGGAGAGATCTGTGACAGGACCCATACTTTTTCTCCATACTTCATTACTTCCTTCTTTACAGCTCTTGCTTTCTTCTGAAATAGATAGAAAAGGTTCAAGTCATCTGAGGCACATGAAGGGGCAGCATGATCACTGCTTTACAACTCCTAATCAGTTTATGTTGTATCTTTCCTCATTTGTTCAAGACTGCTTACAGGAGAAGTGTGGATCTTGAACAGAATGAAATCTGCAAGTCAAAAACTAAGACCCATTGCATGTTTTCCTTGATAACATCATGAGATGTTTGCAGTACAATATGGGCATTTTCTACGTCTACAGAGACCCTGCAATTGTCTGTAGCCATATACAGAGAGATAGGTTCCCCAGCTTCAAAAACAATTCCTTCCTGAAATACAGGCTCCTCCTTGGAAGTCACGCAAGAACACAAACCCCAATATTTTGCACAATTTTAGCTTGAATGTGTTTTACAAGGACAACTGCAAGTAGAAAATGTTCCTGCATATGTTCCTGAAACTACAGACTTGGTTTTAACCACAGCCCTTTTCAATGTTTTGAAGTCATATACTTTCAAATGAGTTGATTTTCCAACCACTTCCCCCCCTTCCTGTTCTCAGTATTTTTGTTATGATCTTGCTGTAACCTTGTGGCTATCTTCATTCTGTTGCATGACAAACAGCTGTTTGCTTTCCAGATACGTGTTTCTGCTGTCCTGCTCTCCCTGTGTCAGCCTCTCCTGTGCTCTTTCTAGGCCTTCCTAGCACCAAGACTTTGCACTGCACTTCACAACATGCTTTTTGTTCTCTGCCCCTCTTAAATTTTGTTTCCTCCTGCCTTGAGTCCATAGTTCACATCCTCAGCCAGCCTGACTGCTGCACTTTCCCACCAGGTTGTGAGGTCTTTGCTGCTGAATGCAGACCTGCTCAGCTCTGCAGCATGACCCCTTCACACATTTGTTTTCTATATGGTATCTTAAAACTGAACCTCACTTATATAAAAAGTCTCTGGCAAGTCAGAGAAGTGTCTTTACTCCTTGGGATGACAGGCCTCCATCTCAGGCTGCTTCTGAAGTTCCTCCATTCCCTTGGCAGTCGGGCACAGCTCCCTTGTTGCTGGAGAGGAGGGTGGTTATGGGCTGATTTTTCTGCCTGTAGCACTTTGTTGGATTGCCTATAGAGTCCCAAAGTTGTACCTATAGCAGTGTAACTTGTCTGAAGAAAGTTCCTGGTGTGAAGACCAGCAGACACAGAACAACCTATGCCCATGTCACTAGACACTCCTAGCCTTGAAACAGGGTCACCAGACTGCCTAATGGGGCTAGTCCCAACCTGTACTAACTTACAAACTCTGCATTGAACTTACTCAGTAGAGTACCAGGTTGCTTGACCAAAACCAGTCTGACAATTTAATGACATAGACAAGTATATTCTGGTGTTCAAGAACATCCCCTAACCCTATTGAATGAATAGAGCTGGAAATGTCCTTGCTGTTTCAAAACCCCTTATCTTTGTTACCCCTTAAAGTGTTTATAGAATTTTTTAAGGATTTCTTGCATTTCCTGGACTCTACTTCCCTCAATAATACAAAAGTCATTAGTTAAAATCTTTTGGTTTGGGATATCCAGCAAACACAACTGTTGGTCTGATCACATAGCAATGCAGGGCCTTACCCTCCCTGTCCTACATATCCAGTAGTACCTGTTCCTTTGGGCATATAACCGTGAAACACTGGCATCCAGCAGAGCATGCTCATGACACTGGGTGTGTTCTTAGATCCTGGTAAAATTTACTCGTTGTATTAACACTCTTGTCTACAGCAGCTTTCAGACAATTCAGATTTGCTGACCTGTTGGTTTCTCACTCTGCACTGCTGTCTTGCCTTTGGGATCCTGAGAGCTGCTCTTCTGTTAACACCAGGAGATCAAATGGATCCAGCCATTTCACCAGGCTCAGACTGCACCATTTCTAGCTCAGATTTGTCCTGTAGATGCCTATTGTTTTAAAAAATGTGTATATAGGCAGAGATCATTCTAGTACAGTGAATATTTCTGGTCATGCTCCATGGTGTCCCACAGTAGTTCTGCATGTCAGATAGGATAAATGACAAGCTACGTCTTGTTTCCTGTGCTTTCATTTTTATTTTTTTTTATTTTTACAGTCTGCACTTTCACTTTGTCTCTTAGCTGTGATCTTCAGGTCTTGTCTGTGTGTCTCCAATAGAATTTTGCTCTTTATTATGACTGATTCATAGTCTATCTGGGATCAGGCTGGTTTGGATGCTTATGTACCCAAAAGAGAAGGACTGGCATTCTTTAGCAGTCTCTGTGCACTGAGACCACTAGAAATAACCAGACTACTGCTTTTTTCCCTACTTTTTAGAATAGCATCCCAATCTTTTCAACCAGCCTATAGGATACTCTGGGTTTGCTTCCTGGAGTATTTGGGTGCTGGATATAAGAGATATTTACCTGATGCCACATTTTTCCATGTGGCGAGGTTTCATTCATCTCTGAATAGATCAGACTGGGTGTCAAAAATGGTTAAACTACGTTAGTACAATACCCTACTGAGGACAGATACTGCTTCTGAGAACTGCACTGCACCCAGTGTTCCCACAGCTCCCATGGCCCTGCATATTTGCCTGGAATCTCCTTCTGCCATTCATGGTGCCATCGTTAATGTACTCACTGGATCATCTTCAGTCAATTTGCTTGTCATGTGTGTCCCATTGCTTTAGTTCAGTACTTGTATTGTTATTCTGCACAATAGCTCTGCTTGTGATGATGTCTTCCACACAGATACCTATTGTAGTTACTATTTCCTGGTATTTTTCTAGGATTTAGTTCTGTTTAAACATATATCTATTTAAGTATTTTTGCTCTTTGATGCAACCATCTATTCCTTTTGCTAATTGTTTTTTGTGGTTTTTTTTTTTTTCTAGATAAAGTAGTACTTCACAATAGCTTTACTCCATTTTGCATCCACACTAGTTATCATGCCAGTAGCTTGGAAAACATTCCAATGCAACTTATATCTTTACATTTATTTTTCTTTGGTAGAGATAATAAAGCTCTATTTATATTTTCCCCCTTTATTATCCATGACTATTCCTGTAGACTTTCCATCCTTATTACCACACTTATTAGTTTTGTTCTGGAAAGTGATGAATTCTGGTGATCAGGATCCTCTCACAGTATCTGTTTGCTGTGCTTTCAGGTTATTCTTTGCTACCAAGTGTAGCTGCCTTATGATATACAGCTGCCTTTCACATCACAGATTTTGAAGCAGAAGAAAATGCCTACTTCAACCTGCCACTGGCTGCGCATGATGTGGTGCCAGGCATTCATTGTATCTGGCATCTTATTCCTTAAGGAAAGAACAAGGAACTCAATACCTAGATACTTCAATCACTGCATAGAGGAAGTAGTAAGAGAAAGGAGTAAACCCCTGACACATGGTAGAAGACATATGGTGTTGTTTGGTAGAGTCCCATTCTCTACAACAGGATTTTTCAACACACACCTCTGATTCTGGATGGTTGTAAATGCTTACAAATGTTGATTCCATCAAATTCTCCTCTCCAATGCCCTGCATATCCAATACTTCCCCTTACCCCCATGAAAGCTATTTGGGAACTAACTGTTTCTGAAATTCAATTTGTTTTGGTACCTGTCAGTGGATTTTATGAGCTTGGTCCTTAGCACCATTTCTTCTGCTCAGTGATGTATGCAGAAGTCCCATGGGGCATCTGGGCTGTCAGGTACCATTTCTGTTGTGGAAATTTATAATTGAGTGCATTTTCATGCAGATCATTTTTCTTTGGGCACAATCTGTTTCAGGCATAATCACTCCTCAGAAAGCAAATGCTCCTAAACCCATGCAGCGATTAGAGTGACTGGTCATCTGGCATTTCATGGAGTTCATAAAGATACAGGACGACTGCATCTGAATTCCCCACTTATTCAAATTGGTTATGCAGGGTTTTCATCCATGAAATTCGTTAAACTCAGAAATGCAAAAAGCTGTAAATGTAGTCACTGGTTGTCAGCAGCTTGAAACCCACATTGTGTGGTTCAATGTGCAAAACACAAATGGGTAGAGAAAGAAGGCACTTCTAATGTTGGCTTTGTGTTTCCTTGAGAAGTATAGGGCACAGTGGGAATTGACTGGTTAGGCCATGGTTGTGGCCCATGTGGAAACAGTAAGTGGGTAGAAGTGTGTGAATAAGGACTATGAAGGAGTAGTGACATGGTAAAGAAGCAACAAGCACATGTGGAATTGGAGCATGAGGGAAAGTTCAGGGAATAAGAAAAACAAGTAAATATGGTGGAAAACCACCATTCTGTGCTCAGTAAAGTGAGTGAGGTTGGGAGACAGGATGGATCAAACTTGTCCAGCAAATAAAGAAGCAGCAGTAAGGCCCTCTGAGATGAGTAGTGCGGCAGCTGATGGGGGATGCTCTCCACCCCTTATCCCTCTCTCGCGTGGCCCTCGGGTCCCGAGATGTAGCAAGAAGGACCACACACGCGGAGTGGGCAGGAAGCAAAGAGGATTTTATTCCCAGGGTTTGGGCTTTTATAGGGGTATCCCGGGGGGAGTGTGATATCACATCCTGGACAAGGGACCGAGGGGCAGGGAAAGGGTTACAGCAAGGGAGCAGGGGGCAGGTGACAGGGGAGGGGTTTACAATGGCCAGGCAGGGGACAGGGAAAGGCAGGCAAACTGTATTTTACAAGGAATAAACCTATGACTTAAAAACATTATTGTGAGCTATATCATCTTCTGAGGCTGATTGCCACAGAGTAGTAGTGTACAACATTTCTCTCCTTCTGACCTCTCAGGACTCCTTTCTGCTATGTGAAGAGCAGAAACCTCCATTGTCCTATACTGCTACAGGGCAGATTCTAGAGAATTTAAAACGGCCAACTTCATTAGAGCATCTTGTCCTTGTGGGTTCTGGTAGACAGGATGTATTTTGATAAGTCTAAGAGGCAGAATATAAATATCAAATGTTTGAATGGTACCACGCATGGGATGGAAATTGCCCAAGCTTGTAACTGGCCACACAAAGGCAAGTTGTCAGGGATGGCTTTATGTATTTCTTCTGTCCCTTGAACATCTCAGAACCTTGTAGGAGCATAACGAGATGGAAATATCTTGCAGAGCAAAAGGGAGTAAGTGGTACACGTGACATCATGTTCTCCGGAAAGGATCCTCAGTGACATCTTGACTTGGCATCTCACTGTGATGTGGACAATTAAGGAGGAAGCTCCTTTTGAAAACTGCTTATTTTTCAGTGAAAAAGGAGGTAGGGAAGATCCAGTGTCTCAGATGAAAGTTAAGTAGGACACAAGTGCGCTGAGGCACTTCATCCTCTGTCTGCTTCCTGCATGTTCAGTCAGAATGACAGTGCCCTAATTACGGCCCAATTACGGCCCCTCTTTCCAGCTGCCACAGCTGCAGGAAGGCAGATGCTGGTTATGCAAAGGCTCCCCAGGGGTCAGAAAAGTAGGTTTGGGGTACGTGAAACCCAGCAAAGCAGGTACTGGATAGCACTGAACATCTAAAAGTTAGGCAGGTTTTTTATATTCATAATATGGGTTCCCTCCCCTACCAACATAGAGAAAAGGAACCAGAGGTGTCAACTTTGCTGAACGGCTAATTACAGAAGAAAATGAAGTGATTAGTTTATAGAATGTGCCTGCTTTACAGGTGGCTGAAGATAGCTGAGATAAAGCCTCAGATCTTTTCAAGATCTTGAACATTTACCTTCAGATAGCAAAATTGCTTGGGAGCACTTAGACAAGAATCAGGCACTGACCTTTAAAAGTAGAACTAAAATGACTCTTTTGGTACTCTCTGTTCTCCAGAATAAAAAATCCCAGGACTTCACCTACTTGTCTGCACAAGCACCAGTTCCAGAAGTGCCAGGTCATTTATTTATTCCCACCTGTAGAATGAATGCCTTTGCTTTAAGACCGTATGATCGATAAGGCACACATGAACAACACTCTGCTGCTGTTTAAAACAGGACAGAGTTTGCTCCTGGGCTCTCTGCAAATGAATCTGACTAGAGTAAGTTACAAAACTGGACAGATTTACAGCCACCAGCTGACCACTTGTCTCTCCCTTCAGTCTGTTGATGGATTGTTTGAACATAAATGCATGGGGAACTCATAAGGTATATCATACTAGCATATCTTTGTCCTGACTACACTTTGGGTTCATCAAACACTCTCTTCTTTCTTCTGGAAATAACTATACAAGTATTTTGAAGAAAAAGCAACAACTTCTGCTCCAAAATTAAACTATCAGAAATTGTCCAGTAACCTTGCAATGCACTAAAAAAATAAAAAATATGATTAATTCTTCCTGTTTATGGGGTGAGTAGATGTTTGGGAAAAGTACTTCCTATATCAAACCATGACTATTATTATAGTTTGCTGAAGTAAGAAGGATTGTGCTTCTGTTACCCAGTCATCCCTATATTACTAAGTAGATTTAGTCCTCATGATTTATACAGTGAAATTTAGAGTAAACATTCTTGGATTTCTGTTTGATAGAAGCCTGGTCCTTATCCTCATTTGTACTTCAAAATTTCTTTCAAAAGGGTGTCAATTAAAGTGGATTTGTCTAGGTGTTCCTTATGTGAAATCAGTAAAACAAGTCCCTTGTCCAGTGCAAAGGTCATCTCTGCCTGCCAGGAGATGTGACTGTAGGAGGCACGCATGGACAAATTAGGACACATCCGGCTAGACCAGGTGACATTCCAGGTTCTTCCATGTGCCCAGCCACACTGAGGTTTTTCACACTCCACCTTGGATTTAGTGGAGGATGAGGATGTCAACAGCTGGTCTTGCAGGTACTTTTGACAAAGTTATAGTTGCACTGACCTCCTTTTAGATCACAGAGGTATCCTCTCCTGTCTGCTGTGCTCACATCACAGCAGACAGATCTTCCATTTTAATGTAGCTAAAGCTCCATGTGGTACCCATACAGAGGGGCATCAGCTGAATCCAAGCAGACTGCCATGGGGACACTGTTCTTTTCTTTTAAGATAAATTGCAAGAAGTTAATTTTTAATCTAGGGCTACAATAACAGAATTTTCCCAATATAAAGGACAAAACTCTAAAGGAAATAATTCATAGGTAACCGCCTCAGCCAAAACGCTCCTGACTGAACAAAGATCATTTTCATGCAGTTTAAAATCTTCTAGACTATGAAAAATTTAATTCAGTTGAGAGTCACATTATATGTGAAATAAGCAGGGTTATTCCAATGAAATATCCCCCATCAGTCAGTGTTCTAGATGACTAATAGTATCTACAAGAGGTTTTCTATTGGTTTAAATTCACACTTCCAGCTAAACTATTACTGTTTCTGAGTGTCTGAACCCTCATTTTATATTTCAGAGCATTGAGGGGTTTATTTTACTTTTTTAAGTACAGTGAAGTTAAATTAATAAAAAAGTGCTACAGTAATTTCAGGCTTTCTACATAGGGATTTTTTGCTCTACCTGAAAAACCCGGAAAGTCTCCAGATTCAAGTCACTGCTATGAATTCTGCAATAGATGTGGTCATACAGGGGTTTGCAGAAAGCTTAAATTCAAGACTTTTATTATTCTTGATGCATTTCAGCACCAGGAAAGAGTAAGGCAGATGAGAGACTGGGGAAATGGGGTGGGGTGGAGGCTCTTGAGTTTTGCCAAGACCCTTCAGCAACTGCTTCCCTTCCTGCCTCCCCATCATCTAATCCCCTTGGAATTCAGCAGTTCTCACAGAGCTCCTATCTGGTGAATTAATGGGATTTTCAGAGAGGAGGAAAAAGGAAGAGGAGTGGGGTGGGGGCGGGGGGGGGAGCGGGGAAGTCTTTCTGATCCAGTACAAGAACAGGAATTCCTGTTTCTTTATTTTCCAGAGTATCTACTTAGGAGTGAGTCTGGATATGATGTAGCAGCTCTCTTCCTTTAAATATTTATTTCAAACAGAGTAACTATATCCATGTATGGGTACAGCTCTTCTGGAATGAAAGCCTTGATCTTCTTCTGCCTAAGCCTCTCTGGTATTGACATATTAACTCATAACTGGTATAAACTATATCTCCAGTGGAACATATGCTTCACTGACCAGAACAGAAGAACCAGGGTTTATGATGTAGGAAGATGCTGCAGCAAAGAACTTGAGGTTTTCCCATAACACATTTCGCCCTCTCTTTTTTTTAAGTTTTCACTCACATCTTGATCTGATTTTTTGCTGAGGTCTGTGAACTGTTCAAAACCAGATAGAAGCCTTTCCCAAGAACTACCTGAGTAAACATTTCCCCTGCTGTACTTCCATCACAGACTATTCCTGACACATGTGCTACTCTGGATTCCAGACTCTTTTTCTCCCATTTCCTCTATTGCCAAGAGGGCTTTGAATTCAGATCCTGTCCTCCAGCATGTGCCCTACAATCTCATTTCCACAGGTTAAGCCCAAGGAAATCCACCTCCCAGGTGCAAGCAAGCCCATGAGGATCTCTCCCTTAGTCCCAGAGAGAAGCTCTCAGCTATGAGGCTTCCTTAGCCCGGACTCTGGCTGCCTGCCCAACATTCCCTACATCTCAATGAAGTGCTGATGGCTGGGTATGTAGGGCAAGAGAGGAAATTCAGATGAATAGGTCTACCCCAAAATGCAAGGGACACCAAGGAAGAGCAATTGAGAATGCTTCATTGGATGAACCAACCTGCCAGCAAGAGAAAAATAGGAACACAGTCAAGCAAACAATCTCAACACCTGCACAGAGTGTGTGGCTCTGGCTGTACCTCTGACAGGGACCTGGAGACTCTTTCGTATGCTGACAATGTTTTTGCAGTTTGTCATGACAGCTAAGTGTTCTCGAACAGAGAGCACAAATTACACACGCACACATGCTTCACCCTCGCTGATCTCACCGCAACAGCACCACTGAGAAAAGTAGACAGGAGGCTCCATTTAATTGCCACAGGACATGAATAAATGTCACTGATTTCAATGGGAGTTATTTGTATCCTGCAGTGGAAGACTAACAGCCTGATATTGCTGCTGCTCTCTGGCTCTTGGTAGCCGGGACTCTGCAGTCATAGCAGGGCTAATCCTGCTGCCAATTTTCTCTCTGTTTTTGTTGGTTTGTGCTCCACTTTTATTGAACCAATCACTGGCTATTAGGGAGAAACTTTCCCTCTGGCCTGTTATTCCATTATCATTCATTATGATTTTTTTATTTTTTTTCACTTCATCTGACACATTTGATGCCAGAAATGAGTCTCTAGACCAGAGGGACTTCAGAGGTTTGTGATGCTCTGAGAGCTCGGATCTGGAGGATGGGGAATTCTGCAGATAGAAAAGCAAGAGCAATGTAATATGCATATTCAGCATTTTGCTCACTCTCATTGCTGCAGCTGACAGGAGGGATCTACGTGTCCCTCTGTGATCCCAGAACCTCAGAGGTTTCCAGCCGTTTCCACTTCAGAGGGCTCTGTTCCCAGCTCTCTTTTCATTGATATCCCAGCATGCAGGCCTGTGCTAATCAGTTTTAGCAGGCTCATCATTTGATTGACTTCAAAGCTGGGAACCCAGTTGCTGCCTCTCTTAAAAGATAGGAAAGGCCAGCAGGACAAGGGTTGTTTTGCCTGCCTTTAGTTTGTGCGTGTCCTTTTTGGGTAGGTCAGAGATGAAAGTTGATCTGTTTCATGTAGCATTTCTCTGATTTCTTTCAGTCACTTGGATTAGCTTCTCACATCTTTGTCCAGAAAATGTTTTCATCACCTTGCAACAAAACCTCCTTCTCTGGTATCACACGCTGGTATTGAAGAAGTGTTGTCTTTGCCTTTTGAGTGTCTAAGGTTAAACAACAACAGTGACCTGCCATGGACTTCACTCTCTCCAAAGGGGACCAAAAACACAAGGTCCTGTACAAAAAGTACTATCTCCAGAACAATATCCACAGCCAAAAATTCCTGTGCAATAGGCTCTTTCCACGGCAACATCTCGCAGATGGCTGAATTTCAGCAGTTATCTGGGCTGACACATTCATTATTCTGCACTGGAGGAACAAGCTTCTTACGCATGAAATGATCATATATATGAACAGAAATAATATTCTGACCAACTCAGAAATGGAAAATTTAAACAACTGTCTTTTAACCTATCATGAACTCAAAAGTGGGCTTTTCTCAAGGAGCAGTGATTTTTTTAAAAATTTTATTTAATTTATTCCAGGACTATTTTCCTCCCTTCCTCTTTGTGAATTGATTACAAATATCTCTTATTTATTCATTATTCATGCATTAGCTAAATACCTTTTCCCATTTGCTTTTGGTGTGCAAGTCATTTTGCACGTAACTTGTTGCAAGTGTTTTGCAGAAATCTGAGATTTCTGATCAGTGTTGCAGGGATTGCTCTGAGAGGGGAATGCTCTCTTTTATGCCTCTTGACTGAATAAGTGCTGTTACTAACTCAGCCGGCTAGAACTGTGGTCAGAAAAGTGGTGCCTATCCTTTTATAACCAATGAACTCTGTCCACAGCAATAGGCCTTCCAGCAATTGAGCCTCAACTAGTCTTAGTATGGGTTCAAGCATCACAGATTTGCCTCCTGACTTTGTTCCTTATTGTGCATTGAAGGCCTCGAAGTAATGTATGCTGTTTCTGTTCTTGTATCATTTTGCTTTTGGGATTTTCAAAGGGAAGTAATCAACTTAAGCTAAAAGTTTTTCCAAACAGCAGGCAGAAAAAACAGAAAACTACAAAACTGTTCTTTGGAGATTTTCTTTTCATGGAGTAATGCTATTTGCACACACTGCCCATGCCTATGCTGGAAAAGGAAAGGTGAGACCAGTAGGTGCCTGAAGACTGAGTATCAGAGTGGAAAATTAATTCAAATGAAGCTCAGAGATGCATAAGCATGAAGCAATACATAAGGCTTTTTGGGGTTAGTGACTCACATGTGTGGAGCTTAATTTTCGGGGTAGGGGCACAAAGGAATGACAGCTTTTTTTGCCTCCCAATATGGTGTTGGTATTTTTAGTTCCAAGTGACCCTGAAAAAGAAAGGGTTGTGAAAGAAAGATAGCTCAACTTTTCCAAAGAATGTAAAAAAAGTTAACCTTCTACTTATTTTCTTCTCTTCCCTGCCCCTCTCCCTCCCCTTCATGCTCTCAGCATTCACACCTATATCCCCTGATCTGGAATTTGCTTTCTGCCAGGCTGTTCTGTTTTAAGGTTTCTTTAGACTAACAGCCTGGCTCATTAAAAATTTTTAAGATTTGAGTCATATGCCTTGCTCAGTGACATCCCTCTTCCTCTCAGCTCCCTTCCCCCATGCCTCATATGAAGATTTCTGGATGTCAATCGACCAGATGTTTCCAATCCAGAGCACAGCATAGGCATTGTGTGAATTATATACGTCAAACACTGAAGTTCAAGAGAGCTACGGTGTGTGCTGAATGGTTGGAGTTCAGGGGTTATTTGACAGGAAACATCTTGATGAAGGACCTCTCCTTTCTGCAGCCTGCTGTTTTGTGTCTGTTCTTGAAGATGAACAGCGATCCCTGCCCAGACAGGGCCCCTCTGTCCGACCACTGAACCCAGCTATGTGCTTGTTTCCAGTTGCTTTGGCTAGACAAGAAACAGCAGAGTTAATGGGCAGAAGGGGATATTAATTTGCATTTGAATACAGCCCAACACAGTTACTCAATGTTACTGCTGGGTAATGGGAAAATTAAGCTGAAAGGGAGGTAGCATATGGAAAAGAAATGTAGCTGATGCTGAGAAGACAGACTGCAGTTGCAGCGAATTAGTGGCCGCAGCTGTTACACGGGATGTCGTATTGCTCTCAGGGCAGGTAGCATTGCAAAAGTAAATATTCCTTTTTATACACATTGTGGCACAATGTGAAGTGGTTGGAGAAATAAAATCAACCAAAGGGAAAAAAAAAACCTGAAAAAAAAAAAGAAGTCTGTGTGTGGGAAATGACGTAGCGCAATATTAAAAGCCCAGTGATGAAAAAGCCACAGAAGCAAAGGAATGCAAGGGGAGATATCCTGCCTTCCTTAAAAAAGCAATAAAACCCATAGAAAAGTTTCCTTCCATTTACAGTGGCCCATCATTATTTTCCATGGGTCTGGCTAATCACAGTAATACTCCGAGTCAGACAGAGCCCAGAGCCAGATCCTTATACATGTTGCTATGTGTTATTATAGCTGAGAGCAATATGTGGTTACTGTCTCAGACCTATTGCTTTCTTTTATTCCTTCTTTTCTCAGGGTCTGGATTTCCTTTCCTGGCTGAGGACCTGACCGAAGTGACCCTGTGAGCTACCTGTTGTCCCAGGGAAGTCAGGGAATGGGTTGGGACTGGAAAGGTTCATACAAGCAACTCATTTGCATCTCTGGGTCTTTCATTTCATTAAGCTGTGCTTTGGTCTGCAGCATTCACTGCTGTGACCCCACTGTTGCACAGACATGCAGCAGAGTAATGTGGAAAGCCACAAAGTCCTCCATTTTCTTTTTTTTTTTTTTTAAGTGAAGAGATATCACCCTTGAATACATTTTAAACACATACAAAGCCATCCTCACCCCTTTTCTTACAAGACAAACTCTAGCCAGAGCATTGCTTTTTCAAACTGGTTAGTATTTGTGTCAATAACCAAACCTTTTCTAAAGGTACTAAGACCCCACAGTGTACAATTTAGTGCTCACCTAAAACTTTCAGTACCCTTTGAATTTTGTCACATATTCCTGAAAAATAAAAAGATATAGGGACATTTGTTGGTTTTTGTTTTGTTTTGTTTTGTTTTTGTTTTTTTTTGGTTTTTTTGTTTGTCTTTTTTTTTTTTTTTGGGGTGGTTTTTTTTGTTTGTTTTTTTCCCCCCAAAGAGATCCATAGGATTTAGTTCCACATCTGCCAGCAGTACTGGTGTGTGGCTAAATGCATTGCATGGTTTTGAACTTCTCAAGCGTGACTGTAAAAGGATATTGCCTGTGCTTCTTATTGCTTATATCAAATGAGTCCTACTTCAGTCCTTTGTTTGCATTGCTGATCTCATTAGAAATAATTAAAGTTTTTATCTGGTTTACATCTAGTAGCTTCGTTTAGCTGGGGCGTTTTTCGGTGTTTTTTTTTTCTGTTTGTTTTCAACAGATCATTTACTTCTGAAGCCTATTCCACCCTGCCATTCACCCAGCATTATTATTACCAAATTCTTTCTGAGGGTTCACTACCTCCCTCATAAATCATTACGTTTCCATTTAGCAAATTTAATAACAGGATCTGGTTTCAATCCTCCCTACACGGAAAAGCCACTTCAGCTTTTCATTCGGACGAGGAACTTGATGGAATGTGCCTGGTGCTCGGAGCAGCTCCCAGCCCTCAAAACAGCTCCTTGCTGGGGCCAGCTGGGATGCCCGGGGCCGCTCTTTGCAAGGTTGTGGGCCCTCCTCACTTCTGCTGCTGAAGAAATAAAGTGAAGGGAAAGAGAAGAAGGGCAAAGAAATAATAAGCTTTTTCTTTTTTTTCTTTTTTTTTTTTTTGTTTGTTTGTTTTGTGGTTTTTGTTTTGGTTTGGTTTTTTCCCAGTAGCCTAAAGAAAGGGATAAAACATTCAGGTTCCAAGCTGAAAAACTATGGAAATTCTGAAAATACTGAAAATTTCTAAGCAAATGGATTTTCAGTAATTTCTGTGCATGCATTAAAATGTGTTTATATACCAAGCCAGCACAATCACATTACCTGGACATTTAACCCTGCCTGTACAGCCCCAGAGAGGAAGATATGTCAACTATCCCCAGACGGACACAAAGCAGCAAAAAGACTCAGGAGCAGTTCACATCTTAGCCAGAGACTGTAGATATGAGAATATGCTACATCGAGTTGAGGAGGGAAAATTCAGCACTGATCATGTCCTTAGTGAACATGTCTCCCATCTCAGACACCCAGCCATCATTTATTGCAGGGGATCACCATTCATGCATTAGTAAAGCCTGTAAGTGCAGACTTACAGGCATTTAGTGAGGAATAGCTGACACATATAGAATAATTTGCTTACCCTATAATCATATTTTCAGGTGGATGTTCCTTTAGAGATAGCTGAGACCTGCATACAAGCATGCACATAGGCATTAGGCTTGTCCTTCATTTGACCCATTCAGTGCTTGGGCTTAACTTTAGCTAATCCTAGCACCGAAGCTGCTTGGGAATTCCTGAGGTCCTCAGCACCATGCCAGTGGAGCACCTTTCCTTCTCAGACCTGGTTTTCCCTTTGGGAGTTAGGGAAGAGTATTCTTATTTCTCCCAGAATCCCATCTTTCTCCTCTCTCACAAGCCTTTTTTAACTAGAAAAGACATGACACGAGACCACCATCCCAGCCCCATCTGAAGGGATGTGTGACCACCTCCACAACACCCTGCAGCATGACTTAGCAGTGGTGACAGTCTCCCTCTGGCAGCTTGGGCACAGGCTTGATTCAAATCCACTAAAGCCACTCTAAAATCCTCTTTGATTTTGAAGCACTTTGGATTTAGGCTTCTTTCCCATCCAACAGGCGTCCCTTCCAAATGAGCTCCAAGGCACATCAGTTGGACTCTGTGCAAAGGGTTTTCTACTGTCAGTTTGAGCTTTGTGGGTATTCAAGAGCACAGTATCCTACTTGATTTTCAGTCAGTCACATTCTGCCAGGAGTTGCATTTTGGAACTGAGAAACACGGAAAGGGGAATTAAACTCTCATGTATGTGTATGAAATGTGCACCATTAGAACATAAGGATGCCATAATGCTATTTTATTAAAACTATCATTCCAATGAAAACTGATTATTTACCTTGTAACCCATAATGCTTTCCCAGAAAGTAGTTTCTGGATATAATTTTCAATTTTCTTTGAACCAGATGCATCTCTGACCGCAGTTATTCTTATAGCTCACAGATGTTGCCACTTTAAAGCCACCACAGCAGAAATGCATGCCAGGAAGAGAAAGAGGGATTAAAACTGATCAGCATCACAGGTCTGATGTCCATGGCAGGACCAGAGCTCACCTGCATATGCAAATGTCTGTCTTGCTAAGAACATACTGACATCTGCATACAGTGCCACCACAGATGACACAGAGGAGATGAAAATGGGAAGCCCCTGATCTGGAAAGTTCTCCCATTCTACATCAGCATCATACACCCATCCTTTAAGCTCCAGTTTTATCTAGGATTTAAGAGAGTTTTTGGGGTTAGTCAGAAGGAATAGCCTCATATAACACTCTTAAAACTATTGCTCATGTCTTTGGTCTTTATCTCAGACTCTGGATACAAACAACTGGGAAGCCCACCTGGCTTGGTTGCATCAGAAACAGATGAACCACCTTCTGAAAGCTCAGCTTTTCTCTAGACTGAACACAAAGACTTAATCACAAGCAAAGTCATCTTGTCCCCTGACATGTAGGCAGCTCAGTAATCACAGCCCAGGTGACACTTCTGTGCCAGGTAAACCAGACCTTCAGAAGCTCTTCCCTAAATGCCTTAGAGAAGAACACAATGATAGGGGAGCAGACAGGAGTTTAGGAAGAAAATTCCCCTTTCAAAATCCTCCTAAGTCTGGAGAAGCTGCATCTATACCTTTCCATGACTGTAGGCTGAAGCAATGTGAGGCAAGAGAACTGTGCAAATTACAAGTTATATTTCACTGCACACACATGTACGCATCTCACATGCAGTCCCCAGTGCAGCTGGCATTGTGACATGGAAACAGAAGAGCTGACCTCCATCAGCACCAGATTCCTTGCAGCAGGTAACAGCTCTCTTTTGCCACCACGAAGGACAGGGAGAGCACTGTCATTGTTCCCAGCTCTGGACCAGGTATCAACTGCCTGTCTCAGTCTTCTCAGTGTAGATTACACAGCATTACTCAGGCACTGTCAAGAGATGTGATTCAAGCCTGCACAGATCCCAACAGCCACATAAAGCACTGCATGAATTCATCAGATGGCAGAGCTCAGAGCTGTTCCCTCGTACTGTCTCAAACACTGGCTAGGTCTGTAAGTGAGCACCCACTGTCAGGCTTTGTGTGCAAAGCCTTGATTTGTCCATTTCATATTTCAGTGATCTGAACAGCTGTGTTCAATCACATCTGACTGCGATGTGAACTCTTGAGTACACAAATGCTAGCTATGATCTGTGCAATTTCATCATCTGGTAATTGGCAGCCATACTGCCTACGGGGCTTTGAGCTCCTGACCAGCACTGGCACTTTCCTGAGCTCCACTCCCTAAAGTGACACATACATGTACAAGAACTGAGCAACAGAAAAGTCCCTAAGGTGCTGTAGTTTAACCCCAGCTGGTAGCTCAGCCCCACACAGCCGCTCACTCATTCCCTCCAGGTGGTATGGGGGAGAGAATAAGAAAAGTGAGAAAAATTGTAGGTTGAGATAAAGACAGTTTAATAGATAAAACAAAAGCTGCACACACAAGCAAAGCAAAATAAGGAATGTAGTCACTACTTCCCATGGGCAGGCAGGTGTTCAGCCATTCCTAGGAGAGCAGTCACACATAAAGGTGAGAACTTGAGAAGACAAACACCATCACTTCAAACATCCCTCCCTTTCCTTTTCTTTCCCAGCATTATATAAAGAGCATGACACTACAGGCTATGGGATATCCCTCTGGTCAGTTGGCATCAGCAGTCCCATCTGTGTCCCCTCCCAACTCCTTGTGCACCCCCAGCCTCCTCGATGGCAGGGTGGGGTGAGGAACAGAAAAGCCCTTGACTCTGTGCAGGCTCTGCTCAGCAGTAACAAAAACATCACTCTATTACCAACACTGTTTCGGTCGCGCAACTAAAACAGCCCCATACTAACAATGGAATAAATCAACTTTCTCCCATCCAAATCCAATGCACTCATGTGCACAAGAACTACACAGCAAAAACTGGACAAGGATGATACAAATGAAAAGAGATTCTGATTCACAAGGCTATTTCACTTCCAAAGAACTGTGTAGCGATGACAGTATATCTTGCCCAAGGCAAAGTCAACCCTCCACTTCCATTTCTCACCAGCCATGCTGGGCCCTAAGTGCCCACTGTCCTGGTTAGCAAAGCTTCAACCATTCTGAGACTATGGCAATGAAGGAGGAGGTCAGTTGAAAGCCACATTCTGAGTTTTCAGGTAATTTCAGGGTGAATCCTAAGTCACAAGAAAGCTTTCAGATTAGGCTGACAATGTACTAAAAACTTTAATGGAATTATATTGTTTAAAGTTGAGAGCAGTTCATGAGACAAAGGAATTGGAGAATTTTTTTTTTCCATGAAGAAGGCCCCAGCTGCAGTCTGCTCATGGCCACATCACTGGGTTTTTCTCTTATGCCCTCTCTTTGCACTGCAGCTGCATCCAGGTTTGCATGAGCTCAGCAAAGCCTTTGGCACAGCTGCTGCCCTTGCTGCTCTGACAGGTGACACAGCATTCAGTTTTTCTGCAATCAAGATGACACCAAAAGTGGTCCACAATAGATTTATAGCAGTGAAGCCTTTGCAAGGTGCTTGCAGCCACACAGATCTCAACTCCCTGGTGTGCCTGCAGTCTTGCTTGAGACTGCAAGCCTGACACAGTGCTTACTGCACAGGACTGTGCACCTGAGCCCTGGCAGAACTTGGAGACAGGTTGGTGATAAAATGTCCTGTTGTATTGACATGCCTCTTCTCTTCCAGGTGGTAAAAGTAATTGTATTTGGTCGTCTTCTCTGTATGTCTCCATGCAATCTGTTACTGAGAGAATGAATGGGTGGGGAGATTTCAAATGGATGCTTTTCCTTACTTGTCTTCACTCGCAGTGTGAAGAGATGTACAGATCCTGCCATGAGCACAGCTTCTGCACCTCAGCTCTTCCTGTGCTGCCTTCTGGAAGGCAGTAGAAGCAAGTGTTTAAATAAGGTGCACTGTCCTGTCAGAGTTTGAGCCACCCCTAGCTCAAGATCTGTTAGACATGCTACTGTGAGACTTGTTTCCCTTAATAATTTGTTAAAAATAGTGGTCCTTTTAGACTACGGGGTGCCCATGCATTTGGTCCATGGAATCGTCCTCACATAAACCCAGTGGCTATTCAAACCTGTAAAGTTTTGTTCATTGTGTTCATCTGAGAGAGCTACAAGAGCCTGTCCCTGTATCCTGCCTGCACGGCTTGCTGCCCTTCCTGAGAGCTCATTAGGCAGTGGAATTGTACATAGAACCTGAGCAAAAGCCCAGTGGAGCCAGTGAATGATTTTCTATTGATCCAAGCCCTTGAACTGCAGCAGCACAAGTGAAGCAAATTGGGCAAAGCTTCTGCATTCAACCCATCAGAACAATATTTGAATCTTCCTATATTGCCTGTTTCATTTTCTTTCATCTTTTTTGGATTTTGAACTACTTAGTTCAGACGTATTTCCCCTCTATATATCTACTTGTATTTCTAAATACTGTTACTAGTTGGGGAGGAGGGCTGGGGGAGATGAGCAACAGGCAGAAATCAAGGCAAAACCAGCAGTAAATTGAGCTTTCTTTAACACAATAGGAGAAAGGAGTGAACCACAAAATACTATAAGAATAATTACAGTATTAAAACCGTAACAACAAGAAATCATAATATATTATGGCTTTGCAATTAAATAGCATCCTTTATCTGATGAGCTCCTTGTGCTTTGAGTTAATTAAATCTTCCTCACACACATGATATGCAGAAGGCAGAACTCTTCAGCAAGAGTGTCAAATAACTGCATTAGCTGGAAGTGCAAACTACACTTTACTTCCCCAGGAAATGAGCACTTTTCTTTAGAAAAATCATGTTTGCTACATCTGCTCTAGAAAGGCTCCTCCCTATTCAAACCGAACAACAGCTGAGGAAATGAAAGCTTCATTTACCTGAGTTCAGACAAGGCAGTTTAGGGTAACAGAAGCTGAATTTCTTAAAAAGCAGCTGTTAAAATCTAGGTGGAAAAAATTATATCTGGAAAAAAAAGGAAAAGTAAATGTTACATGGATGTTGCATTGACTGCAACATCATCTTGCTTTTCTGTCTCCTGCTTGCTTGCTGTTTCTCTTTCTGATTTGTTGAACCAGCGACAAGAGACTTTCTAGCCTGGAAACAAACTTGTTTTAAAAAAGGAATAAAAAATATGTGTGTCTCATATGGACAACTTACACTGGGAACACCAGCAATAGACCGGGAAATTAATGCTCCTTTAGGTGTATGCCAGCTGTTGAGCTTACACTAAACAATGTTCTTAATTAGTGGTAATGGCTTGGCAAACTCCTGGAAGTGTGGAACCAGTTATTTTTATTTTTTTTTATATAATTACGATCACTCAATGGCATATTACAAATTATGACTAACAAGGACAATGTAAATGTCAATTAGAAAATATGGCTCTAATCAACTCAACTTGCCTTCAAGCACAAATGGAAAAAAAGAGGTAGGGAAAAGCAGATGACTGTGTGCTGGGAAAAGAAAGAGCAAAGCTATTCTGCATCCCATGCAGGATGCTGAAAGGACAACACGGAAATTAATGAGCAATTGCCATGACGTATCACACAAAGGGACTATCCCCATGGTGCTGCACTTGGTGAGCAGAAACCACCTGCACTTTCAGACCAGCCCTGTACTGAGGGATGCAGGTGTGTGGCCTGTGCATCTGTGGCACCACTTGCAAGGCACCTGCAGTGACACCCAGAACCCACAGAAAAGCTGTGCAATCCTGGAGGGGCCGCTGGAAGGCAGATGAGTTATGTGATGGAGTCAAACTATATTAGAGTCCTGTGTTTGGACATGTGAACCAAGCCAGGAGAGATCTCAGGTCCTATCAAACTTATGCTGTCCTTGCAATCACACCTTGACAGGCTCAGGATGGACAATCCCCACTAGATGTCCCCTGAAAGTTGCCAAACATGGAGGTGTAAAGCAAGAACACAGATCTGAGCTCAAAAGTATGTTCTATATTCAGAGCTGTACTGGCATTTGAAATAAAATTACTTTCTCTGTGGAGTGTGTACACTTCAGATCAGGAAGCAAGTGGGCACATTCAGAGAAGCTTGTGACACAAAGCAGAGCTCCCAAGGAGTAGCAACTCTGAACTTTCAAAATTTGAGTTTCTGTGTGATTCGTAACAGTGATGGCAGCAGAATGTCTCAGGTTTCAGGAGTAAATTCCATTATAAAAGTCCTTTGTGGTCTTTCTTCAACTTCTCTTACATTGTTGGCATTGTTTAAGATCGGACTTATTTAGATTACTTTTGTGGGGTTCATTTGGGGATATATATATGTAGGTATATATATATATACCTATATATATATCTGTAATTTCTTTTTCCCTAGCTTGAAGGACATAGTAGAAAACTATTCCCCTGGAGCACAAAGTAACCATTATCCAAACACTGTTAAATGGAAGAGATCAATCTGCAAAGTGAAGAAGGAGATGTCTCCCATCCATCATGGTGACACTGCTGAAGGCTGGTAGATGAAAGTTTGATTTTGCCAGCTCTGACAGCATTCGTTCAGCCAGTGAATCTCTGCCACATTACACATTGCTCTGAAAAGTAACTGGCAGCATATACATGACTTATAGGTACACAGACTCAAGCAAACATGATGAAAAAAGATCAGCATAAACTAGAAAGCAAGGGGCAAGGAAGGATGTGAATTATTCCCCCTTTAGAATATGGGTGCTGAAAACTGTTATTTGTGCCACTCTAACCAACTCAGAAAGCAGAGTCTGTGCTGAGAATACAAAACTTGCTGTCTATATCTTACCTTGTGGGTTCAAGGTGGATTTTACCAAGGACTAGGAATGTGCGGTTTCCTCCCTTCCTAAGTAGCACTTTCAGTATTTACAACCATGAAGGATTAAAATCAATATTACATGCCCCCCAAAAAATCGATGTTCTTCCAAAAATATGACAAAATAAAAGGAAAGCACTTCTCTTGGTAGTCCTACTTTTTTTTTACTTTTTAATCCTTTTTACCATGGCATAACTGAGTACCTCCATCACTGACCACAGCATAATGTACTTTTGAATACATTAGCTTAGGTACTAATAGCAATCTGGCCACAATAGCTTGGATTTGGCACTGGCAGAAAATCCTATTTGAAAAGCCTGGCAAATTAGGTCAGGCTCTGAGCTCTGTGCTGGCCAACCCAGATCACTGTTACACCAGCCTGGAGAGCTGGGAGACAGCTCTGCCTTCAGCTGACTGGAAGTCATTACCAGCCTCACAGGGTGGGTGTACAGCTTCAGCATGAAAAGTGATTCTTTGGGTACCCTCTTCAGATGTCCCACAGGAAACTAGATATATTACTCAGTTTGGTGTCAAGAAGACCTCTGGGAATGGCAGACTACACTACAGAGAGACTGAAGTGGTTGGAAGTTCAGTGTCACCCATCTCACTATCTGCTTTGGCTGTAGAGCAGTGCTTGGAGTCTGTTCAATGGCAGCTCACAGATTTCACAATGAAAGTGGAAGATAAATCATGAGCTGCTTGTCTGGGGCATCTTTGCTTCCTCTGCTCAAGTGCCTGGATGTGTTATCCGTGCTTACAGGACACGTTTACACTGGGGAACTACTTGCAGAGATACCCGAGCTCACCACGCCCAAGCTGTTACTGGAGAAGCACACTTCATAATCACTTCGGCCGATCTCTACCCCAACAAATTAGACTTGCTGATTATGAGCCCAGGAACACTTGGAGGTTACACCACTCACCCAGCCACAGCTAGACTCTGCATAGTGCTGCAGGGCACTGTGGGGGTGTCCCAACCCATTTCGGCTCCGGTGCCATCTCAGAGCTCTGCCCACTGGACTCTTGTGCAGCTTTGTGCAAAAGTAGGTTATTTTCCCTAAGGAGTCTGATAGAATCATAGAATTAGGGACGTTTAGGCTGGAAAAGACCTTTAAGATCATTGAGGCCAACCCTAAACTAACTTGGAGGAAACTATATAATCAGGGAGAGAATATGTTGGTCCAGAAAGAGCTTTGTGCAATGGTTGCTTGCACCCAAACCTGGCAAGATCAAGAATCAAGCACTTCTCTGATGCTGACAGCCAGTTTTCCCCTGTGTGTGAATATACCTTGGTAGTCAGTATTTATATATTCTAATTAGCATTTCAACTAGACACAGAAAGCTCTCAGTTTCAAGTAGTGTGTTACAACAACACATCTGTGTTTTCCAAAACCTACAAGACAACATGGAAAATATCCCTAAAGCATAGAGACACTGTCAAGTCGTCCCATTTTCACATGAGCCAGTGGCTAGCCAGTGTAGCTGACTGTGTAGCTAACACCTTCCATGTGGGAAAATAAAGATAACTAGTTTGAATCATGCCTTTTAAAGCTTTTTCTAGCTGGAACATCTCCCCAGGCTTCACAGTACCCAAAGCAGGGAAGGGACTGAAGCACATGTTTTGGCTCTACACGTTACTACAGGTTGAAAGTGAAGAAATTAAAAAGTTACAGATATTATGGCTGCAAAGATTAGTCTGAGGCCAGTTCCTTACCCTAGACTGTCCCTGCAGCCCCACTGTGTTTTATTGTAATTGCCTAAATGTAATTGAGGGTAAGAGTAAGATCTTCAAAACTTTTTATCAGTTTTTCACTGTTTTATTTTGCTTCTGTGGCCACAAAACATCATCATGCACTGATGAAAAATAAAATGAGCAACTCTGAGTGTAGTTTAAATTGGTTGGGAACCAAAAAGAGAAGGAAAAGTGGAGAGAAAAAAAAAAACTTGAATATGTGTCGAAGAAATTACCATCTTTTTCAGAAGTGCATTTAGTAATTTTATGATTATTATAACAGAATGCAATGTTGTAGCATGGGAATTGCTGTGATTCATATATGGTTTCATAAAAGTGACAGAAAGTTGAGGCTTGTCATGCCTCTTAAACAAATAAAAAATTTAACTGCCTCAGTAACATTTGGAAATCTGAGATAAAGCCAAAATCCCATGTCTTATATTAAAAAATTACTAGCTCCTAACACAGGCCTGCATAGCCTATTGTACAATTAGTGACAAATTTGGGGCCTGTGACATATTTAGTGCATGGAAAATAGAACTAGCGTGTATGATGGATGGTGACTGGGTAATGATTTTAAGTAATGTTCTGTTTGTACAACTGAACAAAGCAGAGAAAGCAATTAGCTCTTCCCATAAGCCCTCCATCACTGATGGGCTGCCATAGTCCTTTAGCTTCCTTGGGATGGAGGAGTGGAGACAAGTAAAAGAGGTACTGGGGAAATAAAAAAAAAAAAAAAAAAGGCAGAGAAATGTGGAAAAGAAGGAGAGCAGAGCAGGTTGTTCCTGACACCCGCACTGGGTGACCTGGGTGCCATATTATGTCCCCTGCTTTTCTTGCCTCAGTGGAACTTTTTTCCCATCCAGGTTCATCACCTGACATGCTGCCTGTCCACTAGTCCCTTCCCTGGCTCCTTGACATTCAGCGTGTCTGATCCACGTGTTTCACCCTAAACAATCTCATTCCAGCATTCCTTTCTTCCTACTGGCCCTTGTTCACTTTTTCATAGGTCATAGATAGCTGTGTGGAAAAAGCAGCTCAATGCTAAGGAGCGGACCTTTTCTTCTCTCCACCCTCCCAAAAAAAAAAAAAAAGAAAAACCAAAAAACCCCAACAAAACAAAGCAAAACAAAAACCAAAACAACCAAACCAAACCAAAACAAACAAAAAAGAAAATACAGAAAAAAATTGAATTGTTAGAGAAGAGATAGGGAAAAGAGCAAAGAACTTTGTTATGTTAAATGCAGATCCACCATGAACATTTGAGTAGAGACTCTGCAAAACTTTGTTAGAATGTGGAAAATGCTTAAGGGGAAGGAAAATGTGATTTGAGGAAATGAACAGTAGCTAAGGAGATTAGTACTCATCAAACTGCAAGTATAGAAGAAACAGTTAAACAGGAACTGTGAGAGATCTATAAAATTATGAGTCCCTGTGAGTTGTTGATGAGAGAGAAATTATTCCCAGTTCCTGCCAGTTGACAGCTAGGGGCTATCAAATAAACCAGCTGGCAGATCCTGCAAATCAAAGCAGGATATTGCTTCAGACAACATACTTGTCTGTGGAACTTCCCACTCCTGCCATCTCCCTGTCTAACTTTACTTTTTCATTCTCCCCCACAGTTCAGACAATATTATTTTCTCTTTGAACTCCACCCCCCTGCACACCTCAGAAATCCTCTCCACAAGATTTTTCCCATGCACATCCATTTGAGCTCCCAATATCATCACTGCAGCTTTCTGGCTTTTACTCTTCTCTTTGGCACTAGTATAATGCAGTTTCCATAAAAGATCTCCCTTCCATCCTGAAAACTGAAACCACAAGCTGTGTCATTCCCTATACATCGTAAATGCAGAAGACACTGACCTGCAGATAGTGGCTGACACAAGATTCATATCAGATTTCCCTGTCTGCTCAGCTTGGGAGGGAAGTTGTAATCTGGTGGATGTGAGTTTACTGCTGAATTGAGCGTTGCTGTACATCAGGAGATGCCAGACCGGGATTCAGGTATTTCAAGTATGTTGTCTGTTATCTTGTTCTGTTGTCTCTAAGTATATCAGTAACTTTCTCAGGGTCACTGGGATATCATGACAGCCCATAAATTCTGCAAAAGAGCTCATCTCCCTCAGTGTACAAACAGCTAGCAACACAGAAACTCCAGAGAGTATCCTTTCATGGAAGTAGAGAGGGCATGGATGGAGAGACTGGCATTGGAATGTAGTAGAGGCTTTTGCAGGTATTCACACTCTTGCTCCTCAGAACAGCACGAAAAACAACCTTCTTTAATCTTTAGTAAAGAGCAAACTGGATGAGAACTTCACAGGAAAATGCAAAATACTGAAGGATATAATGGAAACAAATGATCCATTTGACCTCAGATCAAACAGAAGAGAGAAAGAATGAGGTACAGATAAGAAGGCTGAAGGTAGGAGGGAGTGAGGGGAAAGCACAGGGCCATGGTAGAAACAAACAGTAAAAATACTTTCTTTATTCTTGAGCTTAAATTTCCGTATGCCTGGTTGTACTTTTCTATAAAGGTTGTTGTGTGTGGTTTAGATTTGGATAGATTTTCTTGTGTTTTTGTTTGCTTCAAGGAATAAAACCACTTCTGTAAAGTGGTAGGTGAACAGGAGGGTTTTTTTGAGTATATCTAATACTTATTTGAAGAGGGGGAATTCCTTGAATTTACATACAATAAACAGCATGTTACATAAAACTGCTGTAGATTACATCAAATTAGCATAATTTCACCAGAGTAATGACCAGTCAGCTCCTTCAGATGCTTTAACATCTGTGCACGGGATGTTTTACAATGTTACTTGTTGTTGATCAAAACATTTTCAATTCTGAGAAAACCCCACCTGCTACCCAATGAATATTACTGCCCTTTTGCCAGCGTGTTATCTAACAACTTTTATTTAAAGGAATAGAAAGACTGAAAAAGGAGTTTCATTATAGGAATTCTTGAATAATCAGGTTGAGACCTTGATTTTCCTCCCTAGCAGAGTGAAAGAATTAGTTATTAAAAAATCTACCTGCAAGACTCTTGACATCTTGTTGGGTTGCTGTAGGGTCAGCAGGTGGAGATGGCATTCACACAGGCCTTGGATAGCACAGTTGGGTTGGGCCAAGGACGGACTCAGCAGTGGCCAAGGTTAGGAATGAGTTTGTTAAGAGGTGACAGTGTGTTCCCACGAGGGCTGGGCAGGAACTGGGAGTTGCCCTCTCACTAGACACGAGGTGCTGCTGACAGGAATGTTGTCTGTGTATTGCTTCTGATAAAGATTCCTCTGCCTTCCACAGAGATTTGCCAACACTTTAACCTCTAATTTGAGCTAAAAAAAACAACAGGATCTACCCACGGTCCTTTCCAGCCATGCTTTTTATAAGTGTTTCCTTGATGACCCTCACCACGCTCAATGAACTAACTAGCTCAGTGCAGAAATTACTGGGCAAAAATGCCTCATAATTGGCTTTGCAACAGTTCAGTGAGGTAACTCTCATGGTCCCTTCTGGCCTTATGTTTGTGATTCTTTGAACATTCGCCCCTGTGGCCGTCAGCAAACTGGTCTGGAAGAGACAGGGTTAGAAACCAGGAGATCCTGTTTCCCATTCAGCTCACAGACCATTAGGTCAGTCTTTTCTCACTGTCTGTTTAAATAATGGTAGAACCATATTTAATCCAATTTTCAGACTGGAAAGAGAAAGTCATGCTGGAGTCTTTTATCAGTTTATTTATCCTTTTAGCTTTGTCCAGCTCTTTATGCTGAAGCCCATTAGGTGATTCTAGTGAAGCAAAGCCCAGTAAAGCTAAAATCCTTGTCTCAGAAAACTAAGTCTTTCTCTTGCTCCTTTTTCAATTTTCAACAGCAATTAAAGGAAAAAATGTCCCCTTATTACATCCCATCACCTGCTGAATCACGAGTCGATATCCTGCCTTACTGTGGGAGTCTTTTGAAAAGTACTGAACTCATTATTCTCTGACCTAGTGATTTATATTGTGATCCTTCATGGGAAGAAAATGCACTAAGGTCGCAAAGTGGGGGACTGAAATCAAGAGCACATTGTAATAGATTGAGCAAATGGTACCCTAGATAATAGAAAACTACAGGCAGAAGGAAGGGAAATATCGGGCCTGTGTGAAATATGCCAATTTAAGTTTTCATGACTTTGACAGATCAATGCCCATGAGCTTTTATTTGAGGTGGGCTTGCTTTCTAAGAGGTCTCACTGAAGCCATGGCATCAGACAGAGCCCAGAACACTCATGCACAGCTGAAAAGAGAAGATAAATGTCTGGTGGTCTTGCCAGCTGCATCTATTTACTGGGAAGGCTTACCAACCATTCTGAGCAAGTCATGGGATGCTCTTTCTTGCACCTGGATATTTCCTGGAGATGAGTAACTTCCTATGTTTCTTTCTTCTGAAGGTTTAGGTGACAAACAGCAGTCTTACTCATCCATCTGAATGCGCCATTCATTCAAGAACAGCATTTTTATCTACTACACATTCAGCAACACAGATTTTGGAAATCTTCCTGCAAGCTCTACCCAAATTGGGTACCGCTGAAGATCAGAGACAGGCAGTCTTTGATGAAAATAAACAGTCCAGCATTAACATCCTTCTTCAAGATGTTCAGAGGGTGTGGACCTGGTGTGTACTTTTTAAACTGGAAACCTTCCAACATTCTTGTGGTGTAAGGGTAAGTACCCCAAATGCCTGGATGTTCTTTATACACACTGTGTCTGTCAAAGGGCCCTCACAGAAGCAATTTCCCCTTTCATAGCAGCAGGCTGGCTTCAATCACATTCAGCATTGGAAAAGGAGAGTTATTCTGAGGAATAAGACACATTTTCTGAGTGCCTACTAATGCCTGTCTCTACTACATTTCACACAAATGGGGCTGATGTGACTACAAAGACCAAAAAACACCCTGAGGTGCAATGCATTTATGAGGTGTTTCAATGGGTAAGTCTCTTCTCTCTCAACTCTTTGGAGTTTTCCTGGCATGAGAAAATAATAGAACAAACCCCATCTTGTCTATGCAGGTCCAGTTAAGATCAGCTAAATTAATTTCCCTTAATTAAGGCAGTTATTACTTTGCCAGCTGCCTCCGGAGTTTTGCATCCTGCAAACCCCAACTGCAGCACATAGTGCAATTCTGTGCATACAAAGAAATGCCAGGTGAAGTTTGCTGCTAAAAATAGGCAGGAAACTTCTGTGGAAATAGGGCTAACATTTTTCCATAACAGTTTCTCTAATCTTACTGCTGATAAATCTTCAGAGAAATATCTGCCTTCATTTTCAGCTTCTTTAGAAGGAAAGTTTTAGTTGTTTCCACTATCATTCATCCCTAGTTAACCTTATGGTAAGCAAAATAGCAGAGTTCAAGCTCAGGCTGAGACCAATCCAGAGAAGCACTTAACAGTGTGAAATGTCCTACTGACTTCCAGAGGGACTGCTTGAAAGTTTTGGCTTAAGTGCCTTGCTGCGGGGGAGCTTCTGATCTCTGGATCTGAAAATGGGGCCTCAGGAATGTATCCCAGGTGGGTGCTGATTTATCTCATGGGGAGGCAGGAGAAAGGAAAGTGGTGCATCATCTCAAGGTGGTTGATAGGACTCAGCTGCAGAGGTCCAGACACCAACAGAGGGTCTCTGAGAGGTGCCTGCTGTGAATACATCCATGACATCAGGAGCTGCCCTGTTCTCTATCCTGCCTCCCCGCGGGACACTGCAGCAGAGCAAGCAGAGCAGTGACTTAGGTGCCCCACTGTGAAGTCCAGACTATCTTTACAAAGCCAATGTCACCAGAGGACTGAGATAATACACAGACCCTGAGGTGCAGACATGCAGCCCCTTTCCATGACCTTCCTTTGTAGAAGGGCAAGACAGCACCAAACCTGTGTATGGCAGAAAGCTCTACAGCTCTTTGTGAAGGTGTGTGGTTGCCAGAGCCCTCTGGCAGGTTCCAATGTCAGCACAGGTTGTTGTGGTGGTTGGAGGCTGCTGCACAGACCCGCCTGGCATCTCTGTGACTCGGGAGGTGTGGTGCACTTTTGTTACATAACCAAAGCTTTTTTACGCAACTGCTCCTCCAGCAGTGCCCTGTGAGATCCGATTATTATGGAGGATGAAAAACATTGTTATTTTTAACAGCTGGATCAAGGCTTAATGGGCTTAAAAGGATATTCAGAAGCAGCTGCTTCCATAAGGCTTTCCAGTCAGTAGTGACCAGTGCAAAAGCTGTTTGCCTCTGTTTTGGAGGCTGCTTTTCCATGGCATTTGTGTTGCCTTGCAGCTGTAAATGAAAGGCTGAGTCCTTTTTCTGTGAATGTTATAAACTACTTGTTGCCATGCATCCAGACAATGGAACTACAGCTTTCCAAGGCATTCCTTTCCTTCACCTCAGGAAGCAAAATCACACCAGTGCTTCTAGAAGGCAATATCTCAAACTGTAGCCTAATTTTCAAATAGGAGATCTTTCCCTAAGCCCCTATTTGCAATAATTCATACACTGTGCAATACTACAATAGTTTATCCAATACCCAAATAATTCGTGATTTCCAAGATTTGGTAGTACTGTTATTTTAAAAGAAGCAACAGAGTGGAACTACTCCAGCAGTGGCATACATGATGTTCACTTCTGTGCTTAGACAATGCTAAACACACTGTAAGCCATTACAGTGCATTTGAGAAAAGATAAAAGGGAGAAAGTAAAGTAGAGGTTTGTTCCCTTCATCCACAAACAATACCAGACTTTATATAATAGGTTAGTTATTCAACTTCCTGTGGTCCCTGAAAAAAAATGAAACTGTCAGATAAACTTGCATTTTTTTTTTGTGAAGATTCACAAAACTCACTCACACACAGACCCTGATCTTCCTGAAGTTTTAAGAGCTTGGGTAGCAGTTTGTTTCACTCCAAAGGCAGGTGTACGTTCTGGCTGAGGTGTCCCATGCCTTGGACATCCACAATGCTGGAGGAGAGTAGTCTTTCTTTTTCTGGTGCTAGAAGAGATGCAACAGGGCAGGAAGGACCTTGTTTCTGAGGTCAGACATTTCAAGAATTCTAAATCTTAAACTGTTCAAATTTATTAAACAGAATATTTACAGCCTTACAGGGCTGAGTTCCTTTGGCTTTCTGTACCTTCTCACGCCAACACCGGCTGTCTGAAAAGTACATCAGAATATGTTGTGGGTCTTCATGGTTCACTAAGCGTCTGGAAATAGTTCTAGCTGTGTTTCTATAAAGGTGGAATTCCTCTTATGGTACTTGAATCAACCAATATTCAACTGACTGGAGTAAGCCAAGTCTGGGTTTTTTTACTGTCAGTGAAAAGGAAATGTTTTTTTCATCAGAAGATGATTACTTCTACCTCAAACATGTATTTTAGGATGGGATGGCTGATTTGAGACGTGATTTATTGTAGTGACCTGACCATATCCAGTTAGCAAAGACTAGGTACAAATTTAATTCTCAATAGCTGAAGAGAATTAAAATGAACCTTACCTGGAAAATAAAAACAAACTCTCAAGGGTTTTAAAGAAGTAGAAAAATGCATACAAATCAAATTTTGTGTCTCTGTTACATGTTGTATCATATTGAAATGCAGTGCACTAGGGGAGCTGAAAGATTATTAAGAAGCAAAGCATGACTCCTTGGCGGTCAGTGTAACTTGATGTTGATCACACAGATCTGTTAGTCAGGGTGTGCAGCATTTTAATAGGAAGATTAAGAGTGGTGTGAATGGAAGAGGTCTGGGGATAGCTGGGTGCAGAGGCACCAGCAGGAGAACACAGCAGGTACGGGACTCTCAGAATGGTCTGTGATAAGGGCACTCAGGTTAGCAGGTCAGCAAGACCCCAAACACATCTGCCTCCAGCTTCACAAGGCACCCAGACCTGGAGATAAAGAATGGTGGTGACCTGATGACACACAGAGGTGGGATAGAATGGAAACACTGATCATTGCCAAACCCAAAAGAGTACAAAAATGCGTGTTGGAAACCTAAACATCCTGAAATATTGGAAGACCTGAGAAAGACTTAACAGCTGGTGTTATGGATCCTGGATCTAATAATTAATTAATGTGATGCCTGGCTGCTGGCTGATGTTGGCCACCACAAACATTCTGCTGCTCATGAGCATGAGACTAAGCGTATGCATCAGTGAAAAAATTCTTTCAGCTTGAACTTTTAGGAAAAATCTTTCCCTACTGTAAGGTTATGGACATTACCATTATATATGTGCTCTGGATACTCCCAGCACTTGTTGATAAAATGTTCTGATGGTATTCCTGTATATGTAGACTGCATGAAGGATGTCAGTTTAGAGCAGGAGGTATTTCTTCTTAAAGGAAGCAGGATGTATGCTCTGTTTCTGTAAACTCAGAGGAATCAGTTCACGGCGGTTTAACCACAGCTGGCAGCTCAGCCCCACACAGCCACCCTCTCAGCCCACCCTGGTGGGATGTGGAGAGAATCAGAAGGGTAAACAGGAGAAAACTCACGGGTTGAAATAAAGACAGTTAATTAGATAAAGCAGAAGCCACACACACAGGCAAAGCAAAACAAGGAATTCACTCAATACTTCCCATGGGCAGGCAGGTGTTGAGCCATCCCCAGCAGAGCAGGGCACTGTCACATGTAATGGTGACTTGGGAAGACAAACACCATCAAACGTCACCCCCACTTCCCTCTTCTTCCCCAATTTCTCTACTAAGCATGACACCATATGGTATGGGATGTACCTTGGGTCAGGTGGGGTTAGCTATTCTGGTTGTCCCCTCCCAACTCCTTGTGCACCCCCAACCTCCTCACTGTTGGGGTGGGGTGAGGAGCAGAAAAGGCCTTGACTCTGTGTTAAGCTCAGCAGAAACAAAACCATCTCTATATTATCAACACTGTTTTGGTCACACATCTAAAACATACCCCAATACCAGCTACTATTAAGAAAATTAATTCTCTCCCAGCCAAACCCAGCATGCAGCTGAAGAGAACTGCTGTTCAGAGAAGTATTTCTTTCTCCTCTTCATTCTTTCATTGGGGGGAAAAAATATTTTAGAGAACTTTTTGTCTTAGCTCAGAGATAAAGATACAATCCCTGGAAATGACTGATGCAAGCTGTTATTAAGGGAGATATATTCATACATTTCAGCAGAGTTAGATGATGATGAAGTTGAAGTTAATTCAATCTTGTAATTGCAGAGAGCTGTTGTTTCAGGAGCAGTATCATCTAAAAGCTCTGGTCTGTATCATCTTGATGTTTACAAATAAACATTGAAGTGGAAATTAAACTCTGGCTAAAATGAAATTAGAAGAAGTCACCTCCTGTGGTGTAGTGAACACATAGCATTGATCGTCAGCAAATGGTTTCTACTTTGGTAGCTTTGGACAAATGAGTAGTTGAAAAATAACACTGAACCTTATTTGTATATCGCTGATCATTTCATTGTACAATATTGTCTTTTTCAGCTGTAAACAAAACCGAGTCACATGCTTAAAATAGTAAAATTATCCTTAAAGCAATGACATTCATTCAGGAGTTGTCAAAACATGCTTTTAATCCAAATGTTGCACCCTGTCTTACTGTTGTTTGCCTTTGTGGAATATAGAGATGATACCATGAAAAATGCTGGTATTTGGAATATTTTTTTTATTCATCTGGTATTGTCTACTATTCCCTCTAACCTGCAAATTGATTTGCTTGTGAAAAGAGGCACTGTGGTAGAATGTGATGCATAATATTTTCAAAAGAGTGACACCAACTGAAGACCCATTCTTGGATAGGCTCTGTTTGATGAAAGCATCTCCAATATCTTTCACATTTAAACCAAAAACAAGTCTCAAAAAAAAGAGAAATATTTCTGTGTCTGGTCAGGTCCCAGAAAACTGGAGCCAAAGTGAGTAACAGACTGAGGTACCTCACTGCCATCCCTCTTGACTTCTGTGGAATGCAAGTATCGCAGTTTCTGAGGGATTTATTGTGGTGGGAATGCCCTCACTGTGCACTGAGAGTTATCAATCTCAACTTTCACTCGAGGCCCTCTGTTATAACTGCCCCTCCTATTTATAGTCTTAATGCAGAGAAACAAAAAATCAGATGCTGGCATCATCAAGTTCATCTTCTTTTGCCCACAGTGTCCTCCAAAATTGCAAACTCCAGTTGAATTGAATTTATATGTGTCTGAGATTTCCTGTAGGGCTTAGAGTAGTTGGGAAATATTTTGGCTGAACTTCCTCTGTGTTGCTCCTGCCTTGCAAAGTGGGCAGAAATCTGGCTTACCCATGTGGAAGGAGAACCTCTAAACAGAAGGTGATGGCCAAGCTCTAAGTGACACTATTTGTCTTAATTAAAAGTAGTCACTGTCCAGTGAAGGTCCAACTACTATTGTACAGACAGTTTAAGGTACAATTCCTTTTTTCCTAAAGCTAGTAGCCTAAACAAGGCAGAGGAATCAATATTCCTGTAGTGACTGTAACGAAAGCCAAAATTTACCATCTCAGATGAATGTATCTACAGCGGATATGTCTGAATGGAGGTGAGAAATGCCAGCTGCAGCATTATGGATTGGTGAAGCTCCATTCCTGATTTTTGTTGCCTTTGGAGGTGAAATTTGTAAGGAAGAGTTTCCTGGGCACTGTACAACTGACAAGAAGAGGAATTACTTGCTTCAAGGCCTAAATATTACTTATCTAAGGCGGAAAAAAATCCCAGAAGAATAAACAAAGATGTGGAGAGATGGAGCAGTTAGACAACAGTTTGAGGGCTCATCTGCCAATGCACTGATGTTGGAATATGACCTGTGGAATTATAAACTTGTTTAATTTCTATGTTTGCTTAGCAGTGATGTGCTTGATGTTGTTGTCTTAAACTTTATGAAGTACCAAGTGTTTCAGGCTGGTACAATAAAAAGTAAATTAAAAATAAACAGATTTTGCCTATTGTGGCTGCTCATCTTGGTGCTGGATCCTGGAAGAGCTGTGAAGAATCACAGAGAGAGCAGTAACCCCTAGTATGCATTTTAAATAAGAAAGCTCTCATATACTTATTCTTCAAGTCGTATTACTCCCAGCTCTGAAATACAATGCGTGAGGGAGTCACAGAACTGCCTACAAAACATCAGGATTGTAGTTTGGTGACAGAGCCATAATTTATTTTTATTCTCCTAGACAGTGAAGCCTAAGGACATGACTAGTCATAAAGTATGACTTTCCTAGAGAAGAAACCCAAATGTACAACTGTTCAGATTTGGTGTGTGAAGCAATTGCAGAATTCAATGCTTCAAAAATATTACAGTGTAAAGAAGGTCAAGGTCAATGTCAGCAGATGTTAATGTGTTCTCCTAGAAAAGGAATAGTTAGGCATCCCAGATGGCAAAGACCCTAAAAGGAAGAACTGCAAGAACAAATGGTTGTCAGTGAGCATTATTTCACTAAAGGCAGAAATACTAATGAAATGGGAAAGTGGTTTGTCCTTTCCTGTGGAGCTGTATCCTCTATGCTAAGTAGTCTGGTATTGTTTTCAAGATTGATTTTTGGGTTTTGTGAGTGCTGGAAACTCACTGGGACTGCTTAGACTTGACATCATGAGCGATCAACAGAAAGATAATACTTGTGAAAACTTGGAGATGTGGGTCAACAGCAGCATAAGCTTCCTCTTAGGCATGACAGCAAGTTGCCTTGTCTGCATTCATTCCAACATCCCACAATGACACAGATTGTATCTGTCCTGAAGGGATTTAGCTTCATGGGCACTATTCATTTCAAGGAATTACATACTCAAATGCCTTTGAGAATCTGGACTGTTCTGAACATTTAGCAATTTCTAAATGGCATTGTGTATTCATGACATTTAAATTTCATTAGCATTCACACAAGTAGCATCTTGTCTATAGGGTTATGCAGGAAGATTTTAAGACTGCCATCAAACACTTTCAGCACAGCTCAGCTGCAGGCCTGGTTAAAGTCAAGTGGTGTAAATGACACCTTTTATGTGGGCTGAATCAGGAGAGCAAATGTCATCACTGTTCTCTTGGTCTGAATGAGAGCATCAGGATGCTAGTCCATGGCATTGACAGGCTGCTCTGAGCAGCAAAATCCAAGGTGAGGGTGCCAGAGGTACCTCAGGAGGTTGACCTGGCTTTGTTTGGCTGAGCACTTGGGACAGAAGAATGATCACAAAACTAGCAGACAGGGTAACACGAGCAGCAAAGCTCTCCTGGGGCAAGGGAGTGAGCAGAGAGGCTGAGCTGCTCCTGGGCATTAAGTTCAATGGGAAGGTTGGCTTCAGCTCTTGCAACAAGAAAACTCTCTGTTGTCTCCTGCTCTGTTCAGGGTACCAGCATGATGCTAGTATATTTAGGTTGTCTCCTTAGGCTCTATGCTTAACCAGTAAACAGCGGAACCTTCCTCCAGGAAGCAGGGACTTAACAGAGCAGGGACTTAACAGAGCTGCACTGGTGACTTCTCTCAGTCTTTAATCTGGGAAAAACCTCAGGCAACTATTTTCAAGCTCCCACTGTTTCCAGCTTAACATAGCTCTGTTTTCCTGCATCATGAATGCTGAAATGGTGATATTTCTCTGTCTCAGAGCAGTGCCTACTTTATTAATGTTTTGGAGGCGAAGGTACTATGGTAACAAGCACTACAGTCAGTGCCTGAAGAAGAATTGACATTGCCAGAGATGCTGTCTTTGAACAGCTTGACACATCTGTTCATGAACAGCAATCTGATTCTCTGTCAGCCCACAGGAAAACTCAGCTGAGCTGCAGCTGGATCAGACAATGCAGTTGTGTCGGGATTTCAGAGGTAATCTAAGGCACAGCCATGTAAAATGCAAGTGAGAATGAGAAAATACCCAGAGGTTTTAGGAGGCAGCAATATTTATCAGGAGCCTGAAGTTATCTATTCTGAGCAAAGCACTAGGAAAAGCAAAACTTGTGTATAGCACATAAACGGCAATAAAGGCTCACTCCAGACCAAGAGGATTAATGCTCTCATAATCCTGTCACTCTTCAAAATATTTTGAAATACTGGCAACTTCTGGTGTTGTATGTTCCCAAGAAACTAACAAACAACAACAAAAACAAGCAAACAAACAAAAGCAAAACACCTAAACTCTGCCTACTTTCAGACAGTAGTAACTATGCCAGGAAGAAGTCAAAAAATCAAATTAAACTTTGGAATAAACTGTCTGAAGCTAGTAAGTCTGCACTGAGTTCTCTGTAACTGCTGAAATCTCTTTGCTTCATATAGTCATAAAACCTTACATTTTTTTCTTTTCTTAGTAAGTTCCACTCACTTTAACTCATGTGTTTTCTAGAAGAAAATGAAAGATTTCAATGCTGTGACAGCTTACTCCAGTAATGAGAGCAAAAAACAGACAATGAAAAAAATAGAACAAAACCATACTAACTGAAAAGAAATGTAAGGCACAGATACTGAAGAAATAAAATAGGCAAAGAAATTAAAAAAGAAAAGAGAGGGGCAAAATGGGAAACAGAGAGAGGAGGAAAAAAAACCCATAAAACATATTTTCAAGATTAAAAGAACCAGAAAAGCAATTAACAAAATGCAGTTAAGCAAGAAGCAGAAAACATGGTCTGTCATTAAGCAAAAAGGAACAGGTACTTTAAGCTAGTGTTTTTCTGTAATTAGGAAAAAACACTGGGAAAGTATAAATATAAAGAGATCTGTCAATTGATTTTTAAATTAAAAACCTGATATAAAAATATGGAAGGGGAAATTCTTATTTCAAATATTTATGCTAAAGAGATCTATTTCACAAGAAAGCAAGTGTTCACATATGGAGAGTTAGAAACATAAAAGCTTGTGCTAGCAAAAATAAGGAGAAAATGAAACTGGGATGGAAAAGAAAGCAGAACGACATGGTTAACTTTACCTTCTGGATATTTGCAATGGTGATGTATAGACAGTATGGTAATGTGGCTTTTATTGCAGTCCCAGTGAAACACAGCTCTGTGGAGTGAGGATGGGTGTTGTGGTGCGCCCAGCTGGTGCGCCACCTGTGCAGCCCCTCGGGTTTAACAGCTGGAGCTGGTGGAATTCTCATGATTAGATGGGGTGGGAGGCTATATGCTTTCTTTCATGTATTGTCTAATCCCAGTTTGGGTAATTACAATGTGTGAAAGGCAAATAACAAAAAAAAGAAAAAAAAAAGAAAAAAAGTGAGAGTATCAAATTTCCTTTCCTAGGACAACCTCTGATAAGTCTTTAATATGCGATCAGGAGTCTCTAGCAGTGAAGATAGTTTCACAAATACACAAAATTTATCGGATCCCAGTATTGTTAAATCATGTAGTTATTTCACTGGCTTCCTCAATGCAACAAAACTGTATCAGTCCAGTGAGCAATAGAATTCAAATATTTAGAATGTAAAGTGATCTAATGGTCTTTTCCTCTATCACCAGCTGTATCTAGAGATAGAAAGAATAGAAATTGATATGAAATGGTATTTAGCTGAATGGAATGGCCTGGCCCCACTTTAGGATGTACATGACACATCATGTAAGGTTTCTGGCTGCTTTTAGGTTTGTTGAGCATCATAGAAGCGCCCTTATGGATAGCCTCATATTCAACTGGACTAAAAAATGTGTTTAACAAAGGAATATAACTCAGTCATGGAACTATCCTGTGTTCCTTCCCCAGACAAAGGAAAGAAGACAACCTTTCCTCAAGGCAATTCAGTGGCCTGAAGATCTCAGTTGCCCTCTGAAGACTCCTGTCCCTTTTCATTCACCAGAGGTGTAGCTTAGGATGACAATAGTACCAAAAAGGTGGATGAATAAATCTGAGCTTTGGGCAAGAGGAAGCAAGCTCCTTCTCTGTGATTACTGCAAAGTCTGTGTGGTCCCTGAATGTTGGATCACATCAAATGGGAGGACTGACGTATCTAGAATGAGTTGACAATCAACCTTTTTGTGTATAACTTTTTACTAGACATGAAGGAGTGCTCAAGATAAATAATGACATGTTGGTGGGTGCAGTACCCTGGGGGGCTCCAAATTGACCTAAGGGCAACTTTTAATTGTGATGAACCTATTTCTCTTTTGTCTTGAAACAAGGACTCTGTTTTTCTTCTCAGAGGCCCTCACACTCTTATGTTCTGCAGTTAAACAATAGCCCTTACTGTTGAGGGGTTTACTATGTCATAATTTGGCCGTGGTATAAACTGGAATGCATAATCCACTACAGTCAGTTGTTTCATTCTACAGTGCCAAAACAAAGGTTGGATTGTGGTCAGGGTAAAAAGATTCAAAGAGAGCTGTGCACATTCTCAGACCTGAATTACTCAGTGTCCATGTAAGCAAACTGGAGATACACATTCAGGAATTTGGAAATCTGGGGCAGAGGGCAGGAGGGAAAGTTGACTTGTTCTATGTTCCCCTTGGTCATCTCTTTTGCTGTTTCTTCTTCTTTTGTTTGTCTTTCTGTATGTTTTGGCATAAGAGAATATGGTGAATCAACTTCGCTCCCTAGGCCCTCAAAAAGGAACATATTCTCCCTGACAAAACCAACTCAGTCTGGACATATTCCAGGAAATTCCAATTAATGTTGAAATTCCCATTGATGTTGGAATTCCAATTAACATTTCCATATGGAGATATGAGATCTGAATAAACATGCGGACAGGTTGCTTTTCATTGCAATTCACAATTAAACCTCACCATAATGCTTATGAAATTTGGATGCAAGTGGAAGAAGGTGAGATAGTACCTGCTAGAAGTAGCAAACTGGCTGCAGAATAGAGTACAATCCTTCTTTCAAAGTGGACCTCATTTTGTCAAAGCTATTTTTCACTTTTTCATACCCAGCCCGACATTTCACTGCTCATTTCTTCCCCCTGTTTCTAAAGAGAAATTATGGCAAAACAATACATATGATTTTCCTTTGATGGTTTCAAAGGCAAAACAAGAATATGCACATTTTCAAGTGACACTCTGCTGTGACTAAAGGATTTGCCATCTGATGGGACTGCTAATTCGAGGCAATAATCATTAAGATTTACCTGCCTGCATATTCAGCCTTCCAAAAAAAACATTACATTTGTTTACTTTGGGAATCTCACAGCTTTAAGGATTTGGAGACGCTGGAAGTGAGGGTAAGTCGTGGCAGCTCACTGCTCAGGATGGCATTAGAAGTAACACTTGCCTTTGTCACTTATCTTTGAACCAGACTGTGAAGATTTTAAAAGCCTTTCAGCAGTTCTTAGAAATGAAAATGGGAGGAAGGCTGGGCTGAGAAAAGCAAACTATCTGAATAGCCAAGCAGAGAGAGTAGACAGTGGAGATTCCAGAACATGACCAAATTACTTTGCTATTAATCAAAGGCAGGACCCCAGAAGCAGCAACACCAACCAGACAAAGCTCAGTAGAGTTAATCAAAGGGAAGAAAGTAGGTGGTCACAAAGCATGGTTTACATCCATCAGTATTCGTGCACAGATGTTTCCATATGTTAAAAGGACTGCAGCATTACTTCCAGCTACTGCCTTTTTGGTATTTCTCCAGATGGATTCAATCCCATGCCACCTTGGAAATGAGGTTTATCAAACACACTGAGATAAAGCCTTCACAGCAAGGAGATAGCAAGGCTTTCTTGCTATATCAAGAGATAAACAAGCAAGGCTAAAACCACAGAAGCTTGCTGTCATGGCACTTCATTTTTAAGTGTCTTCCACCTCACAGAATTCACATGACTCCATTATAGGTTGTCATTGTAGGTCAGGAAAAAGAAAACATCTTAGAGTGGGATCCACAAAATCTATCTGGACATCTGCTTAAGTTATTGAGGAGAATATGATCATATGTGTCACAGTTTTCCAAATCAAGGTGTTTAATCAGGGGCTTCAGGAAGTGACTCTCAAAGATCAACATTGTCAAGAATCCTCTGCACCTTTTTCCTAAAATGCAGGAGAACATGGAGTTCGTCTTCCTTTATCCGATAGAACATCCATAAGATTGAAAACCTATGTTCAAAACCAGCAGGCTAGTTGTACACTCACTGTTCTACAAAACAAAATGGAGTGATAAGAAACTGATTTGGTAGGGTTCCACTCTGGAAGACAATCTGGACTCAGTCTCTCCCTTTGCACTCCTGTTATGTTGATTCATTTCCTACTCACTAGACTGTGGACATCATCACTAGACTGTGGTGACATTTGGCATACATTAGGTATCAGATTCATCTACCTCAGTGTGAGCGTTTAAAGAAACCGAAGGGGCACAGACATTCCAGGCTTGGATTAGTGCTAAAGGAAAACAGCAGTGTGGAGCTGCCACCTCATCTTAAGGTGGATGCATAAAACAGATTTACTAAATCAAAAGTTCTCCACAAGCTGCTGCAATGGGTCAGTTTTCCATAGGTTACAGTCCTTCAGGCACAGTCTGCTCCAGTGTGGGTCCCCTTCGGTGTCACAAGTTCTACCAGGAAAACCTGCTCCAACATGGGCTCCTCTCTCCACAGGTCCACAGGTCCCTACCAGGACCCTGCTCCAGCATGGGGTTCACAGTCCTCTCTCAGGCGTCCACCTGTTCTGGCCTGGGCTTCTCTGTGGGCTGCAGGTGGATCTCTGCTCCCCGTGGTCCTCCACAGGCTGTAGGGGCACAGCTGCCGCACCATGGTCTGCACCACCATGGTCCCCTCCATGGCTGCAGGGGAATCCCAGCTCCCAAAGCACCTCCTGCCCCTCCTTCTGCACTGACCTCAGTCTCTGCAGAGCTGTTCTCACTCCACTCTTCTCTGGCCGCAACTACATCTGTGTAGTAACTTTTCTCTTTTTTTCTTCTTAAACACATTATCACAGAGGTTTTGTCATCATTTCTGATTGGCCCACCCTTGGCTAGTGATGGGTCTGTCTTGGAGCCACCTGACATTGGTTCTGTCAGACATGGCGAAAACTTTGGGCAGCTTCTCACAGAAGCCACCCCTGTAGCCACTCCCTTCCTCTACCAAAACCTGGCCATGCAAACACAATAAACCATGTCAGCAATAAATGAGTGGACAGAGATAGGCAGGCACTAGAGTTCTCTGGCCTTTATGAACTCAAAATTACTTCCTCCTGTTGATCAAGTAGGCTGGGGGCTTTTATTATAGTAACTGTGTTCTTTTAAATCAGGAACACAGAAGCAATTCCCTGGCCAACATTATTTCTTTATTGCTACGAAAAATCTACCCACATTCCTCAGAAGCATGACAACTTGTCCAATAGTGTTTGCATCACCATGGAATGCTTGGCAGCCATCAGCACTTTGGAAGCACCTCAGCAATGTATATTTGGGAACACTTTCAACCACAAGTTTTCTCTTTTATGTACATTCTTGCCATTTGATACATATTGGAACATCAAAAGACAAAAAACTCAGCCAAAGATGATATTGTTACCTTTAATTTATCCTTTATATTGAGCCCTAGAAGAGCAACTTGAAGATAAAATGTGGATCTATCAGGTTATTAAACCATATTGTCTCTTAAACTGTCTTTCCTCCTTTTTGCAATTTGCAAATTCTGTCATAAAGCGTGTATTAAAAGCAGTCAGTCTGATTTCCTGAAGAGTACTATGTTAATTATTCCTATGCAATTCTTAGAAGAACAGTTGAGGTCAGACAGAAACAAGTGCAAGGGGAAAAGGAAGTAAACATGTCCAGGCAACGTGCGTGAAAATGAGGATCTCTGTGTTTCTGAAGGCAAACAAAACAATGGTGTCTCCAGTAAGAGGTGAGACACTAACCCTGCAAATGCCTTCTCTGTTCTGGACCCAGGTTGTCTGATGGGCTTTCTTGCTTGGAATCTTACTGTCCATTGTGAAATGATACATGTCAAATTCCTCTATGTTCCTGCTTTAAATACCAGGTCTATTCAAAGTAATTTGACACATGCCATCAACTCTAATAGCCTGAGGAATCAAGATTTCATTGTCCCATAAGTGCTCTTCTCCTTTCCTACCTCTTTTTATGATGCTTCTTTGTCAAGCACCTCAAATAGTCTATGAATTAAGCAAACTCATCTTATTAGAAGAGTCTCCAGGGTGCCATCAGTACTTCTGCTTCTAACTTCAGACTCTGGACACAATCAATGAATGAATCAATAATAATCAATGCACAGAGCATTTCAGCAGGATTAATGACTGTCTGGGAGGCGCTGATGGGCAGAAATTAAGTCAAGGCCCATTAATCCCAGCTGGTCATTTGTCTCTAGGCAGCACTTTGTGCCAAGGTCATTACTGCTATTCTAAGAAAAAAAAAATAAAAGGGAGCTGACATCGGCACATGGATATTTTTAACCTGGCTTGTGTAGAGTCAGTTGCTTTGTATGACTCTTTCTATTACAAGTGAACCACCTTCAGTCAGACACTTCCATTGCATAAAGTGTCCCAGCACCATTTTCTCCATTTAGTGAACCAACAGGTGTTTCCAACCACCTACAGGTTGCACAGAGGTGTCCTAGGATTTATGGAGCCTGGCAGACCACTGTCTCCTGCAATGAGGATTTACTCCCCCTCTGCCTCTACAGAGACACTCAGCTGTGACTAAGATAATGACAGGGACACGTGCATTTCTGCCAAGGTGCTACAAATTGTGGCAGTCACATATTGTGTTTAGTGGGTCCTTAGAGAATCCTGACAGCTCAAGACAGAGAGGGATCACAGAAACAAAAGAACTTCTAAAGCCCCAGAATGTTGATCTGTACACACACATACACACACACAAACACAGGAGTTGACATTAGAATTATAAACAGAATCACAGAATGGTTGGGCTTGGAAGAGCTCTTGAAGACCATCTAGTTCCAATCCCCTTGCTATAGGCAGAGACACCTTCCACTAGACCAGAGTGCTCTGGATCATCCAGCCTGGCCTTGAATACTTCCCAGGATGAGGCATCCACACCTTCTCTGGGCAACCTGGTCCAGTGCCTTACCACCCTCAAAGTAAAGAATTTCTGATCCAAACCTACCCTCTTCCTGTTAAAAGCCATTACCCATTGTCCTATCACTAAATGCCCTTGGAAAAAGTACCTCTCCAGCTCTCTTGTAGCCCCCTGAGGTATTGGAAAGCTGCTATAAGGAGTATATAGCTTTCCTGAAGTATCCTAAAAGTTACCCACCCATGATGTAAGGCAGCCATACTGTGTCTACAGAAATATTTTAGGAGACAATATTAGGATGGAGTCAGGACCATGCTTGTTGCTCAACTATGTTAACATCTAGAAAGCTCTCAGAGAAAGTTTGGCAAACCCACCTGCTGTACCCCACAACACCTTGTTCTTCAAAAGGAGTATTGCCGTGTGTGTCCTGATGCTCAGAGCCTCTCCCTTTTCCCTCTGTGCTTGCAGGCTGTGTCAACAGAGTTGTAACATGACCAACAATGAGTGGACAATCCAAATAAGGTTCCTTCACATCAGGATCCTTTTTCCTTTTGCAAGACATATATAGTATCAGTGGTGCTATATTGCTCTTAGTTGTTTACAATGAAAAAGGAACTATTTAGTCTTAATCATGCTACATAAGCCATAAAGTTGCAGGGGCCAGGAAATTGCCTTGTGTTACCTTAAAATGCACTTAAGTGCACCTCACAGCACTGCTTGACATTTGTCCCCATTTTCCATGGGTTTTGGGTTCTTCTTCATTCAAACAGGAAACGATAAAGTTGGAGTGCCTCTCTGTTCTATGCAAAAACAACATTCAGCTAGTAACGCTGCAGTCTTAGCCTCCCCATGTGCTACATAACCCCACAAGTGGACTTATTTTCCTGATTAAATGCAAATACGAAAGGTCTAAAAAATGTTTTGAGTGGACATGGATCTTTTGAAGGTAAAGATACTAAATGAAAATAGCTGAGACAGGAGGTGAAAAGAATCCCAGTTCTACTTTCTAACTGGGCAAAAGTTTACTAGATGCATTACTTGCTTTCTGGGAATCTTGGAATATTTGTATCCCAGGGAACAAAATCCAGTAACAAAAGAAAGAGCAGATAGTATTTGGATCAAGAGATTATGTGAAAGTTTCCATGAGGTGAGGAATTTGTCTTTGTTTTATTTGGGCAGAAGAAGAAACAAAGCAGATGAAGCTTGTATTCAGTGCAAATGTAACATCAGAAGCAATAATCTACAGAATGGAGTTCCTCGGAATAGATATGTGCTGTGTGAATAGTCATTAGCTTTTTATGTGTTGTTTGATGTAATCCAGTTTTCGCTAAAACAACAACCACCTGAACAAACTGGTTCCTGTTTACTTCCTGTAGGCATTTCATGATTTATAGATATTGCTTATATCTCATTTATGGCCTACCATAGGATGGGTGCCAGAAAGAACTATATATGTGTATATTTTTCTACATAGCAAAACAACTTTTCTGTTGAAAGATTAACAAGCCAAGGTAACCATGTGTTGCAAAAAAAGCTGATCAGGTGCTATTTTAATGCTTGAAAAAACTTAATGATTAGCAAATGAAACAGTTTTCTGCACAGTTTGTGTTGTATTGTTTAATGAAACTGAAAGGAAAAAAATGGCTCACTTATGACTTAAAAGCATGATGAAGTCATCCAGAACTAGACAGTCTTCTAGAGACTATGGGCTGGAAAATGTAGCCTTTGTAGCTTCAATAAAAACAATGACAAGCTGGTGTTGGCCTAATTATCTTCACTAATAACTGGATCATTCGCAGCCATGCTATAAGATGTTTGTGGTGTGATTTCAGAGTTGATGTTGACAACATTTAATTATCAGATTGCTACCTCATCTTTTGCAGACCCATATTAAAGTACAAAAGTGTGTCTCTGAAGTGTTCCACTGGGTTTTCTCACGGCTTCACCTCAGTGTTTAAGCCCAAGGTGTATATATAGATAGGTATATTCAATTACATATGGTGTTTTGGGGGACATTCTGGAGTTGAAGCTGCACTTCTGGTCCTTCTCACGTCAGTCCTGGCAGCTCCCACAAACGTTGTGGTTGCTCCTTAGGGCAGGGATGTCCTCCCCAGGATGCAGAGGGTGGAAGTGGCAAGTGGCCAAGCTAAAGTAGATGGCATGGAAACAGGGCTTGGGAGCATGTTAGGGAAAGCTGAAATAGTCAGCCAGGAAACAGTCTAGCAGCAAAAAATCTGGTTAAAACATCAGCCTGGAATGATTCCTTACCTCACAAATATTTGAAATTACTTCCCATGAGGAGAGATCTGAGATATTTTGTGTTGTTTCTGATGAGAGGGGAGCTCTGCTTCTAGTTGAATAAACTATGTTTGCTTAGAGAGAAAGAAAAAAAAAAAAGACTTTCAAATCTAAAGCAGTAATTAAATGTGCAGCAATTGTGAGAGTATTCATACTGGTAAATGTTATTGGCATTTTCTTTCTGCTTTTTCCAGCGGAAACAAAATTATTAATACCCTATTGTTGCAGTAATGAGCTCTTGATAGACATAGAATTTATTTTTTCTTGCATTTGTTCAGCCCTGAATCCGTTTTCACCAGTAACAAATAGAGAACATTTTGTTTTAACACCACTGACAATGACAGAAAGAATCAAAACATGGAAACACCGTGAAATGCACGTCAAAGCTCTCCTGGAAACAAGGAATATGGGCCTGTTGCCACCTTCCAGTCACTGGAAGTGGCTGACCTGTGTAAGCTGTAGAAGCAGTAATTGAAAACCTGACCCAAACAATTAATGAGATAGAGACCAGCTTCTTAGATCTTTCCTTTCCTGCTCCAGGTAGTTGGTAAGACTACCAGCTGCTGCCATGGAGTTCCTGGGTCTGCTGCCCGTAGTGCTCTGGTATGTGAGCTGTTCTGCAAACACCTGTTACTCTTGTCCCATGAGCAATTAAAGGCTTGCTTATTGCTTTGCTTTAGGGTCAGCTGGATTTTTTGAATTTTCTAGAAACAGATCCTTTGGAACATTTAGGAAAGGACTCTAGAAATGTGGATAACTACTAAATTATATTGCTCAGCCTCTCTCCAGTTTACCTTGATTAAATGTCCTTAGGATGCACTGGGACAATTATATTAATTGATGGGGTTTTAAAAAGAGCTGAGTCAAAAATACTTTTCTGCTGGAGCACGCCTCATTGAGGAGCTAGAAAATTAGAGAAAATAATTTGATGGTTTTTTACACAAGTATATAGAAAATGAAAACGTTTCAAATAAAAATAATAAGATTCAGAAGTTTGATCCTGGCAGCACAAATCATACCTGGGTTGAAATAGCTCTTTATGTTTTGAAACCTACTTCATTTTATTGAGAAGCATGATTTGTAGGGATAAGTAATGCCTTTTATTAGATGGAATTATGCAGGTGGAAAAAAATAGAGTCTCATAGGCATGCAACCTTTTCTTTTAAAAATTCTAAAATAAAGTGAAAGAAGCATTATGCCAAAATCCAAACAAATTGTTTCCTTTCTTTTGGAAATAAGACATTCAAAATTATCTGAATTCTCATTTTTTTAACCCCATTACCTTGATTGCTGCTTTGGGATGGAAATAAGTTTTACCTGGAACATATGTTTTCAATTCAGTCAACCCAACAGATTAGGGACAAAAAAATTCCAGACACCAGATTTGGATCAAAATGAAACCCTTTGCCTGACTGCTGACCTGTCTGTCAGCAGAGCAGCCTCCTTGTGCTTCAATCCATTCATTAAGATGTTGGCAATTGTGATCAAATGATCCAAGAGAAAAGTGCAGCCCAAGAGTACTATTACCACAGCAGCTGTGCCCTCCTGGAGGTCTGTGGACAGTGTGATGTATGTGCCTTGGCTCAAATCACACCCTGACACCTTACCAGGTTGGTCACATCACTGCCTCCTTCATCCTGCTCTGGGGCAGGGCTTTCCACAGCTGCTTTGCAGTGTTTACACTGTCCTTTGAACACAATCCCCAAAGATGTATCTACACAGTCAGGAAAGTAGACAAGCAAATAAAAAAGAGTCTGTGAGTGCTTCTGCCTGCCTCTGCCCCAGGCCACTGAGTGTGCTGCATGCAGCACAGCTGAGACCTGCTGCTCCTGCTCCTCTCTGCTGGGAACAGCCTGTCTGGCAAGGGCTTCAAGCTGCTTCAGGAGATGGTACCCATACCACACAGAAATACAAAGTTCTTTGTGCGTAATTTGTCTCTGTGCCTGGCCTTGAAGTGAAGTGGGATGTGGAGGGTTTTTTGCACAAAGCAATGCAGTGTTTTCTTTTATAATTTTCTGTATGTTGCATGGGTTGATTTGGGGATTTTTTGGAATGTAAAAGTTCCAGGGAGGAAATTATTTCTCATTTGCACTATCTCTAAATAACAACTTCCTTAAAGAAAAAAAGCAAAAAAGCTTGGGCCTTTATTTCTCTGTGCATTGGAGATTTTCTGAACACACCTAGACATCACTACTTGGCTACTTCAAAGCTGTATTCATTGATTCTTCTTTCCTCTCTAGTCCAGGCTCTTTTAGGGAACCTTGGGAATAGCTGGGGCTCTAGAACAGCACTCAGAGCTACTTGCAAAGTGACTTGCTGACCATTCTTCCCTGCATGATCTCTCTCTAGAGTGCAGATCTTCCTGCTCTTCTAGGTACTTGTCCCTTGCTCTTCTGGAAAAAAAACAAAAAACCAAACCGAATAGCACAAACATGCCCCGACATGAAACCCTTTGGATTGAAGGCAATTTGAAAACATCTTTGCTCCATTACATCTTGGTTCCTTTGGGTGGTCCATCTCCTACTTACTGTGTTTCTTTCCATGTGCTTTGAAATTTTTCCCAAGATATGCCAGAATATGTCAGAAATAACTAGTGTCTTTAAAGTGATGTATAGGTTGGATGTGAGCAATGCAATGTTCAAGCTGTAGCCCATAGCTTTCCCCCAGAAGCAGATGGCAAAATATTGTGTGCAAAATGCACCATGAAAGCACAGCCAGGATCCTGCTCCCATAGGTCTGGTGGGCCTCCTTATTATCAGGGAAAATTGCTGAGGATGAGACTTTGATAGCTAAGTCACGGTGCTGGTGGAGATGCCTGTACACACGACTGTATGGAGTATCCTGTCATGTAGAGTTTCTATTACATTTTTATGCAGTCTGTAATGTTATTTCCATGTAAAAACTTCACTGCAAATTACTTCTGGCTGCCCTCTCTACTTCAGGGGAATCCATTAATGCCCTGCCTTACCCAGGGTATAAAACCGCAGTCAGGGCGTGGGCAGCTGCAAATTTGTTTGCTCTCGTTTTGATGAGCCCATAAGCCATGGAGACATGCAGCAAATATTGTTTGCCCAACCTAGTGGCTTAGAAACAGAAGGAAGCAGCACTACTGGGGAGAAGGGAGGAGAAACACTGATCAAACATACACTATTTCTGTGTAAAACAGAGAGGGACTGAGCTTGAAGATAAAGCGGGTACATGGAAGGATAGGAAATTGTAGCGCAATTTTGATGAATTGAAGCCATAGTGGTCCCTTCAGTGATTTCCACTTGAGACTCTACTCTTAGTTTGCCATATGGCTATAATATGAAGGAAGACAGATGCCACAGTTCTGGGTGCTATTATTTCTACTGCTTTGTGGAGATATGCAGCTTCTTGTTCTCTGAGGCAACTGGTGAGGGTAGCAGTCAGCAGGTTTTCCTGGAGCAGAACCAGTGCACTAATGGGCACAGCCAGAAAATGTCTCTATTCCCCTTCCAAGCTCCAAATCAGGAGACACTGGGGAGAACACAGGTGCATGACGTCCTCTCACCCATAACACATCAGAAATTTTAATGAGTAACCTAAGGTGCCTGCTATGTGATGAAGAGCAAAATACCAAAGAATATGCAATACCATAAAAGATCACACTCTTAATATGTTGGTTCTGTTTCAGTTTACTTACAAAGAATAAAACCGAAGGGATAGTGGAGACTGCTTGCCTGTACAGAGTATTTTGTGCCTAATTAATTTTATGTACAGACACGAGCTGCTTTATCCGCTAGATTAAGTATCAGTTCCAATGTAACATTTCTTGCTTGCAGTTTGGGGCACAGGGCACCATTTTATTTGCCATTTTAGATTGATTATTTGATTTTTTTTATACTTCAATAAAACTTCTGGCATAGTTGCTGTTTTCCCTTCTCACATAGTTGAGCAGACAACAATGTAAAGTTCTCAAACAAAAACCCTAAAGGTTTTACTGAGCTCCCAAAGACATGCAAAAGCAATGATCACAGTCAGACCTGTCAGCAGAAGTTGTTTTTTTCCAATGATCACTCTACCAGATAGAATTCTTGCTACATGACAAGTCAAAAGCAGCATTTCCCAAAGACTTGCTCTGTCTCCTCCAAGAAGCATCCTAGGAGAAGTGGAACAAGAAATGATTTCTACTTTGCCCCTGAAGGGATACTGCGGATTACCTGGATGGGATCACACAAAGCACAACCAGCCAAAAATGCTTCCTTCCTGTGGCCATCCTACAACTTCTGTGCCAATACCCTTGTGACCATGGACTAAACCCTGTCACTCTCAAAGCACTGAATAGCTCAATGACAGCTTTTTCTTAAGATTCAATACATGGAAACAAATGTGCATAAAGAAAACCTGATGTGCAGATCACACAGAGCAGCAGCAGAAGAGTTCAAAGAGGCTGGGACTGATGGGGGACTAGAAGATGGACTGCTGACATTCAAGCTCAGCAACAATCCTCTCAGAGGCATGCTAAAACCACTCTAAAAACTGATTAAGGAAAGAGCTTTGACATCAGTAGAGCTTAAGGGCTTGGGCTGAAACTGAGCTTCATATGCTCGTCTCTGAATTCAGAGTGATAGGGCAGTTTAGGAAGCAATGTGATCTTGAATATGCAGATACCTTATGATATGGACTTAACCTAAGAAAACCAGAAGAGCAGCAGAACTCCCACTGTGTACAAATTACCAGCTCTATATATGCCAGAGAATGACCTCCAGCTAGGATATAATAACCAGCTTTCATGAACAGCACTCATTATATTGTGTTCATTATAGAAGTGCAGCTACATGACAGTGCCATAGGCTATAATGTTCTCACTCAGAAGAGTTTCAGTTTTCTTCCAAGAGACAATGTTGCCCTTTGTGAGCTTATTTTGTGCATCCTGTGCTCATTTTTATTCGATAGGGTCTGATGTGGGGTATATTTTTGGTTTTTCTCTCCTAAAGCAAGAAAGCAACTGCACACAAAAAAAATCTCTCTTGATTTGGGAGACACAGAAAGGCACGGATTCAGCCAGTGTAAATCAGTGTGATAAATACTAGCTTAGGACTTCTGCCAGACCACTATAAATTTGCTGGATCAAAGTGTTTGTCAATAACCAAAAATATCTCACAGAAATGGCCTGCTGGCCCTCTGTTGACACAACAGAAGATATTGCTAAATCAGCAAGAAAACTTGGATTTGTTTGATGACTTAAAAAAGGTTTCCTCAGTTATTTGCTCAACTCTTCTTCCTGAGTACTACAGTGTGAGATAACTCAGGGAGCACAAAGATCTGGGTAGGGAGTAGGAGAAATACCCGTGGTTTTGTGGATAAACTACTGAATGGCATAGGCAGACCCAGACAGTCTGGCAGAATTTACCAGCTGTGAGTAATTGCACTTCATTTGGTCCAGCATGGCCAGGACGCCATAAAGATGCCTTCACATGCTGCTAGGCCTGTCCCAATACAAGTATGGATCTGTACCATACTCAAAGCTACATCTTAGGAAGTTCCCTCATCACCCCTTATTCAATGGATGCTAGTGATAAGGGGGAGCAGGATGCAACTCATCTAATCCTGCAATACCCAAAAAACCACTGAGAACCTTATCTCCCCCAGTGCCTACTTCCTTCTTATTAGCCATAAAGAAAGTGGAAACCAACAAACTCCAATAGTTTTGGTGTTTCTACAAAGATCTGAGACCTGACAGTCACTTTCTCTAAAGAGAGGCCAGCCTGGGTAGGTTCACAGCCTGAGTTTTCACAGAGGAATGGGGAAATGCACATGAGAGTCACACAGGAATCTGCTCCCAGAGAGACAAGACAAACAGGTTCCCACTCCAGGTGCAGTGGCTGTTATCTTTAAGCCCATGCATATAAGAGTATTTTGTGATATGTCATGCACTGAAGGTATAGAGAGCTCTTGAGGACTCTCTCTAGGGTACTAATGTTTTCCACACAGCCACAAAGGGTTGTCCGAGGCTGCCTCGAGGTCACACTCTTGCGAAATTGAAGGCAGAGTTCTCACCAAGTCCTGCCTTGAACATCACAGTAAGGAACAAATGCTTCTCACAGCCTTGGTAGAGAGGGCAGCTGAGTTAAATCTGAGGAACAGACTGATTTCCCCAGGCCAGCTCAGTGTAGTGGCACCTGCAGTCTTCACTCAGCCTGTCTTCTCTGCAGGGCTGCGCTGGGTCTGTCTGGGCTGGAGTTAACTTTCCCTGTGGCAGCGCTGCTGGCGCTGTGCTGAGTGTTCGTAGCTGGCATGGAGTTGATAACACACCAGTGTTTTGGCTGTTGCTGAGCAGTGCTCCCACAGCATCAAGGCTTTCTTTCAATTCCTCCCTCAAAGACTGATAGGCTGCACGTGAGCAAAAGCCTGTGCAGGGACACAGCCAGGACAGCAGACCAAGCTGACCAGAAGGATGTCCCATACCACAGGATGTCATGCTCAATAATAAGAGCTGACAGAAAGGGGCAGACTGGGGATATGTTAATAAGGCATTTGTCCTTTGCTGCCATACATAACCTTTACTTTCTTTCATGAAATTGCCTTTATCTTGAACTAAGAGTTTTTCAGCTTATTTTCTCACTCTGTCCTGTTGAAGAGAGGAGGTGATAGAGTAGTTGGGTGGGTACCTGAGAGCCAGCCAAGATCTATGCCCCCAGTGGCTGACACACAAGATGGTGTCAAGCAATGGTGCCATCTCTGCAATGCCACACATGAAACTAGGCTGTAAAACCTAAAGTGAGATGGTCAGGGGTAAGTGAACCCAGCAAAGAAACAAAATATCACTACACAGGAAGAAGAAAAGAGTAAGGAAGGCAGAATCACCTCTAACTCATCACTAGTAAAACCACTTTGTGGTCTCCTGGGTTATTCCTGATTGGGATGTTGCAAACAGTAAGCTAATAGAGACATCACACTGTTGTCTTTCCCTTGCCAGGAAGAGAACCCTTCTCTGCCTGCTTGGTGGTCCCACTGCCTGACTCCAGGACCTAGTCCCAGATCAGATTTCTCTGTTCTGCCTCATGCTAGTAGTCCTTGCCAAAGGATCCCAGCAACAGTTGTACAAACTTTGGGGAAAGATGGGAAGACCGGAGAAATTACCTCACATTCCCTGAGTAATATCAATCCTCTCTTTCAGTCCCAGTTTCCAGCTAAACACTTTTTTGCCTGTCTCTACTTTTATTTAAAGCCTATGGTCACAATGCAAGTCAGTTTTTCTGATTAGGCTCTCCGTCTGCCCATGTGATTCATACTAATAACCTCTGAACCTCCTGGCCAAAGGTATTGACAGATGTCAGTGCTGTGGAGTTCTATCACTTTATGAAAACAAATTCACCCTGTCAATACTTTCAGAGAGAAAAACTGTCATGAGGTTAACCTTAATGTATAAATGCTTCAAAAAACTCAGCTAGGGCACTGCTAGGTTGTCGTTTCACTCAAATCATCTCCATCTTTGTTTGCAGCATGTTTGGGTAGGCTTGTGTCTCTCCCAATGAGCTAAGAACTTGCTTGTGCAAGTAACCCTGTGAAAATATTAGGAAACCTTCATAATGGCAACCTCCTGGAGAAAGGATACCCCAGAGATACCCCATACTCTTCACAGCTGATGCCAGACAAGTAGAGGTTTATATTATAATTTCTGGATGGAATTTATATTATTTTATATATAATATAAATAAATTATTATTTATAGTATAAATAAATAATATGTATAAAGTATATTATAATTTCTGGCTACCCCCTCTCCTTCACAAAGGAGCCTTTTATTTACAGACTAGATGCAACAGCAGCATATGCCATTAGGATTCATGGTTAGATGATAAAAGATGAATTTAAAAATCACTGCCAAAATTCCTGAGCTCTGCCTACCCTAAATTTGCCATGATGGTTGTTGGAGCAGTACCTGCCCTAGTGAAAAAACATCAGTAGGGGATTCACTAATAAGTTCAAGCACCCAGAAAGGTGTGGGAGGATGTGCTTGCTGCAGATATCTCCTGTCCCCAGGGAGAAACATACCAAATGTATTTTAGGAAAAGTCTTTCCATGCATTAATTAGAGCAACACTGAGTCACCCGTCTCATTACACTGCTGATAGAGATCAGCAAATACTTCCTCCACAAGTTTATGACATCTTCCAGGGGCTGCAAGTAACAGTGCAAAGATACATATATATATGTATATATATATATATATATATCACCTCTTTTAACTGAGAACTTGTGTGAACTGTCTTCTGATGGATCTGGATGTTTGCTAGCAGCTTCTGCAGGGTTAAACATGGAGGCTGGATCCTCTTCCCTTTATCCAGAACAGACATTTGGGAGTTGGACACTTGATACGCTCCCCATCTGGCTTGACGACCCAAGAATCCAAGTGTGGTGGGACACCAGATTGGTAATGTCCAATGCCTGTAGATTGTTTCAAGACAGTGACACAGGCAAGGAGTCCTGCTCTGCTCCCTGTCCATCCTCATCTAACATCTTGCTCTGTAACCCATACAGTATGAAGCAACAGGTCAAGTCTGAAAATGGCATTTCTGTGCAGTAGAAACTGTTCTGGACAGGAGAAGGAAAAAAAAAAAAAAAAAAAAAAAAAAAGGCCAACACCAACAACCCCTCAGCACTCTTTAAGGGACAGTGTTTCTCCAGAATTAAATTCTGGGAGATGTGAAATCACAGTTCTCTGTGTCTCAGACTTTACTGATGAAATTAATCCCACCAAATCTTCTAGGCTGGCCAGAGGGTGAGAATACTCCTTCTTCACACCTTCTCTTGCTGCTGGAAGGGAAGGAGAGCAAAGAAAGGAGAGTCACTGTCCCTTCTTTAATCCTAGTCTGTGTGCAGTTCCCTTAGCTGAAATGTTCATGACAGTTTTGCTGTCCTCTTGTGACTGCTGGTAGATTTTAAAACAGCTTTTCCTGGTGAAACATCAGAATGTCTTGGAAAAACTGATCTTTTTCAAAGGAAAAAAATAGTCTGGCCATTTCCATTAGAAGTTTCTGAACCACCACCACCAAAAAAAAATCAAAAAACAAAAAAACCCAAAACAAACCTTGAGTCAGCAATTTCATTTATATTACTATATGTTTAAAATGAGATTTCCATCATCTTAACTTATAAAATGTGCAATGTCCTATTAAGTAGGAACTGAGGACCATGTCATAGTTCATTTAAGATTTGTTTTAGTATTTTAGGAATCATGAAGTGGGCAGTGTGAAAAAGAAGTGTATTTTCATAATAGACAATACTGTGCACAGAGAAATGACAGCACGTGCTGTGTGTCCCCCAGCCTTTTTTTTCTTCTTATAAGTAGAAGCACAAGCTAGAGAGCATAACTTTACATTTCAGAGCACCCCAAAACTCCCTTTGGTAGACAACTTATTCATACTGGAGGAAAAGCACTTTGCCAGGTTAAAAATTAATTAAAAATGCCTAGTGCAACTCCAGAAATCACACACTGAACCCCTGTGATACATTTTTAATGAAAAAAGGCTCCTGAAGTTCATGAAATGCTATAGGTTTATACCTTCCAAATAATTCAAAACAACATCTCCAGAACTACCAGTGATCTAATCTCCCAAATTGAAAATTATGGGGAATAACATAAATAAGGCATTTGACATGCAGTAAATGCTCACAGATATTGTTCAAAAAAGGGGGAATGAAAATTACCGGTAATTAGAAAGACTGAAAGGGAATATGTCATTTGATATAAATCAGAAATGACAGTTCACAAATAATTCAGTGTTTCCATTATTACACTTTAAGGGTTTTGTAGGGCGTACAGAACTGCTTGCTACCAAACAGTTCCATCCAAAAGGCAGTTATTTGGGATAGCAGGTGTGGAGTTTCTGTATCGATTTGGTACAGGATGACAGCAGCTATTTTGATGCAATAAAACATCTGTAGAGTGACTTGTGATCCAAATTGACTGTATTTTTGATGGTTGTCTTGAGAGACCTTGGAGGTACCTGGATTTTAAGGATTCACCGTGCTCACCGCTCTCTCAAGTGTGTCTGATACAAGAAGTTGTGTACTCAGAATTACTAATGAAGCTTTGAAGATTTGGAATAGAAATGTGCATATTAATCCTTAAAAGGGAACGATTTTCAAGTCTGCCATTGCTGCCTCCTTCTAGAAAAACATCTGTTTCTCATCCTTAAAATCATGTCATGTTTTTTTCATAATTCGTGTTCTTTGAAAAAGTAAATTAAGAACTTAGATCCCGATGTCAATGGTGGGATAGAGGTATTTTTTGAGGCATCTTTTTAAAATTTGAATCCTGGTTTTGTCTGTGCAACCATGAAAGCAATGAACATCTACAGGAATGAATGGTCCCATTGAACTCCAGAGGGATTCCTTCCATGAAACCCTGCTGCCCAGCACATGCAAAGGATACACAAATGAGGCTTTACCACAGGGGAAGACAAATATTTTTAAAACATGGCCAAGATGCCAAGATTTGAGAGTTACCTGCTGGCTGTGGATAACTTACTGGCATCACACCCAATATAGTAATGGTGTGGCTTGTTAAACAGGGTTTTGCAGCATCTGTTAGGGTTGCCCCTACACATTCCTGGGCAAAACAGAGGAATAAGAGGGGACTGAATGTATTGTTTCCTTAGACAGCTGTATTGCAACCAGCTGTCCTATTTTTGCTGCCCATGCAGTTTTATCTGTCAGTCTTATACCCTAGCTAAAAACTGACAATCTAAAGTGGAGAATCCGGAATGCTTGGGAATACCTGTCTGCATATGTGGCGTTTCCCTTTCCTTTTGTGTATATTCTTCCCTTTAAAATGTTAATAGTATCCAGTTGAAGTCATATCTTAGAGACAACTTCATACTTGTCATTGGTATTGTTATGGAAGTCCAGGTTTTGTAGCAATTTTAGGTTCTCCTGTGTAAAAGGTAACCTTATCCGGCATTTAATCTAAAATCAAACTCGTTATGAACCATTATAAATCTTGGGAGTGAGACAGAGGGAAATAGATACATATACACACTGGTTTGTAGCATGTGACTGTGGGTTGCAGTCAGGCTGGTGGAACATCCTATTCTGTAGGTGAGGCCATGCAATTTAACCCATGAAATGGCTAAGATAAAAATGAAAGAGAAAAGGAAAAAGAGAAAAAAAAAAAAAAAAGAAAAAACTAAAAAGAAAGGGGAAAAAAATGAAGAAATATGAAAGAAAAAAATAGGATGAAAATATCAAGCACTTTCTTTCTCAGAAGTAGGAGAGAGGAAACTGTTAGGTAAAATTTCACCTTTTCCTGTAGCAGATTCAGCCTCGCTGAAGATGGTGTGACTGTGCACAGTGTGTGCATTAAGAGCAAAATGTGCCATGAAGTTGGTGCCGTGGAAATCTAGGCATAAGGGAGAGGTAAAAGAAGGGAAGGGAAGGAAACACAGAGACACAATTCCCTCCCCTCTCTAGGTAACAATTTTTAAAGTTTCTTTCAAAGAATAATGCAAAGAAGAAAACCACCCTAAATCTTCTGAAAAGGGGCAAAAGAGCAAGACTCAGCTTTTTCTGCAAGGGGATTAGAAGACCACCTCCAAGCAGGCAGAGCTGTTTGTTTTTGGCCTCCCACAGAGTGTGAAGGAACTTCTGGGCACTGCCAGGGCTGCCAGCTCCAGGGCACAAGCAAAGCCCACCCTACCTGGCCTGTCCATCCATGCCTGCTCCCACCAAGGATCGGACAACCTTCCCTCCAACCTCACAATAAATCCCAGGCAGAGCTAAGCTTTCCCCCATGGCAAGCAGGGGGTATATAAATTCCAAAGATCTCAGCTGGCTCTGCTGTGTGTTTATGCCAGTTGGAGATCATTTCTCCATTGCTCATAAAGAAGCTTCCTGATCCAGAAATATTCAAGTTTATAACTTCTTGAAATCGCCCTCCCCCAGTAGAAATATGGCATTTTAAAAACCATTTCCTTTATCCGGAGACCTCTGTGGGTTTTGAAAACATACCATGGATTTAAAATATTTCTTTTAATGGTTAGTGTTTTTTACCGAAACAAAAGTCAATTTTTACAAAACCACAAATGTCTGTGGTCACTCAGGCTTGCTAATACTTTCCACAAACATCTCAGACACTAGTTAAAAGAAAGGAATTTGTTTTAAATCCTGGCACCTGAAAACAGCTGCTGGGAGTTTTTGATATTTTTCATTAATCGCTTGGGGGAAAAAATAGGATGTGCTCTTTTAGAGTATTTCTTAAAGGTTCCATCAGCCTACCAAGTGATAACAGATTAATAATTGCAGAAAATTCAGTGCAAATTGATACTTAGGCAAAATTGAATTAGCTCAAAATGTCACCTCCTAGGGTCAGATATTAGCCAAATATATTGTTTATGTAATCTGCTCAGGACAATGAATAAATGCTTGTTGTTTTGCTGATAAACCAGTGTCATTTCTAGGATGAAAAAGCAGAAATCTTCACGTGGAATGGGGTGGGTTGTGCAATAAGGGGTGCTGGCACAGCCTGGCTCAGCTGAACAGGGGCTGCACAGGCGAGAGGACAGTGAGCAGCGGTACAGGTACTGAGGGATGTGTGGTGGTAGCAAAAGGTTTAACCTCAGGGCCTGTGCTGAAGCCCACATGGCTTCTTCTCTGCCCCAGCTGCTTTGGGGAGCAGGAAAATGCACCTCCCAAGAAAAGCAGGAGGACTCACCACAGGTGATTGGCTCTGAACTGTAAATCCTGGGAACACTGTGATGCTCTGTTGCTTCAGCTTGAGCGTTAGCCTGGAAATTCAAGTGATTTATGGCAGCTTCCTGCACAAGGCAGGGACTGGAGTCTGAGGAGCCCATCTCTGAAGGAAACAAAGCTGCCCAGGGATGCTGACTTGTTCGGAGCAGATGTTCATAATGCTCTCTCACAGCATTACCAATCCAAAAGCTTTTCTTGACACATCATGTGGTCTTAACAACATTTTTACTCTGTGTTATTCCTTCCTGGAAAATTGAGCTGTAAAAGCCTCTTTTGTTGTAACCAGCTGCCCTGATTTATCACTGCAGGGAGAGCCCTTTGAGACAGACCAACACATGAACTGGGCAGATGTGAAGGTCCCAAATTGGTACCTGATGCCACCACAGCTGGGTTGCATCTGCCTCTGCCAAAATCTGTTGTCTACAGTACACAAAAAAGGGCTAGGTCAGATAGGGTAGAGTGAGGCTTGATTTGACATTGTAGTAACATCTCTGGAAGGGCTGAGAGGGTGCTTTGCCTCCGAAATTTGTGATTCCTGTTGAAGAAACGTGTTACTCCCTTCACTACACGTGCAATCAATTTTCGTGCTTCTATTTCCAGCAGGCAGCTCCCTGCTGTCAGCACAGCACTGCTGAGCACACAGAGCTGGCCACACTGCAGAACCAGCACTGCAAACTCTGTGACTCAGCAGAGAAGCCAAGGCCTGACTGGTCATGAAAATTGAATTGCTCCATCATCCCTGAAGCATGGAGGTGTCCCTCAAAGGCATAGTATGGGGAAGCTCTCTGCCTCTGGGAATCTCGGGCTGTTACCTATTCATAAAGGCACCTTTTTTAAATTTTTTTTCTTTAGTAAAAGTACAAAGCAGCATATGCATCTCTACAGTCTGAATCACAGAACCACAGAAGGGCTGAGGTTGCAGGGGACTTCAGTAGGTCATCCAGTCCAAAACTCCTACTCAAGCAGGGCCACCTAGAGCCAGTTGCTCAGGACCATATCCAGATGGCTTTTTAATATCTCCAAGGAGAGAAACTCCACAACCTGCCTGGGCAATCTGTGCCAGCATTCAGTCAGCCTTGCAGTAACACAGTGTATCCTGATGTTCAGAGGGAACCTCCTCTGGTCTCGGCAATGGGCATTATGGAGAAGAATCTGGTTCCATCTACTTTGTACCCTCCTTTCAGGTATTTATATACTTTGGTAAGATCCCACTGAACCTTCTCTTCTCCAGGCTGAGCAGTCTCAGCTCTCTCAGCCATCTCCTATATCAGAAATACTTCATTGCCTTAAACATCTTCATGGCCTTTTGTTGGACTCTCTCCAATATGTCCAGGATGCAACATTTTAGATGTGTCTCACCAGAGCTGAGTAGAAGAGAAGGATCACCTTCCTCATCCTGCTGACAGTACTCTGCCTGATGTAGCCCAGGACAACACTGGCCTTTGCTTCAAGTTCACGTTGCTGGCTCATGTTCGACTAGGTGCCCACCAGGACCTCCCTGTACTGCACAAGTGATTTCCATCTGTGATTTCCATGGTGTTTCCCACCATTCATTTGTGCATGAGTTTGTTCCTCCCCAGATACAATAATCTGTGCTTCCTTTTGTAAAACAATTTGTCCCATCTTTTAGAAATAAGTCTACTAAGTGATTTTCAAATAGAGAAGGAACTCAACAAGAGGCGCAGTGAAATGCCAAAATATAGGAATAAATGGAGCATCCCTGAGGACAGGAGAATTGCGTAAGGGGAGAGTGAGCACACAGGAAAGAGGGGTTGTTTCCCTTTCCCTGCCCTGCCTGAGTCCTGTCCGGTCTGCTGGGTTACGGCTGCAGCCAGACCACATACTCATAATAAGTGAATGACACGAGGTTTTCTCCATGCCAAAAGACTTGAACATAACAAAAGTTGTTGAGCACCCTTTCACTACTTGCTGGGATTTGCAGCCAGCATGCCAAACTCCAGAAAGTGCAGGGCATGTGTGCCTCTATGTGTGGGAGACATAAGCAGATGGAAAAATCCAGGGAGAGACATGATTTCTGTCATGGCTATTTCTGCTCAGGAGAGTCCCCCTTGGAGCTCATCTTGGAATAATTGTGATAGTACAACTTTCCTGACAGAAAAGACATTGCTTTTCCAAATAAAATATTTCACAAGTGGTTATCAGTTTAGCAGACTACCAATATTGAAAGCATTTTTAATGAGAGGAAAATTAAAACAATTTTCAACTTTCCAGTACTTATTCATTCTGTGTTGAAGGATTAGATGTATTTATATCATATTTTATTGTGCTGTGCATGTGTTAGAGCAATACCGCAGTAATCTGAACTAGCAGCCCTTTGCTTTATCTTGCTTAAGGTCCTGCATCTTCTGGGAGTAGAAATGTCATTTTAGTCCAGTCCAGAACATTTCCCATTAGTCTCGGTACATTCTCTGGGAGTGTTAAATGGAGCCAAGGGAGAGAGAGGAAGAAGAACACAGAGCCAGTTATAAATATAGGACATTCAGTTTTCTTCAACTGCAAACTTTTACAATAAATGATGTCTTCTGAGTCTGGTGTGGTTTATATTTGACACTTATATTGTCAGTAAGAGGAACTCAGGCAGTTTCCGCAGGGAATTCCTCTGCTTTTATTAAGACTAAAAGGAATTAATTATAACTATGTTTAATTGCCTACTGTCTTGACATAACCTTTAGAGAAGAGTGAGGGTTCCTCTTGCTTTCTAAAAGGAAAGCAGCCCCAGAGACCCTACTACCACATGTACCCTCATCTGTAGAGGTGCACTGAAAAATTAGGTTGAATTTTTTAGTGTCAGGTTATGCTATGAAGAAGTTGAAAGCTGAAGAATAATGAGGCTTTGGGAGAGCATACTGTATCTCGGTTCATGGATCTGAAGGGCTAAAGAGATCTGAGCCTCTTCACAAAGGGCAAATTCTGCCTGACCAATCTATTGACCTGCTATGATGAAGTGACTGCAACAGTTGACAGGGGAAGACTGACTGATGTCTACCTAGACTTCTTTAAGGCCTTTGACACAGTCCCCTAAGACATCCGTATCTCCAAACTGGAGAGACATGGATTTGATGTGGGTAAGGAATTGGCTATATGGATGTAGCCAGAGTTGTGGTCAATGGTTCTCTGTCCAGGTGAAGGTCAGTCATGAGTGGTGTCCCTCAGGGCTCTATCCTGGAACCAGTGCTCTTTAATATCTACATCAATGCCACAAGGGAGATAGAGTACACCCTCAGCAAGTTTGCAGTGTGGGCAGCACATCAAGGTAAGTGCTTCTGTTCCTGTATACTGCTTTGGTGAGACCCTCCTCTGGACCTTCTTCAACAGTTCCTCAGCACAAGAAAGACATGCACCTGCTAGAGCAGGTCCAGAGGAGGGTTGGAGCATCTCTCCTATGAAGACAAGATGAGAGAGTTGGGGTTATTTAGCCTGGAGAAGACAAGACTCTAGGGAGACCTTATGGCAGCCTTTCAGTGCCTAAAGGAAGCTTACAAAAAAGATGGAGGGAAACTCTTTACATTGGCAGATAGTGATAGGACAAGGGGAAACAGTTTTAAATGAAAAGAGGAGAGATATAAATTAGACAGCAGGAAGAAATTGCTTACTGTGAGGGTGGAGACACTGGACCAGGCTGTCCAGAGAAGTGGGCATTCCTGGAAGTATTTAAAGCCAGCCTGGAGGGGACTCTGAGCAACCTGGTGTAGTGGAGAATGCTCCTGCCCATAGCAGTGGGATTGGCAGCAGATGATCTTTAAGGTTCCCTTTCAACCTAAACCAATCTATGATTCCTGCTGAGTAGGCAGATGAGTCTCACCTGGACAGGCAGAGGGCCCAGGGATGTCTGAGAGACGTGGAGCAGTTGTAATTTCATAATTTTTTCTCCAATCTAATAGGTGCATCACCTCAGTGACTTTACATAAATGTTTTACCTCTTGTTCTCCTTTGAAGACTTTTCTTCAGAGCTCCCTGTCTCTGCACAACCTTCAAAAATACCTATTTTCTAGGACATGTGCTGCTCAGGAAGGCTTTTTGCCATGTCCAGATCATCTTCTGCAGCATGTACCTTTCAGCTGAGTGCCTTTCCTGAGAGCCAGGTAGACTAAAACCCCCTTTGGATGTTTCACTTTCCTCCTGATGATGCAGGTATGGAAGGAAGTAGGTTGCTCCCACCCACAACTCACAGGTCCAGGAGAGAATAGGTTAAAACAACCTGAAGCCATAGATCAGATAAAGAGAACTGCAGTAGTTAGATGGATACCTCTGGTGACAGCTTAAACGACCCAGAATTAAGTCTCTAGAGGCAAGTGAAGTGTCTGCTATCACAAGTGAGAACATCTAAGTCTTGAGATGTCTCTGATCAAATCCCAGTCTCTGATTCCTGCATGGAGAGGTCAATTGTGTTTCAAGCCACTAGAGAAGCCACATCAGCAGAAAGTCATCTGCACTGGGGGAGGCTGGGAACATTGAATAAGGGAAGGGCAGTAATGGGGATTGTGCAGAACACAAAATTCATCAAGGGTGATGGAAAATCAAAGACTAAGTGAGAAGACAGAGGAAGGAGGACAGCAAACCAGGGCAAGAGACAAAAGGCAGACTGAGAGAAAATGAGCGGAGACTGAGACAGAGAGAAACTGGGGCAGGAGATACAGGTAGGGAAATGAATTGGAAAAAGATTATGAAAGAGTGTTGCATAAAAAGGAGATGGAGAAAGGAGCAGGACACAGTAGACCAGAGAGCAAAACAAACAGGACTTTCAGAACAGCAAGTGTATCCGTAGAAATAACGTGTAAGTAGGAAGGGGTATAGACCCTTACATCTCCCCAAGCTAAATCAATATAAAGATATGTGCTCCCCAGGAGAAGTCCATCACCAGCAAGTAGATATCTGGGACCAAATCATTACATGTGCTTCTCTTGTGCTACAGAAGAGGCACTGACTCTCCTGGGAGCAAAGCAATTTCTGCTTGAGAGCACATGTTTCAACCTCATATTTGTAAGTATCTGACAGGAAAGGACAGAAAGAAATTAAAGAGCCCCTTTGCCCTCAGCAGAAACTTAGAGACAGTGTTTCCTCTCTATGGGCTTAGTTTCCTTCTAGCTTTTCCACACAGCTGGCATCATAGTGGCAGCAGAACGAATAAAGTTGATTGAACCCACTGCTGTTCTGTGTCAGAGATGGTTTAAGGTCTTGCAGTCATTTTACTCTGAGAAGTTAGGAGGTGAATTACTTCAGGATGGGCTTCCTTTTGAGCTTCGGTAGTTAGAATTTTAGTAAAAACCTGTCTCCCTATTACTTATGCTATTTCTGTTCCTTCTTATAAGCACACACTTGACATCTTGCAACTCCCCTTTCTTTGTAGTCCTCGTAAGAACATTGAAGTAGAGACCTCCCTGTCTGTCTATGGTGGCACTTCTCCCATTCTGCCATGCTCCTGTAAAAGATATCACATCCCAAAACTTGTTTCTCTATATACAACAAATCTCACATGTCAGCCAAGTATGCCAAGCTCCTCCCTCCATTTCCTGTTGGCTTTATGCCTTTTTACTCCTCCTCTCTTTGAACTTTGCAGCCAGTTACAGGAATCAAGTCATGACTGGTACCCTACAACTTGGATACAAAAGTATGGCAGATCTATCCTCTTCCCTGTGCTGCCCATCTCTGTGACTTGAGGCAAAGCATATCACTGCAGCAGAAGCCAAGAAACATCCTCCACTGTTAATTATCTGCTTAGTACTGTCCAGTACCAAGTAGTAGAGCAATGATGTCTACTCACTACTTAGTTCAGAGTCTCTCATACCCGTTCTTTTTCAGGTGATCTAAAAACCTAGTCTTCTTCATCCTAAATTCATTCCCTTCATCCCAAGACTGCAGTAGCAACTTGAGACACACATTTCCCAGCAAAAGTAATTCCTCAGCCTTATTATCCTCTTTCACACTGCATTGCTGTAGTCCAGAAATCCACCTGGCTGCTGTCTACAGATATCACCCAATGGGGTATATCCTATAGAAAAAATGTCAGGCTGTCATTTCAGTCTAGCTGAGGAATTAATTAAAAGTTGGATGACAGCTGTGAGTAGCAAAGACCACTGCTCAAAACTCCACCTGCAGAAAGTTCCCCAGAAGGCAAAGGCACAGTAAATGTAGGATGCATAAACATATTGCAGAAAAATATATTCTTTGGTCCCAAATACTACTATCTAGAAAGATAGCATAGTGCAGTTACAAAAGAGGTAATTACAGAAAGAAAAATGGGACAACAGGGAGCTGCTGCTTTCCAATTCACTGCCCAATATCAGTTTAAACAGCCAAGCAGAACTGCCTACCTGCATAAACACCTTGGCCATTAAGTTTTAGTTCTTTGACCCTCCTCTCTTGTTTGCTGAATCTAGTTGCAGATACAGACAATTTCTCAGGCATTTTTTTCTCACCATCTGTATAATTATTCAGTCTCCCAGGTGTGTAAATACCAGGTATCATATGCATAAATATATCTAGTGTTGTAATTATTATAATAATTAAATATATTCTCTTCACTATTCCTATCTTTTTTCTTTTCTTTGAAGGGATTGACTTATAAAACATTTTGAGATTTAAATTTACAATCAGATTAGATTCAGGTGTTTCAAGTTGAAAAGTCAAATACATTGCAGATTCTGTCCTACCATCTCTCTACAACTACAGTTATGAGGAGTGTTTATGCATGGACAGGAACATCTATGCATCCTGGACATACAAAGACAATAGAAATTGTTAAATTAAATCACAAAATATGTAACTAAGGAACTGACCATTATATTTAGAACAAACAGCCAACCAACCACTCCTGCCCTACCCCATCTCCCCACTAAAGGCAAACCAACAACAGCCACACCAAGAATCAAAATAAAATTAAAAAAAAAAAAACAAAACCAAAACCAACCAACCAACCAAACAAAAAACTTACTAAAAGATGTGCAGATCCTAAATAGAATTCTTACCTTTTGCTGCCAGTTCAGACTAGTTGTGTAGCAGTAACCAGTGCATCCAGCTTGCTGCAGCCCACACCACTACACCCATTTTCTAGGTGAGGACACTGAAGAATACATAAGATTTATAGTGCTTTGAAACCACACACAGGAGACTTTTCATTACCCAGGCCCCAAAGGAGATATAATTGGTTTCAGAATTTATGTGCAATAAATCCTTCTGCTTGGTTATTTGTTAATAAGTTCTGTTGATAATACTTTGTAGCGTCTTCAGTGCCTCCTCTGTGCGTTGTCACAATGGAAGTCCAAGTTTTGTGTTGGACTGTTGGGTCATCAGTAACCCTGCAAATTTAGGTACAGGAAGAATAATATCTCATGCTGAGGCAAGAGGTCAGGGGAGGTCAGAAATAGTCCTTCATCTCTTCACCTTGCTTCTGTGCTGGGGACTGTACAGATGGCGAGGCAAAGGTGTTTCTTATTTTTGGAAAGTTTGTGAGTAGGCAGTGTTAGAAACATCCAGGTGTAAGAGGAATGGCTGGATGTTCTGATTTGCCAGTATTTCTACTGACTAACAAAGTAGATCTGTGAAGCAAGTCACATTTTTGTCCCCCCTGTTTCTCTTCCACTATTTGTTTTTAACCATTTCCACACAGAGCATCTCCATGCATTGCTGTAGACTGTGGAAGGTCTCAGTCATGGGACTTTCAATGGCATAGGTTTTGAACAGCAGGCTTGCCCATGGATACAAGAGTTGGGAATTAAATCAGTCCCTCATCATTTATTGTACACAAAGTCTTTCTAATCAGCTTTGCATTCCAGTTGCAGAGATATTTGGCCATTTAACTTGGGCAGCTAATGATGGTGTTGGGCACTGCAGCTCAGATGAGCTTATCAAGGAACTTGCTAATGCACTGAGGATGGTCTGTTACAGTGGGAATATCATTGTTCTTGTATGCATTTTCAGAACGTTAATGAGAGCACCTGGATTCAGCATATATCACATTTGATGTCTTCATCTGTGTCTGTGCAATTGCCATCCATTGATCCAAAAATGTAATAGTTTCACCTCATCACAGCATTACTGGATCACATCATCCACATCTGGATAGACAGTGAAAATCCATGGACCATCAACAACAAATTGCATTCCCTTGAATGTATCGCAAAGGGGATTGTGTGTCATATGTGTTAGCATTAGCTGTTGAAGAATGGTGGAAAGGAAGGAAGGACCCGTCAAACTTGCAGACCTACACCTGAAGACTGTGCTGCAATTCAGTGGCACCTTGATAGGCTGGAAAAGTGGGCAGAGAAAAACCTTATGAGGTCCAGCAAGGCCAAGTATAGGGTATTGCACCTGGGGAGGAATAACCCCAAGTGCCAGTACAGGCTGGGGGCTGACCTGCTGGAGACCAGCTCTGCTGAGAAGGACCTGGAATTCTTGGCGGGTGACAAACTGACCATGAGCCAGCAGAGTGCCCTGGGGGCCAGGAGGGACAACGGTATCTTGGGGTGCACTGGGGTCTTGCTTTGGTAAAGAAGTTGAATGCTAAAAAATAAACCTCAAGGGTTTAGTCAAACCCAAAACAGAGGAATGTTCTCCAGACAGTTGTCAAATCCTGGTCCTCTTTCACATCCACAGCAGCAAGGGAATTTCCAAGTGCTATAACCGGCACCCTGAACCACATCAGTACCTTCAGCACCTGTACCAAGCAGATCTGCAGCAAGGTGAAGCTTAAGCCTCTGTCTAATGAGCCGCAAGAGCAGAGTGCTCCATTTCCTTCAGCCATAATCCAATTTCCACGTACAGAATAATCCACTCTGCTTTCAGACAGGAACTTCATCCATCAAGGGTGAGCAAAGGAAGCAGATTATCACCTTACTGAAAGAAACAACCTATTGTTCACTAAATAAGCCCTCATCTACAAATTACCCCAGCTGTTGGCTGGTAAGAGAGAATGACTCTGTCACTGTTGCTGACCTTTAATGCATGTCTATATTCCCACTCTACTGTGATGCCACTGTCACCTATTTCCTAGACACCCTTTTAATCTTATTGTCAGGAAGAAGCTTGATCACAAACCCCTAAAATAGATTGTCTCCTCACTCAACAGAACTTAGGATTTTACTTTATCTAGTTTTGCTCAGGACACCTCTCAGAACTTTGTTTATGTATTGACTAAGAAGCTCAGAGAACCCACAGGCATCTGAGGTTAAAGATGGAGTGAGTCAATGCTCTCAACTTACAAGCTTATTTTATCCACCTGCTGTTCCCATGGTGCAAACAGCAAGAACACCAGATTTCTGTGTGTCCTGAAGTTTACTACTGCCATGGCATTTAATTTGTACTGAGCATCAATAGATTACTTATAATAAGACAGAGTCACTCATATATCCTCATTTTGCTGAACAGGATATGTCACTAGGATGTGGGGAGTGATCCAGGATCTTCCTTTTTAAAGAATGACAGTGTTTTGTAACTGCAAAGAACTGTCTCCAAGAGGCTTTGCTACAATTTTCATAGCAATTAAGACAAGGGACTGTACTGCAATTTTTTTCTTGGCAACAAACATGAACACATTTGTGGGGTGTACTTCAAGGCATCCAGGGAGAACTACCCCTAGAAATTCAGACTTAGTTTCTAGTGATATGGATGTATACAATGGTTTTTAAATCCATCACATTCCTTCCCCTTTGTATCTAACAACACAAGTGCAAGAAACAGGTCACCAAACTTTGATTAAAAGAGAGCGTAATATACAGTAAACTTGGTTTGGAGAGCTTCAGTATGAAAGTCTGTCACACAATTGTTTCCTTCATCACGGCTCATGTTTCCCTGGGATCAGAAGGTATTTTCAAACCATGAATCTATGTCCTTCCAATGAAGAGAAATATTCATAAACTTGGTTTGGACTCTGTTGATACATTGTATGAAATCTAGAAATATTGAAAGAAACCATAAGTTCTAGACAGGATGGCTGGAGATACACTGAATCATGAAGAGATATACAGAGATACCAGCTGCACAGATGTATACCTACAGATATTCTTCCCCCACAAAGCTCATTACTTCAGTATTAAAGCATGCATTTGATTAGCACTAATTCAAAGACCTGGAAGGTCTTTGAAGGAAGTGGGGAAGAGGATTGGAGATTTATGCTGGGGGACATGGGGGGAGCCAGCAACAATCATCTACTTCTCATGTCATGCCAACAGGAAGATCATGTTCAGTGTGAATCTACTATAGTTTGCATTTTATATTAGTGAAATTACATCATGGTTGGAGTAACTTCACCTTGTCCTGATCCAGTGTTGGTATGAGCAGTGTGGCACACCAACCTAAATAACAAGTGAGGAATTTTCCCTGCAGTCCACATGCCCTTTTTTTTTTTTTTTTTTCCTCTTTTTTTTTTAATTTTTCACACAAAGCAGTGGTGGAAGAAACCCTGGCAAGAATTGTAAGTGAAAGATTAGATTTAATTGAACGACATTTTGCTTCTCAAAAATCACACAGATGGAGCTGCCCGTTTTTAAGGAAAGCTAAAGGTCATGCACTGCTTAGGCAGAAGTGAAATTTGTCCATCCTGCTAAATCTGAAAATAAACTGTTAAGTATGTAATAAAACTGGACTTAGGAATAAAAGCATTTTGAATATTTTGAAATGCTTCTGTATGAGCCATGTGGGACACATGTACCTAATGAAGGAAACAGATTTTGCATAGTGATTAAAAACATGAGCATGAACACTGTAAGTCTGCAAGATGGAAATCACATTGCTGTCCCAAGTCCATTTGTAAGCTAGGGCAGTGATTTCACTGCCCCTGATTTGAGATGTCCCACCACCAGAGAAGCAGCAGCAGTATCTGTAACCTTTGAGCAGTGGGTATATATAATCAAATCACTGAAACTGATAAGGATTATAGGACCTCATCCATTGACTTCAGAGGGCTTAACAAAACCCTCTTCAGGTTGTGTATGATTTTTTTCCCTAATTAAATTCCATGATAGCTAAGATTTGGGATAATAAAAGAAATCAGTCTTCCACCCCCAAAGGAAAATATACATCCCTGTATGTACATCAGTTTCAATTATCCTTAACAGGCAAGGCAAGCCCTTCTGAAAAACTGAGTCAGTAGCACTGGTTTCTCCGTAATGGGTAATGACCATGAAAGAACTCAGTGCTCACAAAATTAAAGCAGCTCTTTTTCTGGAAGATACATTTACAAAGTTTCTGCAGCTTTTAAGCCATGCATGCGCTTGAGGGATGGCATGGATATCTCCATTTCTCATGCCTACTAATCTTTCTTGCCTCCTTCTCAGCCTCAAGATTATTGCCAAAGGCACCAACGCCACAGGATTTGGTGGGAGAGTTGGCTGAGCCACAAGTGCAGGAGTCACATGAGTGCCACATACCTCCTTGCAGGTCCTATAGGAGATGGAAAAGTAGGAGAGCTTAAAACAATTCTCACTGTCTTTATTAAAAACCAAACAATCATCACGTGCAGTACAAAGCATCCTTGAAGGTGATCAATTTAATGGGATATTTTGAGAAGACCAGCTGTTACAGAAAAACATTAGTTATATTATATCATCAGAACAGACTTCCACCCTAAGGGAGGCATATTGTTCCCAGTTGTGTGAGGAAAGAATATATTAATGCAAAAACAAATACTTTAAGGCCTTTTAATATACAAGCATGAAAAGAGGCTTCATCCTACAATACTGCAAATAAATACCAAACTATTTTCATTCTCTGTGGACTCCAGTGGGACCTGAGGGTCTCAATTTCCCTGAGCAGCTTAGTGTGCATATGGAGGAATGTCACCAGTGTGAGAATGGGCATGTGCTCATGACTGATTGTTTTTTCTCACAAGCAGAAGACCTTTTCCTACAAAAACAGGATTTACCCTGATCATGATTTGACACTCAAAAAGCAAATGCCAGTGAGACAAACTGGGAAATAGTGTCTTTCACTGGGTCTTGCACACATCACTGTAGAAAAAAGGTGATATTTTGAGTGGTATAAAACTACCTACAGACCTCAAATATATTTTTCTGTCATTGCATTATAATTTATCTCGAGCTATGCAATTCAAGGAGTCACTTCATCATGCAGGAAAATAGAGTGGTATGAACCAGGCTGCTTCAGGAGCAGGTTTGATGTGTAACTATGCTTGAGATCTGGGCAATAGAAAAGATGACTTCTTAAAGCAACTGCAAATACTCACAAGTTATCAAAAAAAAGGAATTTTAAATTAGTAAGTCAAACAGTCCACTCAGGTTTGCTGTAAAACAGCAAACTTATCGAAAGTCTTTCTGTGCAGCTCAGTGGGTCTTCGCTATGTCCCTGTGACCCTGAAGACACAAAGCTCCATTTTGCTGCAGTTCGTCTTTGCTGTGAACCTGATAAGGACACCAGTCTGGTGGAAAGCAAAAGATTGGAAGGCTTTCAGGTTCAGAAATCACAGTTTAACCCAAAGAAATTATAGCCTACAGGAAATTCTTATCATCAGTTGGCTGTATTTTACAGTTCCTCAGGTTCATAACCCAGACTGTTGCATGTAATCTAACAGGTCTAGTTGTCATCTGACAAATAATCAGCACACAGGATTTATGTTTTTTCCTGGTTTATGGGGACTTATATTTAATGATAAGCATTAGGTCCTTCTGTGATCTCTTAGGCTTCCAAACTAGCAAATTCAGAAGTGAATTTAAGTTTATTCAAGTCTGAAAGTTCCTCATAGGATCAAATTAGTTTAGGATCTGTATCTGTCTGGTTTAATACAAAATACTCCCTTTCTGGTTTGCTCTCAATGAGAGTTTCAGCCTCAGAAGCCCATTTGGCTCTAAGCAATTCAGAAGGTGAGCCCCTCAGTCTTTTGGTCCATTAACAATGCCCTTACAAACACACAAAAGAAATGTAGAATAGAGAAGTAAGATGCACTCGTGTCTTCATCACTCATTAGTGCTGCTCTGGGGTGGAAATAACACCTCACTTGTGCTGCTTAAGAGCAAGGTGTGAGCTGAAGGAATTAATTACCAAAAGAAAGACCTTCTTGTAAAATGGGGCCAGCCCACCTCCTTGCTAACAGCTCCCTAAAAACCTCCACACACACACACACCATCCCTGGGCTCATTGCTCAGGAGCATGACCTGCATACAAACACACCAAGTGGCAACCTGTTTACTTGGGACTGGATAGTCAATCCCTTTTCCCCTCTATTTTCAGACTCTTGTTCCCCTTTAAACCAATTATATCCCTCCCTTTCCCGGACTTTGGTTTCTTCCCTAGCCCATCCCACACTAGGTCTTGTGTAATCCCCATGGTATGCTCTTCCTCTGCATCCTGTAATGTGTCCCATACCCAGTCAGTGATCCCTCTTCCACCTGTGAGGTGAGCTGGAGAGCTGCTCTTGTTTCTCCTGGGGAGGGTGCTACCTCCAGCCCATGAAGCTGAGGCTCTCCTGGAATAGTCCCAGCACAATTCGGAGGCTTGTACCTCTGACTGGGGTACTGTGGCTCCCCAGCATGCCCTTGTGTCTCTGTTTTCCCTGTGTGTGTGTAGATGAGCCTTTAATCACACAACCTAACACAGTTCTTCTAAATTATTTCACATCAGATGAAGGAAGATCCCAAGAACAACCCTTTGGAGCTGTCTTATTGGTTGCTGGGCTCTGCATCTGTATGTTGCAGCTTTTCTGCACAGCTTTGAATAAGACACTCAGTGCAGACCATGGGGCATAATAGACCGGGCAAGTGGAGGAAGGTGATGATGTTGGGCAATTTTTTAATGGTTGTTAGACAGTGCCAAATAATTGGTTGAGAAAAGGTTTAAAGAAGGGAACACAGAGGGCTATGCTTCTTCCAGAGGGTGTTAGAAACTGATAGGGAAGAGAGAGTCAGGACTGCTCTGAGAGGACTTTCTGGGCACTTTGGACATCTGGATTCATTTAAAAAGCACTTGAAAAATCTTGGTTGTGTGAAAACGATCCGCAGTCTCTGCATCATGGAATAAACTTCCATGTGGACATGGGACAGGAGAAGACCAGAATCCTGGACCTTTGTTACCTTGTGTTACCACACAGCCTTTATCCCATAATGTACAACTTCCAATACCAGCCCTGCTGCCCTTGAGGGCTGTAGTCTGTCCATCTTCCTCATTTTTGGGCATTAAATCCAGGTGTTGATGCTTGCTTCATCTTCTCCCTTGAGGCCAAGGTAAAGCACTACTACACTTGCTGAATTCATCACTTTGTGCAAACTATATTTATATGACAGCAAATCTATACAGCTTTCCTGTGTTCATTTACTCTGTTGTTCAGCTGTCAAGAAAAGGCAGCCCATCAGGTCCTTGCCAAAGGGCACAGTAGTTGCCTCTTTCTCCTCGTTCAGCACGGATCCTTTGCCCTACATGAAGCCAAACACCTGACTAGAAGTTTCCTTGGGACCTTTTCCCTTCAAAGATAATAAAAAAACCCAAACCAAACCAAACCAAAAAAAACCTATATTCTAATAAGTGATTGCATTTTTTTTCCCCTTGGTAGTTAGTCTTTGACTTTTAGCAGTCATCCTGCTACCCCTCTATATTTCATGTTTTTTCCTAAATGTGCATAAACCAGGCAAGTTAAAGGAATGCAGGAGAAAGACAAAGCCCAAAAACAGGTAGTGTCATGAGGGAGGGAGAATCTTGGTCTATCTGTGCCTTGTAGTCATGAAATGATGGCAAAACACCACTGTGAAGACAGTCTAACAGACCATTTGTAGGGGAATGGAAACAAAATAGAATAGAAATCTAAGAGTGCCTGATAGCTCTAAATTTAAAACAGGAATGGTAGATCTCATATTAGGCACTGGAGAGACTTCTGTTCCTAGGAAATTCATAGTATCCTAGAAGATTACCAATTTTCCTAGTTGCTGGTCACTTTGGTCTTTTCATGCCATAATGTAGACTTTACGAGGATATGGCTTAGTGTTTTAAATTGAGTGCAACCAAGAGACAATAAAGATGATGCAGGCTATAGAACAGAATTTTGTTAGAAAATGCCTATTTGAAATATCATGGGAATGTATCCATTGCAGCAATCTTTCATTAAACTCTAATCTTGCATAATACCTCTGAGTTTGGAAATCACAGGAGGTCCCAGGGCTCTCTACTGTACTGATGGTTACTAAGGTCTCTAATCAAGCATCAATTCCCAAGTAGTCCCAAATCCTTAAAAACTTTATCTTGAATTTTGATACCACTCCCAATTTTATCATGAAAGTTTGGATGGCAAACATGAGCACCTTTAGACATTCCCAGTTTGGGGGTAGAAACTGAGACATTTATTGATCACTCGTGTTACAATATATAGAACCCTGGAGCAGGGTATGTTAATGAGGGGGACAAGCTATGTTAACTAGGACTTAGGAAATCCAGTCACTATATTTCATCATACAGTAAGCATTTCTCCATACCAGGACCACCTGGGGGAACAAAGGGTTTCTGCATGGCTTGCAACATCTCGTAAAGTCCTCCCATATCTTGCAAGGGGAGACAGGGCTAATATACATAGATAGCTGAGAACAGTCCTGGTCCCCAAAGTATCCTCTCGTGGCAGGCTCCTGCCTTGTGGAAGGAAGGAGCCCCTTTCCATATCTGCTGCCCAGGTCTTGCTGGACAATCCCTTCAGATCCCCATCTGTTAATAATTGTTTTTCTTCGCCAACAAGCACCACAGGTTGATAGGGGATTTTCAGACCTTCTATGTTATCTGAGGTGGATGGAGGACTCTGGAGACAAAGAGACAATATTCCAATGCTAGGAGCTCTGGAAAAAAACAACCAAGCCTATGGGTGTCCTTGTATAAGAGATATTAATTCTTCCCATAGTGCCTGACTTTAGGGCAAGTCCTCCAGAAGCACAGAAGCCCAATGACCCCGGGCAGCCTGGGAGGATGAACTGTTCAAGGGTCACAAATGAACCTGACCAAAACTTTTATGTGGTCAGATCTGACTGGCTGACCACTGAAGGACCTCTCTTTCTAGTACACCACCTCCCAGAGATTTTGAAATGAAAATTTCATAATATTCCTTTACACCCATTTTACTTGAGTCATTCCTGATGTTGTGATTGGGGAATCAAAATCCAGTTAGGATGGAGTTGATAAACCTGAGCATTACCCTGCTAATTATATTTATTATGTGCCATAACATTGTTGAACCCTTACACTGGTTTGCTAAATCCATCCTATGCACAGATTGGAGTTATCTGAAACAGTTAATTTTTATTAAAATTTAGTAACCATATCTTTACAATTTTTCTTGTACCACTTTAAGGAAGAAGGTGCTGGCAGGATAGTAGATGTTTGGTTGTGGAGTGAAAACAAATAGATGTGACCCAGCAGGCTGCTGGTCACTTTTTTCGCTCCTGGTTATCTTGCCCATGTCTCACAGTTCATCAAAGAAGTCCCAAATGAAGGGGATGAAGCAGAATTTTACTGTTGGCCAAATCTCTTATGCAGTGAAGAGGACTCAGAGACAGCTTTTTAAAGCCAATTTTTTTCAGTGCAAGTTTAGTATCTAAACATCCTGAAAAATTTGCCCTAAGCTAGTGTGAAAAATGAGTCTTAGTGAATTCAAGTGTTAACTTTGGCTTTCTACAGCATATAAAGGGATAGTGTAGGCTTTAAATAATTTTAAAAGAAACAGCACAGGAGTCCTGAAACCTCGGTTCTGCTCACAGCATCTTTCTTACTCCTGGGTTTCCCATTCTGCCCATTTTCATGCATTGTTTTCTCTACTCACCTCACAGCAGCAACACTTGCAAGTATTGGAGGAATTGTATTAGCACAGGGGCAACACAACACTGAACAAGGACAATGGACTTGTAAGCTGTCATCATTAAAGACCAAATGGAAGTGTGGAGGCTGAATGGATTTGGACAGTTGGACCCTTCCCTAAAGCCCTTATGCTTCATGTAAAAATTTAAGAAGTACACAAGCATGATTTTTTTTTGTTGTTGTTGTTGGTTAGGTTTTATGGAGGTCTTTTGCTCCTTTGTTTTTTTGCTCCTTCGTTTTTTTGTACTTCATCTTGGATTTGCCATTATGGTGACCCCTAAACAATGTAGAACCACCATGCTAGTTCATCCAATTCGCTTCCTCTTCCACCCCCTCCTTTTAACTATTGTATGACAAAAATCTCATCTCCACACATACAGGAGGCCAGATGCACTTGAGAAGTGGGGGAGCCCCCAAACCCCAGACAGAGGCACAACGACCTGCCAGCGCAGTCCGAGAGGAGTTTTGGCTCCATGGGCTGAGGGTGGCATCTACTCTGTGAGGGAATGCAAATATCTTGCTGTGTCTCCTCTGATTGAGGAGGGTCTGTGTGTGGGGATGCAGGGGAAGAGTATCTTTGGATCATGCAAGGCTTATTAAGGAATGGCTACGGATGTAACCAAAGTCAGGAATAAGAAAACATTAGCAAGGATTAGGGAGAAACAAGAATGAGAATATAGAATGATAAGCAGATAACATGGCTGGTCAAGTGTAAACAGTTTGCTGGACAGTATGCTTGCCTGGCCATGCCTTGTGCCTCATGAGTGCTGTCTGTCCTGTCTTCTCATTAAACATCATTTAAAACCTAATTTAAATCTTCTTTCCCTGTGTGAGAAACTCTCTGCTTGTATGTGGATACAGCTCTGAGTGAAGCGGCTGGAATGGGACCAGGAGCCATGGGGTCCCTGTGTCTGTGGTGCAGCAGCTGAGTGTGGCTGTGGGAGTGAGTCTGTGATAACCAGTGAAGATGGAGCTGCACCAGCCAGGGAGTAGGTGACATGGCCTATGAGCAAAGGGGTCAGTGAATCTCTGAGGTCAAGACCAAAGAAGACTGAAGAGACCAGGGGAGTCCCAGACAGCTTTCTCCATGAGTGAGTTGGTCTGTAATAGCCATTGAAGTGGGGCTGTGGTCTCAGGGGCTTGTATCTCCAAGTGCCATCAACTGGGGAGACTGGGCTCCAGGGCAAAAGGAGTGTCTGAACTCAGCTTCTGGAAGAATTCAAACTACGTACTTGTGTGTGTGTGTGTGTGTGTGTGTGTGTGTGTGTGTGTGTGTGTGTGTATGTTCCAACTAACTGCCCAGGCAGAGAGGGGAATCAGATGAGACCTTCAGTGCTTACTGTGTTCATATGTGTTCTCTGTGTGTCTATAATCCATGTAGCAAGCTGTGTGTGCATGTATGTATGTATGTATGTATGTGGTGTGTAGGTGTGCCCTTTGTGTGTGCGTGTGCCTGCAGGGAATAGTTGTTCAGCCTGACTACTGGTGGAGCCTGGAGCATGGAGCTGCCCCAAACTCACCTCCTTCTGACTCCTGGAGCCAGCCTCCCCTAACAGCAACCAACACCACTGACATGACAACACCTCAGGACATCCCACAGATGGGAACAGTCCAACATCACTGCCCCAGCAGAAAGAACCAAGGAAAGAAGGAAAGGGAAAGCACAGCTTTAGAACCCAGGTTGCAGTAGCAGCTGCATCTGTCAGTCATGAGTCTATCTCATCTGTGGGTTCCATAGCCTTTCTTCTTTTCCTTTCTCCTCCATTTACATCCCACCAATCTCCTGTCTTCTAAAGGAAAATGTGTAATTAATCCTCAAATCTAACTAACTCTTTGCTGCCTCCCTCCTTCCTGCCTTCCCAAACCTAATCTGTGATCAAATCCACCCACCAAACTCAGATGTCTTTCCAGGGATGAACTTTCACACAATCTTGGAGGCAATTTTCTAGTTCTGTACTTGGTGAGAATAAAAAATTAATGTGGCTTGTTCTGTGTGGAAGCATCAGTCACGCATTGTGTATACACTAAATTCACAGGGACATAGAAATTAGAGACTGGAAAGCCCAAGGGAGAGAACTGCTCCAGCTAAGAAGCTGTGCAAAATTGTTCTCTGCATAACATTAAAGCAAGGAAGGGCTTTGGGCATTCCTGAACTGTCATGTCATCCTTGTTTTCTTGTCACCTTCTTCTTGAAACACAGGTGTGGGTATTGTCTTTCCCAGAGAAAGGAGCTTATTAATTTTAATGAGCAAGGCAGATATGTGCTGTTGAGGAACAAGCTCAAATTAAAATATAATTATTATTACATAATCAAACATGGACCTTTCACAATGACATTTAAAGAGCCATGTCCTTATTTTTAGTTAAAACCTGCACTGAGCTGGCTTATGATGCATCCACATCCCTGTCTGAAGATCTGACCCAGATTGGATGTATTTGATTCAATTCTCGGGCTATTATATACTCTTCCATTATGGATCAAGTCTTAATGCCAATCAAACAGTATTGGAAAAGCTCCAAATGGTTTCAGATGAGTAGGAATGGCCCTGTTTAGACCATGTTCTTAAGGTCAGTGTCTGCTCTCAGGTATTAATCCAGCAGAATGTCACTGAAATCAATTGAAATATATCTGATTTATAACAATGACACTGGCAGCAGTAATTGACTGCCTCCAAGAATCTTTCTTGGCCTCAACTCAGCCCGGAGCTCCTGGGATACTCACACAGGTGCTGAAGTCAGTGCACCACAGGACCTGCTGTCTAGCTATATTCTGACTCTCTTTTGAGTAATTTTGTTTTAATTTTCAGATAAAACAGACATTAGAAACACTGATTCTGGGGTGAAACATCATGATATGATTGCCCTAAAACCATTGCAATATGTTTGCCTATCCCTGTACAAGTGGGGACAACAGTAAGAAAGTATCCTCCTTCCCTTTGCCGTCCCAACTGAGAGTCAGCCAAAATGCTACTGTATTTCTGTGTGAAAGTCCAGACGGTGGCATGGCTGTGCTGTGCAGCTCCCACCTCCCCCATCCTCATTTGGTCCCTGGGGAGAGACTGGTGATGCCCCCAGATTTTCCCTCTGTTGTATGATTCCTCCTCCAGACTTCCCAGCCTGGGGTGTGACTTTGCTGCTCACCTTGTTTATGTCCTTAATTCACCACCTCGCTTTGTGGAATTAAAAGTTCAGTAAAGGGTCAGCCCCGTGCAAAGTTTTAAGTTCCTCTGATACTGCTGCAACAAATTTTTCACTCCAAGCAGTGAAGGTCTGGACACAAGAAGAAATCCACAAGGAGCAAGTAAAAAACCCACTTTCATTAGCAGTGACTTGCTGACGATGTGGTTTCTCTGTCAAAACCTGTGACCTGAATTATCACTGCCTGTGCTGCCTGAGGGTTTATTGGAAAATGGATAGCTTTGCAGAGAAAAGAAATCAGGCTGGTGGACAAAACATTTTTTTTTTTTTTTTTAAATAAAAGGAAAAAAACTTGCTTCCTTAAATTGCACATAAACAAAGAGGACATGATCAGGACATTCTTGACAATGAATCAGGCTGCAGAGTTTAGCTGGTCCACGTGAATCACAGGTCAGGGATGTTGCATACTACCTTCATGCTCCCTTCAGCTAAAGCCCCCCAAAATGCATTCTCCAACCTCTAGTTATTTGGATGCATCTCCAGTTTCCAGTAGGCTGAGAAAAAAAAAAACCCAAAACAACAAACAATCAAAGAAGTGTCATGGCTAAGGGTTGTCCTCACACCGTCTCCCATTTTCGATGAACATCATCCCATTGGAGTTCTGCAGAGGTTTAAGGCTGCTGGTATCTTGGAGCCCTCACTCAGCTGATATTCCTGAGTCACTGCTAAAATACCATGGGTGGAGGAGCTTCTTGGGCAGCTGTGAGCATGACGGCCTGTATCCTGCCCCACTTCTGGATGGGTGTATTGCCAGGAAGACAGCTAACAGGCTCAAACACAAAAACCCTTTGGTGATCTGGAAGATAGACTTGGGTGAGCTCCTGGACAAACTCAAACACAGAAAGTAAGACCACTAGAGTGGCCAACAAGGCCAAGTACAAGGTCCTGCACATGAGTCAGGACAATCCAAAGCACAAACACAGGCTGGGTGACTGAAAGCAGTCCTTAGGAGAAGGGTGTGTTGGCTGATGAAAAGCCCAACATGACCCAGCAAAGTGTGCTGACAACCCAGAGATCCAGCCGTGTCCTGGGCTGCATCAAAAGCAGTGTGAGCAGCAAGTAGAGGGAGGTGGTTCTGCCCCCTCTACTCTACCCCCATGAGACCCCACTTGCAGTAGTGCATCCAGCTCTGGGGTGTTGAAACATTTCTTCTATGGAGACAGAACCAGAGAGTTGGGACTGTTCAGCCTGGATAAGAAAAGACTCTCAGGGTACCTTAAAACACCTACCAGTAACTAAAGGGGGCTACAAGAAAGCCGGAGAGGGACCTTTTACATGGGTAGAGACAGGACAGGTGACAATGGCTTTAAACTGAAAGAGTGTTAGATTATATATTAAGAAGAAATTTTTCCCTGTGAGGCTGGTAAGGCACTGGAACAGGTTGCCCAGAGAAGTTGTGGATACCCCATCCCTGGAACCTTTGCAATCAGCAGCATATTTATCACTGGTGCCAATACTTCTGTTCATCATCATCTTCATTCTTTTTAAAGCTGGGGTGGCTGGATGACAGGTGCCCACCAAGCTACTTTATTGCTCCCCTTTCTCAGATGGACAGGGGAGAGAAATTAAGATGGAAAATGATTCATAGGCTGAGGTAAAGCAGTTTACTAGAGCAAAAATGAAAGGTTGCATGCACAAGCAAAGAGAAAAAAAATAATTTTATTCTCACTTCCCATCAGCAAGTGATGTCCAGCCACTTTCCAGAAAGCAGGGCCTCAACACATACAGTGGTTTCTTCAGAAGGCAAGCATTTTAAATAATGAATGCGCCCCCTTTCTCCTCCTTTTCTTATGACTGAGCTGATGTCATATGGTATGGAATAACCCTTTGGTTCATCTAGGTCAGCTGGCCTGGTTGTGTCCCCTCCCAGGATCTTGCCCACACCCAGCCTGTTGATGTCAGGGGAATGTTGGGGAGACAGTGCTGATGCTGTGCCACCTCTGCTCAGCAGTAGTCAAAATGCTGGTGTGTTTTCAACACCCTTCTAGCTATCAAGGCACAGCACAGCACTGTGAGGGCTTCTATAGGAAAATGAACTTCATCTCAGGCAGACCCAATACAGATGCTTTTCTTCCTTCTGATACCAAAGTTCCTGTATTAGTCAGATTCTCCTTTTTATAACATTTCTGCAAACTCATGACTGAAGGGGAAGTCAACACTGCCAGACATGAATGAGTTTAGTCAGTTAGTGTAGCCAAAGAGCTGTGTGCTTGATCACTCCCCTCCCAGCAAGGCTGTCTTTAGGTCAGCTTGGATGAGCCAGAATTTTGTACCTGTGGTTTCCCCTGGTGAGTATGTTTGTTTCATTTTTTAAATAGTAGAGGGTGGGCTTTTGGCAACAAAATGAAGAATACAGACCACCTTATACTCAAAGCTCTTAAATTCTTCTATAGCAACCTCAGTTTTTGAAACTCTATACATTACTGTAAAGGCTTTTTTCTACTTCTGTTGGTCCTACATGGCTTAGTGTAACGCTGTGCAAAGATACCCAAGCCATGTCTGAACACACCAGCTCAGATTTGGAAGGCGGGCTAACCATGTTAATGGAGTCTTCCAACCAGGCTATTAGTCCCTGAAAAGTGGGATAAACCAGCCAGGAAAGCCTGGCTGCCTCATTCAGAACTGCTGTAGTTTCTTTATGTGCCATTGCACTGCTTTGCGTAAATACCCCTTGACTTACAAGCTGCATTTATTTTGCTGAAATTAATGCAACAGCATGCAGTTACTATGGTGATGTGGGCTCCCTAACTATCTTAAGCTAAATCCATACCCCTGTGTGAGCTGGTTCTTGCTGTTCTTGAAGTTTGCTGGCTCCTGAGTACAACCAGACTGCGTGAAACATGTAGGGAATGGCTGGATGATCAGGGAATATGGATATCACTTAAACAGAGACATTGGCTCCTTGGTAGCTATGGACTTGTTTGGTGTCTCTATGCACCTATATGCTCCATGCATGGATAGAGGACAAGCACAAATTACCTATGATCTTTGTGAAGAAAGCAGTGACACAATATGTGTCTCTCAGACTTGTTGCTCATGCACTTTGTATTCTGCTTTCATTTTGCCAGGTTCCTGCTTTAAAGACAGGAGATAGGGATACTTCTGTGTTATTCTCTTGACTGCAAAAAGCACGCCTTCAAAGTAGGTGGAATTCACCCAGTGACAAAGTTCTTAAAGTCTCTGAAATACCCTGAATGCTGTAACATCCTCTGTCTCCAGGGTTTCAGGGCATTTCACAAATGCACAGTATGTACACTGGTCCTCTGCATAAAGGGTTCAATTTGTAATTACCAGAAGCAAGTAGGGAACTTCCAAGAGCTTTAGCAATTTGTCTGTGGCTGGGAAAAAGGTCAACTTAAAGCTGTGGTTTGTTGTGAGTTACCTACTCAGCTGTTGATGGTGTCTGGCTTTACCCTGCTGCTTGTTTGTATTCTCTGGAGCCTCAGATACCTGAACATTGCCATCAAGATTTTATCTTGCTCAACCTGTTCTTCAGGAATAAATCTTGTGTCTACTGGTGGCTCCGTCAGCAGGTTTGTCTGCCTGGTGCAGCTCACTGTGGCACACAAAGTTGTGCTGTAGCATATTTCAGAAAAAGAACAAAGTTGCTCAGATGTACCATAACAAGGATGATTTCCCTGCTAGGATGGCACAGAAATGTTTACTTTGTTGAGAGATTAGAGAACATCTGCAGAGCTTTCTGCTGACAGGAATGTGTCGCTTCGCAGCCGGTTGTTTGCAGAAGCGCCCTGTCATTACCCAAACTACCCCATCTGTAACTGTGGGGTGCTCAGAGAAGGAAAGAGAAGTGCAGCCCATTGCATGGTTGCTGCTGCTGCGAAAAAAGCATAAACATAGCTCTGGGTATTAGTGGTAATGTTGGGAAGATGTTGAGTCCTCCTAGCTGAGGACTTACCTGCTGTTTGGAGCACAAATCAGTGTCAGAACAATACAGACTACCATGCTGTAAACACACTTGTGGGTAGAATTTGAAAAGTGTCTGTAGATGCAGGAATTGTGTCAAAATTAGAAGGAAAAGAACCCCAAAACAAACAAAAAAAACCAAACCAAACCAACCAACCAACCAAACAAAAAAGTAAAACAAACCAAAAACAGCAAAAAAAAAAATAAAGGAAGACTGAGAGAGAGTTTCATTTCCTAAGAAATTTTGGATCTTAGACTCCCACTTTCTTAGGAAGTTTTAAAAACCACAGCTGAAATTTATAGTTATATTTGAGTTCTTTATCTATGGAGGGTTATATCTTTGGATTTTCTTCCAATTCTCACTGAGTCTGAACCTCTTCAGGTGTTCTCCAATGCTCAGTGCAGAGAGCAGAGAAGGCTGTGATCTGCAGGGAGAGTTTTCCGTGGAGACTTGTGAGGCTGACAAAATATTCACCCACAGTTATTGTAAGGAAGAAGAATGAGTGTCTTGAGCTGTTTCAAAGGTGTTTCCTGGAGATGGGACAGGGGTGAGAAAGTGGAAAGACTGCAAAGAGAAGGTTTCAACACATCCATTTCTCTAGCAACATCAAGGCAACAACTTTAGGATAAATTCACAGATTGTTTTAGTCAGTCTAAAGCAGCAGAGCAGTCGTGCACAAGCAAGCCTGCCAGGATAGGCACTGATGTGTCTGGGCTTTCAGCTCAATCAGACCCCTGCATTCCCATGAAACCTTCCTTTGCACAGGACGGCACAGACCCAGCTGGTTAACCTGCTGTGCTCCCTCACACAGGCTTTCCTCTTACCCTTCATTGTTTTTTTTTTCCTTTCAATGAAAAAATTTATTTTAATGCCATGTAAGCTGAAGGAATCTGTCTGCTGTTACTGTGCCCTGTAATTCTGCTGCCCTTCTGACACAGCACGGCCCTTCCTCTTGATGGCAGCTGAAGAGAAGATGGGAATGAATTTTGGGCTACACTGAGGTGATTATTTTAAAAAGCTCATTGAGCAATCTATTTGGCAGTACAGGTGTCACCTGCCATTAAAACAGGAAAGGAATTTACTCTTTTCTCTGGAACACAGCAGTAGGTTTTGTGTCACTGAAACATAATCCAGGTAACTGTCCCACATACTTTTGTGCTTCCAATGCTGTAGATTGGGAGTTAGAACTCTGACTGCTTAGGTAAAGAAAGAGAATAAAATATTCTCCAAAATAAATAAGAAGCAGAAGATAGGCTAAAAAAACAGTCTGTGTAACCACACAGTGCTTCTTGCCTTAATTCTGCATGTCCACATTGTCTCTCAGTTGCACAATCACCAGTCCACATCACTAACACAGTGAATTGGGAAGCTGTGGTACTTTGTGTGCACTGACCAATCCAACTCACCCACTCAAGAGAAGAAACAAAGAGATGGTTTTGTTATTCGAAACACTTCATAGCCATGAAAGCCTGAAAATGGATGGAAATGCTCTCTTTTTTTAGAGTGTAGGAACTAGGCTACAGCTAGAAGGCAAAGTATTTAAAACCCAGATCCAAGCAGTCATAAAGCTTTCTCAAGGATGATAGAACTTGAAAAACTAAGGTCAGGAGAACCCTGAGTTAGTGAAGGCTTAGATGGTAGAAAGCATTATGTAGGTCAAAAAGAGAATAGTAGTGTCAGTAAGTCCAGCAGGAGCCATCGTGGTCACCTCTGCTGCGTAATGTACAGCAGCATTTCACCAGTCCTTCCCACATCGAGCCCATGGCTCATGGCTGAGCACAAGTCCCTTGAGAAGGGCACATACCCAGCCTAAACTCTAAGTCTTGGGTAAAGATATCCAGTGATGGATAATACCCCACTGCCCTCAAGAAGGAGATGTTAGAGGGTGGGCTTGGATTTGTAATGGAAAACCTCTCAGCCCTCTGCTCCCATGTCTTAGCTAGGAATAGCCACCTCTTGGTACAACAATTGGCCTGGTTCCTGCCTCAGAAGGAAGATGGTAGGCCTTGAGCTTGTTCAGAAGTTAAGCTGTTAGCTGATGTCTCTTACCCAAGAGAAAAAGCTACAAGTGTGTAACAAACTCCAGCCCTAAGGAGCTAAACCTCTTTGAGGAGCGTGTTCCCGAGGTGATCTCCATCCATCAGTCTTGCTGAGAGGCAGCAGCTAAAGGTGAGTATTTGTGTGAGTCACTGTTGGAATCAAAGGTGGGACAAAACCGGCTGGGTGACTACTCTGACCTTCTGGTGAGCCTTTGGTTCTCCTTTTTTGAAGAATTTCCAAGGCTCACCAGGGTGAGGTGGAGTGCTAAAACCCATGTTCAAAGATGCTTAAGCACTAAGCGACATATGAGTCAGGATCCATCCGCTGTCCCAAAGGTAGGTCTAGCTGGCAGGACACCTCCCTGGTTGGTACCGCTTAATCATTAGCCTTGTTGTGATAAACTTTAACCTTATAAATATATTTAAGTTCACTTTCCAGACACTGTCTCTCATTGGGTACAGTGAAGCTGGGGCTGTACCTAGGAAGTATAAGACAAGTTGTGACTCCAGAATGTACATCCATACCTTAATAAGGAGCTGTGCAAAAAGGTTGGTTAGAGGTGAATTCAAGAGCTCCAAGGAAAAATCTGCTTGGGCTGGCAGGATGTGTGAGGTACTCGGAACCTGTGCTTTGTCTGGTTTCTGCTTCTTGACTTGTAGCTGAGCATCCAAAGCCTCTCCTTAGACCCTCAGCATGCTGTGATTTGCAGGCACAGAGCACTGCCAGCTCCATGTGAGCTCCCTGCAGCACTGTGCAGAGCTACCAGTCAGCCCACATGGCTCCAAAATGCACTCAAGAGATTCTCATTGATTTTCACAATAATGCAAAATTCAAAATGGGTGAACTAGGTCATCCCCAAATCTCCAATCAATGTTAAAATAACTCTGCATTCAATATTGTAATAAATGTTGGAAAGTTTTGGGTTGCCTTTTGCTTTGTGAACCTCCAGGGCACATTCAGTACATGTTGCTAGCAAAATCAGAAATAGTATCTATAAATAAAAATACAATTAATATACATTTACATTATATAAAAGTATTATTATATAAATATAAACATTTAAGTGCATCAGTATTAATATAATTAATCCAAACTAGAAATATTATTTAGAAATATTATTTTTCTAAATTATAATATATTCCACTCTACCTTTTTTTTTTGCTGGGATAGTGTTAATTTTCTTCATAGCAGCTCATATGGTGCTGCTGTGTTTTGGATTTGTGCTGAAAACAGTGTTGATTACCCAGGGATGTTTTTGTTACTGCTGAGCAGAGCTTACATGGAGCCAAGGCCTTTTCTGCTCCTCACCTCATCCCACCCTACCAGAGAGAAGGCTGGGGATGCACAAGGAGCTGGGAGGGGACACAACTGGTACAAGTGACACCAACTGACCCGAGGGATATTTCACACTTTATGGCATCACACTCAGTTCGAAGAGATGACTTTTGTCTTCCCAGGCAGAGAGATCTCTGGGAAGCAGATTCCCTGCTTTCCTGGGGATGGCTGAACACTTGTCTGCCCAAGGGAAACAGTGAATGAATACCTTGTTTTGCTTTGCTTGGGCATGTGGCTTTTGCTTTACCTGATAAACTGTTTTTAACTCAACCCACGAATCTTCTCACTTCTACCCTTCCACTTCTCTCCCCTATCCCACTGTGAGGGGATGAGCTGACTACCAAGGTTAAACCGCAACACCCCCAAATAAGCTATTTCCAGAAATGGGGAATTTCAGTGAAACAGGCAACACTTCTATGCACTCTGTTTGCTCAAACAGTGGCAGTGATTTTTCACCCCTTCAGATTTTGTTAGAGATGAAGGCATAGCACAGGCAAGTTCTAGAACTGCCACACAAATATTGCTTGTTAAATCAGTAATTTGAGTGCTGGGTGTTCAGAAATGACAATTCAGCTTTCTAAAGCTGAGCATTAAAAAGCAAAAGCTATTTCCAAAAGTCCATGAATAACTTGTTTATGCAATGACATTCACGAATCCAGTGTCAGAGTTAAAATTTGAATTCCATAGTCTTTAATTTGCAGACACACACTGCTTCTGCATATGCTACCTTGGGAGATAAAGATCCATCCGAAAAAGTCTATAAATTTGAAAAATAACTCACATAAAAACTAATGTGATTTATGTAAGCACATTAAGGGGAAAATACCCTGAACAGTTGGTTTAAGTGCTTAGACTTCCTTAACTTAATATTTCCATATGGTTACATTGTAATTTTAGATTTTTAGTTGCTTTATACTCTTCTTTGTTAAATTTGAGAAACAAATCAAGGTACCAGCACAAAGAAATTAAGCAACAAAGATGCCTGCAATGAGTGCTTGATTGTTCCCACATGAAGCAATGATTCTTTCTACAAATTCCCCTAATCCTCTAGGAAACATTATTCCAATTGTCCCAGGGTTGTTTGTGTGATGTTGTGAACAGATCATTATAAAAATTTTCTGATACAAAAAGCAGAAAAATAAAGGAAGAAATGAAAACCCTACATTTATTTTTTTATTAAAGCAGGATTATATTAGCTAAGTAAAGATTAGCTTCAAAATACCAGACATGGTTTGCATTCTTGCTGAATTGTTTCATGTCTTTAACACTTTCACATTTATCCAACAACATTTTCAGTTTTGCCTAGTCTTTACTACCCCTGCAATGATCCATCACTAAAAATACTTGGTTTGTCTGTAGCTCTCACACTGGCTTATGTGCCACTTTTTAACTAAAGATTCCAAAGATTTTGAAAATGATTGTTTAAACCAGCACAACACGTTGTGTGAACCTTCTCAATTCAATGCAATTATATTGATTTAACTGATGTTGATTTTTACCAGCTAAAACTGAATGGATACAAAACACTTTTAGAGCGATGTGGAGCTGCAGGGGAGTGGTGTAGTCTCACCTGAACATCTCGGCTCACTGACCACAATAGTGTACAGCAGAATTCAATATGAAAAATTGAATTTTTTGAAGACTCTTCTCTGTAATTCATTCTTACTGTCCCAAAAGAAAGCCATGGTAAGAGCACATGAGAAGGCAACATAATAAATGCCATAATGAATTCGCTTTCATTATCTGTGTTGGACCAGTTTATAGCTGAAGAGGTAGATGACGTCAGAAATGCAGCAAATATAGGCTGAAACTTGGTTTTCTAACATGGCCTTTACATCCGTGGAGACACAGACACAGGTTAAAAAAATGGCAACACTTGTCTAAAACTGTTGTTCCTTTCCCTGAAACTGTCTTCAATCAGAGCAAGTGAACAATGTGATGGAGGGAAGAAGACAGGAATTTGGAGAGAGTGTGCAAGACAGAGGGATGAGAGGACAGATGGAGGGGAACAGGGCTCACCTGAGCTGTTCCTGCAGCTTGTCGTAGAAGACCCTCAAATGGAAAAGTAAGACTCTTGGGAAAATTCCTTCTTATTTCTCTCAGACAGAAAGACCTGCAAGTTCATCTTCAGTCATGCTTGCTGCCCATGCAAGTAGGCAATATATAAGCATATTAGTCATATTAATCACATGAGAGCATTCCTACTAATCGTTCTTAACATGAGGCATGTAAGATATTGGGCAAGAGAAAGGACTATCCTTACACTTATTTACACTAACACCCCAGCAGTTAAACACGTTTTGTATGAATTAAAGGCAACCTGCCCAGATACAGAAATATTTTGGCTTTTGTTGCACAGAACATGTAAGTCTTAGGATGTTCACTTCAAGTGACAGAGAGGGGAAAAAAGACATCAAGAACGGATTCATTGCTCTCTGCTTTATAACTTGACAGATGTAAGTATCTATTTAAAAATAAGACACCTGGTGGCTGTCTGGCTGGGCTGGTGGCAGAGCCTGGTATGAGTAGATACAGCTGAATGGCGAATGTTGGAAATGAAGCTGGATGGAAGGAGGTGAAGCCTGTGATGTTGCAGTTGTTTTTAGTAACAGAAAAATGGAAAACAGATATGGAACAAAAATATTAAGATCAATAGTTACATAATCTGCTCTTTTTCTAGGGGGACCGTAATTATTAAGGCGTTTTCTCATCAGTGCCACATGCAATTCATTAAAGAGGTACAATCAATAGCAAGTACAGGCTGTGGACAGCATACATATTGAAATCCAGCTCTATCTCCCTAACCAGATTTTCAGAGAACTGCCCCTCTGTGCACTCCCAGAACTTGAGAGTGAGGCCTCCTCATACACAGGCATTAATGCCATGAATCTGCTGGAGATCTGCAAAGCCTCATCAGTGTGATGTGCAGAGGAGGAAGCCAAGGAAATGATTCAAAGCTGGGAAAATGACTTAGTCCAAGAGTCAGATTCATCTTGCCTAAATACAGATGTCTATAATGCAAGCAGTGACATGAGAGGTAGCCAGCACAGGCTTCCTTGAGTTTTGCTAGTGAGAAAAAGGAATGCTGTGAGGGACATTTATCTGATCTGGTTTAAAGATTCACTTTGGGATGAGATGAACTTCACCCTGGAAGGGCTCATTTCTCTGAGGTGACTCCAAACGGGTGGTGACTAGTGCTGAACAGCCATCTGTTGTGTAAAAATGCACATCTGGTCAGATATATCCTACATGAGAGATTGAAAAAGTTCAATTTACTTAATTCATCACAAGTAGATCACAGTGCTAACATAGCATGGAGGACCTTCAAGTGAAGACAGTTTTGTTTTCAATGGACATTGTTATCAGCAGAGAGAAACAGGAATCAACAGCTGTAGGTTGAAGGCACATACATGCAAAGAAAACACAAAGATAAAGGTTTTTTACAGTGAGTGAGAGAAGACATTGCTGAACAGTAGCAAGAGGAGAAGTAGTTTCCTGATATCTGGGAGCCTCCAATGTCTTTCTAAAACACCAGTGCTCCAGTTCCGCTTAATATGGATTAAATGCATAAACCTATTAACCTGAATAAAACTGTGCTGTTCTATAAATCAGACCAGATTACTTGTCCAGAACTTCTGGCTTGTTCCTATCTTAAATTCCTTCTAAAACCTGCATACTTTTCTATACCTAAAAGTCTACATTGTCCTCTGGTGTGCTGGGGAAATAAATAAATAAATAGGTAGAAATACGGCAAGTTCTTTTGTTTGCTAAGAAAGTGATAATCCCTTTTGAAAATATCCTCATTCTGCATAATCATGGAAGTGAAGACAAGGATTTTGTCTGCACCGATAGGAACAATTTTGCAAGCAAAATAGAACAAGTCATCTGAGCTGCTGTCCTTGGAATCAATGGTTCTGCAGTCCTGTACTTCCTTCAAGGGACAAATGGAGGTTAGAGGGACTTTGTTCAGTCCCTTTCAGGTGGTACTGGTGTCCATAACCACCTAGGTCCTGAGATAATGAGAAATATTTTCCCTGAGCCCTGCATTGGTGCCTCAATTTAGATCTTAGAGAATTCAGTAGAACATGTTCTACTGCCTCAAGTGAACTGCTGCCAGCCACTCCTCTGACTCCTTTGTGGAGCAGAGTTAATGCATCGTGGGTTCAGCTGGGTGGTGATGAACACACTGTGCTCTGTCCTCGTGTCTTTATACATATTGTTTCTTGCTTTTCACATTTTCCTTGGTGTAAAACAAGAAATAGTTTTGTGGGAACATCAAGTCAGGAAACCATATAAGATATTTACCAGAAGTGCATCAAGTCCCATATATAAACTTGAGAGACTTTATTCTTCCTGGAGGCTTTCTTGCATCTTCTTGACTTTTGATACGATAGCTACCAACATAATTTTAATTTACAGCCTGAATACATCCACCTGCACATCATCCTCATTCGTCTTACTATACATTCCTCGTCTTCCCTGACATTTACTTCCCAATCAATCAACAGCAATCGGATTCCCCCTCAGCTTTCATTCATTTTACAAGGCTGAGCAAATCTCATTTGCCCATTTCATGGCTTCGTCCTTCTAGCTGTTTAAAGTCATCTTGTACACCACAGTCTTTCCTACATTGGAAGCAAGTAAAGAGATCTTATCCCAAGGCAGATTGTTTTATAAATTTCTAAGGGTGAGGTTCACCTCACTTACCTTGCTCTAAAGTACAGCTTGACAGCTCCCTCAAATTTGCTGACTGCTTTCCAGCAGTTAACCTCAGAGCCCAGGTAACTCTTCTTACACACACCTTGAAGGTCTTTTTCAATTTCAGTGATTTTATGATTCTGTGCTTTTTACCTCCTCTTTCTGAGTGGTGGGCTTATCTTTTGTCTTGTCTTGGATGACGACACCCTGACTCATGGAGATGTGCTATGCAGCATTGTGCACTACAGTGGATGCACACCATGCTCCTCCAGGGCTGGGGCAGAGACCTGTTTCTGCACCTGGCTGCTGGCAGAGCCTTGCAGACAGAGCCCTACAGATCAGCTGGGCTGCTGCGGTGGTGATGGTGAGCACTTCAGCACCAGGAAAAATAGTACATGCAGTGAGACTGTAGGACATTGGGAAATATTCAATGGTTCCCATTTATTATTAGGAAGATATTTTGAATCCATGTTCACATAAAGCACCAAAGACTCTGTTTGTATCTTCAGAGAACCACAGTTTCATTTGGGCTGGAAGAAACCATAATAATCATCTAGTTCCAACCCCCTGTCATGGGCAGCAACACCTCCCCATAGATCAGATTACTCAGAACCCCATCCAACCTGGTCTTGAACACTTTCAGGAATGGGGCTTCCACAGCTTCTCTTGTTTCAGTGCCTTGTGGGCGACTGGTTTCAGTGCCTCAATACCCTCACAGGAAAGAATTTCTTCATAACATGCAATGTAAATCTACTCTCATTTCAAAGCCATTCCCCCCTTGTCCTATCCCCACCTGTCCTTGTAAAATGTCCCTCTCCAGCTCTCTTGTAGCTCCTTTAGGTACCAGAAGGTGCTATATGGTCTCCCCAGTGACTTTTCTTCTTTGGGCTGAACAACTCCAACCCTCTCAGCCTATCTTCACAGAAGAGGTGCTCCAACTCTCTGATCATCTTTGTGGCCTCCTCTGGACTAATTTCAGGAGGTCTACATCCCTCTTATGTTGGGGACCCCAGAGCCAGATGCAGGATTCCGGGTGGGGGCTCACAACAGCAGAGTAGAGGGGCAGAATCACCTCCCTCTACCTACTGCCCACACTGCTTTTGATGCAGCCCAGGGCAATGTTGACTTTCTGGGCTTTAAGAGCACATTGCTGGGACACATTGATCTTCTCATTCACCAACACCCCCAAGTCCTTTTCCTCAGGGCTGCTCTTGATCTGTTAAACCTTCACTCTGTATTTGTGCTTGGGATTGCTTCAGCTCAGGTGCAGGACAGTCCATGCTCAGCACACATGGACTCTGCATTACCAGTATGATTCCACCCTTAGCCTACAAGAAAGCAGCCAGTTATCTGAGTAACACCTTTTATCTGCTTAATCAAAGTCTAGGTAAATGTAATATACAACATTGATCTTTTACTGAGAATCACTTCTTGTCTCAAGTAAACTCTCTCTCTCTCTGGTAAACACAAGTTTGTATTGTCCCATTTTGTATTTATTTCCAGATCTTAAATATTTTTTAATCTAAATTTACTCTAAGAAATCACCCAGTATTAAGCTTAGATTAATGGCTCTCTGGTTTCTAAATCACCTTTTTTTTCTTTTTTTTTTTTTTTTCTTTTTTTTGCCCCCATCCCCCTCCCCACCCCCCAGTTTCTTAGATGTCGTTATGCTTTGAATGCAGCACCTGACTCGTTTATTGTAAGACCATTTTCAGATCTTTGAAACCTTTTGTCCAGCTCTCATCTCTATTCATTAAAACAATTCCTTAGTTTACCCAACTTCACTCTTCTGCAATCGGGGAACTGTATTTGAAGTCTTGCTTTTTATTTTACCATGCAACTTTACCTGAAAAAAAGTCATGACCAGTTATTCCAAAGCCACCTTTGATGATGAGATCCTCTCTAAATTTTGATTTGTTAATACCAGATCTAAAACAGCATTACAGCTGACTTAGTGATGCTTTAGTGAAGAATTCTGCTAAGCTTTAGCACAGAGAAGGAATGCAAGATAAGTATTTTCGAGGTAATGTCTGGGAAATTGGTTTCTAAACCTTTTTTTTTTTTTACTTTTTTCCTTTGGTAGCACCTCAGCTGCTCTGTCCTATGCTGAGCTCCAAGCTGTGGGTTAACAGCAGCTCTTCAGCACTATCCCAGCACAAGCAGTCACTGTCAGTGCCTGGAGGGATCCTGCCCACACCATTTATCCCTTTCCAGCATATCCCAGTAGGAGGAAGGGGCTGCTAGAAGTTATTCTAACCTATAGGAAAGCAAACCTCAGGAAAGCGAAGTCACACAAACTTTTATGTCCTATCTAGTTTATTATATTCCTTTCCTACCATTCAACATAAATGCCTCTCTGTACTAAATTAAGTTATCTGACTAACATCTGCCAGGTGTGCTTCACTGCTTTATTCACAACTTTCCTGGGGGATGACTTCCAGATGAAATTAGCATTTTGTTTTGTTAGTGTGTTTAACTTAATACAACATATACAGCCCTTGGTAGGGGTGCGATGTCCTTTGAGGAAATACATTTATCTCAATAGCTGCACAGTGGCACAGCTTGTGTGCTTCTGTGACATTCAGGAGAGATGAAATGGTTAGCTGGTGCTGATCAGACAAACACAGAAGCTTGACTTTGAAAAGGTTCTTCTGCGTTACTATATTTATTTTGTTTGAGCCAGAGAAAAATGTATTCTTGTTGAAATGTTTCTTTACCAGGCTTTGACTGCCATTCTTCTTGTGGGCTGGAACTTAAAACCTAATAGACACTTCAACTTAATCAACAACATTCATTTTCTATGTCTAAGTCTAATTTCACCTTCTGGTTTATTCTTGACTGTTCTTGGGAACAGCTGAAATGAAATAAAATTAAATGATGCTTATAACTTCACAATCACTTTTATGCACGTATTTTCAACTCTGTGCTCAGGAATAGATGATACTCAAGGCACTGTGAAATCAAGATGCACAAAAGTAAATCATAGTAATTTTACTGTTGTGATGTTCCATAGGTGATGCCTGAACCGCCAAGAAGGATCACTTATGTTGGAGAGATTGAATATGCTGCATGTGTGTGAAACACCCAGAAAGTATACCATACCTGTTCCTTTGCCACAGTTACTCACCTTTGTCCTCGGTTTAGGTGCTTAGGCCATTCGTTTCTTCTGCAGTAAAATATTTATGGACAACTAATATTTTTTACATTAATCTTCCTGTATCCTGAAAAGGTAAAATCATAAAATCCTTAAGGTTGGAAAGGACTTCCAAGATGATTAAGTACAACCTTCAACCAAATACCACTATGCCCACTAAACCATATCACAAAATGCCGTGTCCACTCATTTTTTTGGACACTTTCAAGGATGATGATTCCATCACTTCCTGTATTATGATTTTATTTTATTTTAATATTCCTATGGTGCTTTATTCTTATTTAGTGCTTATTAGACCTCTCAGGCTTTATACTGTCCCTATAGCAAAACATGAATTTATGTAAGAGTACAAAAGCAAAGATTTCATAGCTCAGATTACTATTTATGTGAGTTTGTGGGAGCTCCAGATTTGCTGAATATTTCTGCAAATCAGGCTTGTAATGTTTACTGTGTGTATTTATGTGCTGCAATACTGAAAGGTTTCACTGACTTTCTCAGACATTTATTGAGAGCAGATTGTACCGTATCACAACCTTCACCCAGAGCCAGTGTTCCCATATACAGTACTAATGAGTCCTAGCAGGTAAAAACACATCTCTGTGTAAGAGTTTGGCCTCAAAAGAAATCCTGCTCTGATGTCAAAACTCAGATGTGGTCCTGCACATTGGTGCTGTGAAACAAATGCTGAGAGCACTGGCTGTGTGTCCGTACCACTGAGCTCTTGCAGCTCCTCACCATTTGAACTCCAAGAACAAGCAGGAGAGGATGTTGTGTGCTTTTTTTTGTTACTTTTCTTTTTACTATTAACACACCTCATTGCCAGAGCCCGGCCCTGTGACATGTGGAGGCAGATGATGTGATCTAAAACCCTGTTTTAAACCTGTACTCTTACTAGTTGCTTGTAGTAGACTATGGATCAGGTAAGACTATCACAGTTCTGCAACATCTGTCAGATGTTGGTGGTTGGTTGCAAAAACAAACAAACAAACAAACAAACAAAATGCCAAGCAAACCAAGCCAGACATAATAAAATTGTATATCAGTTATGGCAAAGTCAACTGCCATTAAACAACCTTATCTAGTTTGTTAGCACTGTGTAAAATATGCTGCTGTAGCAAGTTATGGAAAATAAGGACAATGCCTCATACATTTGAATACAGGATGCCTTTTACCTCCTCAATGGAGGTAAGAGATACATATATCATCTATCATAGATACAGATATACAATCTGTCTCTTTTGCCAGTCAGAATAAATAAATTGTGCAGAGCCCATCTGTGGTCAATATCCTTAGTTTCATATTAACAAAGTTTGGAAGTATTTAATCTCTTTCACATCTAGTTGAACAAATCAATACGTGTGTATCTGTGTAATACATAATAAACATGAATGATGATCTACATAAAAACATATAGATTTACCAGTAAATCACTGTTAAAGGGATCAACCTGTATGAAGCTTGGTCCCCATTATAGGGACATAACTGACAAGGTCAGTAACCACACCTTCTGTGTTCATTGAGACAGGAACTGTCCAATTCAGCCTGTGCAAAGAAAGTCCAATTCAACAGAACTAGTGGGAGAAGCTGGGATGGGGCTCTAATTGGCCACACTCCTGTATCCTCTCCTCTTTCCCTCCACTGGGAGCACGGTGCAGTGACAGCACTTAGCATATATTTTAGAGCAAGCCAACCATTTTAAAAAGACAATTTATTTACACAGGCGAGGAGAAATAGCTTCTTGGCAACAGCATACATACCAAATGCTGATTTTCTATTTTAACTTCTAGACACAATGGCAATTGGCTTGTTTGAAAGATGACAGATTTTGAACTGAAGGGAGAGCAAATGAAGGGAGGAGCAAACACAAGCCCAAATCTGCTGTGCCTAACTTTACAACTTGCTGAAACACTTGAAATTTGGTTTGGGCCCAAAGAGCTTTTGAAATAACCAAACCAATTTAATTTTAGCTGCAAGCATGAAGTAACTATAAAATAGAAACAAAAAGCTGGACAATCCAGGAAAACAAGGAAGAGTGTGGAAAGCAGTTGAGAAGGTTTAAACCCAGGATGATTTTGAGCATCTGAAGAGTAGATGCCTCCTCCCTTTTTTATTGCAAGGAGTTAGGAAGGGACAAAAAATGAAATCCATGAAAGGTGAATCATTCACCAGCAATTAGCTTTGCCTAGTAAAACTGCCAAGAATTACTAACATGACATTCCTAGCACCACACCATTTAGGGAGTTAACAGGAAGCTGGCAAAAATCCACTTCAGCCAACCTTTGAAAAATAATCAACAGCCAACATGTCTCATGCTTCCTTCTCCAGCACCACCTGGATCCATCTCTTTTGCAGCTGTAGGTTAAACAAAACCCATCTCCTCTGTCTCTACCTTTGCATGAGGCTTCCTGAGATGGGAGAGCCATAATTCTGCCCCCATCTAGTTTAACAGTAGGTGTAAGAGGTAGAAAATGCTGCAGTTACTACACTTCTGCTCTTTTCTGATCAGTGCTGGTGATAATGATTTCCTTGTTGTGGCTTGTAGGCTCCAGCACTCTGCTGTGTCGATGCATAGGAGAGCTCAAATCTGAGTCTTAAATAAAAGACGTTTTGGTTCCAGCACAGCATGTTTGTAAAATATCTACTGACAAGTCAGAAAAAATTGTTCCACATGGCCTGTAAAACATATGTTAAAAATTATGCATCATAGACCAGCTTTAAATTATTCCTTTTTAATTCCTTCAGCCTTGAAGGGCCTTTAAACACTGAGTACTGAGAAACAATCCTGCCACTGAGGGAACAGCTATAAAATAAAACACTGGCTACTTAAAAGTATAGAGAAAAATTGCTTTACCTAGGCACAGTTTCTGAATTTTAAAATACGAATAAAGGGCTGGAACCCCACTTGGTGAAAGCTGATACTTCCTTTGAAGTCTGCATAGCTATCCCCCATCAGCAGTTGAAAGCCCTGGCCCAGAGTTTAGAATACATATAGTTTCTCTACATAAGAAGACAAGTCAGATTTGCATGGTTAGTTCAAACTTCCATATTCACTGAGCTGTTGAGGAAATACTGTCTGTGAAACAGATCCTGGATTCTTTCCCAAAAGCATCTAAATGACACTTGCTAGGGAAATGCTACAGCATAAGGGGGAGCAGATCCAGCACACTGGGTTGGACCCTGCTATAATTACGATGGCATTATGGGAGAGCACTTGTTACCTGCACACTCATCGGGGAGCCTCAATGAACTTGAGAGCATTGGAGGTAAGTAACTCAGTGTAACACTGATACAGCGAAGACAAATAGGTTCCACACTTGCTGTTTCTGGAGGATTCAGTCTTGTTCTCTGCTCTTGGCTCAGCCAGGTGCTAGCAAAGACCTAAGGAACTTCTCCATGCTCTGTATTTCTCCATGCTATGCCCATATGCCCCTTGTGTCATGCCTCCCTGAGGCATTTCTGAGGCAAGCACACTCCTTTTCTGCCTTCCATTACAGAAAGGAGCCTCTCTGATCAATCCCAGGCACTGCCGAGCTCGTTTCTGTATCTCCTTGCAACTTGTAACCACGAGTGGTGTGGCTGGAGGGGCACACCCTTGTGTGCTCCACGGAAATTGTGCAGAGATAGGACTGAAATTAAGGGGGGTGCAAGAAAAGATCACGACACTTCCAGGAATGGGGCATCCACAGCTTCTCTGGACAACCTCTTCCAGTGTCATATGGATTAACTATCATTAATTAGGACATTCTTTAGTCTAGGGTTAAGCTTTCCACAACTTTGTATGATGGTAAATCACCTGTTTACTACCTTCATTCTGTTTCTTTGTTGAACTCATGGACAGACCAGGTGTGGTACAGCAGGTAGTAAAAAGCAGAGTGCTCAGACTCTTCCTTCACCAGGCAATGTCACTTTCATAGGATATTCTTCGGAGCCCTCATCATCCTTTCACTCCCTCAATCCCCTCAAAAATGAGTGGGAGAAATGTCCAAACCTGATGAACAACCCTATCACTGGTGAGCTGCTCCCCAGAGATTTTTTTTCATGAACAGACCCACTCACCCACTGTTGCTGTCAAGGAAATGGAGGACCAAATTTGCCTGAAGGTATGAGAGCATCAAGTCAAGAGGGTAACAAAAGCTGCCACAGGTGATCAAATTGGAGCTCCTCGAGGGCCCTATCCCACCTTCAACAAAGTGTCAAGCAGATCCTGGGAAGAAGCAGTGAAGAGCTGTTTAATAGACTGGTTTCACCACACAGTAATTCCTTGTGTTGATACATTCCTTGTAAAAGAAGAGTAATGCTTTGGGTATTTTTTCACACCCATTGCTTTATATTAAACCCCTTCCAAGCCCTGTTTATTAAGGGTATAATACTATGCAGCTCTTCAGTATCCAAAGGCAGGATTTAGTGATGGGATGAGCACCTTGAAGGGTTTGTATGGGCTCATGGTCTCTAAGCAGAAAGTTTAGGCTGTCACAGGTACTCTCACCCGAATGCAAATGTCTGCACAGTACCTGATGTGACACTGGTCTAAATTCACACTTTAGCTTTTACTAATATAACTCTATGGAAACAAGCTCAGCGATGATTGATGACTTACAGCTCCTACGTAGCACGTTACAGTTTCCAGTGGAAGTATCGTGTGCTGGATGTAATAAACCAACAGTGTGGGCAGCTTCGGTAACTAGATTAATAACCTGTAAACTTGTCTGCTTCACAAAGGGAGTTACGCACTGGCTGTCCAGCATTAAGAAACATGTTTTTCAGAGCTCAGGAATGCATTCTCCCCTCTGATCTGTGCTGTCGATGTTCACTGTGCATGTAACACTGCCTAAGAAAGGGCGGAGGAGAGAATATCAGAGATCATTTCCTTCTTTGGAGGTGCTATAACCCCCCTGCTTCTAGTCCTGACTCCAATCTTTACACATTGACACTAAAAAAGCCAACATTATGTTGCTGAATAGTTTTAACAGATACTTTATCTTTTAAATGTATCTGTCTGGGGGATTCTTTAATGATGCTGTGTTCTTTTTAATTCTACAGTTTTTTGCAGTCACCTTAAAAATGTCTGGTGCTGGACTGGAAGAAGAGGGGTGAAGCACCCTTCCTGTGGAGACAGGATGAGAGGGTTGGGGTTCCTCAGCCTGGAGGAGAGAAGCCTCTGGGGAGACTTTATATAACATTTTAGTACTAAAGGGGCTGCAAGAGAGCTGGAGAGGGATTTTTTTTCCCAAGGAAATGTAGTGAGAGGACAAGGGGAAATGGCTTTAAACTGAAAGAGGGTAGGTTTAGATTAGATATTCAGAAGACATTCTTTCCTGAGAGGGTGATGATGGAACAGGCTGCCCAGAGAAGTTGTGGACACCCCATTTCTGGAAGTGTTCGAGGCCAGGTTGGATGGGGCTCTGAGCAACCTGATCCAGTGGAAATTGTCCCTGTCCATGGCAGGGGGTTTGAAACTAGATGATCTTTATAAGAACCCTTCCAGCCCAGACCATTCTATGATTCTATGGTTCTCAGCTATGTGATATATTTTATTAATGATGCAATGTACATTTTCTCCTACAAGAAGTGCAGAATTTCTTCACGTTTTCCCTGCTGTGATCATCTTTGGGTTCTGAGCAGCCCAGCTTCAGACACAGGAGTCTGGAGGGGCTGAGTGGAACACAGACATTCCTGGGTGGTGATCGTGTAGGGAGGACACTCCGGGAGCAGGATTTCATTCCGGCGCCTTGCAGAGGTGAGTCTGAGTTCGCATCGCACCTCTCCGGCGCTCGGCGTCCTGAATGGGGGGATGACAGTGTGGGGGAGGTCACTGGGGAGTGGGCAACGGGAGGATGAGATGGGAGGTGGCGGTGAGGCGGGTGAGGTGGGGTTGGCGGGGGATAACGGAGGGGGAATGATGGAGAGCGGTGATGGAGGGGGGTGATGGAAAGGTTGATAGGGGGGTCCGCCCCTCGCCGCCCGGCCCCGAGGAGGAGCCGGCGGGGCCCCGCGCCGTCCACGTGGCCGAGGGCGCGCTATATGAGCAGGCAGGAAGCGGAGGGGAGGGACGGGGCTCCCGGAGCGGCTCGGCGAGCAGCGCCGGCAGACAGACAAGACAGTGCGGCGGCAGCGACCGCGACAGCAGCGACCGCGACAGCAGCGGCTGCCCATCCGTCCGTCCGTCCGTCCGTCCGTCCCCCCGGCCATGGGGCTCGGCCGCCCGCCCCGCGCCCCGCCGTGAGTACCGCGGGACCCCCTCCCCTCCCTCCCCGCCTTCCCCCCCGCTTACCTGCAAACCCTCCGCTCCCCGCTGCTCCACAAGGCGCGATGGGAGCCTCCCAGACCCCCGCTCGGCTGTTGAGTTGTTGGGGTTTTGTTTTTTAATTATGTCTATTATTTGGAAGCAGGGGTGGCCCCCGGCGCTGGCGGAGCTCGCAGCGTCGTCCGGTGGGTGCCCCGGCACTCCGGAGCGGGGAGGCTTCGCCCCATCCAGCCGCGATTTCCCCGCTGGAGGGAGGCAGAGGGGTGGCGGCGGGTGCCGGTGTGGGCTCCGGAGAAAGGGGCACCTTCGGGAGATGCTCGGGGGGCGACAGCGGCGGGGGACCTCCCTTCTCCCCCCTAGGCTGCCCCATGGGGGAATGGTCCTGCCCCGCGCCGCCGCCGCGTGGGAGCAGCGGGAAGGGACCAGCCCGGCAGAGTCCTGCACCCTGATCTCCTTTTATTTTGCTTTATTTTTTCTCCCTGGGTAGGCTCTGTGCCGAGACAGGAAAGCCAGTGTTCCTCCGTTAAAGAGCAAAAATCATTCTAGCTGTCTTAGGTATCTGCTCGCACGCCCCTCCTTGCAGAATTAATTTCCAGTGGAGTATAAATAACTAATCTTCGAGGTCAGCAGTTTGTTTTTATTGCACTCGATATATTTATCTCTGTAACTAACATACATCCCAGGTTCTTACTGTGATTGTGTGTAGTCTTGGCATAAATGCAAACAAACTACTTAAAAAAATGCCTAGATGAATATTTACTTATTTGAGGCACACAGGATTTTTCAACTCTTTATAACAGTTGGGCTTGTATGTATCGAATACAATGAAATAACTCATCCATATAATTGTAAGTCTGAATTATATATTTGCCTGCTGGGCACATATGTTAAAGGGAAAACCTTCCTAATTATGGATCTTTTAGAGAGATTGGAAGGGTGACAAAGCCCTTGTAATCTTTTGGGTCAATTTTCATAAGCTCCAAAAGCTCTCTTTGAAAAGGAAATTAAATTTCAGTGTGTAAAAGGGAGAGGAGATTCAAGGATATAAAAAAGAAAGTCTCTTATTCTACTTTGATCTTGTCTTCAGGAGTTCATTTACTTCGGTGCTCTTCAGTGACACAAGTTAAAATGAAGAGTTGCCTTTAACTGGAGTTTTCCTGCCTCTTGGCAGTTCGGAAGGCACTCAATTAGCAGCACGCTCCTCCTGTATATTGTTTACACGGCTTTAGCTGGAGGGGTGGCTCTGCGTGAAGCATCTGCTTGGAAATACTTGGGTTGTTACATCCATAGCATCCTGTGCTATCTGTGCCAGCAAGCACCTTCCACAGCCAATGTGTTTGCCCCTCCTCAGTTTTTCCATCTCTGTCCGAAGCCGGCAGTGCTCTGCCCACTGTTCACAAATGCCTCGACAGAACTGCTCTCGTGTTAGAAGTTGAGGCTGAACTTGTGTCCCCTTTCCTGCTTTTGGCACGACAGGATGGTTACCTGCAGGGCACGGCTGTGCTTAAGGTCCTTTCTGGGCTCATCTGGGAACGGACAGTTTTTAATCTGCTTGAACACATGTTCGGGTGGTTGCCGGGCTGGGGGAGGGAATGGCTGTGTGTGAATAAGAAGGGTGAATTTGTTTGTAAGTTAAAGGCACTTGTTTTCTTGATTGTCCTGGAAACAACAAAATTCCATCCTAGATCTCTGGTGAACTTGGCACTCTGTTCCTCTGCCAATTTCTCACTTTATTTACTCTATTTTGGTGCTGCTGTAGGGTAACATTTCAGTGGCAGGAGGTTTATATTCCGTGCCCCAACAAAGTCCCAGCCTGTGGTTTAAAGCTAACACTAAGTTTTTAAAGTACAGTTGTGCTAATATATATTTATTTAACTTTTCTGCTGGTGGCCTCTAAGAGCATAGTGTCTGAAAGAGCAAAAGGAGAAAAATCCAGTTCCTTATTCTTTTGACTCACTCAGTGCACAGTCTGACTGTGCAGGGGAGACAGTGAGTTGCCCTGTTTGTGTGAGGTTTTCATATATCCTGGCCGGAAAGGAACTTGTAGCCTTTTTTTTTTTAGTTTTTCTTTCAACCTTGATAATACTAATTATGGTAATGGCATCTCAATTGAAGAAGGTTGCTTTTACAACTAAACATAATTTAGTATCTGCTAATCAATTTTCTTGTTTTCTTTTTGTTTTTCTGTAAAACTGGAAGTAACTTGAGGGGAAATTAGAGTTATGCAGATGGCAGTTTCGTGTCCTAAGTTATAAATACATCTTATATGTCAAGTGCATTGCAAATGCTGCTGTTAAATGATAGCAGAAATACATTTTTATTAGGAGCATCTTTTAGAAGTATTTTGAAAAGCATGGTGAAGCAGAAATGTGCTTTTAAAAGCAAAGGAGTAAAAGCAAACTCAGCTCCACAGCATATTTCAAGTGCTGTTAATCCCACCACCTGGTGGAGCTTTTCATGGCTCTGTCTGAGGGAACTCTGAATAAGGATGCATTTTTTTGCCTTTTTTCAACACTGTCACATGCCACATGTAGAATTTCTTTAACTTTTTTCTTTCTCATACTAGACTTCATGAATTTTTAATATTTTCTATGTCTTCTATACTTTGCAGAAGGCAGCATAGGACTGTTGGTGTCTTATCTGAAGCAGCACCCCTCAGTAGATAGATGAGCTGGTGAAGTGGGGAATAAAGTTTTTACCTAGAAGTACTTCTGAAACAGAATTATTTTTTTTTTTTTTTAAACCAGTCCCTTTTCCAAGGTAGTCTGGTACCTTTCAGTGCAAGTCCAGGTAGCTTTGTACTGTATTTTTTATAATTTTATATAAAGATTACTGTAAAATACTATGACATATCTTTATTTACACTAAAATATTTGCTAAATGGCCTTTGTACAATCAAGCTTGCAAGGAGAAGAGAAGCAGCTGCATTTTTGACTGAACTGATATGTCTCATATAGGTCATTAGAACATGGGCTGGAGTTCCAGAGAATAAGGTGAAGTGTAGCAAACATACCTTTGCCTCTTTCTGACATAGTCTTGCCTAACTGCATTAAAGTCCATCTATCGTGCTTATGGTGTGTCTCATAACTGGTAAACAAAAATCTAAGTCAGAGGTGTGCAAGCTAAAAAATAAACTCTGGGGCTATCAGGTGGTTCACAACTCAGAGGATGTGCCTACAGCAGTGAAAAAGCTCCTTGACCCATACACATTTCCTGAGAACTATGACTAGTGCAGGAGATACAAACTTGCAGACAAATTGCTGCTATAAATATTCATATTGCTATTACTGCCGTAGTGCCTGTGGCAGCAGACTAGTGGAGGCTCCAGCTAGCCTAGAAATGTTGTAGCTCCCGTCTGCCTCTCCAGCCTTGGCAGCCATGGTACACCCGGTCCCTCTGGTGGGATCAACCAATGCCTTTGCAGCCCATCCAGTGCAGGTTTGCAACCCTCTCTGGGCTAGCTTGTTGTTTGAGGATTGATTAATTGCCCAGTAGGTATCTGCTCTAGGGAGCTGGGTATCTTCTACCAGCCTTCAGAAAACTTAGTTTCTTAACCATAGCCATTTAGAGCCATTTGAGCTGCCCTGAACTATTTGTCCTTGTCTTCTGGAGCCAGTACAGAAAGATGTCTCTGACTCCTCATGTTGTATTTGAAACTCCAGGAAGGTGGATTCAATGTCTGGGTTATCTCCAGTGGAACGTAGAATGAGTTTGGTAACTGAATTGACCCTGAGGGAGCTGTATTTGCTTTCTGGACACTAACACTTAACCTACGAAGTAGGTAACATTATCAGTATGTGGTCTCTATTTAGTTGGTTAATTGTTCAAAGTTGTCCCCTCATGTGACTCCTCTTGTTCTGATTAGGGTTCTGTGCCACCCTGGCATTCATTAACAGCAGCCATAGAAGAACTACTGCCATCCTTCCAGTCACCCTTCCCACTTTTACCCCAGCCTCCACTTTCCACTGGTGCCAAATGTCTCATGCTCTGGTTTGTAACCAGCAAACTCAAGTCACTTTGTGGAAAATGTCCTTCAAAGCTTTGAAAAGCTCCTGTAAGTCAGGGCTGCACACTCCCCTCTGATGTGAAATAGTCATGGATTGTGGAAAATGGGGCCTTGAGGGACAGGGAGCTCTTTTCAAAAGAAATTCCCAATCATATCAATAGAATATGCTCTGAAGTGTGAGTTAAGATTAGGGATGTCATTAATTGTAAAGACTGTAGTAATTGCTAAAATGTAATTCTGAGGGGATAGGAGGGTGTAAAGCAATTCGTTCCTGGCTTTGCTGTACTTTGAAGAGCTTGTGATTAAGTTGCTTCGTCTGGACTGACGTGCATGTCCTTCCTCGGGTAGAAGTAGACTTGTGCCCTGTGAACGAGATGACAAAACCTCTGGTCAGAGAGGGGTTGTGCTATTTCAGGAAATCTGTTAATCTCGTCAAACCACACTCGCAAAGTATCGCAGAGTGCCAAAGAGACACAATGTAAATAGTTACAAATACTTCAAGTGTAGCTTTCCTGCTCTTGAGGACATCATCTCAATAAAGCCTTTGTTTTTTTGTAGTAGCTTTTCCGTCTCTTTGGAAATCCCTTTTTTCCCAGCAGTAGTTTTCAATGCAGGCTCAGCACTCTGTAGCTTTCCATCCCAAAGGGTTTGAGTGGAGGAGGAGGAGTGAGTGACTGGTTGGAGCCCACACAGTCCAACCACAATATTCCCCACCTTGCTGGTGCCTGATACAGAACTGCTGCTGGCATGGAAGTGACCACACATACTCTTGGTATCCACAAAACTCTCCTGCAATAGATCACTCCTTATCCACTTCTTTGGAAGATTGTTTTGCAGAGTAAATACTGCCACAGTGACACTGAGGTATTAAATCTGACACAATTTTAAAATGTCTCTAGACAAGGTAATTGCTACTGACATTTTCCCAGGATCAGTGGATTTTTGGATTTTTTAATTTTTGTTTTTAGAGCTGCACAACACCAACACAATACAAAGGCTGTTCCTTTTAAAGGACACTACATTATTTCTGAGGCTGGATCTTCAATCAATGACTTAATCTTACTTATCTGAAATACTGTGTGTGCTGACACATCACAGTGCTGTACCAGCTCGAAAAAGAAATCTAATTCTATCAAATCTGCCAGCTCAGTTAATATGACCCTGCCAGGGAAGCATAAGGCATCACCTCCAGGTTTTTTAGGTAGGCATCAGATTCCAACTCTCCAGCTCAAATTCAAAGCACACTGCATTTGGCCAGGTTTGGATATTTTTTTTAATTTTTTTTTTTTTTTTTTTTAAGAGAGCTGCTTACATTCTGGCATGCAAAACCACAGATCAAATTGGAAAATGGCATCTGAATATTTGTGTTGAAACATAGCAGTTTGAGTCCTGCAGACACTCCTTCGGGATTACTTGTCAAACAGAGACCTGTGTTACTTCACCCTGAGACTTCTACAAACTCATATGTAAAGATTATGGTGTAGAGCTACCTTCAACTTGAATCAGAGCTGACCTGACAGTATTTGTCTCTTTTATGACACCCTAGAGTGCATCCAAAGCTACCAGGGTGTGATAAGGATATCCATGCTTATATCCTAAATTCCTTTAGTCTGTTGGTATATGGTGACGCCTTCTACAGGACCTGCTTGGGCAGGTATGTGGGCTGCATTAGTGAGAGACTTTAGCTTCCTACACTATAGCTCCATGCACCTAATGCTTTCTCTTACCAGAGTTTGACTTAAAGGAGTTCGTGAAGATGATCTGACTCAGATTTTTTTTTTTTTTTCCTGTGACAATGCTGAGGAAAAATATTGGTTTACATTGAATTTAAACAATCTTTTGTTGAACAAGAGTAGGTCAAGATAATTATGGTTTTGATAAAGTGAGGGGTTCTTGCGTTTTGGTTTACCTAACCTTAATTCCAGGTCCATTTCAAAGTTTCAGGTAGTCAGAATTACTCATTTGAAAAGAGCCAAGAAAGTTTGCCTTCAGAAATGTCAGAATGATTTCTTCTGAATTTGATGTGCCCTGCACCAAGATACTTTGCCAGCCGATGGCAATACCGATATTATACCTGAATTTGGGTTTTTATTTCTTGTCTCTTTGAAGCTATTTTTGTATGGATGTTATGATTCTTAGGAAGGTTCACCGTGCTTTTCTCTTCAGGGGCAATTCTATACATTTCAAGAAAGGACCTCTGCTGCTCCTTGGTCTAATGCTTATTAGAATTAGAACTCTTGCTTCTTGATCTCTCTTCTCTTTCCTCTTCCTACATACTCTGCTTTTCCCCTTCAGTTAAAATTTGCTCTCATCAAGAAGCAAATATGATCATTTCTCCTGTGGGTTCACTCTACATCTTACAAAGAGACCTGCTGCTCTTCTCAAACTTAAGGCTTAATTCTAGCCTAAAAATTCAGCCTGAGAGGTGAAACTGAACTTTTGCTTGCCCTGTATCCCATTAACAAAAGGCCGGCTTCAAACTTCAGCTATTAATGCTGAAGGGCTGCCTGATATCTCTGGGTGATTCAGCAGTAGCACTGGTGGAAACACAAAGCAGGTAGATATTAAGTTTGCAGGCAGGATGTAGAGGCATGTACAGCTCAGCAGCTGTGAATGCAATAATCATTGGAATTAAATTATTTGACTTATCATAGGATCACAGAATATCCTGAACTGAAAGGGACTCACAAGGGTCATCGACTCCAACTCCTGGCCCTGCACACAATAACTCAAATATTCACACCATATGCTTGAGAGTGTTGTTCAAATGCATTGTGAACTCTGTCAAGCTTGGTACTGTGACCACTTTCATGGGGACCCTATTTCAGCGCTCAGCCACCCGCTCAGTGAAGGACCTTTTCCTAATATCCAACCTAAACCTCCCCTGACAAAGCTTCATGCTTTTCCCTCATATTCTGTAACTGGTCACCACAGAGAAGAGATTGGTTTCTGCCTTCTCAGCCCTCTGCTCCAGTTTTTGCAGTTGTCAATGAACAGCATTTCAGTTTCCTGAAGGTTTAGTTCAGCCTGTAAAATAGTTAGACTCCAGTAAGGGTGTAAACATTGCCTTTTTGACCAGCAGCTTGATTTTGAACTGAAAAAATAAAAGGAAATCTTCAACTGCATGGAGAGCAGAGCTTTAAAGGTGGGACATTGGTTTCAGTGGCTCACTCTCTGCAACTCCATTGAGTAATGCAATCACTAGAGATGTGCAAAAGCACAGACAATGCTACATAAGTCACTTATATTTCTGTTTTGTTTACTACAACAAGGTTATCACCATAGGGCTATAAGGATTGTGCAATTTGGTGCTTTATCCATGTGGCTGTTCATGCGCTGCTTTTGCTTGCCTGGATCCTGAGACCTCTTAGAGGAAAATGAAGTGTCATTGACTTGCTGTGGCTGTCACGGCAGATTTTCTGTTAAAAACTATGCAAAAATAGATATGCAAAATTAAAAACTCTTTCAGACCATAAGTTACAGGGAAAAAGCTTGTATCATGGTAGCAGGATGTGTGAAATAGCAGCAGCTTCACAGCTTTGTGATAAAACTACTGGAGCACAGCTGTCCTGCCATCTCAAATGGCCACTTTATTAGCTTGTTAGGGGTGGTCCACCTCCCCTTGACCTGCTGGTCACAGTTCTTTTGATGCAGCCCAGGGCATGGTTGGCTTTCTGGGCTGCAAGTGCACTTTACTGGGTCATGTTGAGCTTTTCATCAACCAGTAGCCTCAAGGTCTCCTCAGGGCTCTCAATCCATTCTCTGCCCAGTCTATATCTATTGGAATTGCCCTAAGCCAGGTGCAGGACCTTGCATTTGGCCTTGTTGGTCTTCATGAGGTTTGCAAGGACTCACCTCTCAAGACTGTCCAGGTCTTTGTGGATGCCATCCCTGCCCTCCAGTGTGCTGGCTGTACCACACAGCTTGGTGTCATCAGTGAGCTTGCTGAGGGCGCACTCAGTTCCTCTGTCCATGTCACCAAGAAAGATGTGAAACAGTGCCAGTCCCAATATTGACTCCCAAGGAATACCACTAGTTAGTGGTCTCCACCTGGACATTCAGCTGTTGACCACAACCCTTTGAGTGTGACATCCATCCAGATCCAGATCCACCCAGTGGAACAGCTGTCAAATCCATGTCTTCCCAGTTTAAAGACAAGGATGTTGTGTGAGACAGTGTTTCAAATACTTTGCACAAGTCCAGGTAGATGATGTTAATTGCTCTTCCATCACCCACTAACTCTGTAAAACCATTGTAGGAGGCCACCAGATTTGTTAGGAGCAATTTGACATAGTGGTCAGAATTCAGACAGTTAATTGCACCGACAAAAGTTGGGTGTAAATACCCAGTTAGGACAATGATTTGTGTTTCTCTAAAAGCGCTGTAACTCTGCTGTGTAAAACAGACAATGCTCCAAACAAAATGAACCTCAAGCAACTACGTAACTGGTTGTGAGGCCAGAGAACCAAAGGGCAAAAGAGAAGGAGATGGATGCTTGCTGTTGAAAAATACAAAGTTATTGGAAAAAAAAAAAAAAGATTATACAGTAATTGCAGAAGTGGCTATAACATTTGCTAGTAGCACTGCAACACAGGAGTTCAGAATAAACTGCTTCTCTGCAAGACAAGAGTCTCTTGTCGATACTGAGTTAAGTATTGGCAGAGGATGTTTCTATATAATTGCAATTCACTTTGGAATTTTTTTTAATAGAGAAAAAATGGAGGTTTGTATGGAAAAGAATTGCCAATTCAGCTCCTTTGGAGTGAGATGTCTCTGTTTCATAGAACACCAGAACGGGCTGTTTCTTGCTTCCTCTGGTGCCATCTGACCCAGTGCTGCAGGAGAGGGGCTTGCTGACTGAGTTTGGTTTCTGATGTCTTAGAAGGAGGATACACAGTTTTCCTTTACCTGTTAAAGGTGTGGATGAAGAATGGTGTCATAGAATCATTGTGGTTGGAAAAGACCTCTAAGATCAAGTCCAACCATCAACCTAATACCACTACCATGTTCACCATTAAACCATGTCCTTAAGTGCCATATCTTCATGGTTTTATTGAACTCTCCCAGGGATGGTGACTCCAGCACTTCTCTGGGCAGCGTGTTCCCATGCTTTACAACTCCTTTCAGGGAAAAAAAAATGTCCTACTGTCCAATCTAAACTTTACCTGGTGAAACTTGAAGCCATTTCCTCTCATCCTTTCACTTGTTACTTGGGAGAAGAGACCAATCCCCACCACACCACAACTTCCTTTCAGGGAGTTGTAGAGAGTAATGAGGTCTCTCCTCACTTTCATTTTCTCCAGGATAAACACCCCCAGCTCCCTCAGTTGTTCCTCATAAGATTTGTACTCCAGCCCCTTCACCAGCTATATAAGGCTTAAATTTTAGCAGATTAAGGCAGAAGTGCTTTGTGTGGCCACTGTCTCTACTGTTTCTTGGAGAAAAGTTTCCCCCATCCTAGGGACAGTAGACTTTTGTCCCTTTGACTTAAAATAGTCAAGTCCTTTCTGTGGTGACTGTCATCACACTAATTGATAAACAAACTTAAGAAGTTTGCCCTATTTTCAAGTTATTATTTTGGAAAAAGGACAGTTGTCCTATGTGAACAAGCCAGAACAAAAGTTATATCACTCAGCAGAAAGCAACCCTTATGACCTTCTCCGGTGAGCTCTCAGGGACTCACACATCCAACTTTTCCTCTTTTCTGTGTGTGTGAATTTTTAAAGAAGCCTTGTTCCAAATGTCTTTTCCTTGATTTATCTTGCCACACACAAACTTGGAGGTTCTCTGTATGTTATGAGAAAAACCAACCAAACAAAAACAAACAACAAACCCACCAAAAACTCAGCACAGCTTTACTTTGGAAAATTACTTTTCATCAACATGTAACTCTCCCCTGAGGTTGTTCTCAGAGCCACTAACCACACTTTTGGCATGTCTCTGAATTTGGAAAATAATATTACAAGTCCGGCTGTTGTTTGCCAGTACAAATTTTACACCTGTCCCATCTAGCTTGGAAATTTACTGGGTTTGGACATTCGTCTGTATCTTCAGTGAGGAGCTTCTCATGGAACAGACTGGAGATGGAACAGGACCCCAAGGCAACATGATGCACTTCCTATGGGAGTTTCAGTCTTGCTTGACAAAGGTGCACAAACTGAGGGTGGGATTACCAGGGTGGCATGTAACCCTTCCCACTCTCGGAAGCAACCAGCTGGCTTTTCAAGACAGCACCTCCACTGGGTGAAACTTGGTGCCATTGGAACTGGTGCCACCTGTTTCAGCACTGCTGGCATCCTCCCTTAAATACCGAGATGTGGCATACTGCCATCAGTGCCCAAAGATTAAGTTGAAGGTAAAACCCAGAGAGATTTGCATGTTTTGAAAAGTATCTCTCTCACAGTCCTTCATCTCTACAAAGGGAAGAGATCCAAATTTGCCTTTGTTACTTTTGTATATCATCAGGTTACATTCCTCAAGTATAGTTCTTGGAGATGGAAATTCTGTTATTAGGGCACTGACACTTTTCTGAATATTAAAGACCTCTTGCTTTTATAGCTGTCAGAATCAATCTTTCAGATCTCCCCCTCCAGCTGCCATGCTCTCTTGTGAGCTGATTGCTACTTATAGGCAGGTACGTGGCAGCATTACTTTGCCTGCCCCCAACAATACTGACGTTCAAGGAAATTAAGGTATTTCCGCCTCTTGGATCAAGTCCTGTATTTTGTTCATGATACTCTCTTCCATCACGAAGAAGCACTGCATGACAGTTTCACCTTTCTCCAAGAGAAAACAGGGTTGGGCACAGTAACCGTGAGTATAGACTTGTCATATCTAGTGAGCTCATTAGGGCTTGATCTGCTCATTACCTGGAGAGTATTGAAGGCAAGACTGAAATATCTCACGGAGACAGTGTGGGCAGTATGATTCCCTCTGAGTCAGCACAGGGATGTTGCTCAGCACATGTATTTGCATTGATTGCCGAAGCTGTCATCTGCTTACTGAGACTTACAAAGCTTGTGGCTTCTCATAATCTGTGTAACACATGGCACTTGTGTGAACAGCCTTGTGGTTTCTTTACACAAAGCTAACAGGACTTTTCCATCTGTATAGCAGAGCCCTTTCCTTAGAGCCATCAGTCATCACTGTCCAAGACTCCAGCTGAATGTGAATATATTTTTTTTTTTACAAACTTACCCTTCCCTTCCCAAAGGAAATTCTTTCATAGGTGTGGCAGCCCTTGCCAGTCCACTTATACCTCCTATAGAATTTCAACTTCCTGTCCAAAGTTGTTGTGATGTGAGATTGTTAACAAGACTTTTTTACTTCCTCGAAGGTCACGGGATAAGGCATCCTTGTCAACAGTACATGGTGAGATTTCAAACCTGATGAGTGATCTTTAAGGTACACGGCAGACACCTGGAGAGTGTCTTGGGTGTCGGTAGAGTTGAAATTGATTTGTTTGTTTTTTTTCAGGAGGTGCAGAACAAAGCCACAGCACTGGCATCTTGCATTAAAGGTGTCCTTCAGCCTGCTCAGGAGGCTGTTTTAGAAGGCATAAGTGATGTAAACATTATAGCAGAGAGACTAAAACACTTGTGGTTTCATCCCAGCACTCACTCACTCTCCCACCAGCTGAACTGGGGAGAGAATCGGAAGAGTAAAAGCTGGAAAACTCATGGGTTGAGACAAAGACAACATAAAAGAGAAAGCAAAAGCTGTGCATGCAAGCAAAGCAAAACAAGAACGAATTCACTGCTTCCCATGGGCAGGCAGGTGTTCAGCCACCTCCAGGAGAGCAGGCCCCATCACATGTGACTGGGACTTGGGAAGACAAATGGCATCACTTCAAATGTTCCCCATTTCTTCCTCCTTCTTCCCCCCATTTGATATGCTTGAGCATGATGTTATATGGTCTGGCATATCCCTTTGATCAGTTTGGATCACCTGTCCCAGCTGCATGTCCTCCCAAGCTTCCATGTACTCACAGTCTCCTTGCCACCATGGCAGACCTGCTCAGCAATAACAAAACATTTCTGTATTATCAACACTATATTCAGCACAAATCCAAAACACAGCTCCATGTTAGCCCAAACCAGCACACCCCTCTACACCAAGTAAAACCAGTATTTATGCAGGCTCCTGCTATCCTTCTCAGTGGATAACTTCATAGTTCCCCATCACTTGTGAAATTAGAATCTTGATCAAAGTAAGATGGAGATTTGTAACTTGGCCTCTTTCACCAGGATTCTCCAGGTGCGTACTCAAAGTGGTGTGTTAGCAGGGATGTACCACAGGCTTTGTGAATGGTGGGAGTTCTATCCTTTTGGTTTAGTTGCACAAAGATGCACAGCTTCATTAAGGTTTTTATTATTTGGTTTTTGATCTTAATTAAAAATAAACAGGGTGCTCACTGGCATGGTTATCTTTTCATTGCTTGACCTATCAAAGGAGACAGTGGCAGGGAAAGGACACAAGTAATTTTTAGATGATATTGCATTAATTCATAACAGTGCTGGAATTCCCATTGAGATGCTTCCTAAGGATGCTACAGGCTTCTGGCAAAACCTCTGCTCATGCTTTCCTTTGATATATGCCTAGAACCAGAAACAGATGCTGTAAATTGGAGTAATTAAACATGTTGGTTTCTTGTAAGAATTGGTTGCTGTGGTTCATTTAATGGTGAGAAGGTCAGGAGGGGTCTTTAAACACATCTCTGTTCTGCTTATGCAATTTGAAGGTGGCTTTTTTTTTTTGTGGTTGTTTTTTGTTTTTCTTTGTTTTGTTTTGGGTATTTTTTTATCTGCGTGTGTTTGGGTTTTTTTGTTGTTTTTATTGTTTCATTGTTTTGTTTTGTATTTTAATTGGAAAGCTTATTTAATAACTTTGTAGCCAAAAGTATTTTGCAATGCCAAACATTTTTTTGGGGTGTTCACAGCAGCACTTTCTTTGCCACTCAGCTCAGTGCTTTAGAAAGAATGGGAGAGGGACATGAAGGAGAATTGCTTTGTACTTAGCAGAATTAGAATAAGCCCACAAGCACATGGTTTGTGCTTAATTCCAAGTGCTTGAATCTGATCTCACTCCTACTAATCTCTAAAGGGATTATTCCTGATTTACACCATGCTGAATGAAATCAGAATCTGGCCCTGAAAGCCTCTTTGTACTTCAGACATTGTCTCAAAGCAGCTGACCTGCAAATATCAAAAGGACACCTGACTTCCCATGGGCTAATTGTTTAAATTTGTCAAGCTAAGTCGACTACAGTTTGTCCAGGAAATTGTATTTCAAAAACTCAGGCTAGAACCCATTTACCTCTGTTGCACTAACAAGAGATGGTAATCAGAGGACCCTCTTTGGTGCAACACAGTGTTGTTTATTTGCATAGTACCTTTCATCTGAGGATATTAAATAACTACTTCATTGCAACTCTGGAAGCTGTTCAGCCAGACAAATCTCTTTAATGACCTGCAGTGATTCTCGTTGCTAGCAGTGAAGCAAAAATAAGTTAGTACATTGGGTCTCAGGTCATGAGTGCCATGTGTAAGAAGAGGTCTGCAACCTAGAACAGTGTGAAGCTGTTAGCTGAAAATACTGGAGATTCTGGAACAAAGGCTATGGCATACTGAGCTGTTGAGAAGAAAATTGATTTTTGTCAGCACACGTTCAATTAGTGTTCACTGAGGCAGGTACCAAAAGCAAATGTACAGTTTTGGGGTGGGAAAGCACAGGTAGCCTTTACCTCATCATGACAAATCCTTTACAACCCTAAACTGATAAACCTTTTATTCATGTTTTGATTGTCTACGTGCTCATTTTTAAGTCTGTGTTTATATCATACTTGTCTGGATCGTGATTAAAGGAAAGTTGAAAACACCTTTTCTTATGACTGGTCTAAAGGAAACTGATATGTTATTTTATACCTGTGTATACTCTGAAATGAACAAGCCACATTTGTAATTGCTGCAAAACACATTTTTGGTGCAGTGACACATTTGCACAGTATTTGAACTAACTAAATGCAGCCATATAGTGGGAGCAAGATAAGCAGCCTCATGCAATGGCCTGCCTGTTCCCTTTTAAAATTTTATTCTTCAATTCTGTTATCAGCTTTGATTTCCCAATAACTGTCTCTTTGCCACGTCAGTTTGAGATTCTCCAAGCTTTAAACTACAGTAGTTGAATGACTGTGGAAGGTCTTATGTTTATGGGCCATAGGATACCTACATCCCATAATTCATCCAGCATAATGAAAAAACACTGAATTCTGGGACACTTGACAGAAAGGCACAGTATAGGAAGATTTTGCTCACACTGGTTCAGCTATCCTATGCAAGCATCAGCTCCTGCTGTGGAGCTGAGCCATGCTCTCCTGACTGAAGGTGTGGTTATGAGATTAAATATATTGAACCAAATTTGACACGCACAGTCATTTATCTGGAAAATACCCTTAATTTTCTCTACAATGAGTGAGAAAGTCTTTCTTCAGCAAAAGTGTAATTTAGTTTTATTGCTAGTTACCCCGAGTTGTTAGCCATGGCTAATGTAAGCCCAGCCTGTCTGTCAGCAGAGACTGGAGGAGATAATGATTGCATTCCTGGAGATGAGACTTCATTGATTCAAACTAAAATAGTTGATGAATAATGCTCTGAGGAGTTTGCACTAAAATAAAAAACCTACTTGGCTTTTTGTTTAAAGTTTGTATGAGAAATGCAGAAAACTGTGTAGTTAGCTCTGTATTTTTGTGTTTTCTGCAAAATAAACATCATCATCACCTCAGGTCCACACCTCCTTGCTTTTCTGTTTTCACCTGATATAAACCAGAGTAAGTGCCACATAAGCAAATGTGGGATTTACTGGAGGAATGAGACCTCCTGGTTAACCCCTCTGTGGCAACATGCACATCAGCCTGGATCCTCTTCATCAACAAAGAGTGATACTGGAGCTTTCTTTGGAGTTTTTGCCATTTGGTTGAATCAAATTGATCTAAAAATTCTCTCCATCTGTATCCCCACAACAGGGTAAAAGACATTATTCCCTATTCATCTTTGCCCTCAGCTGGTTCCACAGCAGATGTAGAGGTGGAGAAACTTTCAATTACACCACACACCAGATATAAACTATACTGTCTTGCTGAACTGGTTATTATTGTTTATCTGCAATGTAGGAAAAGCTGCATGTTATTGGTGAAGCACTTTGTAATTTTCTGGTATTTCTACAACGGATGCCAGCACTTGGAAATATTGAGTAAATTTTAATTGAAGGGATATGATCAGTAGGTGATTAGTTTTTGAAGTGCCTTGGATGTATGCTGTGTTGTAGAGACAAGCCATCTGGAGCGAGGCTGTGGTTTAGCTTCTGTAATGAGTATCCATGGACTGCAATGCCAAAATGACCAGCTTTATTACATTGACGAAGATCTTGAGTAATTCAATTCATTTTCACAGATCTAAATGAACTAAAATGAGAACATAATTTGGCCTGAAGTTTTAGTTTGATGCTCTTAATTATTAAACTAGGATCATCAATGCATTTTCCAGTATCCTTAAAATAACCAGCCAGCACAAATCAGATTATTGAGTTCCTTCTTCTGCCTACAGCTTTTACCAAATTTGCTGCTGCCAGGATTGCATCACATTTTGCCTGGATGAGCAGTGTGACTCCCTTAGGTGTTGTATTTGCTGCTCCTCTAAACTATAAGCATGGTACTCTGCCTCTGACCTTGAGGATGGGCTGGCAGGGAAGAAGAATCATAGAATGACAGAATGATTTATGTTGGAAAAGACCTTTAAAAATTGCCTAGTTCAACCCCCCTGCAATGTGCAGGGACACCTTCCACTAGATCAGGTTGCTCAGAGCCCTGCCCAACCTGACTTTGAACATTTCCAGGTATGGAGAACCCACCACTGTTCTGGGCAGCCTTTTGTGATAATACTGTCTCACTAGTGGGGATTACTGGGCAGAAGAGTCTCACAATAAATCTGTGTTAGTTACAAAGCTCGTAGCTTGAATTGCTGCAGGATACCAGGGCAGTGCTGCTATGGGGTACCTGCAGCAGTAGTGTTCATGTTGCCAGCCTTGTAGCTGCTGCACTTAATTACTGTAAAATGAAGATTGATTTGCAGTATCACACCAAAATTAATCCTCCCTCTTCCTGAAATTATCATTACACAGTCTTTTTGCTGAAGTCCAATCAGTCATGGTGATGTACAGCATTAAAACTCGAATCTAAACTGCTGCCCTTTTTCCCATGTGTCAAGGGGTGTTTGAAGGATTGAGGGTTACCGGAGGAAGTGACTGGAAGTGGCTGATAAAAAGTAAAAACAAACCTCGAGAATGCTTTGATCTGAATATCTGTGCACTAAGGGGGGGAATGTATTTTTTGGAGGAGGGCAAAGTCTGCATGTAAATAGATGTGTTTTATTTGATGTGCCGAGATAAAGGTGTCAGAGTCTTTAGCTGCTCATCTGGCCATCTTATCTTGTGCTTTCCCTCTTAATTTTTCCCCTGTGTTTTATAACATTTTTCCCGATTGTTCTGTGAAACATTCTTATGCAAAGCCAAATCTTCTGCAATTCAAACAAACTGTTTGCAGCATAACAAAAGCAAAGAGATGCCGGTTTTGGTTCTGCATAAAGACACATCACTCACTTCTTTTTTTTTCTCTCCAAACTTGTTATTAAATGAGCA